>CM053785.1:281631282-282331282 GCA_028749045.1 Cupressus sempervirens | reverse complement strand
TAAGATGTTTTGTAATTATTTTCAAATTTTATAACTAATTATATTAGATTTTATTTTATAATATCTAGATTATTGAAATGTTGTCACATAAATAAAAATTATTTTAAATTACTCAAAATATTTTCAAACAATTAATCATTTATTGAATAATAAACAATAATATCTAAATAATAGTTAAATGTTATTATAGTTTTTAAAATAATATAACAATTAATCAACATATCTATCAATATATGTATAGTAAAAATATATCAAATAAAATTTTAAACATCTAAATAATTATTAAGTAGTTATTTTTGATGAGTAGATCTTTTCCATTAATTATAATTTAAAGATACATATTCACAAAAAAAAACTTAAAAATCTAAATAATTATTAAATAGTTATTAGTATTTTAAGGACTTGATGGATAGACTAAAGATTAAATAAAAATTCTGATTTATATTTTTGAAAAAGTAGTGTGAATTCATTCTATATAAACCTCAATAGATTAAATCAAACAAAAACTAGAAAGATAAATTTTAGATATTATAAAGTTAAACAATATGCATTTGAATTTTAAAAAGTATAAAATTTATGATAGGATATAAAACATAATAAATTCTAATAGGTCAAAGTAGTTTTATTTAAGCACTTGTTAAAGAAAAATGATACAATAGTGCTAAGCTTATAGAGAACTAATAAATAAATAAATGACAATAAAATTCTCATTGAAATTGAATGACATTATTAAAAAATAGTTTCAAAATGTTCTATACATTGTATATTGACATATTTTTATATATTTGCAAGTTTGACGTGTGGCTCCTAGATCAATTTTTAATATTTGCAACTTTAATGTGTCATTAAAGAATTCCTAAATAGTCAGTGTAAATGAGTGAAGAGCTTATAGCTAAGGTTTCGCTTATGGGTAGTCACGAATCTCCCTCTAGAGATCTAAAGGACAAAGTGGTAAAAAGTTTCATTTCAAAACACTTGCCCAATATTTGATACGTTCATGATTCACCCAAAAAACACCACTACTACTAGTACTTGTTGTTAAATGTCCTAATCATTATGAAATATCTCAATAATGGTCTACAAATTGACCAATCACCAATCAAAAAAGTTAAATATCCTAATCAACTATTCGTCTATGAATTGGCTATGCAGCTGACAGAATGACTGAATATTGTAATTTATTAATTCTTTGAAATTTACAAAATAATGAATTTTATAATTTTAATTAAATATTAAATAATAAATCAATACCATTCTGTCTGCAGACGCTTCCATTAGTCTATGTGTAATAGCTATACAAAACTATCACCATAAATGGATCCTTATAAGTCTCTTCCCCTACCATTTGGGTTTAAGGGTGATTTGGGCCTTTTAATTATGGACTTCATGGAAACAAATTCTACTCCCTGCATAATACGAATGAACTTTCTTGATTCCAATTGAAATCTTCATTACACTAACTCGATGATCAGCCTTGTTTCTAAGATTAATGGCATCCTCCTATTGTTTTGTTTTACATTTTAGTATCAGTCACATAAGAACTTACATCTATATAGTCTGATTAAGTATTAAAATTTTCGTCATGTACCCAATCCATCAGGAACTATGAATAGTTTTTGTTATTTGATAGGCTTCTTAATCACCAATTTGATTAAGACAAAAGATATTTTAAAGACCTATCATAAGAAGCGCTGAACGTGTTAAAACTTCGTTCATTTACTCTGTCATCTGCAGTTTAACATCGTCCTTTTATTCGAAAATTTCACATGGCGACCCTGTCCGGATTGAGAAAATGATTGTGACATTTTACCGTTAATCCATTAAAAAGGTCTCAAAATCTCTAGAGTAAAAGGTGATAAATTATTCGTGTACTGTACGTCCATAAAAATTGGGCGAATTATTTCACTATTATGAACTGTGAGGAAGCATTCCTCTCGTTGGGTACCCGAGAGATTCGAACCCATGATGATCTCACTTTGATCCCCTTAGCAGAGTTTTCCTCTATAAAGGAAGTAAATTGTTTATTGAGTCATTCAGATCTCTTCAATTCACCAAAAACTGAAAAATGATAGCCCATCTCCATGGCTCTCAAAGCTGCTGTCTTGCTCAACATTCCCCAAATTATCAGAGGAAAGCCTCTCTCTGTTGATGAAATTGCTGAACATATTTCTGCCTCCACAGAAACTAAGGTTGTTCCCCACAAGGAGTACTTGTTTAGGATTCTGAGACTGCTGGCTTCTTGTGGAATTTTCACTGAAGATATGGATGAGCAAAGCAAGCAAATGAAGTATGGGTTAAACAGTGTTTCCAAGCTGCTAGTGAAGGAAGAAGATAGGGATTCTTGTGTTCCATTTGTGCTATTATTTACAGAGAAAGCTTACCAGGATAGTTACCAGTACTTTCAAGATGCTGTCTTGGAAGGATGTCACCCCTATAAAAGTCCATGGCATGAGCCCTTGGGAATATGTGGGCTCAAATGCTGTAACCAACAAGCTTCTTAATGAGGCCATGGCTTGCCATACAAAAGATGTCATGGCTTCTGTAGTAAAGATGTATGATGGATTCAAGAGTGCGAGGAGTGTGGTCGATGTAGCTGGAAGAGTGGGATCTGCATGCATTAACTTGGACATTTCAACTGCACCTCCCATATCAGATGAGTAGTGGACGGCTTAAACATCACACTTTAAGATTTTATCTTTAGATGAAAAACTTAATTTTTAGACTAAAAGTATTAAATAGTCAAAATTGACTTATTTTTCAAGCTTAATTTTTTTCTTAGTGTGTGATTTTTAAGGGTGGCCACTGAACAGTCTCATCTCATTTATATGAACTTCTGCAATAGAACTCATCTAATAATATAGCTTTAGCTTTGACTTGTCTTAGCATTGCAATTGCACCTTTGGTACCAGGAGCGGAGCATGCTTGTGGGAACATGTTTGAGAAAATTCTATTTGAAGACATAATTTTCGTGAAGGTAAAAGATATGTCATTAAGAAAGAATATAATTTTGTCTTTGTTGACTTCTTATCTTTCTTTGCTATAGCAACATTATGCTTGTTAGCAATTCATTTAACAATTATTGTCTTCTTTTGTTGTTTCTTTACTTTATTTGCTACATCAATAATTATGTCTACAAATTAAGAGCTATTGTCATATTTATTGCAGTGTATTTTACATGATTGGAATAATGAGAAGTGTTTAGAACTTTTGAAGAAGATCTATGAAGCAACACCAAAGCATGGGAAGGTCTTAATTGTTGAAGCACTGCTATAGGGTTCTCAAGGAAGAAATCGACTAGGATTATTGTCTGACATACATTTGACCATCTTTACCATGGGTGGAAAGGAGAGAAGTGAGGAAGAATTTAGCCAATTATTTCTCAAGGTAGGGTTTAAGAGTTATAGTACCATGAAACTACCATTTCTCCAAGTACTTATAGAAATATCTAAGTTTTAAAGTATTTGTAGGATATTATAATATTATGTTCTTATTTAAATAATCCTAAAAGGATCCCTCTTCAGACATAGTTTTATCTAAATCTCTAATAATTAGATTTATTAGTGTTGATAGATACTCTTTCTTGATGCAGTATTTCTTTTTCTGCATCCTTTTATGTATCAGGGAATGACCAACTTTTTTGAACCAGTTATTATTAATATAAATATAATATTTCGCCAAAGAAAATAATGTTAAGTTGGAAGAAAATGATATTAAGTTGTAAAAATACATTTCTATATAAAAAATGATTTGATACATTAGATTGAATGTTAATTCTTCTTTATATTTTATTATAATTGTAATGATGAATATTGTAAAGTCCTTATATGATGAATGATTAATATTAAATAGGACTTTTATGATTTATGTTATCCTTTCTTACAAATTCATTGTAGTCTACACAATTACACAATTAATGCGTTTTCACAAATGAAGTCTAAATGTCTGTGTCTGAAAACAATCTTAAGCACTCAGTTGAAATTGCTTGATTTTGGGCTAGAAAACAGAACTTCATGTTTTACGTAAACCATTCTGTCTTTTCTTAAATTAAATCTATTTAGCTAATATCGATCTAGGAAATAATTGCCATTTATCATTCAACTAATTAGTTACATTTAATGCTTCAATATGATAATTCAGCTTAGTTCTCATATAAAATATAGTCACCGGCAGAAATATTTGTATGGCTGATACTGACAGCAAAATCAGTTACTTCTACGTCTATCCTCTCAAAAACCCGACTGATACTATTAAATTTTATTTGTTTTTTGAAAAGATCTGCACTCTTTTCGCTGCGATGTTCAAGTTTATAATCATCGAAATGTTAATAAACTTATGATATATTCCTGGATAGGTAATCATAATCCACCGTAGAACCTTAGAAAGAACCCAATTTCTCGACGCATTTAACAAATTCCAACCCCGTTTTGTTTTTCTAGGATGTTAAAATATGAAAAACACTTTAATCCCATATCAAGCTTTTATATGCCTAACAAACTAAAAATCAGTTCACAACTATTAATTATTGGATTAAGAATTGAAATTGTTAAAGTTTTAAAAGTTATCAATTCACTTTTATTCTCTCAGTAACCTAGCATAGTCTTGAATATTTCCAACAATTGATATCAGAACTTTGTGGTTCTCAGAAGAAAGTTCAACAGCTTGAAGAATAGTCAAGGATATATTATAAAAAATAATCTTTTACTCATTTCATTGATTACTTTTCTAAAATAAAGAGTAAAGTAATATTATGAAATTATGAATAGTGCAGGCTAACAAAATACAGGTACATTCAATCATGATTCCAATAAAATAACTCTTAATGAGGTATGATATAATGAATTAAAAAAGTTAATCCATCTAAATTTATTTCATTCTTCATTAATGAATTAATCATCATGTTTTACGCAATTAAAATTAAAATAACAATTAAGCTCACAACCCAAAATGATCTAGAGACAACACTTATTCACACATTATATATACTTTTAAACTCAAAAATCATAAAGCTATAAAAAACAAAATTTATATGGAAAAGATGTGGAATATCAAAAAAAAGGTGGGAATTCAGGAAGTAGAATTGGAAAACATATGAGTTCTAGTTTATATTGATTCCAATGTGCATATTTGGTGAAAAAATTATCTTACAATGTGCCAGGCATAAAGCCTACCTATTTCTAGTCATATACAATAGAATTACAATAAGTGAGCTTAGAAGCTCGGGTAGTAACTATTGTAGAGAGTTACAACTCTTGTAGGAACTATTGTCAAAATGGTTGAGGTAGAGGAAATGCAAATAATGCTATCATGGACATCTTGAGATAGATTGCAACAAGAATTGATGCTATTTAGATCACCTATAGAATATGAGTACATATTGATGATGTCAATGATCTAGAAGTAGTTGCACCTAACCCTAAACCTAGAGTAGAGAAGGATAAGGAAAGACTCCTGAAATCTTTGAATGGAGACAAATATAGACCTTCTAGTGGTCCTTCTAGTTATTGTGGAAAACTTGATACAAATTCTTTGTTGGATTTGATCACTGATATGGAAAAATACTTTGGTTATGAATGTAACCCTAGTGACATGAAAGTAAGGATGATAGCCACTAAATTGAGAGGTCATTCTTATCTTTGGAGGGAACACTTATAAACTAATAGAAAAAGAAAAAGAAAGAAAAAAAGGTCAAGACTTGGAAGAAAATGATTCCTAAGTTAAAAACTAAATTTCTTCTCATTGATTATCATGTTAACTTTGTTGAGGAGAATAAAAAATTTGAGACAAAAATATATGAATGTGAAGGATTACATGAAGGAATTTTATAATTTGGACATTAAATTTGTACATGTTGACGATGAGGTTCAAAAGTTTGCTGATACCTAAATAGACTAAGAAATTAAGTTCAAGATGAGATCAATTTTGTGAAGATATAAAGTGTGGAAGAAGCATGTACTTGCATGCATTGAGGGGAGATAAGATATTGGAAAAGAATCTAAAGAACATATAAAAAGTACAAAAGGTGAAAGATTTCAGCAAAGTAGAGGCAAAACTTATGGAAAAATTAGTAGATCTAATAACACATCTCATGACAAGGGAAAATTAGAAGGTAAAGAAGACAATGCTAGTAGAAGAAGAGGTAATGACACTATAGGTAATTATTTTAGTTACTCTAGGAATAATAGTAATAGCAACAGAGAAGATAGATCTTGATTTAAGGGCACTTAAATTTAAGTTTGGAAAAGAAGGACATGGAGCCTTTGAATGTACCTTTTTCTAATAAGAAGATTAGAAGTAGTAGTAGAAATGACTTAATTCAAGAAGAAGCTATTAACCCTCCTAATGAACCTGAAAATGGAGAGAACATGATGATTAAAAGAACTTTGTGTAATGGAAAATTGAATCAAGTGCCTATTTTGTGGAAAATTCTTTTCAAGACTAGATGTAAGATTGAAAGAAAATGTTGCAAGGTAATCATTGAGAGTTTTTGTTTAGATAATATGGCATCAGAAGAATTGGTTTCTACATTGCAAAGGTTGAAATATCCAAACCCTTATAACATTGTTTAGATCAAGGATGATCATAAGTTACTGGTAAGTGAACAATGCCTTTTGAAATTCAAGATTGAGAATTACTATGATAAATTCTAGTGTGATATTATACTTATGGGTTGTTGTCATTTTATTTTGGGAAGACCTTAGTACTATGATAGACAAGCTTTGCATGATGATATATTGAATTAGTATACTTTTTGGGGAAATGAGAAGAGACAAGTCTTATTACCTTTGATAAAGAGACCTAAGGAAAATCATTTTATCATAGCTAGAGTCTAGTTGGTTGAAGGAAATAAATTTATACAGGACATGAAAAAATACAATGTTTTCTTTTATTTGATCCCTAGGAGGATAGAGAAACAAGATGAACTTGAGCATGCGCATGAGGTTAGATCTTTTTTCCTAGAATTTCAAGATACTATTTTAGACAATGTATCCAATGGATTACCCTCTATACAAAGTATTAGTCATTTAATAGTTAACTCCTAGAGAGAATCAATAGTTGAATCTAGAAAAGTGCAAGAATTACTAGAGAAAGGTTTGATCAGAGAATGTTTGAGTCCTTGTGCAATATCTATTGAATTGGCACCTAAGTGGAATGGATAATGGATAATGTGCACTGACTCTAGAGATATAAATAGAATAATAGTTATTTATCGGTTTCCTTTTTCTAGGATGTTTGATATTATGGATTATTTGAGTGGGACTAGATATATTACCAAAATTGTTTTTAAAATTTGCTATCATTAGATTAGAATAAGAGAAGGGGGTGAACAAAATATTGCTTTTAAAACTAGTGAGGGAATGTGTGAATGGTTGGTTATGCCTTTTGGTTTAACTAATGCACCTATCACTTTCATGAGGTTGATGAATGAAGTTTTGAATAAATTCTTGGGTAAATTTATAATTGTATACCTTGATGACATAGTGATATATTCTAAGACTAAAGAAGAACACCTAATGCATATCAAACAAGTTTTGCAAAGGTTTAAAGAGGAAAAGATGTTGATAAATCTAAAGATATGTTGTTTCATGAAGGACATGATTGCATATCTTGGTTTTTCGATCTCCATGGAAGGAGTGAATCCTAAGAAGGTAAATTATATAGCTAAATTGCCTACACCAACGAATGTTGGGGAAGTTAAATTATTTCATTTATTGACAAGTTTCTATAGGAAATTTATTTAAAAAATTAGTTCATTATGTAATTCTATGATAGAGACAATGAGAGGCGATAAAAAGGAATCCAAATGGACACATGGAGCAATTTTTGTGAAACATTGAATCAAAAATTTTTAAAAATGTATATTCTTGCTTTACTTCATTTTACTAAAGTTTTCTACGTTGATTAATATGCTAGTCAGAATGAGTGTCGAATTGTTTTGAGTCAAGAAAGTAAGCATATAACTATCTATAGTGAAAAATTGAATTACACTAAGAGGAAACATTTAGTCTATGATCAAGAGATTTATGCAATTGTTAAAGCTTTGAGGAAGTGGGGAAATTACTTGATGCCTAGAGAGATTGTGTTATATACTGATCATAAAGCCTTACAATACTTGGGTAGCCAAAATAAGTTGAATTAGAGACGCATGAAATGGGTTGAATACATGCAGAGCTTTTCTTTTGTGTTAAAATGTAGAAGTACAGATAGTTACATAAGGTAGCAAATGCTTTGAGTAGATGCAGAAGTTTGTTGAAAAAGATGAGGGTTGAAGTCCTTGTATTTGATTATTTGAATAACTTGTATCAAATTGATCTTGATTTTGCAAAACCTTAGAAGGCTTGTAAGAATCACATAATAGATGAGAAGATAAAATAGGTTGAATATTTTGTTTCTAAAGATATATTACTCAAAGAAATTCAGTTATGTATAACCAAAGGATCTATGAGAGATACCATCATTAAGGAGAAACATAATACTAGACTTGGATGATAGTTTGGGATTGATAAGATAGTAAAATTGATCATTGAGAGATACTTTTGGCCATATCTATGTAATAATGTTCAAAAAATGGTGAAGAGTTACATAAAGTTTCAAGTAGCTAAGGGAACTAGTTATAATGTGAGTTTGTATACACCTTTACCTAGTTCCTAGTAAAATTTGGGAAGACATCAATGGATTCTTTCCTTTGATTACCTAAAATGATTGGGAATGACTCTATTTTTTTGGTAGTTGACATGATTTCTAAAATGGTACATTTATTACCTTGTAAGAAGACATTGGATCCAGTACACATATTAGAATTATTTTTTAGAGAAAATGTGAGATTACATGGTTAACCAAAGAGTATTATTTCACATAGATATATATAAATTTTAGTAATTACTTTTATAAAACACTTTGGAAGAAGTTGAATATGTAGCTTAAGTTTAGTTCTTCATTTCACCCATAGATAGGTCGACAAACTGAAGTTGTGAATAAAAGTTTGGGTAAATTTTTATAATTCTTATTGGGGATAGAAAAAATAATTGGGAATTGATTTTGGCACAAGAAGAGATTGCATACAACAATTCAGTAAAATGAAGTACTAAGAAGACACTTTTTGAGATAGTAAATATCATTCATCTTAGAGGGACTACATAGTTAAGGAAGGTGGATATTGAAGTGAAGACTGGTGCTAAAGAAAATAATTTGTGGACATTATAAAGAATTTATATGAATAAGTAAAAAGAAATCTGTATAAAAGTAATGAGGGATATAAGGAGAGAGAAGATAAGAAGAGAGAATATAAGATGTTTGAAGTTGGAGATGAAGTAATGGTAAACCTAACTAAAAATAGATTTTTTAGTTTGTACATATAGAAAGATGAAGATGGGGAAGTTTGGACCTTGTAAGATCTTAAGGAAGCATGTTAGTGGAAATGCTTTTTGGGTTGAATTACTTGGAGACATTAATATTTTACCTATATTCAATATTTTAGATATCTAGAAATATTTTGAATATGATGAAGAAACAATTGATAATCATGATTATAATAAGAAGATAGAAGGAATTGAAATAATCTTGGATACTAGAATAAGAAAAGGCACCAAAGAAAAAGACTACAAGGAGTATCTTATTTAGTGGCAAAATAAAGTACTTGAAGATAGTTGATGGATCCCTCAAGTAGAGTTTGATCTTTATGGTTCTTCTTAGAATACTAGGGCTTCATAATGTGAAAACCAATCCTTTTTTATCCTAGATGTTTGATAAAGGAGCATCTTGGGTTCTTTGGCAATCTTGCATCAAAATGATATTTGTTGTTGTCATGTACCAATATACAAGGAGCAGTGTGTGATAATTTTCTTTTGCAAGGTTCATACAATTTCAATGATTTTTGTGGCCTTGGGGACATCTTCTTGGATCACATTTGGACCTATCTTGGAACCCACTTATATTAATTTTATTAATTGTTTGGTTTTTGATTTCCCTTTGTGGTCAGACCTATATTTGTAATAAACATAAAAGTCAAGTTGACCTATGGTCTTGGTGGCTATATATTTGAGATCTAGGATGAGGTTAAGTAAGCCTTAGATTAGTAGGGAGAAAAATAGAAGCATTTTAGATTTGTAAAAGTAAACTTCTAAGCTTGTTGATTATAATTCTATTCTATATGGTTGCAATGAGGTAGGTATTATGCCTAACACATTATAAGATGATTGTCTCACCATATCTACATTGGAATAAATCTAAAGTATTATTCTTCCATATTTGTGTTGTCTTTAGTGTGTATACTCAAGCAGGGTGGTTGGTGATTGTTCTCTATTCAGTTTACCTTCCTTTCCTTGAGTCATAACAAACTATGGTGTATGAGTTTCTTTGTGTTATGTAATTTATTTTTCAATTTTCTCATAAATATGCAAGTATATGGTTTATTTTTTTTTATCTGAAATAGGTAAAAGTGTTGGAATATTGAACCCCCATCCCAAATATTTCCTATTTCTAACATATATATAGAGTCCTGAAGTGGGATGTCGAGGTAGTGCAAAACAAGGGATTTATCATAGAAATTTAAATTTATAACATGCTTCATATCGCTTTTGAACAAGGCATTAGGTAGGAATTCAACTGTCACAAAATTTACATCTACTAGATGGTGAAGGTAATGTCATCTTGGTACCTAAGGAAGTCATAGAGAATACATGAAAACATAACAAAAGATTATTTTTTCCCAAAAATATAGCCTAAAAATATTTTTGAAACATACTACTTGGAGTACTAGAAAACTATGATACAATCATTTAATTAATATTTCTAGAGGGAATAAAAATTGTGTGGATTTATCCAAATATTCATTTTCTTTCATATAGAAGAATCATTCAAAGGTCATCATGGACCATCTAAATTTTAAAAAAGAAAATATATTTCCTCCTCACATGATTGTATCGCGAAACCATGAGAATCTAAGCTAGAAGAGTAGATTAAAAAATATTTTCACTTTATGATAAGGAGATATACATTTATAAAATAATAAAGCTATCTTAAGACTGTGTTAGTTGTCTCTCATAACTTTTTTTCCTTTTAAATTTGAATGTTGAACAATAAAATTGCATGTTCGATATTTTTAGAGTATTTTATTGAATTGTATTAAATAAATAACTTTAAAATACTTATTAATAACGAGAAATTCATTATGCACCAACTTGATGTATACACTTGGGGGAAAATGGAGGGAATTAGGTAAGCATGACAACTACATTCCACCTATTTGAGATATATGTATATAGATTTTTCTAGTTTGCCTAAGACTTACTCTGTACTTGACCTTGTGCATCCAACACCAATTAATGGAACACAAAAAGGGGTAAAAAAAGGTTGAAATGGGTTTGCCTAGTTCAATTATTTTTTAGGAGTTCACCTTGAGATAAAAATGAATTGCAATGAAAATGAACATGGTGGATTCAAAGTATTTATTTTCTTGTAATTTTAAATTAGTTGTGTGGAAATTATCATATGTTGGTTGCATGTTTTCTTACAAGACCAACCACTCAAGATTAGGTTGAAACATAATTTATCAAAATTTTAATAAGATATCCTCCACTTAAATTAAAATGATAAAAAGAAAACCTAATTTCATCACCTATTATGTCAAACTTAACATTTTTTTATAAAAAAATGTATTTTAAATGAATAGCACATAAGAGGTCTAACTTAGGAAGAGTGAGTTTTAAATTATTATATTTAATCATATATCAATTTAAAATAGATGAAACCAGTTAAGGCTAAATTGAAAGTCAATTTGTTATGAAACCACTTAAGTTGGGTGGTGAGCTAGTCTACAAGAAGAACTTTTCTTAAGGAAGCTAAATTTTATAGGATGATCAAAATCCTACTTAAACATGGTATTAGGTAGACATTAAACCATTACAAACATTTCATCTACTATATAGTGAAGAAAGGGCATTTTAGTACCTACAAAAGTTGTACAAAATAGAATGAGAAATTGAAGAGTTCAAAACACAATGAAAAATATTCTTGTAAAAATGTAGGGCACACAATTGTGGGATCATCACTCATGCTAATATCTAAAGTGGTTAGATATGAAACTATAATTTATGATACCCTATTGACACAATGCTCTTTGAATGTGATTAAAAATGTTGAACGAATAAAAGGGCTCCATGAGAGCTAAAATGAAAATCATGAAGAAATACTTGTATGAAGGATGTTGAAGGTTTCCACAATGTTAGATTTAAAGTTGAAAGACTTGAATGTCCACGCTTGAACAAATAATGTAATTGTATGATGTAATGCATGTATATCCAAATAGGGAGGTAAGATTTATTTTATACCTCTCATTATCATTTTAGGATTTGAATTTTGAGGATTCCCTCACATGATTACATTTTCCACTCTAACAAGCTTACCATTGCATGGTTTGAATTTATGCACTAATAATGGGGACCTAGATACCTTGGATATTTTTTCATGGGATCAAATGTCTTTGGCATTGGATCCTCCCATTATTAGCCTTAACTATGACCAAAGTTCTAGAATGAAGAGAGTTGAAGATAGATTTTCTTATTGAAATCAAGCTTGAATAATGAGACTAGATAGATGAGGCCAAACATGCTAAAATAGGGCCCATAAGAGCACTTATTGTTCATGACTTTCTAGATGATTAAGGGTGTGCACATCTTTCTCTTGAAAAAAAAACTCTATGGGTGATTACTAGATAGAATCATTTGGCTGCAAATTTTATTAATTTAACCATGTGTTCCTGCACACGGGTATGTGCAGGATCATGGTGTGCCAAAAAGTGGCGATCTGAAAAATTTGTAGTTCTGAAATATCTCAAACCATTTCAAAATCTATTCCATATTTTTTCCCACCCACCTTGATTCTAAATCAAAACAATTAACATCTTTATAAGGTCTACTATATTTTTTAATACCAAACCTCTATGGTCAACATTAAAAACATCCTAAAAATGTTCTTTTGGCCTATTTTTGTGTGATTTTTAGTTCAAACATGTAGCTGATGAGTTTTTCTTTACCAAAATTTGATGAAATGAAAAGGGTTTCTTAAGAATGTTCTTATCTTTCTATAAATGTAAGGTTTGTCAAATTATGAGTTTAGTAAGTAATTATTACTTATTTTCTAATGGAGTTACGTGTAAAGTGCTGACTAATACACTACTTGAAAAGAAACTATAACTTCCAAATGGTACAACATTTTTTAAATCCAAAAGATGCATCACACTCTATGTTTCTTCTACTATAAGGGAAAAAAATGAAAAATTGAATTTTATAGAGTTTTGAATTAGTTAAGGTGGTCAGACACGAGAGTTTTTTTATTCCAAAAGCACTAAAGTCTAAAATTAGTTATTAATTATTTATTTAGAATAAAAATACCCAAAAATATGTGTCACATCCAGGCATGAGTCTACTACTTATATTTAGAATATTATTAAAAAATATTATCATTTGATTTTGATTAAGGTGGTCAGACATATGTCTACTTCTTAATTTTGTTCTGAAATTTTTGTAACATTGTATTAAAATTCAAAATTTTGACCAATCATTTCTTTTTTTTTTGAGATAAGTCCTAGTAGTTTAGAAACTATATTTAGTTTTCTAGAGATTCTTTTCTCTCAACATTTTTATATAAAGTAAATAACAAGTAGAAAATTGCACATCAAGTTGACATAACCTTGATTTTCTAAATTTTTATTGCCACTTAAGGGCATAGTTTGGTTGACCATGATCCTGCACATACCCACACCAATTCATTTTTATTTAGTACCACCTTCCAAAAGTGTGAGCTGCTAATTGAAATTAATAATGGCTATTATTTTGATGTATCATTGATAATTGAGACATGTTTTTTATATAGAAGGGAGAAAAGGAGCAATAGCTTCTTAATGGACTAGGTATTCTCGTTGCTCAATATTCTCCAAAAGATTGAAGGGTCTTTCTCCCAACAAATATCTTATACATGATTAGAGTGATTTTTGATATAATAGCCTGACTATATTATATTGAATTAAAAAAAGCATGAAATGATTTAACTTCACCACATGAATTTTTTATATTAAAAATTTTTTTCCATTATTCTAATACACTGTAAATATTTTGTAACCTTTAGTTGTAAACTATTAAAAACATAGAGTTATGATCTCCTTAGGGGTTTCTCGGGGATTGTCTCAATTGTCAATTCATTTAGTAGAGCTTTAGAACCTAAAAATTAACACAGATTATTAATAAAACTATCAATCTTGCTTGTGATCATGATCTCTGACAAAGAAATAAATGCTCATATATCTTAAACATCACCAATTACCAAGTAACATTTAAAAAAGGAAACTCCTTGAAGAATGTGATAATTTAATACGAAGCTTGTAATAATATTAGTTGAATTTTGAGTTCCAAAGTGATGACCTTTTCAAACTTATCACCCACCAACTCATGCCCATGTATCTTTAAAAGAAAGTGTTCAATTCAACTATATGTAAAGATAAGAGTTTGCTCAAACTGATTTTGAATAGATAAATCGACCCAATTAGTTAATTTAATGGACTAAAATTTATCTTAAAAAAAAAATAGTTTCTACTTCCTTGTAATCATTCACTAAGAAGTCTTATCTCCATCATGAAAATTTAGCAGGAATGAACCTTTGCACCTTGGACATTGGAGATCTAGACTAGCTACCATGAAATACATCAAACATGTGGGACACCCAACAAGCTTCATAGTGCACTCAACTTCTTCAGCAATCTTATCATCAGTATTTTTATTGTCATCGCTGTATATGAGCAATGTTAGTATGCTAATAGAAACCAAATTTAAATAAATCTTCTACAAACTAAACAAAATTCATAAACTTCAAGATAGACTAAGATGAGCTCTCAATTGAAAATATGAGCCATTAATGGGTTCTCTCAATGAGAAGCTCTCTTGTTGAGTGGCTTTATCTAAACGGATAGGATGTATGCTCAATATGCTTTCAAAGGCTTCAATGGATGATTGTGGATTTTTGGTGTGGATAGATGGCTTTAGTATGGATTTGGCTCTCAAAATAGCATTATAACATTACTTCATGGATTCTGTTATTTTGCAAAGGGGAAAGATCCAATTTATAGGCAAGAGGCTTGAGGGATTGAGGGCTAAGATGGAAGGATGGGAAAAAGCTCATGGAGGGCTCAGATTGCATGAGAAGAGAGCACATGGATTGTGCTTCCTTATAGCCAATCAAGGAGTGAAACATGTCACATGGTGAGAGGATCGAGGAAAGGGGAAGGATGAGTCAACAAAGGAGGCTCAAGGGATAAAATCTTCATAAAGACCCTCATAATGACTTGTAAGAGCAATAAAAGGGCTTGTAAGAGTCATTTATGACCTACTGGACTTCATAAAGTTTTATGGTTGAGATATTTTGAGGGTGATGAGAGAAATTTCGACTTGGACTTGATTAGGAAGGTTTTAAGCTTGTTTAGGCTTGTGAAAATGATTAGAGGATGGATTAGGATGGTTTAGGATTAGCTTAGGGATAGGCAAGTGGATGGCATTTAATGAGGGTGGGTGAAGGAGGAGATATTTGTTAACTTTGGCTTGGGTTAGTAAGTTTTAACCCATGTTTAGAGAATGTGACAAGGATAGGAGGGGATTAGGATTAGGTTTAAAGACATCTTCTAGAAGAGTCTAGACTTTGGATGAGGATAAAGACTTTCTAGAATAGTCTAGAATTTCCTAGGATGTGGATGAAGACTTTTTAGAAGAGTCTAGAGCTTCTTAGGATGAGGATAAATTAGATTTTTAGGAAATAAATAAAGTTTTATTTATTTCAAGGGTTTGGGTTGAGGAGATATTTATTAAAACTTTTTTAATAAACATGAGGATTAATATTTAATCTTAATTAAATATTTTGAGTTGGGATTAGGGGTAGGAAATGATGGGATTAGCCTTTAATTGAAATTAAAGAAGGATTAAAAGATTTTGGAAGAGGTTATTGGTTATAAGGAAATTGGCCAAGTTTTGAGCAAAAAATAATTTTTTTATTTATTTTAGGATTTTTGGTCAATTTATTAATCAAATAATTAATAAATAAGGAAATATAATGTTTAAATAAGATTTAAAAATTTTTGGGAGGGATTCCTTAATTAAATATTTTTAATTAAGATAAAGGGATTTAATGGCATAAAAATAAATAAATAAATTAAATAATTAATTAATTAATAAATCATGATGTCATCAGGACTTTTTTCAAAAAATAAAAATACTTTATTTTTTAAAGGATTTTTAGGTGTCTACATTTTGCCCCTCTTTGATGTGATGCCACAAGTGGCATGGCATCAAAGATAAGAAAATAAGATGCCCAAGGCTAGAGCAGAAGAGGAGAGAATGGACTGTGAGATGCCCCCTCAAGAAGGCAGCGGGGAGAGAAAGCGAGGCTCGGTGGTTTCTTGAAAAATACAAGAATCTAGGATGAGCAAGGAGACTCAGATTGGATTAAGAGAAGAGGTTTAGTTAGCTCAAACTCTTACTATGGGAGAATGATAAAGGGAGAATCAGAGGCACAAGAGGAAGCAAGCTTAAGATCTCAGAGATTGCAGAGAATGAAGGAGCGGAGCGCTATAAAAAAGAATCCAGGATAGGGAGATGGATGAGGGGATTATAAAGCTGATGCAACAGGATTTCAAAGAGTTAGATTGGCAGAAGATGGGTTTCAGAGATCCCTAGGACTAGGATTGTGGATCTCGATAGATGAGGCTTGGTGGGTTGATTCGGATTGGTGGATCCCTAAGACTAGGATTGTGGATCCCTAAAGCTAAGAGTGATGAGTGATTCAAAGAGATACTGATGCATCAGCTGGGGTAGGAGAGATGGATGCTGGATATGGATGGGGGATAATGGAGATGAAGGAAAACCATTGAAGCTTTTTGAGCGGGGGGATACTTCAAAGAGAAGTACCACCATGTAGTTGAGCACTAGATTTGCTATAGGACTATTGGTTAATTTCCAAGGTTACCAAGAACATCAAGGCCTTTTCACCAACTGTCCAAAGGACTAAAAAACTAACTCAAAACAAACACACAAGGATTGCCCCAGCATCACACATGAATCCTAGAGGAAGCAGCGTGGAAATGACACTGGAGAACCCACAAGCAGAAAAGAAAAACAAACAAAAGACCTGATCAAGACCTTACACTCTAATTGCCCCATTCGCAGCATACCATGATATGGAAGATCGTGGCAACCTTGAGGAGGGAACAAGGAGATTGCTTGGAAAAGATACTTCAAGACCCAAAAGGGAAGATCCCGAATCAAAAGAAAGTGAAAATCCAAAAGAGAGCCGTTTGCCAACGAGATGGGTAGGAAAAGGTACTAATGGACCAAGATCAGACATGAGGAAAGCTATATCCTGCAAGGACCTATCGGAGAGCACTGAAGCTGGTGGATTTGGATGAGTGATGCATCTGGCAAGCTAAACTAAGAAAGATAACACTTTGGTGACAAGAAATCTAGCTAAAGGATACGTTGGAATAGCTAACCAAGATGTGTGACGGGTGCAAGATTCTGATCAAGGACGAACTGACACGAACGCTGGATATATACAATGGTACTAAGCTAAAGAGGATGTACAAGCTGATGGACCAAGATATGTTACAAATGTACACGTTTGTTCATGTTTTAGTTTTTGTGAGATGTAAATGTTTGTGAAGGATGGGATGTCTATAATAGGTGATAGGTGGATAGGTAGATTGTTTGCGAAAAGCTTAAGTGAAAATGGGGTTTTGTGTGTGCACGTGATAGTATACAAGCTAGGATACATGATTATTTATAGGCTGGAATATGGTACAAACCTTGGACAAGATTCGGATAGACAAGGTATGGTACAAGATTTACAAGGTATAATACAAGCTTTGGTACAAGATTTACAAGCTGTACAGGAGGTATTTACAAGCTTCATCAGATTTTGGATATTTGGTTGGAACACCAAGGGAACAAGAAAGTGTGTCTTATGGGATGGTGGGTGAATGGATGAGGGATAGGATAGTGATAGATAATGGATTAGTCTTTAGTACACAAGGCACCTGAATTACCAGGTTTTCACCAAGGTACCTATCCAAGGTGCTTGAATTGCCAAGTTTTCACCATTGGACGCTTATTTCTCTTTACTATTTTTTTTTCTTTTGTATTTTTCAAAAGCTGGGTATACCAAGGATCTTCAAGCATAGAACTTCTTGAGATGAATGATGTTAGTAGGATCATTCAAGAGTTCTCCTTCTGGTGTAGATAGCTGATAAGCTCTGAAGCCAAAGGAAGCAATGACAACATAAGGACCAAGCCATGTAGGTTCAAACTTGCCTTTCTTTTCTTGATCTACTTGGACTTTCATGTTTTCTTTGAGGACCATGTCACCTGGCTGAAAGTGTCGTGGAAGCACCTTCTTGTTGAAATTCCTTTTGAGACGAGTTTGATAGACTGTGAGATGATCATAGGCTTGTTGTTGCTTCTCGTCTAAGAAATCTAGCTTGGTGAGTTGAGCTACTCTATATTCTTCATCTGATATTTGCCCTTGCAAAGATATGCGCAAGGAGGGAAGTTCAACCTCTATAGGTAGTACCACTTCAGCACCATAGACTAGGGAGTATGGTGTTGTGCCTGTGGATGTACAACTTCAGCACCATAGACTAGGGAGTATGGTAGTACCACTTCAGCATCATTGACAACTTTCTTTAGAATTTTGAGGAGGGTTTTGTTAGTTGCCTCTGCCTGGCCGTTACCTTGTGGGAAATATGGGCTAGAAAACCGGTGATGGATGTGGAGGGAAGTGCATAATTCTTCCATGTTGAGATTTTCAAAGTTACCTCCATGGTCGGTGAAGATGGTGGATGGGATGTCGAAGCGGAAAATAATGTGGTACAAGATGAACTTGGAGACCTGAACTCCTGTAGCTGAGACTAGGGGGACTGCTTCCACCCATTTAGTGAAATAGTCTGTAGTTTTTATTATCCATTTATGTCCATTAGATGAGAGGGGTGTGATAGTTCCAACTAGATCAAGGCCCCAACAAGCGAAAGGCCAAGGTGGTGCAATAGGCTGTAGATCCTGTGCTGGAGCGTGCACAAGATTTGCATGCTGCTGACATGGGAGACACTTTCTGACAAAGTCACAGGAGTCTTCTTCAACGGTAGGCCAATAGTAGCCTGCTCTAAGGATTTGTCGTGCTAGGACAATACCACTCGTGTGGGCACCGCAAAGTCCAGAGTGTACTTCCTTTAACACCATCGCGGCCTCATTTTGGTCTAAACATCGAGAGAGAGTATCGTGATAACCCCGATGATATAGGGTATTGGCTATGATAACATAGCGGGATGATTTTCGGATGAGGTTCTGGCGTTGGGTACGTGTGAGGTGAGGGGATATGATACCATCGTTAAGGTAAGTGTGAATCACATGGTACCAAGGGGATTGGGGACCAACCAAGATACAAACACGATTTGAATCCTCATTCGCATAGGCGGGTGTGAGGAGCTACTCCACTAAAAACTCATATTGTGTAGCTGCTTAGGGGATTTCCAAGAGTGAGCCTATAGTAGCCATAGCATCTGCTGCTTTGTTCTGTATTCGAGGCACTTGTGTAAACTGAAGCTTTGTAAAATGTTGGGTTAGCTGATCAACTAGCTCTTTGTAGGGTAATAGCTTTTCATCTTTGGTTTGATATTCATTTAGGGCTTGCTTGATGATGAGTTGAGAATCACCAAATATTTGTAGCTCAACAATGTTCCATTCTACAGCTATCTTTAATCTTGCTACGAGGGCCTCATATTCAGCTATATTGTTGGTGCTAGGGAATTGTAGCTTGAAGGCTTTTGGAATGTAATCTCCTTGAGGTGTGACCAACAATATTCCTGCCCCTGATCCATGAGATGTGTATGAGCCATCAAAATAAAGTTTCCATGGGGGTTGTTCTTCAATTAGATAGATATGCTCATCTGGAAATTCTGTGATCAATGGATAAGCATCTATTAGAGGTGCATCAGCTAGGTGATCTGCTATAACTTGCCCTTTGATTGCCTTTCTATCCACATACTGGATGTCAAATTCACTAAGGAGTATAACCCATTTGGCCAAACGGCCTGTAAGTGATGTTCTAGAGAGCATATACTTGAGAGGGTCAATCTTGGAGACTAGTTGGATGGTATGACTTAGCATGTAATGGCGAAGCTTTTGAGTTGAGAAAACAACTGCCAAACAAGCTTTTTCCATAGGAGTGTAATTGAGTTCATAACCAACTAGGGTTCTACTGATGTAGTAGATGGCTCTTTCTCTGTTGTAGTCATCAAGCTGTGCTAGAAGTACCCCTAGAGCAATAGGTGCTGCTGCTATGTACAAAATCAGGGGACGACCAGGAACTGGTGGAACCAAGATAGGGGGATTGATGAGATACTGCTTGAGATGGTCAAAGCTGCGCTAACATAAAGGATCCCACTTGAAGTTCTCATCCTTCTTCAGTAAATGTGAAAATGGTGTACACTTATCTGCAAGCTGGGAGATGAAGCGCCAAACAGATTGGAGCTTTCCTTGAAGAGAGCGAAGCTGTCGCAGTGTCTGGGGAGGAGGCATGTCTAAGATAGCCTTGACCTTCTTGGGGTCAATCTCTATACCTCATTTAGAAACTATGAAGCCTAGAAGCTTGCCAGATGTGACCCCAAGACACATTTCTTGGGATTCAGCATGAGATGATATTTGGCTAACCTATCAAAGACTTTCTCTAGGTCAGCAAGATGATCCATCAAGGTATGAGACTTGACCAAGATATCATCCACATAATCCTCCAAAATGCTATGGATGAGATCATGAAAAATGGCTGTCATAGCTCTTTGATAGGTAGCCCTAGCATTCTTTAGGCCAAAAGGCATCATGTTGTAGCAAAAGATTCCCCAAGGGGTAGTGAATGTTGTCTTATGTTGATCCTCTTCTGCAATCTTGATTTGATTATACCCAGAAAATCCATCCATGAGGGACAAAATTTCATGTCCAGCTATAAGATCTACAATCATATCTATGTTGGGCAAGGGAAAATCATCTTTTGGACAAGCTTTGTTAAGATCTCTAAAATCAGTGCAGATGTTGATGTCACCAGAAGGTTTAGTGACAGGGACCATGTTGGAGATCCACTCTGAGTAGTCGATAGGTTGGATAACCTTAGCAGCTAACATTCTTTCTAATTCAGCTTTGACCAATAATGGCACCTTGGGGTGCATTTTTCTAAGCTTTTGTCTGACGGGCTTGATCTTTGGATCAACTGCAAGATGATGAACTACAAGATTTGGATCAAGTCCTGGCATGTCCTGATATGACCATGCAAATCGGCCAATGTTCTCTCTTAAGACCTCAAAGAGGAGGTCAGCTTGGTCTTGTGATAGGGATGCAGCAATGTGAACAAGTCTGGAGATCTCTGAAGAACCAATGTTGACTTCTCGAGTATCCTCAATTAGAATAGAAGACACCTCTGGTCGATTATCTTGGGGAGGCAATGCTAAATCCTCATGTTCTTCTTGTGGCTCTGGATTTTCTTACTAAGGGGTTCTCTTCGTTGCCTTAGCTAGTCTCAGATTCACCTTAGTTCTAGTTTTGGGTGTATCAGAACTAGGTTGGGGATTTTCTCCAAAATACCCCTTGGGATCTAGCTTGTAGATATAGGCAGAATTTGGCTTTGTTTTCTTGTGAGGAGTTTCAGCTCCCATGAATCTTAGAAGTGCCTCCTCTGATGTGAACTCATCGATGTGTATGACACTTGGTTGGTCCCAATCTATGAGTTATGGATGGGCGAGTGGTAGGTCAATGAGGTGGATGGATAGTTCTTGGAGAACAGAGTCTCCGAGGGAGATTTGGTCTAGGATATCGTCGTAGGCTCTCTTTTCAACTTCCTCAGGAATATCTTCAATTTTGACAAGGTTGCGATGAATGTTCAAAAAAGTGTGACCGTTCTCATTGGTGCCCCTAGTTGTGGGTATGCCAAAGCCAAGACCTGACTTCGATTCCCACTTGTGTGCGTCGATGGGGCACTGCATGCCTCTTTCTTCTGGTCCTAGACCACCACCTTGATAGTTCCATTTTTTAGTGATGAGCTTATGTTCTTGGGGATACTTTTGGCTGAAGTGATCAAGGCGTGCTTGATTTCTTTGAGGTGCATCCTTATGTAACCATTTTTTGATATCTGGAGTGAGCTCGTCATGAAGAGGGATTTTCGAGGATACAAAGGTTGTTGGGCCAAACTATTTGTATCGAGGAGGTGGAATCTCCTTATCTTTTTGATATGTCGGTCATCCATGGGCATGTGGATCAAGTGGGAGTGCCCCGACAGCAAATTCATCTGACAGACTATACTCTCCACAACCTTTGTTATTAATCTTCACGGTAGACAGGGTAGAGGCGAGGATGGTTTCTGGGTCATTATAAGTGTGGGATGAGCTGGCGATGGATGTGCCGATATCAATTCTAGGGCAATGGTTTGTATATGAAGCTTCAACCACATTGCAGTAAGCAAAGGGTTCTGGATCGGCATGGATGGTTACCTCAGTACCTTGATGCGGAAATTTGACGCACTGATGGTAAGTGGATGGAATGGCTTTCATGGCATGAATCCATGGGCGATTGAGGAGGATGTTAAATGGTAGGTTTAGATCAATAACATGGTAGAGTGTTTCTTGGATGACTGGCCCAACCTTGATTGGCAGCAAAATAGTTCCTTCTGTGGTTCTTTCCAAGTTGTCATAAGCTTTGATGGTGATAACCTCACTGATGATATCTGCCTCAGTATACCCAGCTTGTTTTATGAATTTTAGGGTGCAAATATTCAAGGCTGATCTATTATCTATCATTACTCTTTTCACAGCAAAGTTGGATACCATGATGGCTATGCGAAGTGGAAGGGTGTGATCTGGCTCGACCACGGGTATGTTGGTGGGTTTGAACGATAGGGCACATGAGGATGAGAGGTATCCAACAAGATTACAAAAATCAGTAGCATTGATATCAGAAGGGACACGGGATTCTATGAGAGCACTATCAAGGATGTTCTTGTACACAGGACTAGTGCGAACAAGGTCTAAAATGGAGATTTGGGCTGGCATGTTCCCAAGGTGTTCCAAGATATTGTACTGGCTTTTTGATGGAGCTGATGGTGTTGGTGTAACAGGTGGGCCTGCGATGTTAAATCGTGCTCTTCGAGTGGTGACTGCACACTCATTGTTTGGTCCTTCGATATTGATAACATTGATGGAAGGCTCTTTCTCAGATATATAGCCTATAAGGCTACCATAGTCTATATAGGATGAAGTGTGGTCATTGTTCTTCCCATGTTGTTGGTTTGGCTGACGGTTGTTGGTGTTGTTGTTGTTGGTTTGGATAGGTGCTTTTCCAAGATTTTGGTTGTGGTGTGGAGGAAAAGCATTTTGATAGATCTGTAAGCCTGCATTGGGAGAGATTTGGGCACCAACAGTGATTTCCTTCTGATCAATGAGGTCCTGCACATAGTCTTTCAGTTTCATGCATCTGAGGGTAGTGTGACCTTTTACCCTATGAAATTTGCAGTACTCATTATCTTTGTACCATGCAGCTTTGGATTGGCTTGGGTCAATTTGCTGGGTAGGAGGAAATATGATGAGGTTTTCCTTGACTAATTTCTCAAAAATGACATCCAATGGCTCACCAAGGGGTGTATAGTTTCTAGGTGTAGGTTGGAATCTAGGCTTTTGTCCTGCAGCTACATTGATGGCATTAGCTTGATTGCTAGACCCTTGGAAGTTGGGTCTTGGATTGTGGTTTTGATAGCTTTGGTTATTCTGTTGTTGGTAGTTGATAGCTTGTTGATTGTTTGGTTGATATGGTGGGTTGGACTGGTTGTGAGAAGGACCAACAATATTCACATGTCTGGTGTCAGTGACGCCATCTATTGTAGCGTGCTTGTTTTTGTTCCAATACCTAGACTTGTCATTGGAATGTGATTGATTTTGGTTGGCTTCCTTGTAAATCTTGACCACACCATCTTTAATGAGTCCTTGCTCAAGGATCATTCCTTTCTCTTTGATATCTTTGTAGGTCTGCAAATAGTTCATGGTCATGTGGTGAGCCAAGCTAGGATGGGCATTATCAATAAACATTTTCACCACATGGCGTTCTGGCAAGGTGCACGATATGCGGGTGGTAAGGGTTTGCCATCTTTGCAGGTATTCGGCAAGGCTTTCTCCACCTCTTTGCTTGGTGTGGACAAGATCAACTATTGATAGCTCTGTTTCAACAAGATGGGCATATTGGGCTATAAATGCCTCAGATAATTCAGCAAAGTTTTTAATTGTGCCATAGGGGATTCTATAAAACCATTCAAGAGCTGGTCCAGCCAAGATTTTGGGAAAAAGGTTCAAGAGGAAGACATCATTGTATGCTACATCCTGGTAGTGCATGTAAAATTCTTTGATATGTGTGACAGGGTCTCCTTTTCCTCTGAATTTGTCAAATTTGGGTACCTCAAAGTCTTTGGGAAATGGTGTCATGGTAATGGCTCTGTCAAATGGGTAAGGACACACATTCTCAAACTTGAATGTCTTCGGATCATTCCCTTCTTGGATGGCTTTCATAGCTATCTTCATTTGCTCCCATTCTGAATTGATAGGTGATGGCTGGGGTGCCCCCAATGTAGGAGTGCCTTGACGTAGGTATGTTCTGGATGGGGCTACTAAATATGGATGGCTATGAGGGATTTGCTGATAGGGATTGTACATTGTTTGGGCAACTGCATGGTGGATGACAGGTTGCTGAGGGGGAGGTGGCACATATTGCTGTATGTGCTACGAGGCTTGCTATTGATATGGGATTTGAGGTTGGGATTGAGGAACATAAGCTGGCTGTGGGATAAATGGATTGCTTTGTGGAGGTAAGGTATAAGATGGTTGAGAGGCATGGGGAAAGGATCGGGGGGCTTGTGGGGTTTGACCAATATATGTGGGTTGTGCCCCCATTTGGGATGGTATCTGCAAATAATTGGTGGTTGGCTGGGGTGGTGGATTACCTCCTAGAAGTGGCATTGAAAAGTAGTTGGTAATTGGAGTTAATGGATTAGTTGGTGGTGGAGGTGGTGGGAATTGAAAGCTTGGGAATGGAACTGATGGGGTTTGATAGCTTTGTGGTTGGATTTGGAAGCTTGGTAGAGTGGTGGCAGGGACTGGGGTCACTTGGGAGCTTGGTAGAAAATTGGTAGTAGCTTGTGGGATTTGATAGCTTTGTGGAGTGAGGGTAGTAGCTTGTAGATTTGTGGCTAATGGTATTGAGCTCCCAAGACCTAATGGAAATGATGGGATTGTGCTTTGGGTTGTAGTGAACAAGCTGGGGGTGATGAAAGGTTGATTACTTGGCCCCATGGGTGGCATCCCTATTGTATATTGCTGAGGTTGGCCAAAGATGCTAGCACTGATTTGGGAGATGGGTGGATTTGGAAGGCTGGGTTGGGGAGCAGCAGCAGCAATAGTGAAGTGGGTGAACGGTGAGCTGTTTTGGGTAAAGGGGGTTTGGAGCGGAGAGGTATGAACCAAGGATGGAGTGGTGGTGGCTGGGTTGGCTTGGGGCATGGAGATTTCAACTTGGGTGGATGATGGTATGTTTGGGTCTGTTGGATCATATGGATTGGCTGGAGGCTCTTCTTTTGGCATATATTGAGGATAATTTGGATCATAAGAGCCTATGGGTGGTGGTAGCTACCCAAAAAATGGGTGAGATGGATCTGATAATGGAGGGGGTCTTCCAAAGTCAAAGGTTCCTACATTTTCCCTTCAAAAATTAGCCATGATTGTCTCTTTGTTCTTGTCTATAATGGCATTTACCAATACTGCATTTCCTGGTTGGTTCAAGAAAGCTTCAATGTCAGTACATGATGGCATAGCTTTCTCTGGGCTGAAGGATGGTTGAGTGCTCAAGGGGGGTGAGGTTGTTCGATCCAAATGATAGGGCTCCATTTTTTCTTTCTTCTTGGCTAAGCGAGTGACGGGTGGCATGAAAAATGCTCCTAGGGATGAGATGCAATAATGCTGATGGATGCAAAAGGGGGAAGGCTTCTCTATGCAAATGATTTCCTAGGTTAAGGAAAATCTATATGACAAAACCTAACGAGGATTGGGTTGGAGATTCTAACTTCAAAGATATGTTGCCAAAGCACGAAAGGTCTGCTTTCCTATGTGCAAGCTTGGTGGTGATTGTGTCAACTTAAGGATAGACTGATGATCCTTTAGGAAGAACACGAGATTGACCACTTGTGGATCCCAACCTTTAGCTCAAGGTGATGAGGGATAAAAAGTGACAAAGCTGGATTACCCTAGAAAAAGCTCTGTCAAAGGGATAACCTTGGTGAGATTGATGGATTTGGAAGATTTTAGGAGTGGCAAACTTTTGGCAAAAGTGACAACAATTTTGAAGGCTTGGATGTGAGGTTTTGATTGCTGGCTAGATGGTTTGATTCTAAATGAGATGGATGAGCTAATAATGCTTAAGGGGATAACCTAAGATGGCTGGATTTTCTACAAAGATGACTCTAAAGTGAAGCTTATCCAAGAAGATGTGGAGAAACAAGGGTGTCTAATCATAGAAATCATGCCTAGTTGGTAAGGCATAAGCAGGATTAACTCCTAGATGTTGGCTAAATTTGATGTTACGCTCTAACCAGGCCTCTTGAAGTGCTTTGTCGGTAGCTTTGTCCTCTGCTTTGTGGAGTTTGGCAATTCGTGGGCTTGGTGTTATTTCTTTTCTCTTGGCTGAAAGTTCTTGGTATGCTAGAGATGGTTTGAGTTTAACTTTGTGGAACTTCTGTTTGGGTTTGGGTTGCTCTGACATCAATTCCTGAATCTTTTTGGCTTTGAGAGATCTTGTTTGTTTTTCTTCAACTCATTAAACTTCTGGAATAGGCAATGACTACGCTAAGTATGCCCTAAGATAGGATTGACCAAGTTTGGAAAACATTCATTCAACAAATAAAATATCAAGCAATAGATAGAAACAACTAGATAGAAGTTTTTTATTCTCAGAAAGTGATACTTGTGCCAAGGAGTGTGTATGCTCTATAAATGTTTCACTCAGTCACCTCAAACACATTAACATCCTAGATGGTTGTCTACAAGGCTGATAGTTGGTTTAGCTAAGGAGTCCTCGATATACCCAAGGTACGTGAGGCCCAAATCCATAGATGAGACCAAAAAGATGTCACATAGCCGAGAGGAGTTGTAACCCACTTCTCCTCTTTCACTTCTCAAGGGTATAAAGTTCCTTGAGGCTTAGCTCGAGTGACAAAATCTTGATCCCAAGAGAGGTGTCTTTCGATTCACCTCCCGATTCTTATACTCTGCCAGAACGCTGGAGTTAAGGTCATCCAAGGGGTGATGAAATCCCCAAGCAGGCCTCCTAAAAAGAAACAAGGTTTTGGATCCTAATCTTATGCACCCAAGATGGCCTTGAAAGAAAACAAGGGGAGATAAGACTTGGATGACCTTGGGCTAAAAAACACGCTTGTTCTTTTACCAACTGACTCTTATGTGTGCTAATCTAGACTTTGCAAGCACTCATGTTTAAGAGACAATGTTCAATTCCAAATTGAAGTGCCAAAAAAAGTAAATCGATCGAAGAATGCAAACAATAAGAAGAGTTAGGGTCAACAAAAGAAAACTCGCGTGCCCAGAGGCCCTCCACGTCAAGTATTGATTAATTTTCTTTAAGGCATTCAAGATTGAGTGTGAGTTTGTTTTAAGCCCAAAACAAAAGTGTGTGAGATTCGATTTCAAGCGCGTGCCCGGAGGCTCTCCACGTTAGTTGTTGTTCAATTTTAGTGCCCAAACTTGAAGTGTGATCGATTTAATCTAGAGTCTTGATCATTTAAGAATTTTGATAAAGTTAAAGCAAACATTCAAAGACCAAGTGAGTGAGTTAGATTGTGGAACATTTAACACCTTTTTCAAGTAGACCCATCCCCATAAATGGCACTAAGATTGCAACCAATGGTTAATATTTGATGGGTGACTAGAAAAGAGGTGAGTCCAAGGAACTACTCAAATTGATTTTTGCAAATTTTTATTTTAACTTAACAAGGTTTCTTAAATGTCCAAAAATCAAACTTTACCTAGATTGCATGTGGAAAAGAGATTTGTTTTGTTCAATTTTTACAAGCTCCAAATGAAGTGTTTGATATTGCAATGGTTAATTGATCCTTAGAATTCAAGATTGGATTTGTTGTTTTAATCATGCATTCAAGGAAAATTTGATTTTAATCCATGGCATTCAAGAGTGATTTTAGCAACATGCATTCAAAGACAAGTGGTTAAACATTCAAGTGTTTTCTTTTGAGCATTCAAGATTGAGATTTTGTGTGTTGTTATAAGAACTTTGAAGTGATTTTTTTTAACCTTAGATCATTCAAGATTTTTTTGGACTCAAAAGTGAAAATGACTCTTTGGACTTTGGTTTTCATTCAAGATTTTGTGTTCTAGTTTCCATATTTTAAGCCCAAAAATGATATTCCTAGATTGTTTTGATGCATGAAAAACCTAAGAAACATTCAAGATTTTGCAATAAGACATTTGTTTGGAACAAATAACAAAGCTTTTAGGACAATTTTTGGCAACCATTTAGGACTCTTAGTTTTCATGAGATTTTTTAAAAGAACTTTAGTGTGCACTTAGTGTTGATTTTGAACCTTTTGAAATGGAAACTTGAAGTTCTTTTTAAATTCCCAAAAATGAAGTGTTCCTAATTTTGCATGAATGCATCTAAAATCTTGATGTTGCAAGGATGCAAATGATTAGATTGGTTTAGTTTCACTTGTTAAAAGATTTTTTCTTTTTTGCAAATTTTTAATTTTTCAATGGACTTAAGTATGATTTGGGGGTTCATTTTAAGCACTAAAAAGAAGTGTGTATGATTTTGCTTCCTTAAAAAAAAATGGCCAAGATCTCCCACAAGAAGAAGAAGAAGAAGTAGATGGAATAAGAAGAATATAGACAAGAAGAGGAAGAAGAATTTCAAGTTCTTTGTCCACCTATAAGCTTGAAAAATCTGCAAACACTATGAGATAGATTATGAGTTCCTTTGTCTTCTTCATGCTCATGTGGACCTACAAAACCAATTTATACAATCCTACCAATCACAAAAATAAGAAAAATTAGCCAAAATCAGCACATGACATACAAAACTTGACTAAAAAAGCTAATGAAGATGACCGATGCAGGGTCCCACCGGGCGTGCCAAAATGTATATGAGCAATGTTAGTATGCTAATAGAAACCAAATTTAAATAAATCTTCTACAAACTAAACAAAATTCATAAACTTCAAGATAGACTAAGATGAGCTCTCAATTGAAAATATGAGCCATTAATGGGCTCTCTCAATGAGAAGCTCTCTTGTTGAGTGGCTTTATCTAAATGGATAGGATGTATGCTCAATATGCTTCCAAAGGCTTCAATAGATGATTGTGGATTTTTGGTGTGGATAGATGGCTTTAGTATGGATTTGGCTCTCAAAATAGCATTATAACTTTACTTCATGGATTGTGTTATTTTGCAAAGGGGAAGGATCCAATTTATAGGCAAGAGGCTTGAGGGATTGAGGGCTAAGATGGAAGGATGGGAAAAAGCTCATGGAGGGCTCAGATTGCATGAGACGAGAGCACATGGATTGTGCTTCCTTATAGCCAATCAAGGAGTGACACATGTCACATGGTGAGAGGATGGAGGAAAGGGGAAGGATGAGTCAAAAAAGGAGGCTCAAGGGATAAAATCTTTATAAAGACCCTCATAATGACTTGTAAGAGCAATAAAAGGGCTTGTAAGAGTCATTTATGACCTACTGGACTTCATAAAGTTTTATGGTTGAGATATTTTGAGGGTGATGAGAGCAATTTCGACTTGGACTTGATTAGGAAGGTTTTAAGCTTGTTTAGGCTTGTGCAAATGATTAGAGGATGGATTAGGATGGTTTAAGATTAGCTTAGGGATAGGCAAGTGGACGACATTTAATGAGGGTGGGTGAAGGAGGAGATATTTGTTAACTTTGGCTTGGGTTAGTATGTTTTAACCCATGTTTAGAGAATGTGACAAGGATAGGAGGGGATTAGGATTAGGTTTAAAGACATCTTCTAGAAGAGTCTAGACTTTGGATGAGGATAAAGACTTTCTAGAATAGTCTAGAATTTCCTAAGATGAGGATGAAGACTTTCTAGAAGAGTCTAGAACTTCTTAGGATGAGGATAAATTAGATTTTTAGAAAATAAATTTATTTTTTATTTATTTCGAGGGTTTGGGTTGAGGAGATATTTATTAAAACTTTTTTAATAAACATGAGGATTAATATTTAATCTTAATTAAATATTTTGAGTTGGGATTAGGGGTAGGAAATGATGGGATTAGCCTTTAATCAAAATTAAAGAAGGATTAGAAGATTTTGAAAGAGGTTATTGGTCATAAGGAAATTGGCTAAGTTTTGAGAAAAAAATAAATTTTTTATTTATTTTAAGATTTTTGGTCAATTTATTAATTAAATAATTAATAAATAAGGAAATAATGTTTAAATAAGATTTAAACATTTCTAGGAGGGATTCCTTAATTAAATATTTTTAATTAAGATAAAGGGATTTAATGGCATAAAAATAAATAAATTAATTAAATAATTAATTAATTAATAAATGATGATGTCATCAAGACTTTTTTCAAAAATTAAAAATACTTTATTTTTTAAAAGATTTTTAGGTGTCTACATTTTTCCCCTCTTTGATGTGATGCCGCAAGTGGTATGGCATCAAAGATAAGAAAATAAGATGCCCAAGGCTAGAGCAGAAGAGGAGAGAATGGACTGTGAGTTGCCCCCTCAAGAAGGCAGCGGGGAGAGAAAGCGAGGCTCGGTGGCTTCTTGAAAAATACAAGAATCTAGGATGAGCAAGGAGACTCAGATTGGATTAAGAGAAGAGGTATAGTTAGCTCAAACTCTTACTATGGGAGAATGATAAAGGGAGAATCAAAGGCATAAGAGGAAGCAAGCTTAAGATCTCAGGGATTGCAGAGGATGAAGGAGCGGAGCGCTATAAAAAAGAATCCAGGATAGGGAGATGGATGAGGGGATTATAAAGCTGATGCAACAAGATTTCAAAGAGTTAGATTGGCATAAGATGGGTTTCGGAGATCCCTAGGACTAGGATTGTGGATCTCGAAAGATGAGGCTTGGTGGGTTGATTCAGATTGGTGGATCCCTAAGACTAGGATTGTGGATCCCTAAAGCTAAGAGTGATGAGTGATTCAAAGAGATATTGATGCATCAATTGGGGTAGGAGAGACAGATGCTGGATATGGATGGGGGATAATGGAGATGAAGGAAAACCATTGAAGCTTTTTGAGTGGGGGGATACTTCAAAGAGAAGTACCACCATGTAGTTGAGCACTAGATTTGCTATAGGACTATTGGTTAATTGCCAAGGTTACCAAGAACATCAAGGCCTTTTCACCAACCGTCCAAAGGACTGACAAACTAACTCAAAACAAAAACACAAGGATTGCCCCAGCATCACACATGAATCCTAGAGGAAGCAGCGTGGAAACGACACTGGAGAACCCACAAGCAGAAAAGAAAAACAAACAAAAGACCTGATCAAGACCTTACGCTCTAATTGCCCCATTCGCAGCATAGCATGATATGGAAGATCGTGGCAACCTTGAGGAGGGAACAAGGATTTTAGGATTTTATCCCTTGAGCCTCCTTTGTTAGTTTTCTTGCCCGAGTTGAGAAAATCTTATGAAGATAACTTTAGTTTCAGGTCTATCTTTTCTGTTAATCAATAGAGCTAAATTTTGATATCTTCTCAATGGAGGATACCTTAGAGATTTTAAGTCCAATTCCTTCTAAATTCATATAATACACTTATCCAATCTGCATCACATGATTAACATTCATAGTTTAATAACACAATACATGAATTCTACATAAGATGGAAAAAAAAAAAGGATTCTAAAAGAAGAAATTTGAATAAAAATTATGAGGGAAAAGAGGTAATTTGAGAAATGGACCTTCAAGTCTAAGAACTTTTCCCAGCAAGGAGGAAAACATTGCCCTTGATCTAATTCCAGGAGATCAACTTCCATTGATGAAGATGGTGAGTTTTATATAATGTTACCAGTTAATAGATTCAGTCTTTCCAAGGATAAATACAAAAGGGGATTTACAGTGAATTATCTATGTTCTCTTATTCTGTCTCTAAATTCTTTATATGTTGTTAACTTTTTGATTGAATGAATAATGTTCACTTAATTTAAGACAACTTGGATGAGTTGTGTGTCAGAATTATTGTTACTTTTAATTCAAGGAGTTAAGTAAATGCTTCAATGATTTGATAGGGTATATAGGTGTATGAAGGGGATGCTGGTAAGAATGGAGTTTGGGGATTTTATTTGATAAACTTAATTGTAAGGCAATCAAGTTAGGTCATTCTACTGGCAGTGACTCTATGTTGCAATAGATAAGGCACTGATCACTAAATCAGATGCAATCTGAGATGAAGGTCATTTGCACAAATCATTTTAATCAAATCAGTTCAATTCATCATGTTTTCTAGTGGGCTAAAAGGAATTAACCTTCACTTAGCTTATGGATTCATAGGTTAATATTTGTAGCTATTTCATTTGTATGTTATTGCATAAGTATTAGAAGATAAAAGGGTTTCATCTATTGTTAATAGGTTTAGATTTTATGTTTATTTGCATTGGTACCATATATTAGAACCTCAAGGTACACTCGCCTAGGTTTTGCAAAGCCTAAAGTAGAAGAAGGGTCTAGCCTTATAGTTGGCCCAAGATTTGCAATGAAGTGCATCCATCATAGGAATTTGCTAGCCTTAAATGTATTGGTATGGTTTCTAGGTTATTTTTAGGTCTATTAAATAAGGAGCCAATTGTGAATCAACTCCAATCCCTTGGCATAATCCTTAGGTCTAGTCAATTCTAGCAAGGACTGAAGTATTCTAGGATTATTTCTAGTCAATAGAATCCTCATCTTAGAAGAAAAATACCTATCAAACATGATGAAACTAGCACCATTGACCTCCTAGGTCATATCCACACTCCTAGCTGGACTAGTAATTTCTCTCCATTCTTCTCCAGCTTGAGCTTCATCTTCTTAGAGAAAATAGATACCGCTTTATACAAACATATGTACATTAGAATTGAATACCAGCAGAAGTGTTTCTCAACTTTGGCTTTGCTTATACATATTAATCCAATGTGGATTTCCTTTGTTAAATATTTGGAAAAATAAAAAATTGAGCTCATGCCATATTGCAATGATGAAAACTATAGACCCTTGGATGTGATATGGTTCATACATCCCAAAAAGCTATCAGAGGGAGAAATACAATGCCTGTGCCCTAGGATTGAAATATTTCCTTACCAATGGCTTTGGAGTATTTACTGTAACTAGGGGTATATGCCCTATCTTCACAAAGTGCTCCTTCAATGGCCCTCTTCTTAGATATACCCTCTGGGCATCATACCTAGCTTGTAGATCCTCCAAATCAATTTTCTCATGCAATGGATGATAAGGGTTTAATCTAAAAACTTCCCTAATCACCTCTGGTGTAAGCCTAAAAAGGTTGTCTCCTACATGATTTATGGCTATCCTTAGCACTAGGTCATACTTTTTTGCTATCATTGTCAATAAATCATCATCAAAGAAAACACTAGGAATAATTAATTTGCCAAATTTGAATTCCCAAACATTGCTCAAAGGAGTGTCATGTTTTATCTCAAAAAACCATTTTCAAAATAGCTCTACTCCTCTAGTAGATGTCTCTGCATCTCTTAGCCAATTCTATTTGTCATAAAAAATCTCACTAACCAGTAACCTAGGGTTTATTGAGACTAACTCTTTCCCCTTAGCCATTTCATTAGTGGATAAGGATAATTGTTCTAGAAAGTCATCATGTACATTCCTCTGGTGGTAATCTACTTTCCTAGAAAAATCCCATCATGGAGGCATCTTGTCTAATTTATCATAATTAAGACTGTAGTTTCTAGATGATCAAGAGTTTCAAACACTTACCCACAAATTTGATCACTTCACTTTAAAATGATGTCTACAACAATTCACAGCTTGAGAAAGTGCAATCTAAACTCTGGTTCTTATGAAATCAAATTCTCTTTCACTTGTTACTTAGTAATGAATTAGATTGCAAGTTTTATGCAAATTCCCTTAACATGAATTCACATTGATCAGCATTCAAGTTCTAATAGCTGAATTTCAAACAGGGCGAAAAATTGAAATTTGGCCATTGATTTGGGCAAGATTGGACAATTCCATTTTAAACTGTAATGGTTGCATTACCTTTTCAGCAACTTGGACATGTGGCATCACATCACTTTCTCACTTTAGCTACAATTTGAACATCTTTAAAATGCGAGAAAGTGATGATCATCAATCTACTCAATGATCTTGAAAAATCCTATTTGTTGTTGTTTTCAATTTTTGAACTTGGGCTCACTGAGACACATTTTGAACACTCACATTCTCACTTTGGTTAATCTTCAAGAAACTTCAAAAAGTAAGAATGCGACAATCCTTGACATTTGATGATTAGACAGTTGTGACAAAGTAATACCTTTCCTTATGTTTTGTATCTTTAGCAAATTAAAACTCGACACTTATAACCTTGTACTGACAGCAAGCTTTGGCAACTCATAACATGGGTTGGCCCTACCATTTCTACATGTCATCAGATCACATTCTCACTTTAGTTAAATTTTTTACAACTCCAAAAAGTGAGAATGCGATAGCCATCGATCAAAAAAGATTTGATGGTTTCTAAAAACTAAAGTTCTTCTGTTGTAGTCAATGCCTCCAACCATCTAGAACATATCATTTGGACATCTTACTCTGACACATTCCTTTTTCTAGCCCACAGTTGAGTCTAGTTCCACTATGTCCATCTGGAAACTTGTTACTTTCTCACTTTAACTAAAACTTGAGAATTTTTTTAAAATGACAAAGTGACAAGCGTTGATCTTCATATGATCGACGACTTGGAAGATGTATTGTTTTATACTGCTTGGAAACCAAAAGAGGGACCCATAGGGATAGGTGTCAACTCATCACTTTCTCACTTTAGCTAAACTCCATGCAACTTTAAAATGAGAGAAAGTGATGAACATCTATCTACCTTTTATCGATGATCATGAAAATAACTCACCTAGGGTTAAAAACTTAAAACAGAACAACGAGTGGGCTAACCCAAGGCAAAAATAAGGTTGAAAAAAGTCATGTGCTAGGGTAAAAAAGGATTTTCATGAAAATAATTGAAAGATGTGCCAAAACTATATATTAAAAAGATTTTCAAAATTTTTTTAGGGCTTTACTTAAAAATCTTCCATGCATACTCGAAAATGTGAACAATGTCAACTAATTTTTTTAGAATCCTAGGGCACAAAGACATTAGGAAAATATAATTAGGGATTTTTCTAGGGTGTAATCAATCAAAAGACATACAATTCGTAATTATAAAAGGATAATTGGTTTTTCCCACAATAATTTTGCAGAATTTTTGAGATGTGAAAAACAAGGCTAACACCTTGAACTATGTGCCACATCACCAATACCACTTTTGCACCCTCCCACATATCACCTTGTCACATTTTTGCATGTACAGTCAATATTTTTCACCTATTTTTTGATAATACGATGTTTCATGATGATGCGCCATGTCTTTCTTGCCACATTAGTATGCCTCAAAATCTATGCCACATGGAAGCTATTTTTTGTCCAACTTGGTATGTCACCACTTTATGTTTTGTGCCAATCCCAAACTATGTCCCACATTAGTATGCCTCAAAATCTATGCCACATGGAAGCTATTTTTTTTCCAGCTAGCTACCACATCACCACTTTATTTTTTGTGCCAGTCCCAAACTATGTTCCACGTCAGTATGCCTCAAAATCCATGCCACATGGAAGCTATTTTTTATCCAACTAGCTACTACATGGAACCTATTTTTTGCCCAACTAGTTGCCACATCACCACTTTATTTTCTATGCCAATCCCAAACTATGTCCCACATCAGTATGCCTCACAATCCATGCCACATGGAAGCTATTTTTTGTCCAACTAGCTACCACATCACCACTTTATTTTCTATGCCAGTCCTAAACTATGTCCCATGTCAAATGTGTGCAATCATTATCCATCATGCATGCAATGATGATCACCCGACCACAACTACACATTGTCATAAACTAATGATTGATTTGATATGAACTTCTATATAAATATATAGAAAGGGATGTTTCCTAAATGAATATGGGACAATTGTAATAAAAAACCTTGAGACAAGGTAAAACTTGGTGACCATTTTTGATACATAAGCCGAAATGTCGATCATGACAAATGGTGATATTGAGATCCTTACCTGCTCGAACACCCAAAGCATTTTCCACATTGGTTTGAAAGGTAGTGATCAAGTGGAGGCAAGCTCAAACTTTCCATTTTTCCCTTGACATCTTAACTCTTTCCTATGTAGATCATGGCATTTGTATGCCTCAAAAGAATGACTCCCCTAGTTTGTGTAATAGTGCTGCCCAAAACGTAATCTCTAGTATTCAAACAATTTTTTGAAAGATCAACACCATTGTCAGAGGAATCCCCAAAGATGGATATTGAGGATGAAGTTGAAGAAAGACACACCATGTCACTAATTGCTAGAGTAGTTTTTACAAATATCATTTGCGACAATGTAGACAGTTCCTATAGGAATTCAAAGCAACAATGGGGTTCCTATATATGGATGCACAATATTACATTCCAATACTTAACCATGTAAATTGGAAGAATTTTAATCCATGCAAGGGTGGGTAGAGTAACATATCTAGACACAGATCCAAATACCTTAGGCCTTCATAGCATGGGAAATCTCTATACTTCAAAAAATAGAATGGTTCCAAAATCCTTTCTATTCACCACAATGACAACATTGGCTTTTGAAATCTTCTAAATGGTGAATGATAGTTTGAATGATTGATATGCTTTACATATTTCTTGTTGTTTACCAAATATTGGACTATACACAACCTTTACACCAAGTTGAGGAAAACATATCAGATTCATACCAAGAAAATTGGCTTCAAATCATCTATATTCAACTTTGATCAGTTTCCTCCTTCGGTCGATAGATAGTTTCCAATCAGGTTTGTGCCTTTCAGCAAGGACCTCTTTATTTGGATGCTTCATTTGTGATTTGATCATTGATATCAATGTTATTCCATCAGTTAATGCCTTGTTGAGGATGCATTAGTTTTTCAAGCTACCAATAAGTATAACATCTTTTTTTCAAGCTACAAAGAAGTAAAACATCTGATATCAAGCTCAAAAATTATTCCATCAGAGATCACTAATTATTTCCTACTATGTGGTTCTGCACTCCACAGTTCCTTCCAATTGAACTTATCATCTAGATAGCTAGAATTAATAATAAGGAGCTGATTAGAACCTAAGTGGGCTTATCAAAATTATGCCTCTAAAGTGTGTAATAATTCCAAATAGAATTCCTTTACAAAAGTGTTCAACTTTATAGGAAAGCAGTGAATTTAGATATATACATCCTTGAATCATGCCTTTCTTTTTCTTTGAACCAACTTGGAGAATATATCAAGGCATGAAAAACACCAAATTCCTTCATAAATAAAAACTTTGGGAGTGAGCCAAGGTAACTCTGGAAGCATTTCATATGAGGACTTCTTTGGAGAATGCACATGATTTAGAGTATATAAACAAACTATTCAATTCTTTGCATGATTGTGATCCTTACCAAGCACATGTGTCTTCTCACAAATTCAATCAAAACTTCAAAGTCTAAGTAGGCATGACTAGAGTAGCTTGCATTCTGGCAAAGGGTTGAAATATTATATTGGTTTCATTGTGCTTCTACAAGAAAACTAAAAGGTTTACAACTTAACAAATTTTAACTCATAATTGACACTTAGATTTTCAATTCATTTCTATTCAAAAGAACTTATATAAAATTGACTCATAAACAAGTCCTTTAAAACAACACCAAAGGAATGGAAATAATGACTTAGTCTTGTGAGTATTAGCAACTTAACAATGTGTTTCAATTTCATTCCTTATTGTTCATCATGAGTATATGATCCAACATAGCCATTTGACCTTCAATTAATGATATGTGACTACTAAATTCTTTTGACAATAAAAATCATAATAACTTTTGAAGGCATCCCTTACTCCTGAATCATCTTATCAATCTACTGAAAATAGTTGGGTCTCAGAGTGGGTCCGACTAAATAAAAAATTCAAATTGAAACACCTAACCCTTTAATTGATCCAACGAACAATTGAAACTGATTAGATTCAAACTTGATCACTACTACATCATTTAAAACTCATTTCACCTCATTTTTTAAACTGTAACTCTTTGCTAGGAAGGCCTATGAGCCGGCTTTAAAAATTGATTGAATCAAATAATTGGGCCCTAAAATTTGACATATCTATTCTCATTTTCACATTCTTTTAACCCATTAGATTTCACCTCATGATAACATCTGGGTCAAAAGAAATTGGCCATCAAAGTTTCCTTCTTCAAATTGCATGCAATCAAAGATGTTAGAAAACAATAAATTATATTCAGACTTGGCTTTGAAAAAAAGACAAAAAGACACTTGTAGGCAAAAAAATTGGGGCATTAATTTACTATCATATGGAGAGTATAAGTCTTTGATTTTCTCTCATGACAAATAACTAGGAAAATTTAGAAAGCATGATAATCTGTGTACTTGGATTTGCATAGCTAGGAACACTAGAAAAATAGTGACTTTTGCAAATGGAATGGACTTGGGACAATGTGTAGATGGATTCATCAAGACTTGAAAATTGGCTCACTTAAATTATTTTCAAAGTAGAACATAGTGGTACAATCCATTTGGTCTCATCTATCATATTTTTAGAGTTATCACATCTTGAATAGGACTATCGATCAATCTACATTTTAAGACACAAGTGAAACTTCAAAAATTACATTTGGGTTCGTGTTAAAAACTAGTCAAATGGATTCTTCATAGGCTCAAATCTGAAACATAGAACTTCTCTAACCCCTAGAATGGAATGCAAAAGCAATTTCTTCATTTTAGTCAATAAGATCAAACTTATAACTAGTCAAAAAAGGTTACCTAGAATTCTGAGAAATATGCATTAACATGGCAACAATAAACAACCAACTTTGAATGATTTAAACCCTATTCAAAACATTTCAAAACAACTTGAAATATGAAAGATAAGGTCTCTGATGTGCATACTAAACACTCTCGAAGAGGTGAGTCATTCAACTTTATTGGGTACAAGATATTCAATTGCAAAATAGGCTTCTCGTCATTGTTTGACACTTTGGCAAAAGTGTAGATTTGAAAAATGCTTAAAATGAAACTTCAAGAAATGACTCAGAATGACAACTTATTATCATAGGATGCATGTGTATACTGAATGAAAGGTGCTAAACACTTTAAATATGTCATAAGATTTGAAATCATAGCTAGGTACACAAGCATGCACATCCTTCACATAAGTTCACACGTTATCTACACAACACACATAAATGTGCAAGTTATGATCTTTACTTATACCTTACATTTTAGCAAACTCTATTTAGTTCGCCTTGTTTGAAATTTTAAAAAATTAACTTAGGGTTAACATCTAGGATGTTGTCTCATCATAGCTAAGTAAATAATTTTTTACCAAATAATTGCTTAAGCTGTAATTATCATTTTTTTGTCATGCTCTTTTCTACTCTATCAATTTCCTATACTTGTAAGTCTTTTTTAATTAATTCCATACTTCCCATACACATTTATGCACTTCTACACACCATCATGAAAATATTAAATATATTTCATAACTACACACATGCCAATTCTTACTTATTCATCCATACTCACAAAATCTATCTTTGTGTTTCTATAATTGTCTAACACTTCAGCAATTTTTAGTCTTTGATTTCACAATGAAATACCAATATATATGTTTCCATAAATGAAAACACCAAATATACTAAGTACTGAACTGACTTGACCATATTTCCAAAAACCTCTCCCTTTGACATTGATGGAAACATATGGGAAAATTTGGCTAAGTCCCAAAATATTGATAAAAAGTATGGCCTTAACAAAGTTTCTAAAAAAAATAAAATCAAAATTTTCTTTACAAAATTTGTATCATTATATATTACCATCTTTCCTTGTCTCTCCTAATACAATGATTTCCTATATACATAGCTAAGACTCCCTTTTACATATGCATACATCATTTACATTTCCTTTTCCCTTTTTTTAACATACATTACAATTTTCTATTAAATTCTTCTCCCCTTTTGACATCAATGACAAAGGTGTCAAAAATATTATATTTACAAGACAAAATTGTCACCTTTTCTTATTCTAATTTGAGATTCTTGATATGCAATCTGCAAAATCAAGTTTTAGTCTCAAGATCCTTCTTCCAATTTTTTTTTGCAATATTTGATATGTTGATAAGTGTACATAATGCATATGATGCAACTTCTACTATGCTCAAGTCTATATAGGAAAATTTTTCATAGGGTTCCTTTACTATAAGACATTCCTTCAATTGGCTATACAAAATACTAGTTTTGGGAGATATGTATTCTCTAAGAATAGACAGTCTCTTTATTACCTTTTCCTTGTCATGTTCAAGACCTCTGATTGCATTGTGAACTACCTCCATGTTTGCCTTAATATTTTCAATTCTTTCATATGGATGGTGCAATTTGATCATCAGTGTTTGAAGCTCACTCATTCTACCTTTAAACTTGTGATCAAATTCTATCAAGTAATTGTATGCATGACATTACCTATTATCTATACAATTTATTTTCTTCATCTATTCTCTTCCTCAGATGCTTGATGCAAAAATTTAGGGTTTGCAAGTCATACCTCACATTTTTTCATACTATATCAAATAATGTTGCATCATGCTATTTCTGTGCTTGTACCAAAGCAATATCAAACTAGTGGTGAACTGAACATCAAAGGTTCTTACCATTTCCTTGGCATATTTTTGAATGTCTATCTGTACAATACTTGCATGAACTATGTTTTGCATTCCTTCCAAAACTTGTGCAAAAGTTATTTCTAAGTTCTTAACAAATTTATCATTTTCAAGTAATTTTCTTAGAGATGTCATTAGACCCTTCTAATCATCATCATCATCATATTCTATAGGCATTGTAGTGACTCCTACTATTGGGTTTACTATTGGGATAGGTGTAATCTCTAGTGCAACATAAGGTATATAAGTCTCATGCTAGAATATGACATTTTCTACCCTAGTAATTACATGTTTGAGTTACTGTTGAAAGATACTCTCTTATATCACAACTTTCCAAAAATTCTTCATCTTGTCCTCTTTTTCCTTTACTACAACTTTCCTTGTCTCTTCTTCCTTCCTTGTCTCTTCAACTTCTTTCTTACATTCCTCTTCTTTCTTCTTCTTTTCTCTTATCTTCAATCCTCTTCTTTTCTTTTTCTTGTCTTCTTCTTCAATCTTTCTTATATTTTCTTCTTTGTTCATTCTTTCTTTGTCCTTTCTCTTCTTTTCCTCTGCACTTTTCCTCTTTTCTTCCTCCTCAACTTCTCTCTTCTCTTTTTCTGCATCATTTTCTTCATCTAAACTATAGTACTCAATTATATTGCCAACAATATTTGTTCCAATATCCTTGAAAGGATCTTCTTCCTCATTATCAACTGTTATATGAGTACTATCCACTTGCATGGATTCAATATCAATCACTATATGTGGAGGTGAGTCAATTTTTTGAGTTACCTCATCTTCTTCTTCAACAACACTGCTGTATTGGCCTCAATATGCATAGAGATTCCTCCTTCTGACTACACACTCTCCTTAGTGGCTTTAGGCATAAAAGTCATGTAACTAATTATGGCTTCTTTAGTTTCTTTGTTTACCTCTTCATGGTTTCCTCCCATGAAATTTTTTTTATCTCCTCTTGTTTCTTAGCAAGGACTCAATGCCCTCCAAAATATTCTTCATATCATCATCATTATTAACAAGACATAGTTTCTTTACTAGACAAATTCTTATATTCCTATCTTCTTCTACTACTCTTCCCTTTATGTTCAAGAGTTTGTTATACAAATCTATAGGAATCTTATCTTGAATACGATCAAATATTTTATTTCTCATAATCATATTTCTCATAATCATATTTCTCATTATAGCATTCTCTAACTACCTTCTATCATTATTACTATACAAACTATAATATTTATTCAATTGAAAAAAAACCATCATTCTCAATGATTTGTACATTTAACTTTTCCACATTGGGTTTCCAATATTTCTTACAAGTTGATGTTTTTCCCTCACCAACTATTTTCTCTACTACCTTCTCCATAGTCTCTTCCTTAGATTCATCATATTCACTGATCTAAAATGTTTTTCTTGTCTTCCCTAGACCATTGGTGGTCTACTTGGTCCTCTTCTTAGGGGATGATGTAGAATATTTCTTAACCTTCATCAATCATTTAAGTTTCCTCCTTGCAAATGATATTATTGCCACATCTTCATTAGGATTCTACTTCTATCCAACTTGTTCTTTAACATGTTTCACTTGGGAAGCTATGGCATAGGGTACACTTGGAATTTGTGCTAATGATAAACAAATAGTAATTCCTTCATCAAGTCTAGCTAAAATAAGGGGTGTAGCTACCAACAATTATTTTTCCCTCTGGCCTTCATCTCCTTGAAAATACCTAATGATTCATTATATTCCTCTCTGGTCATACCATTTTATTTGAGAATAGCTTCTAACTTCTTTTCTATGAAGTTCAAAGTGAACTTCCTTTATCATATCTTCATATGTCCCCCATCCAGGGCATTCAATATCTCTCTCAAACTATAGTATTATCTTCACATATTCCTCAATGAGTTCTTCACCTATTTCATAACCCATAGGTTATACAAATTTTACACTAGGTTCCACCACCTCCATACAAGTTGTATTTGTTTCTACCATAAAAAATTTCATCTTTGTACTTTTATACCATAGAAGGAGGGATAATGTATCTCTATTTCATTTTCAACTAAAATTTCTTCATTATTCTATTAGTATCTTTGTCTCTAACTTCTTTGAGTTTGGCCTTGTAACATTGAGTGATCAAGTTCATGGTGCTCTCATTACTATTCCAACTTATCATACCAGGGGATTGTTTGGTTGCATGGAAAACCAAATAGGTCAATGAAGCTTCAAATCTAAAAATCATGTTCTTAGATTTTTTTCAGCTTTTCTATGTTATCTAACAATTGCACTCTTACAATCTCACACATATTCACCTTTTTCATTTCAATAGCCATCACATATGATGCATGCAAAAATACCAATGGTACAAAATTTACCCTTGAAATGTGGCTAAATTTATATCCAATAATATTTCTCAAAAATCTAACTCTAGCATCCTTGATTAGGTGAACTCTCATATTTTTGCCGTCAAATTTAGTCGTCAGATTAGTTTCAACAATTTTTGTGATGTTCTTGTCATTGACCAAGTTACAACCCTCATTTTTTAGTCCTATGACCTTACAAATTAGACCATTATCAATCATGAGAGGTATATCTCCTACCCAAAACATCTCTTTATGCACTCTACTCAAAATAATTATACTCCATTCATGATTATCAATTTTTGTATAAAACATATACTTGATCAAGTTCAATGCATTCATGTATCTGAACTAGGGTTTCAAGCTTAGGTTTCTATTGCACATAATATCTAAATCCTTATGAATGTCTCATCTCTAATAATCTCAACTTTATAGTGAATATGTCTCCTAACATCTTCTACATGTAGCACATTTGGTTGAATTTTTGAAAATTCTCCTAAAGGATCATCAATCACAGAAACAAATGAAAATTTGATAAATAATACCTTGGTCTCTCACTAAAATAATACATAGATTTGCTCACCATTATGTTGAATTATTATACTAAAAATTTCAATTCAAACCTTTGTAAAATTCCTTAATCATTATGTATTAGGGCTTGTTTAACTTTTCACTTTCAAATGCTTCAATTCATTCTCAATTTGTTGTCAAATCACTCAAAAATTCTCTATAACTCATGATCAAATGGTACTCAAAATCTTGTTTGCAATCCTAAAATCATTTCAAAATTAACTTCACATTAAATCTGTATCTTCAATCATAAATTTTGTTTCTAATTACTAGTAATATTTCTTTCATCTATACAACTTACTGCAATCATAAAAATGTTTGCATGCTGAACCATAGCTTCCCCATTATTTCTTCTACCTTTTGCTGACTATACAAGTTCTAATTTGATCTCTAATTTCAATTTTGATCAATTGATGCTCTATCTCTATTGGAAATAATTAATTCAAATATGATTATTCACAAAAAATTTCACACTTCAACCATCCATCAGGTGCATCAAATAATTCTTCTTCCACTACTATATGTGAACCTGATGGTTCCTTTTCTTCGAAAAATACTTCCATTAATTCTTTTGAATGCTCTTTTAATTCTTCTTTCCGACTATTGTTGTTACTATCATTACTTCTATAGTTCTAATTTTTGTTTAAGTTCCTCATATCAATTTTGCAAAATCATGGTTTGAGTTAACTCTCCTTTTATAATAACATTTTACTTCTTAAAATCTTCATACCATGATTTGGTAGTTTAAGTTTAGATGTGACCTTTAAAAGACTGGATCTAAGATCTACATTCTCAAATTTTAGATATATCTCTATCTTACTATCATCACTCTTAAGATTTAATTTTAGATTAGTAATCTCCAATTCATGTTTCAAAATTTCATTCTATTTCTTTAATCTAAGAACTTCATCACTATCTTTTACTAGTTCAGAATAGAGGTTTGGTCTGGTTGACATGACAAAGGAAGAGGAGAGTACATGTACAGTTCATTCTATTATTCTACAAAAATTAATACAAAGATCAGTTGGATAGTGAGTTCAATGATCTTTCCCTTGAAGTTGTTAGTGGGTCCTTCTACCTTCTATAGCTCCTATCAGGGTTGTCAAAACTCCTAACAGGGTTGGAATCTCCTAATGGGGATTCAAACTCTCCCAACATGGACTAGTATGTACTGAATCTATTTAATAGAGTCCTAACAAGGTATATCCTCTTATAAGGAACTTTTATAGTAGTACATCATTTTTTGGGTACCATTGCCAATGAGATTTTCCCTAGTTAACATATCTGGTGTTATGGTGTACATGTGTATCTTCTTATGGTTGCTCATTACATTGCTCACATGCATAAAAATTATTAAGGTTGATAAATTTTTTAACAGAGAAAAATATAATAAAAGTTTTATTTTGAAAAAGATACAGCGTAAGATTAAGAATATTAGAGAAACACGACAACTTGGAATACTAGAAAACTATGACATGATAATGTAATTAATATTTCTAATGTAATTAACATTGCTAGGGGAAATAAAAATTAGGTTGATATATACAAATATTGTTTTTCTTTAATATAGGAGAATCATTCAAAAGTCATAGTGGACCATTTAAGTTATAAAAAGAAAATAGATTTCCTCCTCACATGGCTGTACCATGAAACCATCAGAATCTTAGTTAGAGGAATGGGAAATTTTATTTTTACTTTATGATATGGAGATATAATTTTTTTATAATTTATAATAAAACTATCTTAAGATTCTGCACTTTATTGGTTATCCTTGCCTAGGTTTATGCATTGGGATCTCTTGTCCCTCACACTTGTGAGCCTCTCTCTCCCTCACATACATACATACATACATACATACATGTCGGAAACTTACAATTGGAAAATTTTTTGTTTTGTCATTGATGTAAAATCTATTGATAAAACATATTGCTACCTAATCTAAATGTCATATCTATTTGATTGATGAAGAGGATTTGAGAAGTTTATCATAAAAATAGTACGTAGAGGAAAGGTTGAGTTATGAAAAGAAAGCTACAGTGGATATTTGATTAGTTGAACTTTGATGAGACAAAGTGATTATTTATATCAAGAAAATTAAGCTAAGTCAAGAAATAAAGTAAATGTTAAGGAATGTTGAGTGATGTTAGTGTCAGTTGAGCCATCCTAAGTGCCAAGAAAATCTAGTGTTGACTAAGCACCAATATTGACGAAGAAAGATAGTTCATGTCAAGCCAAAAATTTTATAGTGACCTTGAGTACTTTAGTGATGACTAAGTGTCAAGACTTAGTGATTGCCAAGTAACAATATTAAGAATGAATTTGTGGAAATCATGATTCCCAACAAAATTAGTTTATTTCTTGTGAGATGTAAATTGTGTTGAAGATAAAATTCATGAGTTGGATCATTAAATTCAAGGTGAGGATTAGGTAAAGACCTAATAGACGGATTCCAAAGAATCTTCTAGAGAATGATCAAGAAGATGGATAGATACAATGAATCATGTTGAACCTAATCATAAACCATAAGATCTATGGTGATCATGTAAAACAAGAAAGAAATATTTTCCTATTTAAGGAGGTAAAAATCGAAACAAAAGAGTTCCAATGTGTGTGAGCTGAGTATGGAGGAAGGTTTATCAGAGATGCACAAATGCAAGAATGAATGCGAAGCTAAAGGATATTTATTACACAAAAACTATATATATTGATAAGTGAATATGAGAAAAAGGCTTAAATTTTGTTGAAGGGAAAGATTGATTGCTTGAAGGGTTTCAAAGATAATCAAGAATACAACTGAAAATGGAGAGCTTATCATTGATTCAACACATGAATCAAGTAAGATCTGAACTTGCAAAGTGAGTTGTAAACATATAGATCAAAACCCTATTATTTTCTTCCTAATCATTGTAAACAGTTTGTACTAAAATCCTTTTAACAGAGGTTGATCTAATAGTCATTTGAAAGACCTAACAATCTTTGTAAATGATTCAACAAGGTGACATTCTAAATGAAATGATCAAAGTCCTTTAACAAGGTCACTCCTAATAGGGTGATTTAATTCTCTAACAAGGTCACATATAACACTATGTATTGTAAACCTTTAATAGTGTTGGCTCCTAACAGAGCTCACTTCGAAAAAATGAAAAAGTGGTGACATGTTGCCAGCAGTTTTTCCCAAATTGGTTTTTTCACATAAAATCCTAGTGTCAAACTTGTGTTGAATTCTTTATATGCTTTATATTTTATATTAAACAAAGTACGTTATAATTGGGATAGTAATTTTGATTATTAGTATAGTAGAGATATAGCAACAAGAGGATAAGTAGAATAGTAAAAGTTTTATTTTTAGTTGTTGAAATGGAACTTGTATACCTTGTGTAATTGATTCGTGCCCTCCCCCCCCTAAATTATTCTAAACATTTGTAACAACACAGAGATAGAGTGTAAAAAAATCTCATTTCATAAATTTTTTTCTTCTAAATTTTTTTGCTGAAATTTTTTCGGAAGTACAATTTCTTAAATTTAGTATTTTATTGAATTTTATTAAATAAATAAATTTAAGATACTTATTAATAACTTTAAATTTGATAATGACTTTGATGTATACATTTGGGAAAAAATGGAGGGACTTAGATGAGCATGATAGCTACATTCCACCTATTTAAGATATATGGATATACATTTTGTATCTTTTCTAAGACTTACTATGTACTTAACCTTATGGAGTAGAAGTTGAAATGGCTTTCCCTAGTTGAAATATTTGCCTAGGTATTCACCTTAAAATAAAAATGAATTGAAATGAAAATGAACATTGTGGATTAATAGTATTTATTTTCTTGTGATCTTCAATGGGCTATGTGGAAATTGGCATGTGATGGTTGTGTATGTTTCGTTACAAGATGAACTACTCAAGATTATATTGAAATATTATTTTTGATTATTTAAATAAAATATTATCCACTTATATTAAAATCATCTCAAGAAAACCTACTTGCATCACTTTTATTTCAAACCTAACAATATATTTCACTAATAAAAAATATTTCAATCTAATCTTGAGTATTTCATCTTGTAAGGGAACATACACAACCATCACATGCCAATTTCCACATAGCCCATTTAAGATCACAAGAAAATAAATACTATTAATCCACCATGTTCATTTTCATTTCAATTCATTTTTATTTTAGGGTGAATAAGAGATTTGATTTAAGAAGATTGGGTTTTAATTTATTATAAATTAATCATATATCTAATTACAATAAATGAAACCACTTAAGGCTAGACTTAAACTAAATTTGTTATCAAACCACTTAAGTGGGATAGTGTGTGAGTCTACAAGACAATTTTTCTTAAGGAAATTAAATTTATAAATTGATCAAAGTTATAGTTGAACATGGCATTAGGTAGACATTAAGCCATTACAAAAAAAATCATCTACTATATGATGTAGGAAGGACATCACAATAACTATACAAGTAGGAATATTCTTGTAAAAATGTAGTACACACTATTGTGGGACTATTACTCATGCTTGTATCTAAGAGTGGATAGATATGAAATTGAAATATATAATAACCTTTTGATGCAATGCACTTTGAATGTGATTAAATTTTTTGAATCAATAAAAGGGATACTCAAAAGGAAAATCATGAAAAAATGCTTGTATGAAGGATGTTGAAGCAATCCACAATGCTATATCTAAAGATGAATGACTTAAATCCTTGAGCTTGATCAAAGAATATAATTGTATGATACAATTTATGTACATCAAAATGTGGGGGCTAATATTTCTTTAATAGCCCACATTATGATTTTAGGTTTTGAATCTAGAACAATCCATATTAAGAGCAATTTTTTTATTGCAACAAGCTAACTATTGCATGGTTTGAATTTAGGCACTAATAATGGGAAACTAGACACCTTGGATATTTATTCATGGGACCATATATCTTGGGCATTGGATCCTCCCATTACCAACCTAAATTATGATCAAAGGTGTAGAATGAACGGAGTCCAAGATAGATTTTTTTTTATTGAAATCAAGCTTGAATAATATGACTAGGTAGATAAGGGCATACATGATAAAATACAGCCCATAAGAGAACTTATTAGCATGATTTTCTAGATGATTGAGGGTGTACTAAATGTCTTTATCTTGGCAAACAATCTCTATGGGTGGCTACTAGCTAGAATCATTTGTCTATACATTTTATTAATGTAACCATGTGTGCCTACACCAATTCATTTTAATTTTGTTCCACTTTTCAAAAGCGTTAGTTCCTAATCTAAATTAATGATGACTATTTTTTTAATGGATCATTAATCATTAAGACATTTTTTACATAAAAGGGTAAAACATGAGCCATGGTTTCCTAATGGACTAGATACTATTGTTGTCTAATATGCTCCAAAAGATTCATGGGTAATTCTCATAAAAAATATCTTATAATGATTATTAGCTAGATTTATTTTTGATGTAATAGTCGGACCATATTATATTAAATCTAAAATAACATCAAATGGTTTAACTTCACCATGTGAATTTTTTTATTTAAAAATGATTATTGCTATTATTTTGTTAGAAAATAATTCTTTTCCAACCATTAATTGTAAACTATTAAAAACATAGAGTAATGCTCTTCTTAGAGGTTTCTCTAGGAGTGTCTCAATTGACAATTCATTTTATAGTAGAGCTTTAGAACCTATAAATTAATACACATTGATAAAACTATCATTCTTGCTAGTGATCCTATCTCTCACAAAGAAATAAATCCTGCACATATATCTCAAACATCACCAATTACTGAGTAACTTAAAGAAAACTACATGAAGAATGTGATAATTTAATACAAAAACTCTTAATAAAGTCAGTTGACTTTCGAGTTCCAAAATGACCACCTTTTCAAACTTATCACCTCTCATTATCATTTTATACCATGTAAAGGGAGGTAAGATTTCTTTTATACATCTCATTATCATTTTAGGTTTTGAATTTGGAGCATTCCATCATAAGATTACATTGTCTACTCCAACAAGCTAACTATTAAATGGTTTGAATTTAGGAACTAATAATGGGGACCTAGATATCTTGATATTTGTTCATGTGACCAAATGTCTTGGGCATAGGATCCTCCTATTATTAGCCTAAGTTATGATCAAAGGTGTAGAATGAAGAGAGTGCAAGATAGATTTTCTTATTGAAATCAAGCTTGAATAATGAGATGAGATAGATGCCCCTATACATGCTAAAATAGGTCCCATAAGAGAACTTATTGTTTATGACTTTCTAGATTATCGATGTGTGCATGTCTTTTTCTTGGAAAACAATATCTATGAGTGGTTACTAGTTAGAATCATTTGGCAGAACATTTTATTAACATTACTATGTATCCGTACACTAATTCATTTTTATTTTGCTCCACCTTTCAAAAGCATGAGCTACTTATTTAAATTAATAATGACTATTATTGTGATGGATCGTTGATCATTAAGACATTTGTTTTATATAAAAAGGGAAAAAAGGAGACATGGTTTTCTAATGGACTAGCTATTATTGTTGTCCAGTATTTTCCAAAATATTGAGGAGTCTTTCTCCTAATAAATATCTTATAAATGATTATTAGGTAGAGAGATTTTTGATATAATAACTAGACCATATTACATTAAATTTAAAGACCATATTATATTAAATTTAAAATACCATCAAATGATTTAACTTTATGACATGGTTTTTTTTATTAAAAAAGGTATTGCTATTATTCTAATATACCATAATTTTTTTTGCAACCTTTAGTTGTAAACTATTAAAAACATAGGGTTATGCTCTTCGTGGGGCTTTCTCATGGAGTAATCCTCTCCTTAGGAGTTTCTCAGGGAGTGTTTCAATTGATAGTTCATTTACACAAATTATTGATAAAACTATCATTCTTGCTTGTGATCCTGATCTCACACAAAGAAATAAATGCTCATATATCTCAAACATTATAAAGAAATAAATGCTTATATATGGAAAACATTACCAATTACTAAGTAACATGAAAGCAAAACTCCTTGAAAAATGTGATAATTTAATAGGAAGGTCTTAATAATGTTAGTTGCCTTTGGACTTCCAAAGTGACTACCTTTTCAAACTTATCACCCACCATTTTATGCTCTGGTAGTTATTGTGCGCTTACAAACATGGTATTAGATTTAGAGGCCAGGGAAGAAAATGGATTAGGTCAAACTTTGGCGTAATAAATTTCAGGACTTCTTGTTTTATTTTAATACATCAATAGTGAGACACATGTTGTTTTGTCCTCATTTTATGGCAAGGATTTAGTTTTATTTACATATAGCAGTAGTTATGTATTTAACTTGAGACATGGTTTTCCCAGCAAAGTAGTTAACTTTAAGCAAATGTATTTTAATTGAGACATCTCAACTGTGCATTTATTAATTAATTATAAATTTTTATATGAATATTAATTTGTTAAAAAATATAAACAAATTAGCTATGCCGGTGCATTTTGGTCCTTGTATAGCCAAAACCGTGCAGTTATGTTTTATGGTTTTTTTTTTTTAGTATTGTTGACCAACTTCTCTATTAGCAATAATGTTAGGTGTAAAGTACCGTTTTTCAATTCTTGCGGCGTATTGCGTTGTAAGTGTGCCTGGAATTGAATGGTTTCTCGACTGATTTTATTTTTTTTAGCTTCGTTTTAAACTCTAAAATTACCTGTAAAAATTATCATATGGGCCAGATTGATTCAATACGTTTTCAAATATAATTATATATAAAATTGTTGATTCAGTGTAGGGTGCGCAAAGCTTTTCGTTGTTCCTGCAGCCGTTTCCACCTTTCAATGATGTCATTTCTGCACCGCTATAAAATAAGTTAGACTTTATATCTATGTCTTAATTTTTTTGATACAATATTATTTTTAAGTATATAAAATGCTTATTCTTTTCTGATTAAATTATTGTATCAAATTATATTAAATATAAATAGAAACTTAAAAAGTAGTTAACAAGTCTAAGAGGAGGTTAGATTGTTAGAGGATACATAAAATTCACTTTTTAAGAATGATAGTAAATTATTGTTTTTATCTTAAAATTTTAAAATACTTTAGAGTACAAAGTGGATTTTTTCTCATTTTGAATTGTACATCTTTTATAAATAAAAGTGCTACATAGTGACTTAGTACTTACTTATAGTAAAAGATAAAGTAGAAGTAATTGTATATTTATTTTTTAATTATTATATTTTTTATAATGATAATAAGAAATTCAAGATATAAATATAAGTAACGTAAGTTTTAAATTTAGTTTACATAGTATCTTAGTATTTTATTTCTATAATTTTATATTAAAAATATATATGATTATGAATATAATTTAAATATAACTTGTGAAAAATTATAAAAAATTATTATCCATTTCATTTTAACTTAAAATATTATTAAATATACTTCATAAAACATTATTATGATTAAATCAAATATTTATTTAATAAATTTAATTTAAACTATAATATATCCTAAGATTATATTTTACATAAATATATATTAATACATAATTAATATATAATAAAATAATTCCTTAAAATATTTTTTTTTATAATATAATAGATATTTATAATATTTTATTTATATTATAAATATATTGAGAAAATATATTATACACTAATACAAAAGTAAAGAACTTAGTGAAAGTATTTATTAGTTTCTAACTTTCAAAGCAACTTAAAAATATATATTTAGAATTTTATTTACGAAAATCATACAATATGAAAAGAGCCTTAAAACTCTTCACAATACGTCCTCAAGCAATCTAGTCAATGAAATGATAGATAAGTAATTTTTTAATATTATAAATTTAAAAACTAACATAAAGTGTATAAGAAATGAGAAAAATCAAAGCTCTTAATTGGTTGATAGATGCAATTTTAATCATGAGTTATGTAGCATTATTCAAAAAGTGATACAATAGTACTCAACCTCTCAACAAGTACTAATACTTAGCTAGAGGAATAAGAATTTGTCATACTTAGATAGAAAAATGTGAAGAAGAAATTATAAAAACATTTTAATTTCATTTTATTGTATTTTAAATATATTAATTATTATTTTATTTTAATAAATTATATTATTTTAAGAATATTACAAAATTTTATTTTGATTAATATAGAAATATAACTAATTACTAATTTAATGATAAGTACTAGTCACTACATGATACGTCTTTCTCTATACATTCAATTAACTTTCTACATATAATTTATTCATGTATAGGATGGAAAATATTAAGTTTGCACCTTGTTGTAGTATCTATATAGATTGTTGCCAATCTTGATAATCTATATTGAATTAATTATGTTGCATATTCTTTCATATTTATAATTGTATCTATATTTATTTTTAGCTTCAATACATTTCTTCATTTTCATCAAACATTAGTAAAAATTAAAATATGAATTATAACTAAGTTATTATTCTACTATTTATAAAATAATATTATTCATATTCACAAGAAAAGATAGGTAGATATAAAATTGAGCTAAAGCCCCAAGCCTAAAACACAAAAAAACTAAAACCTATCATATAGCTAATGTAATAACAAAAGTCCTATATTTGGAGGATCCTCATAATGCACATTTTATATGTGTATTAGTGAGGATCAAATTATTCTCAAGAAATTCATACCCACCACCACATTCTTTCTTTTCTTTTTCTTCTTCTCCTTTTGTAGAGCATGCTACTAATATATCAAAAATCAAGTGTGAATTTCATAGATCAAAACTAGTTTAAAGCACCACTAGAATGTCACCTAGAGGTTGTTTACATTGGTAGTGAATGGGAAGAGCATAAAAGCATATGTTGTAACCAGCCCGATTGCTTAGTCCATTCTTATAGTTGAGGGAGAAGCCTAAGAGTGACTCTATTGAGTACTTTGAGTGATGGGAATAATTAACTATTGTATACATGAGAAGAAAAGTATCCAACTCTAGAGAAAGGGAAAAATGATGGAACTTTAGCTATTCCACAAGAGCAATTTTCCCAATTTTAACTTGAAGCATCTACATATGGGTTATGTCATGTACAACATTGTCATCTTTTACTTGAGCAAAAGACATGTTAGTTGACAAAATAATTTTCAATGTAGTTGAATATCTATGTTTTCCTATGTCAAAATAAAATATACACTATTTAAAGAATACCACATGTTGTTGAGTTTATAAGGGATGTGGGGCTTCTCCTATAAAAATATATTCTAAATAGTAAAATGAATTTGGGCTAAAAAATATTAAAATATCATTCAAATATAAAAAGTACAATAGGTTTAGGACTCACAGTATAGTAACATAGAATTTGTAGGAGGCCCTTGGAAATAATACCCAAAAATCTATTGGAAAAATTGGATTCTATAAAACATATATGGTTTTTATTACAAGAAAAAAAAATTTCAAGGAACCTTGGTACACTCTACAAAAATAAATAGACAACCAGCAAACTAATGGTCAAATGCTAAAAGTCATCTAGCTACTAGTGAACCAAAAGTAGAAAAATGAGGGTCAACAAAACTTACACTTACTAAAATATTTCTCAATAGTTCTAAATTTTTTTGAATTACGTTACAATTAATATTACAAAAGTTAAGTATCAAGTTTTCTTGGGAATCCTTAACCCAATCTCAAAAGTGTAGAGAGAGAGAGAGAGGGAGAGAGAGAGAGAGAGAGAGAGAGAGAGAGAGAGAGAGAGAGAGAGAGAGAGAGAGAGAGAGAGAGAGAGAATGTTGGCATTGGGATGTATTTTGGTAAGTGGCCATAGGTAGGTGGGTTTTCGGATTTTCATTGATGAAAACATGGTCATAGAATATAGTTTTAGTAAGGAGAGTGTTTAATCAATAAGAAAAATAATTATATGTAATTTGGAAAACATCTAAGTATGAAAATGGATGCATAGGAAGAGCTACTAAAGTTGGATATTTTTATAGCAGTCATGATAGAATTTTAATTAATTTGAGTGGTTTTAGATATAGTATGCATGTGATAGGTACAGAATATGACTGCAAAAACAACTAATGATTATGATAGATTGGAAAGTATTTCATTTATAGAAAGAGTTACAAAATAGAAAACTCATGTTCTTGTGTTACCAGTGTTTGATCTTTGATTGGTGATCAGTATGGATGATCTGTGGTGACTATAATTGTTATTTTTATGTGACTCAATGCATCAAGATAATAAGAGGTGTCACTTATATGATCAAAGTAATCATGTAAAGAATGTTCCAAAACATGTTTAAGATGATCAAACATGTTTTGTCTATTCTTGAGAAAATTACAATTACACTATATTGCATTGCGGTTGTAAATGAAAACATATTATGAAATTGATATATGTAAATTATCATGTCATTTAAGTTCTTGAGGTTGAATGTTGAATCTATGATGAAGATTAAGTAGTTAAAAGCTAAGTATTTATAGGGAAGTGCTCTTAGTGCAAAATGTGTTGTTCATAGATGATTTTTTGAAGTGGGTTGATTTTTTTCTAGATTGTTATTAACAATTAGAGAAAAGAGAGACAAGAGAATGGTATTAGAGAGAAGAGAGAAGAATGAATCTGATAGACAAGGAGTACTACTTCTACTAGAAATAGGAAATATTGAGAGGGGGGGGGGAGGGTAAATTGTTATTCTATAAACTTTTGCCTAACTATAGATATCTTTTATAACATTAAAACATGCACATGTGAATAAAATAAAAAGTAAACATAGAAATAACAAAATGGAACTCATAACACCATTATTTTTTAACTATGGAAACCCTAGCCAAGGGAAAACCCTAGTGGGGATGGTACCCACAAAATGATCCACTAATCAAAAGTATCTTGTGAAGGATATTGACCATGTTAGGAGTCTATTACATATGTATAATGTCTCGGTCCTTGTTAGAGGACTAGGCCTTCTTATAAGCTTCAACACTATTAGGATTTTGTAGTATTACAATTCAAAATGTATGCAAGATGAGCCCACTACCTAAACATCCCATATAATGATATTTTGTACACCAGGAATATATACAAAATTCTTTTCCAATGCTAATAACTTCAATATCTAAATTGACCTTTGTAGAAAACTATATAATCTTCACATATACTACCTCTATCTACTCTTAATATAAACTTTGTATCAAAAAATGTAGCATAACCATGAAAAAAATATTATGCAACTTTGGATCGAAAGTTTTGTCCTTTATACCAAGTTATTTTTGTCTATCGACCTACATGTTTTTACACGTGTTCCAAAATAAAAAATCATACTTTTCTCACTTAGGGTTAATATATAGGATGATATCCTTAATTTTTTAAGTAATTAATTTGTTAAACATAAAAAATTACTATCTTAAAATAACTCTTACCTTATGTCTATCCTATTCTCCATGTGCATACCTGCAATCACTAAATCATCAATATCTTTGTCCATACTTGTCTTCAGGAATGATTCTATTGCAAACAAGATCTTGATAACTTGTTCTTGCTTCCATAAAATACACATGTACCAAATCTTTATCTATCAACTTTGCAAGCCAAAATTGTGCCTATGCTAATAGTTAAACTCGGTGACAGACAATTTTCTATGTCTTCAACCCAAACTTTATATTCAAGATATGTTGACTTTATAAAAGTCATATGTTTCCATAAATGACAAGCTTAATTCATTTTCATAATATTCTCTCTAGCCAAACTTCCAAAAATCTCCCCCTTTTGCATTGATGGAAACATATGGGAAAATTGGGTAAGTCCCCCCTCAAAAACTTCAACATATGTGAAGTTCTTTACATGGCCATTCAAAATTTTCAAAACGTGGATCATTTTTATTACATACCATCTTTACATACTTATATCTCCTTATTAAAATGTGTATATTACTCCTCCTTTGATTAAACTCTACCTTATATATCCTTATACGTACATTTTTCCTTACAAATACTCCCCCTTCAACATCAATGAAAAAGGTAAGTCACAAAACTATATGCAAACCAAAAATTTGGATCTAACTTCTTTCCTTCATGTTGATGAATTATTTAATAATGAGATGCAATTATAAAAGATATTTTTTAAGCTAACAATTCCTTTATTCCATGATTTGTTAATTGAATTTGACACTGTGAAGTGTGTAAAGCTCATAAGTTGCTAAAAAAAATTCTTCAAATTTAGGATAGGAGAAGTGTTCATATGATATCTTCACCTTTAAGCATTGTTCAAGATGATTCTAACCTAGGTCTATCTTCGAAGAGATATGCTCAGAGAACCTGATACATGAGCATCTTGGGTGTTTGAGAAGTCTTGCATCAACCAAATTATTTTATTTTCTTGTTTTCTATAGTAGTTTATTATTCATGAAGTAGTCATTACTAATTTATTTCATGATATTTATAGTTGTCACAATTTCAAGGAAAAGTTCTTGATCCTTGTCCTAAGTGCACAAATTCTTAAATGTTCTCTATTTCTCGAGTCATGTATCTTCTTTGTCATCCTATTTTCTTGTTATTTTCATCCTATGTAGCATGTTATTCTAATTGGCATGATTTATGTTGATTATGTGGTGTCTTGTGTAGTTAAGGGTTGTCTCATAACACACATGTGGGCCTACATTTATGTGTGCATCATTTCATATTATCATTTTTGAAAATCTTGGTTTACTCTTTAATGTATCGACCTATATTGTAATTAAATGCATAACTAGCTAACTTGTGGCTTAGTTGGTGATAAAATTTTAGCTTTTTTAGAGATAGGAACGTATTACATGAAGGATAGAAGGCATAAATAGAAGATAGAATATGCAAGCTAAGGCTCTAAGATTGTAAATTATTGTTTTGTATAAGGTTGGAACCTGGAAGGCCTTATAGCTGGGCATGATGTGGTTTTTTTATATGTGATTTGAAATAATTACACCTACAAATATGATGCATCTAGCCTTGTGTTTTCTATAGCTTCATTAATGTATGTGTACCTAGCTTTCATGTGCATCTCATAGTAGGGAATTCTTAAGTTGATTTTATCCCACATGTTGTACTTAAAGATATGTATCTCCCTATGTTAGATGATACTAGGGTGACCTCTTTATTGAGGCTTTGATCATGTAAAACCTTTTTAAATTTGGTTTTAGCTTGAAAGATCTAAAATCTGACCTATAACTTGCATAAGTTTATGGTCTTGTAAGAACTGTCGTCAAGATGATTCATGGTAGAGGAAATGCTAATAATTCTATTATGGACATGTTGAGGAAGATTGCAGAAAGACTTGAATCTATAGAGATAGCACAAAGAAGAGGTGTACATCTTCAAGATGTTAGTGATGATGAAGAGGTAGCACCAAATCCTAACTCTAAACCTGAGGTTCAATAGGATGAGGAAGGACTTCTGAATGCTTTGTCTAAGGAAATGTTAGACCTGTTGTTGAAGTTTCTTGCTATTATGTAAGGCTTGAGACTAATGGGTAAGTTAAAGAAGTTGGCTCTAACTTTTGTGCCAAAAGTGGAAGTGTTTTTCCTATTTTTGAAATTTCTTGTCAATTGATGTCAAAATTTGAGACATTTTGAGATTGAAAATAAAAAAACTTTAGAAATAAAAATTGTAGTGTTTGGAATCTACTTTTTGAATACATGATTTATTTATGTACCCATATGATAGATTTTTTTTGTAAGGATCTTTAAAAACCACTTATTCAAAATGCTCGTTTCATGACCATATAGGACTCGTGTACGAACACCATAATTTAACACAAATAGATGAATTTTTGTAAATCCTTTTAAAGGAGTTACCTAATACACCTAAAATTGATGATAATACTTTTCCTTAATTTTTATTAAATAATTATTTTATTATTAATTATTAATTGGCTTTAAAGGTAAATTTTAAACTCTCATGTACAGACACCATAATTTGATCAAAATTTCACTTTTTCAAAAAAAAAAAATTAAATTTCAAAATAATTTCATATAGATTGATGAAATAAATTAATTTAAGAAAAACTATACAATAAAAAAGTTATTAAAGTTTTAGTGAAACTCACTATTTTACATTGAGGTACCACCTTTAATTAAAAAATAATGCAAAAATAGTAAATAAAATTGTAAGACTATAAAATTTATATTTTGGAAATCAAGATAGTGAGAACTCTAATGGGTTTTTTTTTCATTAAAAAAATTAATTGGGAATATCCTCTAAAAATTATGGCAAGCTGTGAATTTGTCAGTTCAATTCCTTAGCCAAATCTTGAGAGGTCAACAACATAGGCCTAGTCTCACCAAGCCTATCACAAACTAAAATCTAAGGCGGGAGAAAAAATACCACCCCATGTTGTAAGAAACGAGCACCTATTATTTGAAATTCAAAAAATGGGTGCGCATTTTGAAAAAGTAAAATTGACATTTGAAACAAATTTAAAATTACCCCATGTCCCAAAAAAAAAAAGAATAATTTTTAGAAATTGGTACCCATTTTTAAAAAGTAAAAAATGGGTACCCATTTCTAAAAAATTCAAAATTAGGTACCCATTTCTAAAAAATTCAAAATTGGGTACCCATTTTTTCAGAATAAAAAATGGGTATTGATTTTAAAAAAATGGGTGCCCATTTGAACTTTGGATCAAGAGTTGAGCCTAATCTAGGTACACAAATTTTTTAAAAATGGGTGTCTGTTTGTAAAAGAGCATGATCTCAAGCTATAGAATTTCATAGAATTGAGACCCAACTTCTTTCTTCTACCCTAATATTGTATTGGATTGAACCACTAAAGGTACTCCTAATAATAAGAAGGTTAAGATATTAGTCACAAAGTTGAATAGTCATGCCTCACTTTGGTGGGACCATTTGCAAACTAAGAGATAGAAAAGGGGTAAAGAAAATATCAAGACATGGGCAAAGATGATTGGAAAGATGAAGAATAATTTCCTTCCTATTGATTATCAAATTAATTTGTTGAGAAAGATGCAAAATTTGATACAAGAGAACATGAGTGTGAAAGAATATACTGAGGAATTCTATATAATGGATATTAGATCAGGATATCTAGATGATGAATTTGAGAAAATAGCTAGATACTTGAATGGTTTGAGGACATCAATTCAAGATGAGATCAACTATGTTAAGATGGATAGTGTAGAAGAAGCATATCAGTATACTTTGAAGGCTAAAGAAAGACTAGAAAAGAAATATAACCAGAGATATAGAGGAAGAGGTGGCATATTTTAAAGAAGTAGAGGAAAAACATATGCAGAAGGTAGAATGTTTGACAACACAGTACAAGATAAATGAAAATTACAATGGAAGGAAAAACCTTCTAGTAGAAGAGGTAACTATACTTGATGTAGCTAGACTAGTTACACTAGGAATAATAATGGTAGAGAAAGAGATGAAAGATCCGTGTTTAAAGATAATTTTTATAAATGTGGACGACATATAAATTTTGAATGTACTAACTCTGGAAAGAAGATTGAAGGGAGTAGTAGAATCACTTTGGCTTGTAAAGAAGTTGTTGAAATAATGAACCTAAAAATAGTAAAAAGATAAGTTAAGAAGGATTTCGTGGAATGAGGAAATTGATGGTGAAACCATTTCGACAAGTAGTTTTTTCAAGGCCAAATGTAAGATAGATGGAAAATGAAGCTAGGTAATCATTGATGATGGAAGTTATGATAATTTATCATCTATGGATTTGGTTAGCAAATTGAAACTATGGAGACTCAGACATCCTAAGCCTTCTCATGTTGCTTGGATCCAAAAGGAGCAAAAATTACTTGTAAGTTATAAATGCCTTGTTAAATTCAAAATTTGGGAATTATCATGATGAATTCTTATGTGATATTATGTCTATGGATTTTTGTCATGCTTTTTTTTGTATACATTAGTAGTAGGATAGACAAGATTTGCATAATAGTAGATGAATCAATATACTATTTGGGAAGATGGAAAGAAAAAAATATTGTTGCCGTTGGTAGAGAAACATGAAGAGAATCATTGTACTGTAGTCAGAGTATGTTTTCTTGAAGGTGACCAGTTTGATAGAGACATGAAGGAGAAGAATGTTTGTTAGGATTTGATTACTAAAAAGACTAAGAAATAACATGTGTTAGATCATGTGCCTAAGATTGAATCCTTATTAGCAAGCTTTCAAGTAGGGCAAACGTTCAGAAGGCTTCCTCCAAAAAACAATATAAAATATTTCCAAATCTTTCATTATTTTAGAAAAATAATATTATTTATATTGGCAAACCTATCAATTTTTTATTCTAAATATGATTAATATTGGTGATTATTTTCAAATCATAATTTTTTAAAATAAAATATTGACAAATCTCAATTATAATAGGAAGATTATTAACCACCATGGAATTTTACAAATCGAAATTGAACATTTTTTAACCTAATGGAATATAATGAGGATCATTATATATAATTCAAATCAATAGTGAAAACTAAATATTGGTGATATATCCAAAAAGTAACCAATAATTATTATAATTACTAGTTAGTTCAATTTAATTTCTCCAATAATATATTATATTTAGGTGACTCAAATATAATCATGTAATGAATATTGTGGCGAATATTTGAGTTTGAATTTTTCAATAAAATAAGTTATTGACCAATTTTAAATATTCTTGAATTGAATTTTATAAAAATATGATGATTTAGGTTGTATCAAATAATAAGTTAAAAGCCAAATTACTAGCCAAAAAATTCTAAAATTAGCCAATTTGTGAATATTAGCCACTATAAAATACCTTGCTTTCAAGACATTATTTCTAATAATGCACTTGATGGTTTACGACATGTGAGAAGCATAAGTAATTGTATGGCTTTGATACCTTGAGCTAATTTTCCTAATAAAGCACCACATAGATTGATGTTTGATGAAAAGGATAAACTAAATAGGAAACTACAAGAGCTGATTGCAAAGGTCTGCTTAGGGAAAGTTTGAGTCATTGTGTAGTACTTGCTATGTTTGCACCAATAATGAATGGGGAATTAACAATGTAAACTTATTCAAGAGCTATAATCAAGATAATAGTGAAATATAGATTTATTTTTCTTAGAATGGATGACATAGTGGATAGTTTGCATGTTAAAACGTATACTACGAAGATTGATTTGAAAATAGGCTATCATATGATTAGAATTAGAGAAGGAAATTAATGAATTTTTTTTTTTAACACTAATGAAGGTTTGTATGTGTCATTTATTATCCATTTTGGTTGACCTAATGCACCTATTTCTTTTATCAAGTTGATTGTATATTTGGATGACATTTTGATATTTAGTAAGACTAAGCAAGAGCATCTTGAGCATATAGGACAAGTATTGTAGAGAGCTCAAGAGGATAAGTAATTGACTAAATTCAAGAAATTTTCATTTATGTATCTTGGATTTTTTATTTCATCTAATGGTTTGAAGATGGATTCTAAGAAGGTAAGAGCTATTCTTGATTGGCATATGTGTGAGAATGTTGGAGAGGGAAGATTATTTGATGGATTGGCAAGTTTTTATAGGATTTTCATAAAAAATATTTAGTTCTATTTGTAATGTTATAACTGAGACTATGAGAGGGGATAAAAGGGATTTCAAGTGGAAACATGGAGCACAAAAGAGTTTTGACATGTTTAAATAGAGAATTGTAGAATTTCCTACACTTGCCTTGCCTGATTTCACTAAAGTATTCTAGGTTGAACGTGATGCTAGTGGAAGTTCTATTGGAGTTGTTTTATGTCAAGAAGGAAGATGAAAAGCTATCTTTACTAAGAAATTGAATGATACAAAGAGAAGATATTCAGTTTATCATCAAGAATTCTATGCTATTTTTCAAGCTTTAAAGAAATGGGGATATTATTTGATGCCTAAGGATTTTGTGTTTTATACTGTCCATTAATATTTGAAGTATTAAGGAAGTTAGTTCTTTTTCCTTGAAACATAAGTGTGGATAGTCAAATGAGGTTGTTGATGGTTTAAGTAGAATAAGGAATTTTCTAATAGAAATGAGTGTTGAGGTACTTGGTTTTAGTGATTTGAAGTATTGCTATGAAACTGATCCTTATTTTGTAGAACCTTGGAAAGGTTGCAAGGAAAATATGGTGAGAGATAAGTGGAATAATTATTTTATTTAGGAATACATGTTGTTTAAAGGAATTTAGTTATGTACACCTAGAGGATCTATGAGAGAGAACATAATAAAGGAGAAGCAAAGTGATGTACTTGCTAGACAATTTTTGATTGATAAGACAGTAAAGTTAATTTTAGATAGGTACTTTTGGCCACATATTCACAAGGATGTGTAGAGGATGGTTATAAGTTGCAAAATTTGTCAAACAACAAAAGGAACTAGTTAGAGTTTGGGATTATATTCACCATTGTCTATAGATTGTAATGTCCCCATCTTTTTAGCATCTTAGTGGAGTTCTTAGCCTTTACATTCTCCAAAGGCTAAGTGGAGAAATAAGGAGAAATTGATTAAATTAATTTCTTATAAAGTCATTAAATAAATTAAAATTAAAAGGTGACTTTATATTTAATTAATTAATTTTTCTAGAAGTACAACTAATTATTGTATTGGAAAGGGGGAACCTTCTAGAGAGTGCAATTAAATAATATTTTATTTTCTTCTAGAAGGGTAAGGGAAAAGCGCTGGAATTCTTTTAGAATAACTGAGAGGGGTGTGAATTAGTTATTCAAGGTCCAGATGTACAAATAAATCTTTCTTATCTTAGTCAAACCATAAAACATTCATATTCATGCATGCATCTGAATGAATATGTGAATACTTAAAACTTGCAAATTACTATCTAATCAAATTGCAAAATTGTAAAGCATGAAACACAACACATTCATCAACACATTTGGCACAACTATCTTTATTTGTAACTATATCACATCTTCTTCCAATCTTCCTATCCCTCAATGGATATTCAATAGTTTTGTATCCTTTTAACTCAACTAATTGTTGTCCAAAAGTAGTCAAAGCATTTTCATGCAAACATTCATCTAACAAAAAAAGATTGCCACACATATCACATGGTACCACGTATAGAGTGAAATACATCATAATGGTAATGAAATTGAATACGAGTTTTGCAAAAACATGTGATTCTTTCCTTGTTAATCCTTACATACCATGGTTTACACTTTTCAAAGGACCTTTGACAAATGGTAATAGTTAACATGTTACCATTTACAAATTTTCTAAACAATTTAGTTTCATTCATGTCCAACAGGTGTTTAGCATTTGGATCACATATTTTTTATGCAACTCTCAATTTAAGAACATCTCTTGAATTAGGTGATATTCTTGTATTATCATGCCAAAAAATTTCAATCAAACTTTTGACTTCACTAGTAAGTTTCATATCACATCTCGGGAGTCTACCACTAGAAGTCCACAAAATATTTGTTGCATCACATTCAAAGTTAACCCTTCTCTTTATATCTCTTTCTAAAGTATTACAATTCACATTAAGATATCCACTTATGTTGTTAATCAATCTTTTGTCAGTTATTGATTTGTTAACTAAAGATGTTGTTATTGCTCGCCATACTGCATTCTTATCTCTAGAGTGACTTTTCTTTTCGATAACATCAAAGGCACTAGAAAAAGTGGATAAAACTTATTTTAAAAAGTCATTTTTATTCTTAGGTTTCACATACATTCCTAACCTTTTCAATACTTTTCACATTTTACACATTTTAATTAGTTTCAACATCAACTGACATTGAAACCCAAATTTCTTATTATAAAAAAGTAAAATTTATATAATCTATTAGCATGTGTCCTAAATTTTCTCCATGAAACCAATCCATCAAGATTATCTAGCACATCATTAGGAAAATGAAAATTATGTTCAGGCACTTTAGCATCATTTTGACATGTTTGTTCAGTAATTGGTGTTTCTATTTCTACATTCATACAAGTTTTATTTTCAATTGGAATTTCATTTTCACTATTGTTTGGGATTTGAATCTCATTTTCATTTTTTGTTGGTATTTCTTTTGGGGAATGCATTTATATTGGAGTTTTTTGTGCATGATCGTTTGACAATCTATTCTCATGAAGAAAATCTAAATTATTTAAATCATAACCTGCTTCTAAAAAATCACCAATTTCATCATGATAAAAAAATTGAGGGTTTGCAAACACAACTATATTGAATATTTGATTAGAATGTGCACCTGAATCTCCGTGTAATGGGTTCTCTTCTTCAACCTCTTCATCCATTGTGGTATCCTCAATGTCTTTCTCCTTTGAAACATTGCTCAATTATCTAATTCTTTGTCTTCTCTCTCATTGACATTTTGCTTCAGCTCTTTATTTGTTGCAATCTCCTCATTTGTCAGAACTTTTAATTTCTTCTTTCTTCATTGTTTTGATCCCATGTTTGTACCAGTTTTGAATTCAAATCAATAGCTTGCAAATTGCATAAGAAGATAAGAAAATAGAATAACTATGATAGAATTTACTGTTGCAAATTGAAACTATTATTCAATGATTGTAATCATTGAAAAGTAGTTTGTGGGGCATCTTTTGGGGCCCAACAACTATATAAGAATTGGGTACGCGATTTTTGAACAATCAGGTACCCATTTCTATCAATGGTTAAAATTGAATTGGGCACCTGATTTTAGAATTACAAATTGGGTGCTCAATTCTTGTTGACATAGGTGGGAATTTGGAATGGCCATGAATTTTCTTACGGTTTTGCCTTGGGGAAAGGAATGGCGTAGGCTTGGTCCGACCAAGCCATGCCTTCATGAACCATTTTTTCTAAGGCATTTAATCAATAATTTTAGGGATTGTTGTATTTTTTATATGGTCATCCCCATTCAATTTTTTGACAAAACTAAAACTCATTATAGGTCTTACTGTTCTGATTTAAAAAATGTAAATTTTATAGTTTATGAGTTTATTTGTTATTTTTCCATTATTTATTAATCAATAGTATCTCTTAAACGTTAAATAGTGACATTCACTAAAACTTTAATAAATTTTTTAATTTTTTATATTTTGTAAATTAATTTAGATGTCATCAATCCTCACACAATTCTCTTAAAGTTTTAAAAAAAAAAATTGATTAAATTATGGCATTTGTACACAAGACATTTAGGAATAAGCTTAATCATCAATTAAAAATTAATTAAAAAATTCAAGAAAAATATTCTCATCAATCTTTGGTGTGTCAAGTAACTTTGTTTAAAAGGATTCACAAAAATTTATTTAGTTGTATCAAATTATGATGTTCATACACGAGCGTGCTATGGTCCTAAAATAGGCATTTTGAAAACGTGGTTTTTAAAGATCCATACCAAAAAATTAATCTATCATATGGGTATACAAATAAATGTATGAAAAAAGAAGATCATAGGCACTGCAATTTTTATTCCTGGAGGCTTTTAATATTTATTCTCTAAATGCATCATATTTTGGCATCAATTGACAAAATATTTCAAAAATATAAAACAAATACTTCCACTTTTTGGTCAAAAGTGAGACCCAACTTCTTGCACTGACCCCATTAGAAATTTTAGGAATAACATTTTTAATGTATTGCCTTCTTCATCTAATATTGAAAAATCTCCCTCCTTTAGAAAAATTTTAATGCAATTGATGAAATTTTTATTAGCTAATTTAATTTTCAATCTTTTTTTGGATAATTTGTTTTGGGATAAGTACAAGAATATGAGGTAAGGAAAAATGTGGAGTTGAAAAGTCCATTTTTTCATAAATAGTTTGCAATTGTTTTGTTATTAGTGTCTTCACTCAAGTTTGAAAATAAGAGGGGTTATGCATATGATAGGTATAAATATCATTACTGTAATCAATTTTAAAGATCATATAGAAATGGTCTTAACATGTAACAGGTTAGAGAAGGACTTAAAGAAATAGATAGGGATGGATAAGGTGGGATACACATTAGGAGGGGATTTTAGAATAGAGAGATAGAAATAGAAATAGAATGGGATATGATTTAATAATAAGGTATGGGTGGGAGTAGATAGTGAGAAATATGAGGAATAAAATTAGTTGCTAGAAATTTTTTACGGATTATATATTTGAATATATGTGGTAAGGTCCATAAGGTATGAGATGTGAGTAATGGAACATAAAAGAGAGATTAAAGGATATAAAAAATAGAGAAATATAGAAATATAGGGTAAGATATAAAGAAGGGGATAGGGAAGGAAACACAGAGAGTTTGTGAATACATATTTAAGAACAATATAAAAACATATAAGACTATTGGCTTAATCCGTGCACCATTAAAAGTTTCAAGTGCAAGTATAATTATATACGAGGGAGAAATATGAACATGATCAACCTATCTAAAATTATTAAACATAGATCTCAATGTACATGGAGAATTTAGTTAAGGGGAAATAAAGGAAGGCCTCATTTCATAGTGGAAACACATAGGATGTCTTAAAATTTGAGATTCTTTTGTTCTATTGATACACTTAGAATTAGGGAAAGTAACCGTCATTGTTATTTTATTATATTTATGAAATGGTAGTTACTAGGTGATATATAATTTAAATTATCATTTTTTTGGAGAATTAAAAAGATGTGATTCATATCTTCAATCTTATATATTGTAATTTAAATTGCAAGGAAATTATAAATATTAATTTTGAATAAGGGTAGATAAAAAGTTTTGAAGGGATGTTGGAACCCTATACAAGAAAAAATGTTATTGAAATACAAGTTGTTCAAAGGGAAAAAAAATCAACAAGAAAATATGATATTGTGAAATTTCACATTTTTGTAACCTCATGCAAAGAAGGAACTTCATTATTGAAAGTATTAAAGCATGTAATTTTATGTTGTTGGCCTTAGATTCATCCAAAAATCTTGCAAACTATAGACTTAAGCTCTGATGCATTATCTATTCTCTATCATAACCTAACTTTAATAAGAGGTCACAAACCAATTTCAAATTTTCATATGTCATGTGGAATTTGTACAATGCATCATCCATAGTGTTGATTTGTATGTGTTGTACATCAATAGCATTTTCTAATCTTATTTGAATTTCATGGTCACAAATATCAGCATAAGTTACTAGAATGTTTTTAAATAAGAAAAGCAACAATTAATTTGTGCTAACCCAAAGTTCAATCAAGACTCTATACACTAATTATAGAAATACCAATGTCAAAATTAGATATCCCTCTATCAAATACAAAGGTCCACAAGTAATTTACCCACCAACCATGGTCAACACTTTCAATGAATGACTTGTGAAAAATCCCTACAATAGTTGCAAACTTAAACCAAAAATAACAACAAAGGACTAGAGTGTGCTCTTTAAAACTACTAGCAATCACTAGATGACAGTGAAAAGAAATACCAAAATAGGAAATCACCATAATAACAAGGGAGAAAACTTAGGCCATCCATGACAATTAGAACTCTAAGAAAATATATAGGACCAAGCAAGACTATACCTCCAGCCTTGGCAAACATAGTACATATCTTCCAACCATGGGTCTAGCTAAGGCTCAACCTCTAGCCTTGAAAAATATACTAAAAACTAGTCTTCCAACCCCCCATAAACTCCCATTACACCACAATATCTATGAAAGGAACAACACTTGGAGGAAGACCAAACCCTGAAAACAAAATTTGGCCCCCCTTCTTCCACTAACAAGACTACTAAAAGTAGCACAAGTACACAAAATCTTAATAGGAATCTCCTCTTCTTCATAGCAACCAAACATGATCTCTACCTCAATAGGAGATTTCTCCACCTCCATAGTAGTTGTGAACATAGAAGTAAATAGGAAGACCTAGTCCATCCTCAACGATAATGGCACACCTCTCCACATCAAAGCATTTAGTTGTGGAGTCATTCCTTGACCACATGAAGTACACTGTTCAAAAATGTTCTCTCCAACTAGATCTCTAACACTAAGAAAGAGATACTCAGAAAAAAATAGAAAGAGAGTTGCTAGAATGTTGTTTGACAAAGTCATAATATTGTTTTCTTTGGTTCCTCTCCAATTCATGAATTAATGAGTGTTGAGGCCTCCTAATCATAGTCATATCTTAAAATGTCTATAGTTTTTTGAGTTGATTGATTTTTTTCCATAATGTAAAAGTAAAATATAGTGGATAAATGAACTATGTAATAGTTTATTCATTATAAATGTAATGTGAAGAGTAAAATACTTAAATAAATTATTTGTATTAGATATAATTCATAAAACTATATAATAAGTTAAGTTAATGTTTAAGCATCCTTATTCACTCACTTAAGTTGACAATACTTGTTAGTTTCAAATCCATAGAACCTAATGCTTTATAAACATTTTATACTAAATAGGAAAAGAGTCAAATTTAAGTGACCTCATTGATTGATGCAATGATACTTAAAAATATTTTAGATTGAGCTATCTAAGAAGATAGTTGATTTTATGTAGCCCTCAAAAGTCTTTGTTTGAAACTTTATCAAGGAAACAAAAGTTCATCTAGCAACTTCTAAAAAGAGGAAAACTTGTCAATCATTATCATTCAATGTTTGTTTTATATTAGAAGACTAATTAGAGTGGGTAGTTTATATGAAGACCCCTCTTTGGTTTGTAGAGCCCATATCTATGTGGTAAATCTTTAGTGCTATACTCTAGTTAGAATTATACATCAAAGGTAAGAATATCGATCAACATTGAGAATTTTTCAAGACAAACAAAATTTTATACATTGGAGCACATATAGCCATGTGTTTTCTACCATTTTTAGTGTTTTGGGTTATATAATAATGAATATATTATTTAAATATTCAATTAATTTTTAATGATGATTCCTTCTTCTACATAAATCCTAATTAATTATGATTTGTTAAGAATATATTGAAGAAGCTAATCAAAGAAGGAGATTGTTGAAAGAGGGAGATTGTTGAGAACATATAAGAATGAGAAATATGCTTCAATCATTATTTTTTCACTAATGTCAAACCTGCTATTTGATGGTGAGATAATTGACTATAATATTCAAGTACTATCACTTATTTTATTGAAGAAGAGGATTTGATCAAAAGATGTAACAAGAGCACCTATAGGAAAAGTTGAGTTATGATTATGTAATGAAGTATAAGAATCATTTAAGATAGTAATAACATGATGTATTGATAATATACTTAAAGTTACAAAAGGCGGGTTACACTAAGAAATTTTAGAAGAACAAGTTATACAAAGTTTGACTACCAAGCTTGACTGAGTGGATAGTAGGTGTCGAGAAAAGATAGAGCAAACCGAGTAGCAAATTAGTTGGAGCTGAGTAAAATGTCATTCTAGTGTATGCCAAGTAGAATAATGGATGCCAAGTAAAGTTTAGTTGATGTTGAGCAACAATAAACTTTAGTTCATGTCAAGTGATTTCATACTAGATGTCGAGCAATGCAGTATGTGTTGACCATCAAAAGTTTGATAACACCAAGCTACTACATTATTCAGAAGATCATGAATTCGATGGATCTAAGTTGACAAGTTTATTTTCTTGTATTATGTGAACTAGGTAAAATAGAAGGTTGATGATCTAGTGGCACAAAATTCAAGGCAAACCATTTTTAGGAGAATTCGAAGAGGATTCTAGGAGAAGTTTCTAGAAGAGATATGAGATATGGGGTAGATATATTGTACCCTACCTAATCTATCCAAACCCTAAGTTGGATGATGGAGAATGAGTGGTAAAAGATCTTAATTTCATATTTATAGGAATGGTTGGTCATGAAGAAAGTTTGTCATGTGCAAGAACCTAAGGAAGACAAGCAGTCAAGGGTTTTGCTTCATCTAGTGATCTAAAAGAAGAGTTTACAATGACATTTTAAGAAAGAAGGCTTAAGGTTATGAATTCTTGGAGGGTGAAAAAGCTATCAAAGCTATAAAGTATGAAGGCCAAGAAGAATTGAGGACTAAATAGTGATCTATAATTTGCAAATGAAGTTGTAAGTTGCATCAGATCAAAGCCTTACTATTGCTCTCTAACAATTATATCAGTCTTGGGTAAATCCTTTCGACTAAGGTTGACCTAACATTTATTTGTAAATCCTTTAACTAGGTGACATTCCAAGTGAATGGTTTAAAGTCCTCTAACAAGGCTCACTCCTAACATGGTCACATTTAATAGTGTGTATTGTAACATTTAATAGGGTTCGCCTTTCATAGGGCATCACTTCATAATAGTGAAAATAGTAGCATGCTACTAGTGATTTTTCCCAAATTCGGTTTCCACATAAATAATTGTGTCAAGTGTGTTGATGAATCTATTATATTTCATGCTTTACATTTCTATAAAGTTGATTTGATAATAACCTAAAAGTTTTAAGTGATTCACCCCACCCCACCCCACCACCCCCCCACCCCCAAAGTTATTCTAAAGTATTACAACAATTGGTATCAGAGTCATCTTCTTAAGAGGACTAGTTTGAAAGTACTAGAAGCACAAAGATCAAGATGTCAAAAAGAGAAGTACCCAAGCTCAATAGAGATAAATTTTCTACATGAAAATGTTTGATGAAGCTACACCTTGGAGGACTTGGAGATCATGCACAATCTACCATTTTAGTGGAGCATGTCGATCTTGCTAGTGCCCCTATTGCTGAGGATATCAAGAAGAAGAAATAACATAACTAGACAATGTTGGGGATTGTCTCTACCTTAAGTTAGGTAAAACTTTATGATATCAAAGGTCTTGATAGTGCAAAGAAAATGTGGGATGCCCTAACTAGTATCTATGGAGGAGACACAAATGTTTTAAGAGCCAAAGTTGAAAGTCTCAGAGGTAAGTTTGATGATATGAGAATGGAAGAAGGTGAGAATATTGCTCAATATGTTGAAAGGATAAATGAAGTTGTTAATGCAATAAGAGGAGCTACGAGTAATATCAATGATGATATTGTACTAAGAAAATTTTTAAGGATATTATTGCCTATATATGCTATTAGAGTTTCTACAATTAAAGAATTGAGATGCACACTAGGGAATAAACTATCACTTGAAGGTCTGGTAGGTTGAATCACTTCTTTTGAGCCATTTAACTTTGATAATTACAAATCTACAAATATTGAATCTTTTTTCAAAGATAATCATTGAAGGAACTTGATGAAAATAAGGAAAAGAAAAAGAAGTATGTGTCTAGTGACAGTGATAGAGATGAGAAGCATGTTAAACAACTTGACGTACTACTAGCAAGAAGATTCCACGAAGATAAAGGCAAGTTCAAAGGTAAGTTACCCATCATTTGTTTCAATTGCAATGAGATTGGTCATGTTGCTGCTAGATGTCTAAAGAAGAAGAATTCTAGAAGTGGTGACAAGTACAATAGTAGAAGAGATGAAGATAGCAAGGATTACAAAGACAAAGGCAAGAAGTCTTGCTACATTGGTAAAGAGGAAATAAAAGAAGAATCTGATGAACATGATGATGAGGTGGTGTAGATTGCAATGAAGAACAAATCTGATGAAGATGAGGAAATTGCACATGTGACTTGTGCGAAGAAGAATGATAGATAGATCATTGATAGTGGGTGTTCACATCACATGATCGGAGCAAAAAGTAAGTTCGTTAGCTCAATTGTTATGTTGGAAATAGTATAAGATTTGGTAATGTTGCACCATGTTTGATAAAAGGAAAAGGTTCTATCAAACTCATAGATAATATTTTATGTGACAATTCTTACTATGTTGAAGGACTTAACTATAATTTTTTGAGTGTGTCATAACTAAATAATTTGGGATGTAAGATTGAGTATTAAAAATAAGATTGCTAGGATATATGAAACAAATGGGAAACTGGTTGGAAAGCATGATCAAACTAGGAGTAATATATTATATCTTGATATAGAGGATGCTACTTGCCTTGTAAAATTTGATGATGTATGGCTATGGCACAACATGTTATGTCATGTTAAATTTGATAACTTGGTTAGTATTAGTAACATGAAGAAAGTTAGAGGTTTTCCTAAATTGAAAAAGTCTAATAATGTAATGTGCAAACAATTTCACTAAGGCAAAATGACTAAGTCAACTTTTAAGAGTGAAACTTATACCTCTATAGGAATACTAGAGATTTTTCATACTAACTTGTGTTGACCAATTGATGTGCAAAGCTACAAAGGACATAAGTATATTATGCTATTTGTTGATGACTATTCTAGGATGATGATAGTTATGTTTCTTAAAAAGAAATCTAATGCTTTCCAAATGTTTAAGTTGTACTTAGGAAGAGTTGAGAAGGAAACATGTAAAAGCTTGAAGTGTTTGAGATCTGATAAAGGAGGAGAATTCACATCAAATGAGTTTGAAATGTTTTGTAATGATAGAAGAATCAAAAGACAAACATGTGCCCCTAGATTACCTCCACAAAATGAAATAGCTAAAAGGAGGAATAGATATATAATGGACTATGCTAAAATACTCATGAAGAAGAAGAATATTGCTTTGAAATACTGGAGAGAAGTTGTAAGTACAATTTTTTTATACCTAGAAGCATGTGTAAATCAAGAAAGGTACTCAGTCAACACCTTTTGAACTATGGTATGAATACTCACCCAGTGTAAAATATTTTGAGGTATTTGGAAGTAAATGTTACATACTTAAAGATGTCAAGAATGGTAAACTTGATGAAAAAATTGAAGAAGGTATATTCTTAGGATACTCCACAAGAAGTAAAGCTTATCAGTGTTTAAATACTAACACTAACAAAATTGTGGAAAGTGCAAATGTGAACTTTGATGAATATATAGAGGTATATGAGGTTGAACCTATGAAAGAATTGGAAGAATAAAAATCATTTGTATACTTTTATGAAGGTACACCTGTTGATGAAGATGGTGCAAATCAAGCTACAAATCAAAAAGAATTTTTAGTGACTACCGAGTCACACCCTATGAATGTTGAGTTGCATTCAAGAATTGAGCTACATATAGATGTTGAATTATAGAATGAAGTGGATGCACATTCTAATTATGAGATTAGTGTACATGAAAGAGATGTTGAGCTACCTAAGAAAGATGTACATAGTGAGTCTGAAGTTAAAAGAAAAAATGAAGAAAGAAGAGCTGAACCAAGATTGTCTAATTATGTCAAAAGACATCATCCTACTTCTCAAATCATTAGAGATAAATATGCTAGACCAATGACAAGAAACAAATATAAAATGAAACATGTTTGCTGAGAATGAAGGTACCCAAATCAGTGATAGATGCTTTAGAAGATGATTAGTGGAGTAAAGCCATGAAAAAAGAGATTGAACAAATTATGAAAAACAAAACAGAGAGTCTAGCTCCTAGACTAGAAGACAAAAATGATTAGTACCAAGTGGGTATTATGAAACAAGCTAGATAAAAATGGTGTAGTCACAAGGAAAAAAACAAGACTAGTTTGCAAGGGATATGCACAAGAAAAAGGAATTGACTATGGAGACACATTTGCTCCTATTAATAGATTGGAAGGAGTAAGAACTCTACTTGCTTATTTTATATAAAAAGGTTTGAAAGTATATGAAATGGATGTTAAATTTTCATTTATTAATGGCATATTAGAGGAAGAAGTTTACATAGTACATCCAGAAGGTTTTTTTGATGTTAACAATAAGAACATGGTATGTAGACTACACAAGGCTCTATATAGTTTGAAACAAGCTCCATAAGCATGGTATCAGAGAATTCATAACTATCTTGTGAAGAATGGATTTGAATGGACTGATGATAACAATAATCTGTACATGAAGACAATGAAAGGAAAAAGTATTTTTTATCTAAATTTTTTTGTTGATGATATCATATTTGGAGGTCGAGATGCTTTATCTAAGGATTTTGCAAATTAGATGAAGTAAGAATTTGAGATGTCTATGTTTGGAGAGATCAAATTTTTTGTGGATTTGTAAGTATATCATATGAAATATGGTATATACATCACTCAATCAAAATATGTCAAGGAAATATTAAATAATTTTAGATTGGAGAATTCCAAACTAGTAAGAACACCTATCGTAACAAGACACAACTTGTCAAAGAATGATGATTTAGCTAAGGTGAATCAAATATTGTACAAGTATATGATTGGAAAATTGCAATGTGTAGTGCATAGAAAACTTGATATTGCATTATCTTTAGGGATAGTTGAAAGATTCTTTTCTAAACTTAAGGAGAATCATTTGATGGCTATAAAGAGAATAAAGGGATATCTGAAAAGAATAGAAGAGTTTGGTCTATACTATAAGAAGAATGGAAATTTTGAATTGAGAGCCTACACTAATGTTGATTGGGCTAAAAACATTGATGACAAAATAGCACCAGTGGAGGAGCATTTTTCTTAGGAAAGAGGCTAGTTACATGGACTAGTAAGAAACACAATTGCACTTGACAATCTATTGCTGAAGCTGAATATGTTGGTGCTATTGTAAATTGTACAAACATTGTATGGATCAAATAGCCAGTCAAAGGTATGATCAAAGATATCACAGAACCAGTCACACTTTATTTTGATAATATGAGTGCTATCAATATATCAAAGAATCTTGTGATGCACACAAAGACTAAGCACATTGCAATCAAGTATCATTACTTGAGAGAATTAGTTCAAGATAAAGAGGTGAAGATGGAATATGTCAACACAAAGGAAAAAATTGTTGATATATTCACAAGAGCACTATGTAAGGATGCTCACAAGTATCTAAGAGGTAAACTAGGGGTGATACCCCTATTTAACACTATCTAAGTAATAAGAAGATTGCCCTGCATCAAACAAGCTAATGTTCATATGTTACACATTGATGTAGCTCATCTTACATTAGGAGCTGCCTAAAGTAATCAAAGAGCTAAAACTTCAAATCAATCACAAGCAAGGTGATAGAGGGAGAAATTGAAGAAACTAAAAAAGTTTATGTCTGTCATGTTAAAGATGACAAGTCTTTGGAATTCTTGTCAAAGAGGGAGAGTTTACTGATCCTAAGAGGGAGATAATTTCTGAAGGAGATAGTTGTTGAATAGGAGAGTGAAGAGGGAGAAATGTTAACATCCACCTAGTAAGAGGGAGATATAGTAAGAGGGAGTTATAAGAAAATGTTTTGTAACATACTTAGAAGATGGAAGTTGCTGATAGAGGGAAAGATTTCAATACAAGTTTTCCTTCTTGTATTGTCTTACTATTCTAACCTAGTTAGTTTGGTTGAACAAGGTGAACTTACCATTTGGTTTGCCATCAATGCCAAAGAAGAAGATTGTTGAGAATAGATTGAAAAATCTAACCAAAGAAGGAGACTGTTCAAAGAGAGAGACTTTTGAGAACATATAAGTATGAAAAATATGCTTCAAGCATTGTTTTGTCACTAATGTCAAACCTACTATTTGATGGTGAAACAATTTCTTTTAAGATTCAAGTACTATCACTTATTTGATTGATGAAGAGGATTTGATCAAAAGATGTAACAATAGCACCTAAAGGAAAGGTTGAGTTATGATTATGTAATCAAATACAAGAATAAGTTAAGAAAGTGATAACATGGTGTATTGATAATCTAAATAGGATTACAAAGTTTGGTTACACTAAGAAAGTTTAGAAGACAAGTTACACAAAGTTTGTTTGCCAAGCTTGACTAAGTGGATAGTAGGTGTCAAGCAAAGATAGGGCAAGCCAAGCAAACATTTAGTTGGAGCCAAGTAAAAGTTTATTCTAGTGTATGTTGAGTAGAACAATGGATGATCAGTAAAGTTTAGCTGATGTTGAGCACTAGTAAACTTTAGTTTGTGTTGATTGATTTCATAGTGGAAGCTAAGCAATGGAGTATATGTTGAGCATCAGAAGCTTGCTAATGTTGAGCTGCTACATTATTCAAAAGATCATGAATTCAATGGATCTAAGCCAACAAGTTTTCTTTCTTGGATTATGTGAACTAGGTAGAAGATAAGGTTGATGAGCTGGTGGCACAAAATTGAAGGTAAACCATTTTTAGGTAAATCTAAAAAGGATTCTAGGAGAAGTTTCTAGAAGAGATATGAGATATGGGGCAGATACATTGTATCCTACCTAATCCATCCAAACCCTAAATTAGATAATGGAGAATGAGAGGAAAAAGGTCTTAATTTCCTATTTATAGAAATGACTGGACATGAAGCAAGTTTGTAATGTGCGAGAACCTAAGGAAGACAAGGAGTCAAGGGTTTTTCATTATCTAGTAATCTAAAAGAAGAGTCTGCAATGGCATGTTAAGCAAGAAGGCTTAAGGGTTGAATGCTTGGAGGGTGAACAAGCTAGTAGAGCTGCAAAGTATGAAGGGTCAGTAGAATTGTGGACTAAAAAGTGATTTGTAATCTGCAAATGAAGTTGTAAGTTGTATTAGATGAAAGCCTTAATATTATGCTCGAACAATTATATTAGTCTAGGGTAAATCCTTTAACCGGATGACATTAAAGTCCTCTAACAAGGCTCACTCATAATAGGGTGATTGAAGTCCTTTAACAGGGTCATATTTAATAGTATATATTGTAAACTTTACCAAGATTGGCCTTTCATAGGACATCATTTCAGGAGTTTTAAAAGAGTAGCATGTTACTAGTGGTTTTTCCCAAATTTGGTTTCCACATAAATAATTGCATCAAGTGTGTTCATGAATCTGTTATGTTTCATGCTTTACATTTTTGCAAAGTTGATTTGATAGTAACCTACAAGTTTTAAGTGATTGCATAATCTTATGGATGCATGCATGATGAATAATGTTTTATGTGTTCACTAAGCTATGAAAATTTTTATTTATACATCTGAACCTTAGATAATTGATTCACCTGCCACCCCCTCTTAGTTATTCTAAAGTATTACAACATGATTTTCTCACTCTTTTTGTTATTGATATAGGAAAATACATACATAATTATATTATTCATTAGTAAGTTAGTGCTTTTTTTTGTAAAATACTTATAGGTCATGCTAAGATTAAAATAAATAACTAAATATTAATAGAGATTCTTCATAGGGACTAAAAATACTATTAAAAAAAGTCTTAAAATATTAAATTAGTTCTATAATTTCTTATACTTTTCTCTCTACATAAACTTAATTTAATTATGATTTTGTCACACTTTTCATTATGGATATAGAAAATTACATAAATAATCTTATGCTATTCCCAAATAATTATGTAACAAATCCATTAGTCATACTGAGATTTAAATCCAAATAAATAATAAAAATAATGACTAAGATTTCACATTTGGATTGACTTACACTTTTGACACTTTTAGAAAGACCAATTAAATCCTTCATTATAATAATAGTAAAGTGATTGGATATATAACAAATTCTTAAAACTTAGTAAATAGTTATTTTTATATAGGTGAATTTTACATGGATGCAATTTTCACAATGGAGTTCAAAAAATATTATTATTATTTGTAATTTTTTTATGAATCTAGCTAAGATTAAATTAAGTGTTTATACTTGTCATACATTAGATAAATGGATGTTTCACTCCTTCAAGATGTTGAACCTAAAATGTAGAGCTTTAAAAGAGAGAATTTAGGAGATAAAAAACAATAATGTTGAGCCATTAGACTAACAAAAATTGTCATTGAGCAGTAGAGGAACTGGGAAGTAATCAAAGAATTGAAGAAAAAGATTAATAAAATAGAAAAGGTCACCAAGGACATGTTGATTAAATGTTAGGGAATGTTGTGGCTCTTCAGTTGAGTATTTGAGCATGGAGCTAAGCCAGATAGACTAGGGAAAATTTACAAAGTTGGCACTCGACTTGGAGGAAGTTGGAAATCATGAAGCAGAGACCAGACCTAATGGACAAACTTGCTCGAACACAGAAAAGAACCAGAAGAAGGAGATCAAGATTGACTTGCAAGACATCAAATATGTCACTAAGAAGATAAAAAATATTTAGTTGCTCGAGCTAAAAGATAAGGTGGGAGCTTTAGCTTAGTTAGTTCCACTTTTTTGTTGTGTCTTTTTTGTTTTTCTTGACCTTCTTAGATTGTTAGTTGTGTCTCAGTAGTTGTTGGTTTTGGTGTTGGCTTTACCTATGTTTTGTTGGAAATGGTTGTGGGTGTGTTTGTTGGTTAGAAGACTATTTCCTTTTTTGGACATTCGGTTTTTTATCTTTCTATAAAACAATTGAGGTTTCGAGTCTCTTGTAAAAAATCATGTTTTAGCCATAATAATTGATTTTTTATATTAAGATTAGTTTCTTGTTAGTTAGATAACTTTAAAATATAAATAAAACATGAGATTTAATAATAATTGTAACTTAAATTATATGGTAAATTCAAATAAGATGTATTTTAATTAATTTCAAACTTAAAAACTAGTTATATTAGATTTTATTTTTTAATATCTAGATTATTGAATTGTTGACACATAAATAAAAAGTAGTTTAAATTATTCAAAATATTTTCAAATAATTAATCATTTATTTAATAATAAATAATAATATCTAAAGAATAGGCAAGAGTCTACAATGTATTGGTAAATTGCGAGCCTCTCATTGAAGAGGTCTTGGGTTCAAAACTACTTGCGATTAACACATAATAATGATTAATCTTAATAATAATAAATAATAATCTAGGCTTTGGTCATTTAAGTATGAAAAAAAAATAATAATTAAATGTTATTATAGTTTTTTTTAAAAATATAACAATTAACCAACATATCTATCAATATATTTATAATAAAAATATATATAAAATATAATTTTAAACATCTAAATAATTATTAAATAGTTATTTGTATTTTAAGGACTTACTAGATAGATTAAAGATTAGATAGAAATTTTGAATTATATTTTTGAAAAAGTAGCGTCGATTCATTCTATATAAACCTCAACACATTAAATCAAACAAAGACTCATTGAAACTGAATAACATTATTAAAAAATAGTTTCAAAATGCTATATATTGACACATTTTTATATATTTTCAAGTTTAGTGTGTTGCTCCTAGATCAATTTTTAATATTTGCAACTAAAGGTGTTGCTTATGGGTAGTCATGGATCTCCCTTTAGAGATCTAAAGGGCAAAGTGGTACAAAGTGTCATTTCAAAACACTTGCCCAATATTTGATATGTTCATGATTCACCCAAAAAACACCACTACTAGTAATACTTGTGGTTGAATGTCCTAATCATTATGAATATCTCAATAATGATCTACAAATTGACCAATCACCAACCAAAAATGTTAGATATGCTAATCAACTATTTGTCTACAATTGGCTATGTAGCCAACACAATAAACAATGAATTTGTAATTTTAATTAAATATTAAATAAGAGGTGGTAAATTAATTGTCTCATTAAACGGGTATTCCTGTATGTCCATAAAAATTAGGTCAATTATTTCACTATTATGAAGTGTGAGGAAGCATTTCTCTCGTTGGGTACCCGAGAGATTCGAACCCATGATGATCTCACTTTGATCCCCTTAACAGAGTTTTTCTCTATAAAAGGAAGCGAATTGTTAAGAGATTCATTCACATCTCTTCGCTTCACATAAAAAATAAAAATGGAAGCCCATCTCCACCTTTATGAGATGATTATTTGCGCTGTAAAGCCCATGGCTCTCAAAGCTGCTGTCTTGCTTAACATCCCCCAAATTATCAGAGAAAAGCCTCTCTCTGTTGATGAAATTGCTCAACATATTTCTGCCTCCACAGAAAATAAGGTTGTTCCCCACAAGGAGTACTTGTTTAGGATTCTGAGGCTGCTGGCTTCTTGTGGAATTTTCACTGACGATATGGATGAGCAAAGCAAGCAAATGAAGTATGGGTTAAACAGTGTTTCCAAGCTTCTAGTGAAGGAAGAAGATAGGGATTCTTGTGCTCCATTTGTGCTGTTATTTACAGAGAAAGCTTACCTGGATAGTCACCAGTACTTTCAAGATGCTGTCCTGGAAGGATGTCATCCCTTCATAAAGGCCCATGGCATGAGCATTTGGGAATATCTGGGCTCAAATGATGTAGCCAACAAGCTTTTTAATGAGGCCATGGCTTGCCATACAAAAGATGTCATGGCTTCTGTAGTAAAGATGTATGATGGATTCAAGAGTGCAAGGAGTGTGGTGGATGTAGCTGGAGGAGTGGGATCTGCATTGTCTGTTATAATTGCTGAATATCCACACATACAGGGCATTAACTTGGACTTGCCCCATGTTATTTCAACTGCACCTCCCATAGCAGGTGAGTAGTGGACAGTCTCATCTCATTTTGAGTTCTAAGTGTAAAAACTACACATTTTGAACTTTAGATTGTTTAGTTGGTTTGTTTTAAATTATATGAACTTTTCCAATAGAACTCATCTAATAGTATAGCTTTAACTTTGACTTGTCTCATGCATTGCAATTGCACCTTTGGTACTAGGAGTGGAGCATGTTTGTGGAAACATGTTTGACAAAATTCCATGTGGAGACATAGTTTTCATGAAGGTAAAAGATATGTCATTAAGAAACAATATTATTTAGTCTTTGTTCACTTCTTATCTTTCTTTGCTATATCAACATTATGCTTGTTCGCAATTCATTTAACAATTATTTTCTTCTTTTGTTGTTTCTTTACTTTATTTGCTACATCAATACTTATGTCTACAAAAGAGTTATTGTCATATTTATTGCAGTGGATTTTACATGATTGGGATGATGAGAAGTGTTTAGAACTTTTGAAGAAGATCTATGAAGCAACACCAAAGCATGGGAAGGTCTTAATTGTTGAAGCACTACTTGAGGGTTCTCAAGGAATCAGAAATCGACTAGGATTATTGTATGACATACATTTAACCATCGTTGCCATGGGTGGAAAGGAGAGAAGTGAGGAAGAATTCAGCCAATTATTTCTCAAGGCAGGGTTTATGAGTTATCGTATCATGAAACTACCATTTCTTGAAGTACTTATAGAAATATCTAAGTCTTAAACTATTTGTAGGATATTATAATATTATGTTCTTATTTAAATAATCCTAGAAGTATCCCTCTTCAGACATCATTTTATCTAAATCTTTAGTGTTCATATATACTATCTCTTGATGTAGTATTTCTTCTTCTCCATCCTTTTTCCTATCAGACAATGACCGGAGTTTTTCTTTTCTGGTTCTTTTCTCCGGAAGCTTTTTTGAACCAGTTATTATTAATATAAATATAATGTTTGACCAAAAACAATTAATGTTAAGTTGGAAGAAAATGATGTCAAGTTGTAAAAATACATTACTATTTGAAGAATGATTTGATATATTAGATTGAATGTTAATTCTTCTTTATGTTTTATTATAATTGTAATGATGAATATTGTAAAGTCTTTATATGATATGAACTCCTTATATGATGAATGATTAATATGAAATAGGACTTTTATGATTTATGTTATCCTTTCTTACAAATTCACTGTAGTCTACACAATTACACAATTAATGCGACTTCACAAATAAAGTCTTCATGTCCGTGTCTGAAAACAATCTTAAGCACTCAGTTGAAATTGCTGGATTTTGGACTAGAAAACAGAACTTTATGTTTTACGTAAATCATTCTGTCTTTTCTTAAATTAAATCTATTTAGCCAATATCGATCTAGGAAATAATTGCCATTTATCATTCAACTAATTAGTTACATTTAATGCTTCAATATGATAATTCAGCTTAATTCTCCGGCAGAAATATTTGTATGGATGATACTGACAGCAAAATCAGTTACTTCTACGTCTATCCCTCTTAAAGCACGGCTGATACTATTAAATTTTATTTGCTGTTTGAAAAGATCCGCACTCTTTTCGCTGCGATGTTCAAGTTTATAATCATCGAAATGTTTAGACACAATGAACCAAGGTATGTTAATAAACTTATGATATATTCCTGGACAGGTAATCATGATCCACCATAAAACGTTAGAAAGAACCCAATCTCTCGATGCATTTAACAAATTCCAACCCCGTTTTGTTTTTCTAGGATGTTAAAATATGGAAAACACTTTAACCCCATATCAACCTTTTATATCCCAACAAACTCAAAACCAGTTCAAGCCATAATGGATTTTTTTAAGATATTATGGTTATGATAGTTTTTGCATGTTGGCTAAATCATTGTGAAGAGTTACATAAAGTTTCAAGTAGCTAAGAGAACTAGTTATAATGTGAGTTTGTATACACCTTCACCTATTTCTAATACACCTTGGGAAGACATCAATGGATTCTTTTCTTTGATTATCTAGAAATGACCGGTAATGATTCCATTTTTGTGGTAGCTAACATGCTTTCTAAAATGGTACCTAACATGCTTTCTAAAATGGTACATTTATTACCTTGTAAGAAGACATCAGATCTAGTACAGATAATAGAATTATTTTTTAGAGAAAATGTGAGATTACATGATTAACCAAAGAGTATTATCTCACACACACACACACACATACACACATTATTAGTTACTTTTATAAAACAATTTGGAAGAAGTTGAATACTGAGCTTAAGTTTAGTTTTTCATTTCATCCATAGATAAGCCAACAAACTGAAGTTGTGAATAGAAGTTTGGGTGAATTTTTATAATTCTTATTGGGGATAGACAAAATAATTGGGAATTGATTTTGGCACAAGAAGAGATTGCATACAACAATTCAGTAAAAAGTACTAAGAAGACACCTTTTGAGATAATAAATGTCATTCATCTTAGAGGGACTGCATAGTTAAGGAAGGTGCATACTGAAGTGAAGAGTAGTGCTAAAGAAAATAATTTGTGGACATTATAAAGAATTTATATGAATAAGTAAAAAGAAATTTGTATAAAAGTAATGAGGGATATAAGGAGAGAGAAGATAAGAAGAGAGAATATAACATTTTTGAAGTTGGAGATGAAGTAATGGTACACCTAAATAAAAATAGATTTTTAGTTCGTACACATAGAAAGATGAAGATGGGAAAGTTTGGACCTTGTAAGATCTCAAGGAAGCATGTTAGTAGAAATTCTTTTGGGGTTGAATTACTTGGAGACATGAATATTTTAGGGTATGTATAGGATCATGGTGTGCCAAAAAGTGGCGATCTGAAAAATCTATAGTTCTGAAAAATCTCAAACCGTTTCAAAATATATTCGAACTTTTTCCCCACCCACATTTATACTAAATGAAAACAACTAATATCTTTATAAGGTCTACTATATCTTTTGATATGAAACCTATATGGTCAACTTTGAAAACCATCCTTAAAATGTGCTTTTGGCCTATTTTTATGTGATTTTTACTTCAAACATATAGTTGACGACTTTTTTTTCACCAAAATTTGATGAAATGAAAATGGCTCCTTAAGATTGTTCTTACCTTTCAATAAATGTAAGGTTTGTCAAATTATGAGTTTAGTAATTAATTATTACTTATTTTCTAATGGAGTTATGAATAAAGTGTTGACTGACACACTACTTGAAAAACAACTATAACTTTCAAATGGTACAACATTTTTTAAATCTAAAAGATTCACCACATTCTATGTTTCTTCTACTATAAGGAAAAAAATGAAAAATTGAATTTTGCAAAGTTTTCAATTAGTTAAGGTGATCAAACATGAGAGTTTTTTTATTCCAAAAATACTAAAGTAAAAAATTAATTATTTATTATTTATTTAGAATAAAAATGACCAAAAATATGTGTCACATCCATGCATGAGTCTACTAATTATATCTAGAATATTATTAAAAAGTGTTATCATTTGATTTCGATTAAGGTGGTCAGACATACGTCTACTTCTTATTTTTGTTCTAAAATTTTTGTAATATTGTATTAAAATTTAAAATTTTGACCAATCAATTTTTATTTTTATGAGATAATTCCTAGTAATTTAGAAGCTAGATTCAATTTTCTAGAGATTCTTTTCTCTCAACTTTTTGATATAAAGTTAATAACAAGTAGAAAATTGCACGTTAAGTTGACATATCCCTAATTTTCTAATTTTTTATTGCCACTTAAGAGCATAGTTTGGTTGACCACGATCCTGCACATACCCTTTACCTATATTCAATATTTTAGATATCTACAAATATTTTGAATATGATGAAGAGATAATTGATAATAATTATTATAATAAGAAGATAGGAGGAATTCAAATAATCTTGGATACTAGAATAAGAAAAGGCACCAAAGAAAAAGACTACAAGGAGTATCTAGTTTAGTGGCAAAAAAAATGTACTTAAAGATAGCTCATGGATCCCTTGAGTAGATTTTGATCTTTATGATTCTTCTTAGCATCTTGGGTTCTTTTTCAATCTTGCATCGAAACAATATTTGTTGTTGTCATGTACCAGTCTACAAGGAGCAATGTGTGATAATTTTCTTTTGCAAGGTTCTTACAATTTCAATGATTTTTGTGGCCTTGGGGACATCTTCTTGGATCACATGTGGACCTATATTGGTACCCACGTATATTTATTTTATTAATTGTTTGGTTTTTTTTTCCCCCTTTGTGGTAAGACTTATATTTGTAATAAACATATTAGTCAGGCTGACCTGTAGTCCTTGTGCCTATATATTTGAGATCTAGGATGAGGTTAAGTAAGCCTTAGATTAGTAGGGAGAAAAATAGAAGCATTTTAGATTTGTAAAAGTAAACTTCTAATCTTGTTGATTATAATTCTATTATGTATGGTTGCAATGAGGTAGGTCTTACGCCTAACACGTTATAAGATGATTGTCTCACCATATCTGCATTGTAATAAATCTAAACTATTATTCTTCCATATTTGTGTTGTCTTTAGTGTGTATACTCAAATAGGGTGGTTGGGAAATGTTGTTGATTCACTTTACCTTCCTTCCTTTGAGTCGTAACAAACTATAGTGTATGAGTTTATTTGTGTTATGTACTTTATTTTTCAATTTTCTCATTAATATGCAAGTATATGGTTAATTTTTTTATCCGAAATAGGTAAAAGTGTTGGAATATTGATCCCCACTCTCAAATATTTCCTATTTCTAACATATATAGAGTCCTAAAGTGGGATGTTGAGGTAGTGCAAAACAAGGAATTTATTGTAGAAATTTAAATTTATAACATGCTTCATATCATAGTCGAATAAGGAATTAGGTAGTAATTCAACTATAACAAAATTTACATCTACTAGATGGTGAACGAAATGTCATCTTGGTACCTAAGGAAGTCATAGAGAATACATGCAAACATAATAGAAGTTTTTTTTTCCAAAAATATAGCCTAAGAATATTATTGAAACATACTACTTCGAGTACTTGAAAACTATGATACAATAATTTAATTAATATTTCTAGAGGGAATAAAAATTGTGTGGATTTATCCAAATATTCCTTTTCTTTCATATAGGAGAATCATTCAAAGGTCATCATGCACCATCTACTTTTAAAAAAGAAAATATTTCCTCTTCACATGGTTGTACCTTGAAACCATGAGAATCTAAGCTAGAAGAGTAGATTAAAAAATATTTTCACTTTATGATAGGGAGATATACATTTATAAAATAATAAAGCTATCTCAAGATTGGTTTAGTTGTCTCTCATTACTTTTTTTCCTTTTAAATTTTCATGTTAAAAAATAAAATTGCATGTTTGATATTTTAAGAGTATTTGATTTAATTGTATTAAATAAATAAATTTAAAATACTTATTAATAATAAGAAATTCATTATATATATATATATATATATATATATATATATATATATATATATATATATATATATATATATATATATATATATATATATATATATATATATATATATATATATATATATATGTGTGTGTGTGTGTGTGTGTGTGTGTGTGTGTGTGTGTGTGTGTGTGTGTGTGTGTGTGTGTGTGTGTGTGTGTGTGTGTGTGTGTGTGTGTGTGTGTGTGTGTGTGTGTGTGTGTGTGTATATATATATTCTAGTTTTCCTAAGACTTACATTGTACATGACCTTGTGCATCCAACACCAGTTAATGGAACACAAAAAGGGGGGGGGGGAAGGTTGAAATGGGTTTGCCTAGTTCAATTTTTTTTTTAAGAGTTCACCTTGAGATAAAAATGAATTGCAATGAAAATGAACATGGTGGATTCAAAGTATTTATTTTCTTGTAATCTTAAATGAGTTATGTGGAAATTATCATATGTTGGTTGCATGTTTTCTGACAAGACCAACCACTCAAGATTAGGTTGAAACATAATTTGTCAAATTTTTAATAAGATATCCTCCACTTAAATTAAAATGATCAAAAGAAAACCTAATTTCATCACCTATTATGTCAAACTTAACAATTTTCTACAAAAAAAAATATTTTAAATAAATAGCACATAAGAGGTCTAATTTAGAAAGAGTTAGTTTTCAATTATTATAAATTAATCATATATCAATTTACAATAGATGAAACCACTTAAGGCTAGATTGAAAGTCAATTTGTTATGAAACCACTTAAGTTGGGTGGTGAGCTAGTCTACAAGAAGAAATTTTCTTAAGGAAGTTAATTTTATAGGATGACCAAAATCCTACTTAAACATGGCATTAGGTAGAAATTAAACCATTACAAATATTTCATCTACTATACAGTGAAGAAAGGGCATTTTAGTACCTACAAAAGTCGTACAAAATATAATGAGAAATTGAAGAGTTCAAAACACAATGGAAGAATATTCTTGTAAAAATGTAGGGCACAATTGTGGGATCATCACTCATGCTAATATCTAAAGTGGTTAGATATGAAACTAGAATTTATTATACCTTATTGATACAATGCTCTTTGAATGTGATTAAAAATGTTGAATCAACAAAAGGACTCCATGAGAGCTAAAATGAAAATCATGAGGAAATGCGTGTATGAAGGATGTTGAAGGTTTCCACAATATTAGATTTAAAGTTGAATGACTTGAATGTCTGTACTTGAAAAAAGAATGTAATTGTTTGATGTAATGCGTGTATATCCAAATAGGGAGGTAGGATTTATTTTATACCTCTCATTATCATTTTAGGATTTGAATTTTGATGATTCCCTTAGAGGATTACATTTTCCACTCCGACAAGCTTACCATTTCATGGTTTGAATTTATGTCTTGGATATTTGTTCATGGGATCAAATGTCTTTGGCATTGGATCCTCCTATTATTAGCCTTAATTATGACCAAAGTTCTAGAATGAAGAGAGTTGAAAATAATTTTTCTTATTGAAATCAATATTGAATAATGATACTAGATAGATGAGGCCATACATGCTAAAATAAGGCCCATAAGAGCACTTATTGTTCATGACTTTTGAGATGATTAAGGGTGTTCATGTCTTTCTCTTGGAAAACAATCTCTATGGGTGATTACTAGCTAGAATCATTTGGCCGCACATTTTATTAATTTAACCATGTGTGCCTATACACCAATTCATTTTTATTTAGTACTACCTTTCAAAAGGGTGAGCTACTAATTTACATTAAGAATGGCTATTATTTTGATGTATCATTGATCATTAAGACACATGTTTTATATAGAAGGGGGAAAAGGAGCAATAGTTTCCTAATGGACTAGGTATTCTCATTGCTCAATACTCTCCAAAAGATTGAAGGGTCTTTCTCGTAACAAATATCTTATAAATGATTAGAGTGATTTTTGATATAATAGGTTGACTTTATTATATTGAATAAAAAATAGAATCAAATGATTTAACTTCACCACATCAATTTTTTATATTAAAAAAAAATTGGTATTATTCTAATAGACTGCAATTCTTTTGCAACCTTTAGTTGTAAACTATTAAAAACATAGAGTTATGCTCTCCTTAGGGGTGTCTCATGGATTGTCTCAATTGACAGTTCATTTAGTAGAGCTTTAACCTGCAAATTAACACAAATTATTGATAAAACTATCAATCTTGGTTGTGATCATGATCTTTGACAAAGAAATAAATGCTCATATATCTTAAACATCATCAATTACCAAGTATCATGAAATGAAAACTCCTTGAAGAATCTGATAATTTAATATGAAGCTCGTAATAATGTTAGTTGACTTTTGAGTTCCAAAGTGACCACCTTTTCAAACTTATCACCCACCATCTCATGCCCATGCATCTTTATAAGAAAGTGTTCAATTCAACTATATGTAAAGCTAGGAGTTTGCTCAAACTTATTTGAATAGATAAATCAACCCAATTAGTTAATTTAATGGACTAAAATTTATCTAAAAATCAAAACAGTTTCTACTTCCTTGTAATCATTCACTAAGAAGTCTTATCCCCATCATGAAAATTTAGCAGGAATGAACCTTTGCAGCTTGCACATTGGAGATGTAGACTAGCTACCATGAAATACGTCAAACATGTGGGACAACCAACAAGCTTCATAGTGCACTCAACTTCTTCAACAATCTTATCATCAGTATTTCTATTGTCATCACTAGTTCTCTTGCTCGAATTGAGAAAATCTGATGAAGATAACTTCAATTTTAGGTCTATCTTTTCTTCTTCATCAATAGAGATAAATTTTGATATCTTCTCAATGGAAGATACCTTAGATATTTTATGTCTAGTTCCTTCTGAATTCATATAATACACTTGTCCCATCTGCATCAGATCAACATTCACAATTTAAGAACACAATACATGAATTCTACATAAGATGGAAAAAAAAAAAAGATTGTAAATGAAGAAATTTGAATAAAACTTATGAGGGAAAAGTGGTAATTTTAGAAGTGGAGCTTAAAGTCTAAGGACTTTTCCCAACAATGTGGAAGAGATTACCCTTGATCCAATTCCAGGAGATCAACTTCCATTGAAGAAGATGATGATTTTCAATTAATGTTACTAGTTAATATATTCAATATTTGCAAGGATAAATACAAAAGGGGATTTACAATGAATTATTTGTGTTTTCTTATTCTATCTTTGAATTATTTATATGTTATTAATTTTTTGATTGAATGAATAATGTTCACTTAATTTAAGATAGCTTGGATGAATTGTGTGTCAGATCTGTTGTTGTTTTTAATTCAAGGAGTTAAGTAATTGCTTCAACAATTTGATAGAGAATATAGGTGTATGAAGGGGATGCTAGTAAGAATGGAGTTTGGGGATTTCAGTTGATAAACAACATAGATAGCTCCTATAGGAATTCAAAGCAACAACGGGGTTCCTATATATGGATGCACAATATTGCTTTCCAATACTTTACAATGTGAATTGGAAGAATTTTATTCCATGCAAGGGTGGGTAGAGAAACATATCTGGGCACAGATCTAGATACCTTAGGCCTTCATAGCATGGATGATCTCTATACTACAAAAAATAGAATTGTTTTGAAATACTTTCTATTCACCACAATGACAACATTGGCTTTTGAAATCTTCCAAATGGTGAATGATAGTTTGAATGATTGATATGCTTTACATCTATTTTTTTTGTTTACCCAACATTCCTATACACAACCTTTACACCAAGTTGAGGAAAATATATCAGATTCATACCAAGAAAATTGGCTTCAAATCATCTATATTCAACTTTGATCAATTTCCTCCTTGGGTTAGCATATAGTTTCCAATCAGGTTTGTGTCTTATAGCAAGGACCTCTTTATTTGGACACTTCATTTGTAATTTGATCATTGATATTAATGCTGCTCCATCAGTCAATGCCTTGTTGAGGATGCATTATTTTTCCAAGCTATCAATAAGTATGACATCTTTTTTTCAAGCTACAAATAAGTACAACGTTTGACATCAAGCTCAAAAATTATTCCATTAGAGATCACTAATCATTTCATACTATGTGGTTTTGCACTCCACAGTTCCTTCCAATTGAACTTATCATCTAGATAACCAGAATCAATCATAAGGAGCTAGTTAGAACCCAATTAGAATTCCTTTACAAAAGTGTTCAACTTTATAGGAGAGCAGTGAATTTAGATATATACATACTTGAATCATGCCTTTCTTTTTCTTTGAACCAACCTAGATAATATATCAAGGCATGAAAAACACCAAATTCCTTCATAAATAAAAAATTTGGAAGTGAGCCAAGGTAACTTTGCAAGCATTTCGTATGAGGACTTCTTTGGAGAATGTACATGATTCAAAGTATATAACAAATTGTTCAATTCTTTGCATGACTATGATGCTTACCAGGCACATGTGTCTTCTCACAAATTTGATCAAAACTTCAAAGTTCGAGTAGGCATGACTAGAGTAGCTTGCATTTTGGCAAATGGTTGAAATATTATATTGGTTTCATTGTGCTTCGGCAAGAAAACTAAAAGATTTACAACTTAACAAATGTTTAACTCATAATTGACACTTAGATTTGCACTTTATTTCTATTTAAAATAATTTATACAACCTTGACTCATAAAGAGGTCCTTTACAACAACACCAAAGGAATAGAAATAATGATTTGGTCTCATGAGCATTAGCAACTTAACAATGTGTTTCAGTTTCCTTCCTTATTGTTCATCATGAGTATATGATCCAACATAGCATTTTGTCCTTCAATTAATGATATGTGGTTGCTAAATTGTTTTGACAATAAAAATTATTATAACTTTTGAAGGCATCCTTCACTTGCCAATCATCTTATCAGTTTGCTTAAAATATTTGGGTCCCAAAGTGTGTCCTACTAAATAAAAAATTCAAATTGAAACACCTACCCTTTTAATTGATCCAACAAATGATTGAAAATGATTAGATTCAAACTTGATCAGTACTACATCATTTAAAACTCATTTCACCTCATTTTTATAAATTGTAACTCTTTGCCAAGAAGGCCTATGAGCCAGCTCTAAAAATTGACCGAATCAAACAATTGGGCCCTGAAATTTGACATATCTATTCTTGTGTTCACATTCTTTTACCCCATTAGATTTTACCTCATGAAAACATCTAGGTGAAAAGACATTGGCCATCAAAGTTTCCTTCTTCAAAATGCATGCAAACAAAGATGTTAGAAAACAATAAATTATATCTGAACTTGGCTTTGAAAACAAGACAAACAGACACTTGTAGGCACAAAAATTTGGGCATTAATGTACTATAATATGGACAGTATAAGTCTTTGATTTTTTCTTTTGACAAATAACTAGGAAAATTTGGAAAGCATGATAAATTGGGTACTTGGATTTGCATAACTAGAAACACTAGAAAAATAATAATTTTTGCAAATGGAATGGACTTGGGACAATGTGTAGATGGATTCGTCAAGACTTGAAAATTAGCTCACTTAAATTATTTTCAAAGTAGAACATAGTGGTACAATCCATTTGGTCTCATCTATCATAGTTTTAGAGTTATCACATCCTGAACAGGACTACTGATCAATCTACATTTTAAGACACAAGTGAAATTTCAGAAATTACATTTGGATTCGCATTAAAAAATAGTCAAAAGAATTATTCATAGGCTCAAATTTGAAATATAGAACTTCTCTAACCCCTAGAATGAAATGCAAAAGAAATTTCTTAATTTAAGTCAATAAGATCAAAATTATAACTAGTCAAACAAAGTTACCCAGTATTCTGAGAAATATGCATTAACATGGCAACAATAAACAACCAACTTTGAATGATTTAAATCCTATTCAAAACATTTCAAAACAACTTGAAATATGAAACATACGGTCTCTGATATGCATATAAACACTCCCAAAGAGGTGAGTCATGTAACTTTACCAGGTACAAGATATTCAATTGCAAAATAGGCTTCCCATCATTATTTGACACTTGGGCAAAAATGCAGATTTGAACAATGCTCAAAATGAAACTTCACAAAATTACTCAAAATGAAAGCTTATTATCATAGGATGCATGTATATACTAAATGGAAGGTGTTAAACACTTTAAATATGTTATAAGATTTGAAATGATAGTTGGGTACACAAGCATGAACATCCTTCACATAAGTTCATGTGTTATCTACACCACACACATAAATGTGCAAGTTATGATCTTTACTTATATCTTACTTTTTAGCAAACTCTGTTTAGTCGGCCTTGTTTGAAATGTTAGAAAATTAACTCAAGGTTAGCATCTAGGATGTTGTCCCATAATAGTTAAGTAAATAATTTGTTACCAAATAATTGCTCAAGCTATAATTATCATTTTTTTGTCATGCTTTGTTCTGCTCTATCAATTTCCTATACTGGTAAGCCTTTTGCAATTAATTCCATAATTCCCATACACATTTGTGCACTTGTACACACCATCATGAAACTATTAAATATATGTCCTAAACTACACACATGCCAATTCTTACTCAGTCATCCATACTCACAAAATCTATCTTTGTGTTTCTATAGCTATCTAACACTTCAACAATTTTTAGTCTTTGATTTCATAATGAAATACCAATATATATATTACCAAAAAATGAAAACACTAAATATAATAAGTACTCAATTGACTTAACCATATTTCTGAAAAATCTCCCGTTGACATTGATGGGAACATATGGGAAAATTTGGCTAAGTCCCAAAATATTGATAAAAACTGTGGCCTTAACAAAGTTTCAAAAAAATAAATCAAAATTTTCTTTACAAAACTTGTATCATTATATATTACCATCTTTCCTTGTCTCTCCTAATACAATGATTTCCTATATACATAGCTAAGACTCCCCTTTACATATGCATCCATCATTTACATTTATTTTTTCCTTTTCTTTACATAAATTACAATTTTCTATTACATTCTTCTGCCCTTTTGACATCAATGACAAAGGCCTCAAAAAAATTATATTTACAAGACAAAATTGTTACCTTTTATTATTCTAATTTGAGATTCTTGATATGCAATCTACAAAATCAAGTTTCAGTCTCACAAGATCCTTCTTCCAATTTTCTTTCACTATGTCTGATATGTCAATAAGTGTACTAATGCATATGATGCAACTTCTACTATGCTCAAGTCTGTATAGGAAATTTTTTCATAGTGTTCCTTTACTGTAAGACACTCCTTCAATTGGCTCTACAAAATACTAGTTTTGAGAGATAAGTATTCTCTAAGAATAGATAATCTCTTCATTACCTTTTCCTTGTCATGTTCAAGATCTCCGATTGCGTTGTGAACTACCTCCACGTTTGCCTCAATATCTTCAATTCTTTCATATGGGTGGTGCAATATAATAGGGAGTGTTTGAAGCTCAATCATTCTACCTTTGAACTTGTGATCATTTCTATCAAGAAATTTTATGCATGACATTACCTATTATCTATACAATTTATTTTCTTTAGCTGCTTGATGCAAACATTCAGGGCTTGCAAGTCATACCTCACATTTGTTGATACTATATCAAATAATGTTGCATCATGCTTGGTTTGTGCTTGTACCAAAGCAATATCAAACATAGTGGTGAACTCAACATCAAAGGCTCCTACCATTTCCTTGGCCTGTTTCTGAATGTCTATCTCTACAATACTTGCTTGAACTATCTTTTGCATTCCTTCCAGAACTTCTACAAAGTTATTTCTAGGTTCTTAAAAAATTTATTTATTTTCAAGTAATTTTCTTAGAGATGTCATTAGACCCTTCTAATCATCATCATCATCATCATATTCTATAGGCAATGTAGTCACTCCTACTATTGGGGTTATTGTTAGGATAGGTGTAATCTTTAGTGCAACATACGGTATATCAGAATCATGCTAGAATATGACCTTTTCTACCCCAATAATTACATGTTTGAGTTATTTTTGAAAGATACTCTCTTATACCACAACTTTCCAAACATTCTTCATCTTGTCCTCTTTTTCCTTTACTACAACTTTCCTTGCCCCCTCTTCCTTCCTTCTCTGTTCAACTTCTTTCTTACTTTCCTCTTCTTTCTTCTTCTTTTCTCTTCTCTTCAATCTTCTTCTTTTCTTTTTCTTTTCTTTTTCTTCGATATTTCTTATATTTTCTTCTTTGTTCTTTATTTCTTCATCCTTTCTCTTCTTTTCTTATGTAGTTTTCCTCTTTTCTTCCTCCTCAACTTTTCTCTTCTCTTTTTTTGCATCATTTTCTTTATCTAAACTATAGTACTCAATTATATTGCCAACAATATTTTTTCCAATATCCTTGAAAGGATCTTCTTCCCCATCATCAACTATTATATGAGTGTTATCCCCTTGCATGGATTCAATATCAATCACTATATGTGGAGGTGAGTCAATTTTCTGAGTTACCTCATCTTCTTCTTCAACAACACTACTGTATTGGCCTCAATATGCATAGAGATTCCTCCTTTTGACTACACACTCTCCTTAGTGTCTTTAGGCATAGAAGTCATGTAACTGACTATGGCTTCTTTAGTTTCTGTGTTTAACTCTTCGTAGTTTCCTCCCATGAAATTTTTTTTATCTCCTATTGTTTCTTAGCAAGGACTCAATGCCCTCCAAAATATTCTTCATATCATCATCATTATTTACAAGACATAGTTTCTTTACTAGATGGATTCTTATATTCTCATCTTCTTCTACTACTCTTCTCTTTATGTTCAATAGTTTGTTATACAAATCTGTAGGAATCTTATCTTAAATACTATCAAATATTTTATTTCTCATAATCATATTTCTCATCATAGCATTCTCTAACTGCCTTCTATCATTATTACTATAAAAATTATAATATTTAGTCAATTGAAAGAAAACATCATTCTCAATGATTTGTACATTTAACTTTTCCACGTTGGGTTTCCAATATTTCTTACGAGTTGATGTTCTGCCCTCACCAACTATTTTCTCTACTACCTTCTCCATAGTCTCTTCCTTACATTCATCATATTCATTGATATAAAATGGTTTTCTTGTCTTCCTTAGACCATTGGTGATCTACTTGGTCCTCTTCTTAGGGGATGATGTAGAATATTTCTTAAACTTCATCAATCTTTTTGGTTTCCTCTATGCAAATGATATTATTGCCATATCTTCATTAGGCTTTTCCTTCTATCCAAGTTATTCTTTAACATGTTGCACTTTGGCAACTGTGGCATAGGGTACACTTGGAATTTGTGCTAATGATCCATAAACAATAATTCTTTCATCAAGTCTAGCTACAATAAGGGGTGTAGCTACCAACAAATTTTTTTTTCCCTCTGGCCTTCATCTCCTTGGAAATACCTAACAATTCATTATATTCTTCTTTGGTCATACCAATTTATTTGAGAATAGCTTCTATCTTCTTTTAAATATTCTTCTAAAATTCTTTGCTATGAAGTTCAAAGTGAACTTCCTTTATCATATCTTCATATGTCCCCCATCTAGGGTATTCAATATCTCTGTCAAACTATAGTATTATCTTCACATATTCCTCAATGAGTTCTTCAATTTCATAACCCATAGGTTATATAAATTTTACTCTAGGTTCCACCACCTCCATACAAGCTGTAATTGTTTCTACCATAAAAAAATCATCTTTGTACTTTTATATCATAGAAGTAGGGATAATGTATCTCTATTTCTTTTTTAACTGAAAATTCTTCATCATTCTATTAGTATCTTTATCTCTGACTTCTTTGAGTTTGGCCTTGTAACACTGAGTGATCAGGTTCATGGTGCATACTAGGGGATTTTTTGGTTGCATGGAAAACCAAATAGGTCAGTGAAGATTCAAATCTAAAAACCGTGTTCTTAGATTTTTTCAGCTTCTCTATGTTATCTAACAACCACACTCTTATAATCTCACACATGTTCACCTTTTTCATTTCAATAGCCATCACATATGATGCATGTAAAAATACCAATGGCACAAAATTTACCCTTGAAATGTGGCTAATTTATATCCAATAATCTTTCTCAAAAATCTAACTCCTATCCTTGATTAGGTGAACTCTCATATTTTTGCTATCAAATTTAGTCTTCAAATTAGTTTCAACAATTTCCGTGATGTTCTTGTCATTGACCAGGTTACAACCCTCATTTATCAGTCCTATGACCTTATGAATTAGACCATTATAAATCATGAGACGTATATCTCCAACCTGAAACATTTCTTTATGCACTCTTCTCAAAGTAATTGTACTCCATTCATGATTATCAATTTTTGTATAAAACATATACTTGATCAGGTTCAATGCATTCAAGTATCTGAACTTGGGTTTCAAGGTTAGGTTTCTATTGTGCATAATATCTAAATCCTTATGAATTTATCATCTCTAATACTCTCAAATTTATTTTGAATGTGGCTCCTAACATCTTCTACATGTAGCACATTTTGTTGAATTTTTGAAAATGCTCCCAAAGGATCATCAATCAGAGAAACAAATGAGAAATTGATAAATAATAGCTTGGTCTCTCACTAAAATCATACATAAATTTTCTCGCCATTATGCTGACTTATTATACGAAAAATTTCAACTAAAACCTTTGTAAAATACCTTAATTATTATGTATTAGGGCTTCTTTACCTTTTCACTTTCAAATGATTCAATTCATTTTCAGTTTGTTATCAAATCATTCACAAATGCTCTATAACTCATGATCAAATGGTACTCAAAATCTTGCTTGCAATCTAAAATCATTTCAAAATTAACTTCACATTAATTGTGTATCCTTTATCATAAAAGTGGTTTCTGCTTACTAGTAATATTTCTTTCTTCTATACAACTTACTACAATCATAAAAATGTTTGCACACTTAACCATAGCTTCCCCATTATTTCTTCTACCTTCTGCTGACTATGCAAGTTATGATTTGATATCTAATTTTAGTTATGATCAACTGATACTCTATCTTTATTGGAAATACTTAATTCAAATATGATTATTCACAAACACTTTCTCACTTCAACCCTCCATAAAGTGCATCAAATAATTCTTCTTCCATTACTCTATGTGAACTTGATGGTTCCTTTTCTTCGAAAAATACTTCCATTAATTCTTCTAAATGCTCTTTAAATTCTCCTTTTTGACTATTGTTACTACTATCATTCCCTCTATAGTTTTGATTTCTATTTAGGTCCCTCATATCCATTTTGCAAAATCTTGGTTTGAGTTAACTCTCCTTTTATAATAACATTTTACTTCTCAAGATTTTCATACCATGACTTGGTAGTTTAAGCTCAGATGTGACCTTTGAAAGACTTGATCTAAGATCTACATTCTCAAATTTTAGATCTTTCTCTACCTTACTATCATCACTCTTAAGATTTAATTTCAAATTAGTAATGTCCAATTCATGTTTCAAAATTTCATTCTATTTCTTTAATCTAGAGACTTCATCACTATCTTTTACTAGTTTAGAATAGAGCTTTGGTATGGTTGACATGATAGAGGATGAGGAGAGTACATGTATAGTTCATTCTATTATTCTACAAAAAATAATATAGAAATCAGTTGGATAGTGAGTTTAGTGATCTTTCCCTTGAAGTTGTTTGGATAGTGGGTACTTCTACCTTCTATAGCTCCTAACAAGGTTGTCAAAACTCCTAACATGGTTGGAATCTCCTAATGGGGGTTCAAACTCTCCCAACATGGACTCGTATGTATTGAATCTATATAATAGAGTCCTAACAAGGTATATCCTCTTACAAGGAACTTTTATATTAGTACATCATTTTTTGGGTACCATCACCACTAAGATTTTCCCTTGGCTAGGGTTTCCCTAGTTAACATATTTGGTGTTATTGTGTACATGTGTATCGTCTTATGGTTGCTGATTACATTGCTCACATGGGTAAAAATTATTAATGTTGATAAATGTTTTAACAAAGGAAAATACAATAAAAGTTTCCTTTTGAAAAGGATATAGCGTAAGACTAAGAATATTAGAGAAACATGATAACTTGGAATACTAGAACACTATGATATGATAATGTAATTAATATTTCTAATGTAATTAATATTGGTAGGGGGAATAAAAATTAGGTTGATATATCCAAATATTGCTTTTCTTTAATATAGGAGAATTATTCAAAAGTCATGGTGGACAATCTAAGTTATAAAAAGAAAATAGATTTCCTCCTCACATAATTGTACCATGAAATCATGAGAATCTTAGTTAGAGGAATGGAAAATTTTATTTTTACTTGATGATATGGAGATATACATTTATTTTATAATTTATAATAAAACTATCTTAAGCTTTTACACTTTATTGGTTATCCATGCCTATGTTTATGCATTGGGATATCTTGTCCCTCACCCATGCGAGCCTCTCTCTCTCTCTCTCTCTCTCTCTCTCTCTCTCTCTCTCTCTCTCTCTCTCTCTCTCTCTCTCTCTCACACACACACACACACACACACACACACACTCACACACACACACACACACACACACACACACACACACACACACACATGTTGGAAACTTACAATTGGAAAAAAAATTGTTTTATCATTGATGTCAAATCTATTGATAAAACATATTGCTACCTAATCTAAATGTCATATCTATTTGATTGATGAAGAGGATTTGAGAAGTTTCTCATAACAATACTACATAGAGGAAAGGTTGAGTTAAGAAAAGAAAGCTACAATGGATATTTGATTAGTTGAACATTGATGAGACAAAGTGATTGTTTATATCAAAAAAATTAAGCTAAGCCAATAAATAAAGTACATATTAAGGAATTTTGAGTGATGTTAGTGTCAGTCGAGCCATACTAAGTGCCAAAAAAATCTTCTATTGACTGAGCACCAATATTGACCAAGTAAGATAGTTGATGTCGAGCCAAAAAATTTATAGTGACCTTGAGTACTTTAGTGATGACCAAGTGCCAGAACCTAGTGATTGCCAAGTAACAATGTTAGGAATGAATTTGTGGAAATCATGATTCCCAGCCAACTTAGTTTATTTCTTGTGAGATGTAAACTGTTTTGAAGATAGAATTCATGAGTTGGATCATTAAATTCAAGGTGAGGATTAGGCAAAGACCTAATAGATGGATTCCAAAGAAGCTTCTAGAGGATGATCAAGAAGATGGATAGATATAATGAATCATGTTGAACCAAATCGTAAACCATAAGATCTACGGGGATAATGTTAAATGAGAAAGAAAAATTTTCCTATTTAAGGAGGCACAAATCAAAAAAAAAGAGTTCCAATGTGTGTGAGGTGAGTATAGAGGAAGGTTTATCAGAGATGCACAAATTCAAGAGTGAATGTGAAGCTATAGGATATTTCTTACACAGAAGCTATTGATATTGATAAGTGAATATGAGAAAAATGCTTAAATTTTGTTGAAGGGAAATATTGATTTCTTGAAGGGTTTCCAGGATAATCAAGAATAGCGCTGACAATGGAGAGCTTATCATTGATTCAACACATGAATCAAATATGATTTGAACTTGCAAAGTGAGTTGTAAACATATAGATCAAAACCCTATTATTTTCTTCCTAATCATTGTGAATAGTTTGTATTGAAATCCTTTTAACAAAGGTTGATCTAATAATCGTTTGAAAGACTTAACAATTTGTGTAAATCATTCGACAAGGTGACATTCTAAATGGATTGATCAAAGTCCTTTAACAAGGTCACTCCTAATAGGGTGATTTAATTCTCTAACAAGGTCACATATAACAATATGTATTGTAAACCTTTAATAGCATTGGTTCGTAACAGAGCTCACTTCGAAAAAATGAAAAAGTGGTGACATGTTGCGAGTAGTTTTTCCCAAATTGGTTTTTTCACATAAAATCCTGGTGTCAAACTTGTGTTGAATGCTTTGTATGCTTTATATTTTATATTAAACAAAGTATTTTTTAATTGGGATAGTAATTTTGATTATCAGTACAATAGAGATTGAGCAACAAGAGGATAAGCAAAATAGAAAAAGTTTTATTTTTTATTGTTGAAATGAAACTTGTATACCTTGTGTAATTGATTCACCCCCCCCTCTCAATTATTGTAAACATTTCTAACAACACACGAAAATCTTATTTCATAATTTTTTCCTTTTAAATTTTTTTGGAAGTACAATTTCTTAAATTTAGTATTTTATCAAATTTTATTAAATAAATAAATTTAAAATAATTATTAATAACTTTAAATTTGATGACGACTTTGATGTATACATTTGGGGAGAAATAGAGGGACTTAGATGAGCATGACACTACATACCACCTATTTAAGATATATGGATACACATTTTGTATCCTTTCTAAGACTTACTATGTACTTAACCTTGTGGAGTAGAGGTTGAAATGGGTTTTCCTAGTTGAAATATTTTCCTAGGTATTCACACTAAAATAAAAATGAATTGAAATTAAAATGAACATGGTGGATTCAAAGTATTTATTTTCTTGTGATCTTAAATGGGCTATGTGGAAATTGGCATATGTTGGTTGTGTATGTTTCCTTACAAGATCAACCACTCAAGATTAGATTAAAATATTATTTTTTATTATTTAAATAAAATATTATGCACTTGTATTAAAATCATCTCAAGAAAACCTACTTGCATCACTTTTACTTCAAACCTAACAATACACACACACACACACACACACACACACACACATACATATACATATTTTATATTCAACAAAGTATGTTATAATTGTTAGGAATAAGGTGTCTCAACCTTGTATAATTCCTATTCTTATTATTATTTATTTTATAAATGTATTTTTGCAAATAATATGTAAATGTGAGTGTACATGTCTAGTTGGCATATTGATCACTTACATGTGTTGGCATCTTGAAGTGTGTGAAGGAGATCATGGCTAAAATGGTTATGACGGATTCTTATGACGCGTAAGAGCTATTTAAGGACTAAGCTATGACAGGTGTAAGAGCATCTGATGACATGAGGCCTATTTGGGTGCCCAAGGCTAAGTGGTTGGTGTGTGTCAGAGAATATGCCAAAAATAGGTTGGTATGACGGATTCCCTTAAACTTCTCTTGTGACCGCTATTTTTGGTAGATTCTATGCCAAGTTGTTATTGCCTATTCAAGGGATGGATGCCCTTCTCTTGGTATTGCATGTACATGTGGCATCGTGCATGGTTCTTGGTGGTTGAGGCATGAAAAATGCCCAAATCCTTTGTGGGCATTTTGTTGGATATTAAGATGTTCATAAAATGGGTATTGCATGTTGTAATGCAATAGGGTAATAGAGTGGAAGAGAGAGATGAGAAGATATTTGCACAGGGTTATGCTGTCGGATTTTCTCTAGAATGAAGCAAGATGTAAATCTCCATGTGAAGGCTGAAAATGTATTGTAATTTGTTGATGAATAATACATTAGCTTGATGGTTTGGAGGGTGGGGTTTTTTTACCCGGAAAGGTTTTCCCCATGTATATCTGTGTTCTCTATTCTATCTAATTCTTCTAGTTCTATGATTGTAGAGTAATAATCTGTATGTCGTAATGCTGCTGAATTTTATTTAGATCGGTAACTTGCAATCACTTTCCTTTAAGGTTTTAATTGTGGGAAATCAACTATGTCTATTTCCGCTTTTATGGCATAGTAGTATGCACTTGTATTTGCTGATTAAAAGTTGTACCAAAAACTATTGTATATAGGATGTGCATACTGATCTCAGATGAATTTATGGGATGCTCTCATTTCCCTTCATTTAGTATCAAACCCCATTTTATGAATTGCATGTTGTTTGCATGGGAGGATTCATAGAGTTTTTTGGTTCTGGGTGTTTCTTCTATTAAGATTTCTTAGCTTGTAGAGCTTGAAGAAGTTTGTTTTGAAGAAATTAACTGATAATTAATCCTTTGATGAGTGGAAGTTTTGCAGTTGATTTATTCTTTCAGGAGACGGTAGACATTTCTTGAAGGATGGTGAAGACAGAGAAAATAGAGTTGGTCATGTTGAAATGACATTGATCTGGAGCTCTTGGTTGACAGCAGAATAACTCTTGATGCATGTGTATTTGAAGGTGTCCCTTTTGTTACCTGGAATGCATTGAGACTATGGAGTTGATCATTGGATGATCTTTAAGCTTCTGGATAGTGTCTCTCTCAGATGCATGTACTAGTAGTGGTTGTGGGATTGGTCTACATGCATGGCTTGGATTCTTGTTCATTGGATTCAAGGGGTTTATAGAGTTTCCTAAAAATCTATGGTGATGTTCATCTATGATAATCCATTATTCTAGGTTCAGTTGTTTGGTATTTTTTTCAGACTTTGAGTCTTCCAAATAAGAAGTGGGTGTGGATGTGCATGGGTGTTCTTAAACATAGTGTTTTTGCAAGTTATGCATGTTGAAATAAAAAGCTTGTGGTTTTTTGTGGATCTACTGCAGAGCTATTTTTTGAACTCTTGTTCCTTTAGAGTGGTACCAGATGAGATGGTTGTAGTTCTACATGCATGCATTCTTTGTGCATGGTGAGAGGAGGTATTTTTTCTTTCTCTGCATAGAGATGTTGGTACGTGATCAGTCACTCAGCATTTTTGTGGTGCTGCTTTGTTGGATTCCTAGACTATGGTGCTTGATGTGGACATAATTGGCAAATCAGATTTGTGCTTGATCTGGTGTTTGAGTCATGTTGTCTACATGATTAATTATCTTTGATCTCATTTGTATATGTCACTAATGTGATAGTGGGTTTGCATGTTGTAATGATTGGATCTACAAGTTATGCAGTCAGGTGGGTAGGCCACCCATTTAATTGCAACAGGATAACTTGAACGTGGACTGTCTATATCCACCAGATTTGATTTAGTGTTGGTACAGACTTGTTAGCTGACCTTGTTTGTGGTCACTTGTGCATTTGTGTGGTTGCTTTGAGATGAGAGGATGGATGATATTTGAGTACTTGGATAGTCAGTTATGGAGTCCTAAAGCATGGTGAATTTCCTTAGTGTGGAGATCTTGGTTTCACCCAATGTGATGTGTGGACCTGGATGATTTTTAGTTTTTGAGAGTGGTGTGTCATAGGCTTGGAAAGCTTGGTATCATACTTTAGTGGGAGTTTTAGCAGTGGCTATAATTTTTCTATCATATGGTTGTGGATGATCTTCTTTAGTGTTGCAGATGTTGGAGGATGCCTTAGATCCTATTGCTGCAGAAGGGTCTTTCATATTTGTTGGTTCACTAGTTGGAGATGGTATCTTCATGCGATTGGAGATGTTGACATCTTTAGGATTCAAGGAGCCCTTGGTATAGATGTTGTTTATGCTTTTATTTGATATGTTATCATGGTGGCTTTTATGTCATGGTTCTCTCTTCATTACTAGTTTAGAGTTGTGACATGATAGAGTTATTTGATATGATCACATGAAGCATGTTATCTCTTTGGAGGAGATGGTTTAGATCATGATATCATGATTATGTTCATGATTCCATGGTTGGAGCTTTGACATCGATCTTGTTTTAGTTTCTTGATCATTTGCTTGATACTTCATGATAGTGCTATGTTGCAGTGGAGTTTTTCATGGAGTGATTGATTATAGGTGCTTGTGGATCCTTGGAGACTTGGGTGAGGCTAGAGTTTTCTTGAAATAAGAGACATGTTGTTGAGATGTATACTCTTGATGAGATTTTAGCATAAAGTATGAGGAGCCTACACCTTTGTTGGATGAGAGTTCAATAGAGACCTATGAGGAGTTTGTTCTTAGATAAGTCACAGGGTGACTTGCATATCTTGGAGGAGCATTCTCATTCCCCACTCTTGGTCTACTTGGCAGTTTATCACTTGAGAGGTATTGCCCAATGTTACTTTCAGGTGCTTTATCTTTTCTTTCATATTTTTTGATCTTGAGCTACAGTTAGATGGTTCTGGAGGATTCATTATGAGAGATGGATAACATGATTATCTCCTTGAGGTTTACTTTCATTTATGATGACAATAAGAGATGGTAGTGGGCTGATTCCCTAAAATGGGAAATGGAGTTTGTTTGATCTTCTTTGAGAGGCTTACATCCATGTAGATTTATGATATCAGGTTATGTTTGATCTGTTGAGGTTGAACAGTTTTGGATGTAGTTGTGGCTTTTCTGTTGGGGCTATGAAGGAGATCATACTTGGCACAGTTGACATTTAGAAGTGTTTGTAGAAGGACATGCTACATGCTTATGGTTTACAGTTTCTCTCTTTGGCTTTGGTTATCTTCTTGGATGTTTAGGTTCACATAACATTGAATTTTGAGATTTTTTGGAGCTATGTGGTCACTCTTTTATGGTCAATTGTTATCACTTGTACTTAATTTTTTTGGGTGATGAAAAGTTGGTTCCTTTATCTCTTGTCTTTGTTGGATGTGGAGAACATAGGAGATTTGTGGAGATTGGATGAGAGAGATGTTTCTTGCAGTGATTTTGCTACAGGATTTGCATATCTTTGTGGATGGTCCTTGGTACTACATGGTTTCACTTTCTTTGTGTTGTTATCAGTAGACTCAATATGCCATTGATTTTTTAGATTCGACATTATCCATGCAGTGGGAGTTCTTGTACGTGTTTAGTCTTCATCGACTGGTTTGCACATAGAGCTTGAGGTTGTAGTTTATGGGTTGGTTATGTTGTTGGCATGAGTTTTCTGGTGTTCAGTACCTTTGAGGTATGGGTGATTGGATGAGTTAGCATTTACTGTGGATGCTATTTTCATTCTCGTGGGTTTATCAGTTGGATTGGACAAATCAGTTTGGTTGTTGTTCTGGCTGATGTTTTATCTTGTTTTCTGGAGGATGACTTCACAGTTTTGTTGGGCTAAGAAGTTGATATTTTTTATGCTTGTGTAGCTCATGAGCACAGTGGAGTGGTGGCAGTGTGTGTAGCCCTTGTTATCACATGGATCTTATGCTTGTGTTATTTGGACAGATGTCTAGTTGGAGCATGAGAGCATATGTTATGATTTATGTTGTTTCATGAATGGCTGTGATGATATAGTTTCATCGATTTTGGTGCTTGTAAGGAAGCCATTTGGCTTAAGAGATTGTGTTCTTATTTTGGTGTTGATGCACAACAGACTACTATTTGGTGTGATAGTCAGAGTGCTATTTGCCTTGCGAAGAATCCAACTTTCCATGCTAGAACGAAGCACATTGATGTGCAATTTCACTTTGTGAGAGATATGGTGGAAGATGGAAAGGTAAATTTGGAGAAGGTAGATACTATGAAGAATGTTGCAGATGCATTAACAAAACCAGTGGGCACTGAGAAGTTCAGATGGTGTTCAGAGTCTATGGGCCTTTCGGCCTATAGCGGTTAGTTCCTATTATGTTCCTGTTGCTCTTACAACGTGTTCGACAAGTGGGAGAATGTTAGGAATAAGGTATCTTAACCTTGTATAATTCCTATTCTTATTATTATTTATTTTGTAAATGTATTTTTGAAAATAATATGTAAATGTGAGTGTACATGTCTAGTTGGCATGTTGATCACTTACATGTGTTGGCATCTTGAAGTGTGTGAAGGAGATCATGGTTGAAATGGTTATGACGGATTCCTATGACGCGTAAGAGCTATTTAAGGAATAAGCTATGATAGGTGTAAGAGCATCTTATGACATGAGGCCTATTTGGGTGCCCAAGAATAAGTGGTTGGTGTGTGTAAGAGAATATGCCAAAAATAGGTTGGTATGATGGATTCCCTTACACTTCTCTTGTGACCGCTATTTTTGGCAGATTCTATGACAAGCTGTCATTGCCTATTCAAGGGATGGATGCCCTTTTCTTGGTATTGCATGTACATGTGGCATTGTGCATGGTTCTTGCTGGTTGAGCCATGAAAAATGCCCAAATCCTTTGTGGGCATTTTGTTGTGTCTTAAGATGTTCATAAAATGGGTATTGCATGTTGTAATGCATTAGGGTAATAGAGTGGAAGAGAGAGATGAGAAGATATTTGCACAGGGTTATGTTGCCAGATTTTCTCTAGAATGGAGCAAGATGTAAATCTCCATGTGAAGGCTGAAAATGTATTGTAATGTGTTGTTGAATAATACATTAGCTTGATGGTTTGGAGGGTGGGGTTTTTTTACCTGGAAAGGTTTTCCCCACGTATATCTATGTTCTCTATTTTGTCTAATTCTTCTAGTTCTATGATTGTAGAGTAATAATCTATATGTCGTAATGCTGCTGAATTTTGTTTAGATCGGTAAATTGCAATCACTTTCCTTTAAGGTTTTAATTGTGGGAAATCAACTATGTCTGTTTATGCTTTTATGGCATAGTAGTATGCACTTGTCTTTGCTGATTAGAAGTTGTACCAGAAACTATTGTATATAGGATGTGCATACTGATCTCAAATGAATTTATGGGATGCTCTCATTTCCCTTCAATAGTTGGGATAGTAATTTTGATTATCAGTACAGTAGAGATTGAGCAACAAGAGGATAAGAAGAATAGTAAAAGTTTAATTTTTAATTGTTGAAATGGAACTTGTATACCTTGTGTAATTGATTCAGTCTCCCCCTCTCAATTATTCTAAAAATTTCTAACAACACACACAAAAAGTGTAAAAAAATCTCATTTCATGATTTTTTCCTTTTAAATTTTTTTGTTGAAATTTTTTTGGAAGTACAATTTCTTCAATTTAGTATTTTATTAAATTTTATTAAATAAATAAATTTAAAATACTTATTAATAACTTTAAATTTGATGATGACTTTGATGTATACATTTGGGGGAAAATGGAGGGACTTAGATGAGCATGACAGCTACATTCCACCTATTTAAGATATATGGATAGACATTTTGTATCTTTTGTTAGACTTACTATGTACTTAACCTTGTGGAGTAGAGGTTGAAATGAGTTTTCCTAGTTGAAATATTTTCCTAGGTATTCACCCTAAAATGAAAATGAATTGAAATGAAAATTAAAATGGTGTATTCAAAGTATTTATTTTCTTGTGATCATAAATGGGATATGTGGAAATTGGCATATGTTGGTTGTGTATGCTTCCTTACAAGATCAACCACTCAAGATTAGATTGAAATATTATTTTTGATTATTTAAATAAAATATTAAAGAAAACCTACTTGCATCACTTTTATTTCAAACCTAATCATACATACATACATACATACATACATACATACATACATACATATATACATATATATATATATATGTATGTATATATATATATTGGGTTTTAAATTGTTATAAATTAATCATATATCTATTTACAATAATAAAAACCACTTAAGGCTAGATTGAAACTCAATTTGTTATGAAACCACTCAAGTGGGATAGTGAGCAAGTCTACAAGACAATTTTTCTTAAGGAAGTTAAAGTTATAGATTGATCAAAGTTATAGTTGAACATGGCATTAGGTAGACATTAAGCCATTACAAAAATTTCATCTACTATATGTTGTAGGAAGGACATCTCAATATCTATAAAAGTAGGAATATTCTTGTAAAAATGTAGGACACACTATTGTGGGACTATCTCTCATGCTTATATCTAAGAGTCGATATATATGAAATTGAATCATATAATAGCTTTTTGATGCAATACACTTTGAATGTGATTAAAATTTTTGAATCAATAAAAGGGATACTCAAAAGGAGAATCATGAAAAAATGCTTGTATGAAGGATGTTGAAGCAATCCACAATGCTAGCTCTAAAGATGAATGACTTAAATGCTTGAGGTCAATCAAAGAATATAATTGTATGATTTAATTCATGTATATCAAAATTAGGGGGCTAAGATTTCTTTAATACTGCACATTATGATTTTAGGTTTTGAATCTAGAACAATCCATATTAAGAGTAAATTTTTCATTGCAACTAGCTAACTATTGCATGGTTTGAATTTAGGCACCAATAATTGGGAACTATACACATTGGATATTTATTCATGGGACCATATATCTTTGGCATTGGATCCTCCCATTATCAACCTAAATTATGATCAAAGGTCTAGAATGAATAGAGTCGAAGATAGTTTATTATTATTATTGAAATCAAGCTTGTATAACGAGACTAGGTAGATAAGGGCATACACGATAAAATACAACCCATAAGAGAACTTATTACCATGATTTTCTAGATGATTGAGGGTGTATTGCATGTCTTTATCTTCACAAACAATCTCTATGGGTGGCTACTAGCTAGAATCATTTGTCTGTACATTTTATTAATGAAATCATGTGTGCCTGCACCAATCCATTTTAATTTTGTTCCACTTTTCAAAAGCGTTAGTTCCTAATCTAAATTAATGATTTTTTTTTAATGGATCATTGATCATTACGACATTTTTTACATAAAAGGGGGAAAAATGAGCCATGGTTTCCTAATAGACTAGATACTATTGTTGTCTAGTATGCTCCAATAGATTCAGGGGTCATTCTCATAAAAAATATCTTATAATGATTATTAGCTAAATTTATTTTTGATATAATAGTTGGACCATATTATATTAAATATAAAATAACATCAAATGGTGTAACTTCACCAAATGATTTTTTTAATTTAAAAATGATTATTGCTATTATTTTGTTAGACAATAATTCTTTTCCAACCATTAGTTCTAAACTATTAAAAACATAGACTAATGCTTTTCTTAGGGGTTTCTCTAGGAGTGTCTCAATTGACAATTCATTTTATAGTAGAACTTTAGAACCTATAAATGAATACAAATCATTGATTAAACTATCATTCTTGCTAGTGATCCTATCTCTCACAAAGAAATAAATGCTCAACATATATCTCAAACATCACCAATTACTGAGCAACTTAATTTAATACAAAAACTGTTAATAAAGTTAGTTGACTTTCAGGTTCCAAAATGACTACCTTTTCGAACTTATCACCTCTCATTATCATTTTATACCATGTAAAGAGAGGTAAGATTTCTTTTACACATCTCATTATCACTTTAGGTTTTGAATTTGGAGCATTCTATCATAAGATTACATTGTCTACTCCAACAAGATAACTATTACATGGTTTGAATTTAGGAACTAATAATGGGGACCTTGATATCTTGATATTTGTTCATGTGACCAAATGTCTTGGGCATAGGATCCTCCTATTATTAGCCTAAGTTATGATCAAAGGTATAGAATGAAAAGAGTCCAAGATAGATTTTCTTATTGAAATCAAGCTTGAATAATGAGACGAGATAGATGCCCCCATACATGCTAAAATAGGGCCCATAAGAGAACTTATTGTTTATGACATTCTAGATGATTGAGTGTGTGCATGTCTTTTTCTTGGAAACCAATATCTATGAGTGGTTACTAGTTAGAATCATTTGGCAAAACATTTTATTAACATTACCATGTATGCATACACTAATTCATTTTTATTTTGCTCCACCTTTCAAAAGCATGAGCTACTTATTTAACTTAATAATGACTATTATTTTGATGGATCACTGATCATTAAGATATTTGTTTTATATAAAAGGGAAAAAAGGAGACATGGTTTTCTAATGGACTAGATATTATTGTTGTCCATATTTTCCAAAATATTGAGGGGTCTTTCTCCTAACAAATATCTTATAAATGATTATTAGGTAGAGTGATTTTTGATATAATAACTAGGCCATATTATATTAAATTTAAAATACCATCAAATGATCTAACTTTATGACATGATTTTTTTTATTAAAAAAGGTATTGCTATTATTCTAATATACCATTATTTTTTTTGCGACCTTTAGTTGTAAACTATTAAAAACATAGGGTTATGCTCTTCATGAGGGTTTTTCATGGAGTAATCCTCTCCTTAGGAATTTCTCAAAGATGTTTCAATTGATAGTTCATTTACACAAATTATTGATAAAACTATCATTCTTGCTTGTGATCCTGATCTCACACAAAGAAATAAATACTCATATATCTCGAACATCATAAAGAAATATATGCTTGTATATGGCAAACATTACCAATTACTGAGTAACATGAAACAAAAACTCCTTGAAAAATGTGATAATTTAATAGAAAGGTCTTAAAAATGTTAGTTGACTTTCGTGTTCCACAGTGACCACCTTTTCAAACTTATCACCTACCATTTAATGCTCTGGTAGTTATTGTGCGCTGACAAACATGGTATTAGATTTAGAGGCCAGGGAAGAAAATGGATTAGGTCAAACTTTGGTGTAATAAATTTCAGGGCTTCTTGTTTTATTTTAATACATCAATAGTGAGACATGTTGTTTTGTCCTCATTTTATGGCAAGGATTTAGTTTTATTTACATATATCAGTAGTTATATATTTAACTTGAGACATGGTTTTCCGAATTTGTTGATATGTGTACCGTTTTTCAATTCTTGCGGCGTATTGCGTTGTAAGTGTGCCTGGAGTTGAATGGTTTCTCGACTGATATATATATATTTTTAGCTTCGTTTTGAACTCTAAAATTACCTGTAAAAATGATCACATGGGTCAGATTGATTCAATATGTTTTCAAATATAATTATATATAAAATTGTTGATATAGTATATTTTCATATAGTTAACACAAAGTGAAGGGTGCGCAATTGTCTTCGTTTGGATCTGATATTAAGTTTTTCGTTGTTCCTGCAGCCGTTCCCAGCCTTTCAATGATGTCATTTCTGCAGCGCTATAAAAGAAGTTAGACTTTATATCTATGTCTTAATTTTTTTGATACAATATTATTTTAAGTATATAAAATGCTTATTCTTTTTTTATTAAATTACTGTATCAAACTATATTAAATATAAATAGAAACTTAAAAAGTAGTTAATAAGTCTAAGAGGTGGTTAGATTGTTAGAGGATACATAAAATTCACCTTTTAAGAATGTGTTGGTAAACAGACTTGTCACCAATAAAATATACGATTTGGTCCAATGAAGTATGTGGCAAATCGACATTTCCAACAATAGTGGGATAGGTCCTTGTTATATGGCCTTCCTCTGCATTTAGAGGGGCAGCTCCCTCGTAACATAAAATTTGTGATTTTTCAATAAAGATGAGTAGAACTTAGAAAATAAAAAGGAAAACCATTGATAGTGAATGCACCACATGCCTTCAATGTTTTCATAAAAATGATGTAAATTGTTAATGAGAGCAATCAAGGACTACGCTTGAGAACTCTCACTGACGCAATGCTAATTCAACTATTCATGAATACTCACACCATACCATGAAAATACTCATAGATGAATCAACACTTCAACAATTAAAATTCCTGAGAAAGAGAACGCCAAATGTACTTCCTTTATTTCTTTGCACCAAGAAAGTAAGAAATAACTGATTACAAAAACAACAATTGTACACACTTTCCAAAAATTGCTTTGTTATCAGAACTGTTCCCTCTCTCCTAGTCCAAAAAGTCCCTTATTACATTGATTTTAAAGAATTTATGGCCAATCTAGATTAACCAATCTTTTGGGTTCGTAACTACTCAAAAAGTTAGAGTTTGGACTACTCTGAAGAGTTCGTAACCAACTCTAACTTTTAATGCTTAACTACAATTAAAAAGGTTAAGACATTGACCAAAACCAAAGTTAATTCTAAAGTTGACCTTTTTACAAAATACATGAATAAAACCTAAGACAACTTTAGACATATGCACTTCTAACTTTTAACTGTGATCACTGATATTTCCTGAGCTTGCTCTTTGATCTGCAGGTGTTGTGAGCAGCTAAGTCAAGTTTTCCTTGTACACTCTAAATGATTTGATGACCTAAGCCAAAGTTTTGTTTTTAATGATGATTAAACTCTGCATCTTCAGCTTACATAGCTCATGTCTCTTTCTAAATTCATCCAATTCTATGAAACAATTTGGCAAGTTTTGAGTACAGGAGTCCAATGCCATTGAGAGGCTGCTCAATCTCATCATAACACTACCATCTAAACTTTGTTTACTCCCAAGTTTGGTGTTTATTTTTGTCTCTATGCATTCCAAAATGGAAGATATGTCTGGATTTAGAGTGTGTTCACTAATAGGAATACCTTCTACGATCATTGGTATATCCCCTAAGGCCTTATTTTTTAGTAACTTCCATGAGTTTAAGAATTGTTCTCCTTCACCTAATTGTTCATTCATACTATCATTCCTTCATCTGATGTTTTCTAGCCATATATCAATTTACTCTTCTTCTCCAGTGTTGATTAACTTTAGTGATTTAACTATATTGTTGTCCATGCCTTTAATCTCTACTAAATTGGCACCAATTTCTCTCTAGAATGTTTGTTATTCCTTGAGAGTTTTTGATTCTTTTTTAATGCTTTTTTGTATATGATCCACTTTGGAAAATGCAACTTGAACATCTTGAAATAAGCTTGATGCTCATTCTTTCATGCTTTTTACCCATGCTTTCACCATCTTAGCATAAGTTTGGCATTCTCCTATGTTTTGAATGGTTTATTCATCAAACATCTTCTTTGGATCTTCTGTAGTTTCCATGGATGAATTAGGATCTAGAAAAGAGTCACCAACCATCAATTGGATGCATGAAGAAAAAACTCGGACTTGACATTTGAGTTGATTCTTAACTTGCTTGTCTCTCTTTGATTGTTTTATTACGACAACAACTGACATTTGAAAATTGTGTTCTTTCCCTTCACGGGTAGTCTGGCCTAGATCCACTTTAGTGATGCTAAAATTAGACTCATTTGCCTCATTTATGTCCTTCTCTATAATTGGTTATACAATTTCAATAGATAAATTACCTAAAGTAGGGTTCACTACCAGTCTGGAATCTATTTTGGTCTTCTTTATCTTTGTACCTTTATGCATTAAGATAGCTACAACATCCAGATTGTGTGCTTCCAATTGAATCATACTTTTCTTCCTTCTCTCCAAACTTTTTTGTAACCAGGATGTTGAAATACTAGTAGATATGCTGATTACTAAAGGAACTTGTAGAACCGTAGATAATAAATCCAAGTTATGTGCATTTTCTATGGCTAATACCTCTTGAGTTGCTTCTACACTTTTTAGGAGACAATGAGCATGCAAGAGATGCTATGGATTGAATCATCTCATCTACAAATAATGGTAAATCATTCATCTCATGAGCTTCATCTATCATCTATTGAATTGGTTTTAAAGTCTTCTACTTGGGTTTTGATCTCTTCTTCCTAGTGACTACATTGAGTTCACATGCTGAAACTAGATCAACTTGTTTATCCAAATCTTCACCATCATCTCCCCCTTGTGTGCTATGTAGGGAGCTTGAGGACGTAGGGATAGAAGATGGAATGGCTGAAACTAAATTTCCTTCTTGTGAATTATTATTATTCTTTGCACTACTTCTTCTTGTTGATTTAGTAGTGATGACTTCTTTAACTTTATTCTTTAACCAAGTTTCAGTTCATTGAATCACAAAGAAATTCCTTTCCTTGTGCTCTTTCAATTCTAGCAAAGACCAATTAATATATGGAAATTCTAATGGTTGTATCTACTCAAAGAAGTAAGGATCAATCAAGTTCGACTCATCCTTTGTTATGCCTGTCACATCCCATCCCATTTTGTAATGAATAATTTGTCATACTGTAAATCTCATCCAGTCCCTTTTTCTTACTTCTAAATCATTCTCATAGTTCACCCAATAATCTTCCATTGTAGGGAAATGAAGATAGTTGGGTCCAAGTGCTAAGTTATTTTTAACACACCCACTACCATCAAATGGAAACCAGCCATGGAAAGAGTGTAAAGTTATGTTCGCCATGCATCTCTCAATATTTTGATCATCCAAAGAGGAAAGACAACTATAGTGTCCGATGTCGATTGGGAAAGGAATTGATCTTTTGTTCCTACACTTTTTCTTTACCTGGCCAATTTGCTTGCAAACTTCTGAAAGTACCAACTTGTCATCTATCAAGTGAGGCAACATGAGAGGACAATCTTGAAAACCTCCAATGTGGATGTAAGTGAATCAGGGGTACTATATGAAGAAGCTACAATAAATACTAATGAGATTGGCTACTTCAGGATAAATTCGAAGTCCTATATCTCCGTGTAGCTCCTTTCCAGTGAGCATAGAAAAAGCATCATTCACCCTACAAAAGTGTGCATTTCTCTATTTTAATTGCAACTGGGGGTAATAATTATAAATTTTCATGGTTAAGCTATACTTCCCATAAGGATTTAGATCGAGCCATGATTTCATACTAGTAATTGGGTACATTAGGTACAAGGATATGTAAAACCCTTGACTTGCATTGAATCCTGTTAATTGGTGATGGAGAGCATCACTAATCATTTCTCCCCAATCTATAAATTGTTTTCTAGTGGTGATGGTATTAATGTACAAGAACATCCAAGCCTAAAAATCTTCAGTTTTTTTATTTCCCACCACTCTATTGAGAAGAATTATCGTATCAAAAATGTCTTCATTAAAGATATTCTTGCATAACACTTTGGGCAATTGTGACTGTCCTCGTCTAGGTTGATCCAGCCAAACCCTAACAATGACATTTAGACATGTTTTCTTATTCTAATGGAAGTATCCTTGGGCACCTTCTTTAGATATTTCTATGAATTTTCTCTTATTGACAATCTGAAGGTGATGGAGATAGATACTTGATCTAACCTTGCCACAACATTACCCCCTAAGGTCTTGAGGTCCCTTGAATTTTGATCATATGCCTTGATACATTCTAAAACCAATTCCACACATTGAATTACAAGTGGGTGTCCTCTTGCATGGGTTAGACCAGTTTCTAATGTTCGATGTGCCAGGGGTGATTTATCTTCTTTGTTCATCATTTTCCAGAAGTTTGCAAGTTCTATATGTCCCATCTTTGTGTCTAATATTTTGAGAAGTGTGCTTTTCAATATCATAGGAGGCTCTTTACCTTGAAATTTATACCTCATAGTATCACTTATCAAGTACTATCCTGGCTTGAATGTGAAATCAATAATCACTTTGCTTTGTATCACACTCTGTGTTCTATTTTCTTCAGGCAATTGTGAAACTTTATCAAAATCCCTATTTCACTTGAAGGATCCAACTTTTATATGCACAGAGGCATTTCATCAAACAATTCTCCTGCCATGTGTATGATTTTTTCTTCCTTTGTTTCAATGTTATCAATTGGAACAAAGCCAAAGTTGATACAATGACAAATAGGCTTTATTATAGCATAGATTAGTTATCCAATTCATTTTTATGGTGAAATTACTTGAGTCACACAACATTTTGCCAAATAGTTCATAAGCCATGTCAAATGCTCTATCAATACCATTCTTGTGATCTTCAATGAAAGCTGAGATGGAAGATCAAATTGTCAAACAATTCACATGCTTTATTTTCTTTGATATATTATTCCCTTTTTGGATGCTATAGGTTATTGGAAGACACGTTGCTAGTATGATAGCCCAAATGCTTTATTTTGGTTGTACTAATCACTAAAAATAGATATTATGTCAAATGGCTTAGGTGTCTTGCACATTTTCAACTCCATCCCTCAATTTGTGGCAGCTTGGGAGTGTTTTTGTTAGCATTCGGGCTACTCATTTTGTCAAATAGATTGTAGGCATCCTTTAAAAATATGCCTTCCTTCTATGTTGGTGAGTTTGGATCTTTTTTCTTGGTTTCTGAATAGATGAAGAAGTGCTTGCAGAACTATTATTTTATTTCCTCCAATTCTTTATACCAAAGCATTTTTCTCTTAGAATTCCAAGCTCTGCATTTCACGAATTCTATCACAATATTCAACATCTCCAAAAAGGACAGGGTAGTCATTAAAATCCTTCTATATTGCTTGATGGTATTATTACAGGCTTCTCTCTCATAGTGAAATCCTATCCCATGACTTTAGGTCCTTGTTCATAGAAATGAGCGGCAACTTCATTGATGGAGAAGAGAGCTTGAATTAATGTAAAGATGAAGATAAAAATTGTAGACAATGTAGATAGAGTGGTGAGCCAGGGCTTGGTATGATAGTTGGTGAAGGAAACAAGGAATCTACCCCTCCATTTGCTCTGGTAACCCTTAGTGATCTCCTTCCTTAATCTTCTAAGCTCCTCTAGTGAAGAAATAGCTATGCCTTTGCACATATCATCGCACAACTGGTCACCTGTATTTGACGCATCAGCTACATGTCTAATATCTTTTTAGATCATGAGTTTGGAGAATATTGTGTATGATTATGAAGATAGGTACTTCATATATGATATGTGACTTCATTCACATTGGGATCAAACTCTAGGTTTTGGAATCTTCTGAGCCCACTGCTTCTATCCTCGAAATAAGAGTTCTATCTCAATGCAATGATAGGCATCATCAATAGTTATGGTCTTGCTTTTTTTGTTGTTACCTTCAAACTCATCCTAACTAACATGTGAACTTTATTTCCAACTAGTAGTTGTTTTAATAGGTAACTTTTGGATTGGGAAGTTTGGGTTAGGATTAGGTTAAAAAGTTGGAGTATAGGGAGAGAGAGTATTTTGGTACATGGAGAGAGAAAAATTGAATGAGAAAACCCAAACCCACACTCGTAGTTCTCTCTACAAGTTGAAGTACGTGGAGAGAGAAAAGTATGGGGAGAGAGAACATGGAATAAGAGGAAGGAAACTCAAACTCAAACACAAACCCCAAACTTCTCTCTATAAGTTGGAGTATGGGGAGAGAGAAAGTTTGGTTTAGCTAACGACTAATCTCTCTCTTTCCAAAATTAATATAATTAATCCTCCCTCTAAAATGTCCGCATAATAGAATGATAGTTAATTATTATTTTTATCTTAAAAATTTAAAACACTTTAGAGTAAAAAGTGGATTTTTTCTCATTTTGAAATTGTACATCTTTTATAAATAAAAGTGCTACATAGTGACTTAGTACTTAATTATAGTAAAATATAAAGTAGAAGTAATTGTATATTTATTTTTTAACTATTCTATTTTTTATAAAATTTATTTAATTTTCATAATTGATTAATTAAAATATTACTTCAATTTTAATTTAATTAGTCTATGGAATCTTATTAATAAAATTATATTTAATATATAATTATATATTTACTCTATATAATGATAATAGAAACTCAAGATATAAATATAAGTTTTAAATTTACTTTAAATAGTATCTTAGTGTTTTATTTCTATAATTTTATATAAAAAAAGATTATATGATTATGAATATAATTTAAATATAACATGTGAAAATTATAAAAAATTATTATCCATTCCATTTTAACTTAAAATATTATTAAGTATACTACATAAAAAATTATTATGATAAAATCAAATATTTATTTAATAAATTTAATATAAAATATAATATATCCTTAGATTATGTTTACAGAAATATATTAATACATAATTAATATATAATAAAATAATTCTTTAAAATAAAAATTTGTTATACTATAATAGATATATATATTTTTAAATTATATTATAAATATATTGAGAAAATATATTATACACTAATACAAAAGTAAAGAACTTAGAGAAAGTATTTATTAGTTTCTAACTTTCAAAGCAACTTAAAAAAATGTGTTCAATTTTTATTTATGAAAAATCATGCAATATGAAAAGAGCCTTAAAACGCTTCACAATAAGTCTTCAAGCAATCTAGTCAATCAAATGATAGATAAGTAATTTTTCAATATTATAAACTCAAAAAATAACATAAAGAATATAAGAAATGAGAAAAATCAAAGCTCTTAATTGGTTGATAGATCTAATTTTAATCATGAGTTATGTAGCATTATTTAAAAAGTGATAGAATAGTACTCAGCCTCTCAACAAGTACTAATACTTAGCTAGAGGAATAAGAATTTGTCATACTTATATAGAAAAATGTGAGAGAAGAAATTATAAAAAGATTTTAATTTCATTTTATTGTATTTTAAATATATTAATTATTATTTTATTTTAATAAATTATATTATTTTAAGAATATTTAATTTTTTTTTGGATTAATATAGAAATATAACTAATTACTAATTTAATGATAAGTACTAGTCACTACAGGATACATGTTTTTCTATACATTCAATTAACTTTCTACATATAATTTATTCATGTATAGGATGGAAAATATTAAGTTTACACCTTGTTGTAGTATATGTATAGATTGTTGCCAATCTTGATAATCTATATTGAATTAATTATGTTGCATATTCTTTCATATTTATAATTGTATCTATATTTATTTTTAGCTTCAATACATTTCTTCATTTTCATCTAACATTAGTAATAATTAAAATATGAATTAAAATTAAGTTATTATTCTAGTATTTATAAAATAATATTATTCATATTGACAAGAAAAGATAGGTAGATATAAAATTGAGCTAAAGCCCCAAGCCTAAAACACAAAAAAACTAAAACCTATCATATAGCTAATGTAATAACAAAAGTCCTATATTTGGAGGATCCTCATAATGCACATTTTATATGTGTATTAGTGAGGATCAAATTATTCTCAAGAAATTCATACCCACCACCACATTCTTTCTTTTCTTTTTCTTCTTCTCCTTTTGTAGAGCATGCTACTAATATATCAAAAATCAAGTGTGAATTTCATAGATCCAAACTAGTTTAAAGCATCACTAGAATGTCACCTAGAGGTTGTGTACATAGGTAGTTAACGGGAAGAGCATAATAGATTGTAACCAACCTGATTGATTAGTCCCATTCTTATAGTTGAGGGAGAATCCTAAGAGTGATTCTATTGAGTACTTTGAGTGATGGGAATCATTAACTATGGTATACATGAGAAGAAAAGTATCCAACTCTAGAGAAAGGGAAAAATGATGGAACTTTAGCTATTCCAGAAGAGCAATTTTCCCAATTTTAACTTGAAGCACCTACATATGGGTTATGTCATGTACAATATTGTCATCTTTTACTTGAGCAAAATACATGTGAATTGACAAAATAATTTGCAATGTAGTTGAATATCTATCTTTTTCTCTGTTAAAATAAACTATACATTATTTAAAGAATACCACACGTTGTTGAGTTTATAAGGGATGTGGGGCTTATCCTATAAAAATATATGCTAAATAGTAAAATGGATTTGGGCTAAAAAATATTAAAAGATCATTAAAATATAAAAAGTACAATAGGTTTAGGACTCACAATATGGTGACATAGAATTTGTAGGAGGCCCTTGGAAATAATACACAAAAAACTATGAGAAAAATTGGATTCTATAAAACATATATGGTTTTATTACAAGAAAAAAAGTTTTCAAGGAACCTTGGTACACTCTACAAAAACAGACAACCAGCAAACTAATGGTCAAATGCTAAAAGTCATCTAGCTACTAGTGAAGCAAAATTAGAAAAATGATGGTCAACAAAAATTAGACTAACTAAAATATTTCTCAATAATTCTGCATTTTTTTGAATTACATTAGAATTAATATTACAAAAGTTAAGGATCAATTTTTCTTGGGAATCCTTAACGCAATCTTAGAAGTGTAGAGAGAGAGAGAAGGACTAGGAAGAATGTTGGCATTGGGATGTATTTTTGTAAATGCCCATAGGTAGATGAGTTTTTGGATTTTCATTGATGGAAAAATGGTCATAGAATATAGTTACAGTAAGGAGAGTGTAATTAGTAAGAGAATTAATTATATGTAATTTTGAAAACATCTAAGTATGAAAATCAATGCATAGGATGAGCTACTAAACTTGGATATTTTTATAGCAATCATGATAGAATTGTAATTAATTTGAGTGGTATTAGATGTAGTATGCATGTAATAAGTACAGAATGTGACTATGAAAAAACCTAATGATTACAATAGATTGGAAAGTATTTCATTTATAGAAAGAGTTACAAAATAGAAAACTCATGTTCTTGAGTCACCAGTGATTGATCTTTGATTGGTGATCAGGATGGATGATCTATGGTGAGTATAGTTGTTATTTTTATGTGACTCAATGCATAATGATAATAAGAGGTGCCACTTATATTATCACAGTAATCATGTAGAGAATGTTCCAAAAGATGTTTGAGATGGTCAAACATGTTTTGTCTATTCTTGAGAAAATTACATTTAAACCCTATTGCATTGAGTTTGTAAATGAAAACATATCATGGAATTGATGTATGTAAATTCATATGCCATTTAAGTTCTTGAGGTTGAATGTTGAATCTATGGTGAAGATTAAGTGGTAAAAAGTTAATTATTTATAGGGAAGTGCTCTTAGTGAGAAAGGTGTTGTTCATAGATGATTTTTTGAAGTGGAATTACTATTTTCTAGGATTTTTATTAATGTTTAGAGCAATGAGAGACAAAAGAATAGTATTAGAGAGAAGAGAGAAGAATGAATCTGATAGACAAGGAGTGCTACTTCTACTAGAAATAGGAAATATTGAGGGGGGGGGAGGGTAAATCTCGGTATTCTGTAAAATTTTTCCCAACTATAGATACCTTTATAACATTAAAACATGCAAATGTGAATAAAATAAAAAGTAAATATAGAAATAACACAATGGAACTCATAACACCATTATTTTTTAATTAGGGAAACCTTGGCCAAGGGAAAACCCTAGTGGGGATGGTACCCACAAAATGATCCAATAATCAAAAGTATCTTGTAAAGGATATTGACCCTGTTAGAAATCTATTACATCTGTATAATATCTCAGCCATTGTTAGAGGACTAGACCTTCTTATAAGCTTCAACACTATTACAATTTTGTAGTATTAGAATTCAAAATGTATGCAAGATGAGCCCACTACCTAAACATGGCATATAATGATATTTTGTACACCAGGAACATATACAAAATTCTTTTCCAATGCTAATAACTTCAATATCTAAATTTACCTTTGTAGCAAACTATATAATCTTCACTATACTACCTCTATTTTCTCTCAATATAAAATTTGTATAAAAAAAGGTAGCATAACCATGAAAAAAATATTTTGCAACTTTGGATCGAAAGTTTTGTCCTTTATACCAAGTTATTTTTGTCTATTGACCTGCATGTTTTCACATGTTCCCCAAAATGAAAAATCATACTTTTCTCACTTAGGGTTAATATCTAGGTTGATATCCCTAATTTTCTTAAGTAATTAATTTGTTAAACATAAAAAAATTTCTAAGTCTTCAACCCAAAACTTTATATTCAAGATATGTTGAATTTATAAAAGTGATATGTTTCCATTAATTAAAACCTTAATTCATTTTCATAATATTCTCTCTAACTAAACTTCAAAAAATCTCCCCCTTTTGCATTGATGGAAACATATGGAAAAATTGGTTAAGTCCCCCCTCAAAAACTTCAACATTTGTGAAGTTCTTTACATGGGCATTCAAAATTTTCAAAATGTGGATCATTTTTATTATGTACCATCTTTACATACTTATATCACCTTATTGAAATGTGTATATTACTCCTCCTTTGATTAAACTCTACCTTATATATTCTTATATGTACAATTTTGCTTACAAATACTCCCCCTTTGACATCAATGACAAAGGTAAGTCACAAAACTATATGCAAATAAAAAATTTGGATCTAAATTCTTTCCTCCACATTGACAAATTATTTAATAATGATATGCAATTATAAAAGATATTTTTTAAGCTAACAAGTCCTTTATTATATGATTTGCTAATTGAATTTGACACTTTGAGGTGTGCAAATTCCATAAGTTGCTAACTTTGTTTCTTTGAAGTTAGGATAGGAGAATTGTTTATATGATATCTTCACCCTCAAGAATTCTTCAAGATGAATATAAATTGGATCTATCTTTTAAGAGATATGCTTTATGAATAAAGAGAACTTGATACAAGATCATCTTGGGTGTTTGAGAAGTCTTGCATCAACCAATTTTTTTTATTTTCTTATTTTCTGCAGTAGTTTGTTATTCATGAAGTAGTCATTACTAATTTATTTCATGATATTCATAGCTATCATAATTTCAAGGAAAAGTTCTTGATCCTTGTCCTAAGTGTACAAATTTTTAAATGTTCTATATTTCTTTAGTTCTATATCTTCTTTGTGGTCCTATTTTCTTGTTATTTTCATCCTATGTAGCATGTTTCTCTAATTGGCATGATTTTTGTTGATTATGTGGTTTCTTGTGTAGTTAAGGGTTGTATTATAACATGCATGTGGACCTACATTTATGTGTGCATCATTTCATATTATCATTTGTGCAAATCTTGGTTTACTCTTCAATGCATTGACCTATATTGTAATTAAATGCTTAAGTAGCTAACTTGTGGCTTAGCTGGCTATAAAAGTTTACCTTTGCTAGAGATAGAAAAGTATTACATGAAGGATAGAAGGCATAAATAGAAGATAGAAGATGCAAGGTAAGGCTCTAGGATTGTAAATTATTATTTTGTATAAGGCTACAACCTGGAAGGCATTATAGCTAGGCATGATGTGGTTTTTTTATATGTGATTTGAAATAATTACACCTAAAAATATGATGCATTTAGCCTTGTTTTTTCTATAGCTTCATTAATCTATGTGTAGCTTTCGTGTGCATCCCATAGAAGGGAATTCTTAAGTTGATTTTATGCCACATTTTGTACTTAAATCCGTGTATCTGCCTATGTTAGATGATACTAGGGTGAGCCCTTTATTGAGGCTTTGATCATGGAGAACCTTTTTGAATTTGGTTTTAGGGTGAAAGATCTAAAATCTAACCTATAACTTGCATAGGTTTATGGTCTTGTAAGAACTATTGTCAAGATGATTCGTGGTAGAGGAAATGCTAATAATTCTATTATGGACATGTTGAGGAAGATTGCAGCAAGACTTGAAGCTATAGACATACCACAAAGAAGAGGTGTACATCTTGAAGATGTTAGTGATGATGAAGAGGTAGCACCAAATTCCAACTCTAAACTTGAGGTTCAATAGGATGAGGAAAGGCTTCTGAATGCTTTGTCTCGGGAAAATTCTAGACCTATTGTTGAAGTTTCTTGCTATGATGTAAGGCTTGAGACTAATGGGTAAGTTCAAGAAGTTGGCTCTCACTTTTGGGCAAAAATTGGAAGTCTTTTTCCTATTTTTGAAATTTCTTTTCAATTGATGTCAAAATTTGAGGCATTTAGAGATTTACTATAAAAAAACCTTTAGAAATAAAAATTGTAGTGTTTGGAATCTACTTTTTGAATACTTAATTTATTTATGTACCCGTATGATATATATTTTTTTGATAAGGATCTTTAAAAACCACTTGTTCAAAATGGTCATTTCATGACCATATAAGACTTGTGTATGAACACCATAATTTAACACAAATAAATGAATTTTTGTAGATCATTTTAAAGAAATTACCTAATACACCTAAAATTGATGATAACAATTTTCCTTCATTTTTTATTAATTATTAATTGGCTTTAAAGGTAAATTTTAAACTCTCATGTATGGACACCATAATTTGATCAAAATTTCACTTTTTCAAAACTTTTTTTTTTTTTTTTTAACTTGAAAAGAATCTCATGTAGATTGATGACATAAATTAATTTAAGAAAATTTATACAATAAAAAGGTTATTAAAGTTTTAGTGAAACTCACTATTTTACATTGAGGTACCACCTTTAATTAAAAAATAATGCAAAAATAGTAAATAAAATCATAAGACTATAAAATTTATATTTTGGAAATCAGGATAGTGAGAACTCTAATGGGTTCTTTTTCATAAAAAAAATTAATTGGGAAGATCCTCTGAAAATTATGGCAAGGTGTGAATTTGTCAATTCAATGCCTTAGCCAAATCTTGAGAGCTCAAAGGCATAGGCTTGGTCTCACCAAGCCTATCCCAAACAAAAATCTGAGGCAGGAGAAAAAATACCACCCCATGTTGTAAGAAATGAGCACCTATTATTTGAAATTCAAAAAATGGGTGCCCATTTTGAAAAAGTAAAATTGACATTTGAAACAAATTTAAAATTACCCACGCTCCCAAAAAAAGAAAAAGAATTTTTAGAAATGGGTACCCATTTTTAAAAAGTAAAAAATGGGTACCCATTGTAAAAAATTCAAAATTGGGTACCCATTTTTTGAGAATAAAAAATGGGTACCCATTTGAACTTGGAATTGGGCACTCAAGCCTAATAAAAGTACTTGCTTTTAAAAAATGGGTGCCTACTTGTAAAAGAGCATGATCTCAATCTATAGACTTTCATAGAATTGAGACCCAACTTCTTTCTTCTACCCTAATATTGTATTGGATTGAACCACTGAAGGTAATCCTAATAATAAGAAGGTTAAGATATTAGTCACAAAGTTGAATAGTCATGCCTCACATTTGTGGGACCATTTGCAAAATAAGAGATAGAAAAGGGGTAAAGAACATATCAAGACATGGGCAAAGATGATTGGAAAGATGAAGAATAATTTCCTTCTTGTGGATTATCAAGTTAAATTGTTGAGAAAGATGCAAAATTTGATACAAGAGAACATGAGTGTGAAATAATATACTAAGGAATTCTATGTATTGGATATTATATCAGGACATCTTGATGATGGATTTGAGAAAGTGGCTAGATACTTGAATGGTTTGAGGACATCAATTCAAGATGAGATCAACTATGTTAAGATGGATAGTGTAGAAGAAGGATATCAATATGCTTTCAAGGCTAAAGAAAGACTAGAAAAGAAATATAACTAGAGATATAGAGGAAAAGGTGGCATATTTTAAAGAAGTAGAGGAAAAACATATGGAGAAGTTAGAATATTTGATAACACAATACAAGATAAATGAAAATCAGAATGGAAGGCAAAACCTTCTAGTAGAAGAGGCAACTATACTTGATGTAGCTAGACTGGTTACACTAGGAATAATAATGATGGAGAAAGAGATGAAAGATGCTTGTTTAAAGGTAATTTTTATAAATGTGGAGGACATATAAATTTTGAATGTACTAAATCTAGAAAGAAGATTGAAGGGAATAGTAGAAGAAATTTTGCTTGCAAAGAAGTTGTTGAAATAATGAACCTAAAAAATAGTAAAAAGCTAAGTTAAGAAGGATCTCATGGAATGAGGAAATTGATGGTGAACCCATTTCGAGAAATAGTTTTTTCAAGGCCAAATGTAAGATAGATGGAAAATGAAGCAAGGCAATCATTGATAGTGGAAGTTATGATAATTTATTATTTGTGGATTTGGTTAGCAAATTACAACTATAGAGACTTAGACATCCTAAGCCTTTTCACATTGCTTGGATCCAAAAGGAGCACAAATTAATTGTAAGTGATAAATTATGCATTGTTAAATTCAAAATTTGGGAATTATCATGATGAATTCTTATGTGATATTATGCCTATGGTTTTTTGTCATGTTATTTTGTGTATACCTTGGTAGTAAGATAGACAAGATTTGCATGATAGTAGATTGAATCAATATATTATTTTGGAAGATGGAAAGAAAAAAATATTGTTGCCATTGGTAGAGAAACATGAAGAGAATCATTGTACTATAGTTAGAGTATGTTTTGATGAAGGTGACTGGTTTGATAGAGACATGAAGGAGAAGAATGCTTGTTAGGATTTGATTACTAATAAGACTAAGAAATAAGATGTGTTAGATCATGTGCCTAAGATTGTATCCTTGTTAGTGAACTTTTAAGCAAGGTAAACCTTAAGAAGGCCTCCTCCAAAAAACAATATAAAATATTGTTGAATCTTTCATTATTTAGAAAAATAATATTATTTATATTGGCAAACCTCTCAATCTTTTATTCTAAATATGAAAAATATTGGTGATTATTTTTGAATCATAATTTTTAAAAATAAAATATTGACAAATCTCAATTATAATAGGAAGATTATTAATCACCATGGAATATTACAAATCAAAATTGAACATTTTTTTACCTAACGAAATATTATGAGGATCGTTGTATATACTTCAAGTCAATAGTGAAAACTAAATATTGGTGATATATCCAAAAAGTAACCAATAATTATTATAATTACTAGTCAGTTCAATTTAATTTCTCCAATAATATATTATATTTAGGTGACTCAAATATAATCATGTAATGAATATTGTGGTGAATATTTGAGTTTGAATTTTTCAATAAAATAAATTATTGTCTAATTCTAAAATTCTTGAACTAAATTTTATAAAACTATGGTGATTTAGATTGTATCAAATAATAAGTTAGTAGCCAAATTACTAGCCAAAAATTAGCCATTGTAAAATACCTTGCTTTGAAGACATTATTTCTGATAATGCACTTGTTGGTTTACCACCTATGAGAAGCATAAGTAATTGTATGGCTTTGATACCTAGAGCTAATTTTCCTAATAAAGCACCACATAGATTGATGTTTGATGAAAAGGATGAACTAAATAAGCAACTGCAAGAGCTTATTGTAAAGCTCTGCTTAGGGAAAGTTTGAGTCATTGTACAATACCTGCTATGTTAGCACCAAAAATGAATGGGGAATGGACAATGTACACTTATTCAAGAGCTATAATCAAGATAATAGTGAAATATAGATTTATTTTTCCTAGAATGGATGGCATAATTGATAATTTGCATCTAGAAAAGTATATTACCAAGATTGATTTGAAATGAGTCTATCATATGATTAGAATTAGAGAAGGAAATGAATGAAAAAATTATTTTAACACTAATGAAGGTTTGTATGTGTCATTTATTATCCATTTTGGTTGAACTAATGCACCTGGTACTTTTATCAAGTTGATTGTATATCTGGATGACATTTTGATATTTAGTAAGACTAAGCAAGAGCATCTTGAGCATATAGGACAAGTATTGTAGAGAGTTCAAGAGGATAAATTGTTGATTAAATTCAAAAAAATTTCATTTATGTATCTTAGATTTTTTATTTCATCTAATGGTTTGAAGATGGATCCTAAGAAGGTAAAAGTTATTCTTGATTGGCCTATACGTGAGAATGTTGAAGAGGGAAGATTATTTCATGGATTGGCAAGTTTTAATAGAGTGTTCGTAAAAAAAAAGATAGTTTTATTTGTAGTGTTATGACTAAGACTATGAGAGGGGGTAAAAGGGATTTCAAGTGGAAATGTGGAGCACAAAAGAGTTTTGACATGTTTAAAATAGAGGAGAATTTCCTACACTTGCCTTGCCTGATTTGACTAAAGTATTCTAGGTTGAATGTGATGCTAGTGGAAGTTCTATTGGAGTTGTTTTAAGTCAAGAAGGAAGATGAAAAACTATCTTTACAGAGAAATTGAATGATACTAAGAGAAGATATTTAGGTTATCATCAAAAAATCTATGCTATTGTTCAAGCTTTAAAGAAATGGGGATATTATTTGATGCCTAAGGATTTTGTGTTGTATACTGATCATAAATATTTGTAGTATTAGGGAAGTTAGAATAAGTTAAATTAGAGACATATGAAGTGGGTTGAGTTTTTGTAAAAGTTTTCATTTTCCTTGAAACATAAGAGTGGACAGCCAAACAAGGTTGTTGATGCTTTAAGTAGAAGAAGGAATTTTCTAATAGAAATGAGTGTTGAGGTACTTGGTTTTAGTGATTTGAAGTATTGATATGAAACTAATCCTTATTTTGTAGAACCTTGGAAAGGTTGCAAGGAACATATGGTGAGAGATAAGTGGACTAATTATTTTATTTAGGAAGACATGTTGTTTAAAGGAATTTAGTTATGTACACCTAGAGGGTCTATGAGAGAGAAAATCATAAAGGAGAAGCAAAGTGATGGACTTGCTAGACAATTTTGGATTGATAATGTTAGATTGTGTTGACTGATCAGGAAAGTAATGTACATACTTCATAAATTGTGGGAAATTTTTCTTTTTTGGAAGTAGCCGACATGGTAGCCAACATGGTAGTCGACATATTATGGCCGACATATGGCCGACATGTTATAACCCTAAAGCGGTTTAATACTTGTATAAAAAGGGCTTAGGGTTGGGTATTTTTTATGTGTGGTGATACGAAGTTGGTTCTTGCGGCGGTATTGAGATGTAAGGGATTACGGATTGTAATCAGGTTGTAATCACTGGATTGTAATAAGATCGGACTTGCTGTTTGGTGGACGTAGCCCAGGGATTGGGTGAACCACGTTAAATCTTGGTGCCTTGTGTTCATTTCTGTGTGTTCTATTATTTTTGTTATTGGTTATATTTGCATGTAGTTTTTATTTCTGTCCGTGGTTTATCCTAACAGATAAGACAATAAAGTTAATTTTAGATAGGTACTTTTGGCCACATATTCATAAGGATGTGTAGAGGATGGTTAGAAGTTGCAAAATTTGTCAAACAACAAAAAGAACTAGTTAAAATTTGGGATTATATTCACCATTGTTTATAGATTGTAATGTCCCCATCCTTTTAGAATCTGAGTGGAGTTCTTAGCCTTTATGTTCTCCAAAGGCTAAGTGGAGAAATAAGGAGAAATTGATTAAAATTAATTTCTTATAAAGTCATTAAATAAATTAAAATTAAAAGGTGACTTTATATTTAATTAATTTAATTTTCTAGAAGTACAACTAATTATTGTATTGGAAAGGGGAAAGCTTCTAGAGAGTGCATTTTCTAGAAGTACAACTAATTATTACCTTGGAAAGGGGGAGGCTTCTAGAGAGTGAAATTAAATAATATTTTATTTCCTTCTAGAAGGGTGAAGGAAAAGTGTTGGACTTCTTTTAGAATAACTGAGAGGGGAGTGAATTAGTTATTTAGGGTCCAAATGTACAAATAAATCTTTCTTATCTTAGTGAACCCATAAAATATTCATATTCATGCATGCATCCGAATTAATATGTGAATACTTAAAACTTACAAATTATTATCTAATCAAATTGCAGAATTGTAAAGCATGAAACAAAACACATTCATCAACACATTTGGCACAACTAAATTTATCTATAACTATGGTACATCCACTTCCAATCTTCCCGTCCTTCAATGGATATTCAATAGTTTTGTATCTTTTTACCTCAACTAATTGTTGTACAAAAGTAGTCAAAGCATTTTCATGCAAACATTCATCTAACAAAGAAAGATTGCTACACATATCACATGTACCAGAAAAAAATGCATTGAAAAGAAAGTATTGATCATTAGGTGGCTTACAAAAAAAACCTAATATGAAATCCTTTATAGTTTTAGGTGGTATTTTTATACCACATTCCTGCATCATTTCTTTACTATGCATGGTACCATGTATAGATCAAAATACATCATAATGGTAATGAAATTGAATATGAGTTTTGCAACAACATGTGATTCTTTCCTTGTTAATCCTTATATACCATGGTTTACACTTTTCAAAAGACCTTTGAATAATGGAAATAGTTAACATGTTACCATCTAAAATTTTTCTAAACAATTCAATTTGATTCATGTCCAAAAGGTATTTAACATGTGGATCATGTATTTTTGAGCCAACTCTCAATTTGAGAACATCTCTTGAATTAGGTGATACTCTTGTATTATCATGCCAAAAATTTTTAACAAAACTTTTGACTTCACTAGTAAGTTTCATATCACATCTCGAGAGTTTTACACTAGAAGTCCACAAAATATTTGTTGGATCACATTCAAAGTTAACCCTTCTCTTTACAACTCTTTGTAAAGTCTTACGATTCACATTAAGATATCCACTTATGTTGTTGATCAATCTTTTGTCAATTGTTGATTTGTTAACTAAAGATGTTGTTATTGCTCGCCATGCTACATTCTTATCTTAAAAGTGACATTTGTTTCTGATAATATCAAAGGCACTAGAAACAATGAATAAAACTTGTTTTAAAGAGTCATTTTTATTCTTAGGTTTCACATACATTCCTAACCTTTTCATTACTTTTCACATTTTAGACATTTTAATTAGTTGCAACATCAACTAACATTGAAACCCAAATTTCTTATTACTAAAAAAATGTTTATATAATCTATTAGCATGTGTCCTAATTTGTCTCCATGAAACCAATCCCTCAAGATTACCTAGCACATCATTAAGAAAATGAAAATTATGTTCACGCACTTTAGCATCATTCTAACATGTTTGTTTAGTAATTTTTGTTTCTATGTCTACATTCATACAATTGTTATTTTCAATTGGCATTTCATTTTCACTGTTATTTGATATTTGAATCTCATTTTCAATTTTTCTTGGTATATCTTTAGGGGCATGCATTTATATTGGACTTTTTGTGCATGATCATTTGACAATCTATTCTCATGAAGAAAATCTAAATCATTTAAATCATATCCTACTTCTAAAAAATCACCAATTTCATCATGAGAAAAAAATTGAGGGTTTGGAGACACACCTATATTGAATATTTGATTAGAATGTGCACCTGAATCTCCTTGTAATGGGTTCTCTTCTTCAACCTCTTCATACATTGCGGTATCCTCAATGTCTTTCTCCTTTGAAACATTGCTCAATTCTCTAATTCTTTGTCTTCTCTCTCATTGACATTGTGATTCACACTCTTTATTTGTCGCATTCTCCTCATTTTTCAGAACTTTTAATTATTCTTTCTTAATTTTTTTGATCCCATGTTTCCACCAGTTTTGAATTCAAATCAACAACTTGAAAATTGCAAAAGAAGATAATAAAATAGAATAACTATGAAAAAATTCATTGTTGCAGATCAAAACTATTATTCAATGATTGCAATCATTGAAAAGTGGTCTGTGGGGCATCTTTTGGGGCCCAATAGGTGTATAAGAATCGCGTACCTATTTTTGTCAACGGTTAAAATTGGATCAGGTACCTGCTTTTTGAATTACAAATTGGGTGCCTGATTCTAGTTGACATAGGTGGGAATTTGAAATGGCCACAAATTTTCTTCAGGTTTTTCCTTGGGGAAAGGCATGGCATAGGCTTGGTCCCACCAAGCCATGCCTTCATGAACCATTTTTTTTCTAAGGCATTTAATCAATAATTTTAGGGATTGTTGTAATTTTTATATGGCCGTCCCCATTAAATTTTTTGATGAAATAAAAACCCATTATAGGTCTTACTATTCCAATTTCAAAAATGTAAATTTTATAGTTTATGAGCTCATTTTCTATTTTTCCATTATTTATTAATCGAAAGTATCTCTTAAATGTTAAATAGTGACATTCACTAAAAATTTAATAACTTTTTTAATTTTTCATATTTTGTAAATTAATTTAGATATCATCAATACTCACACAATTCTCTTAAAATTAAAAAAGTTAAAATTTTGATTAAATTATGGCATCTGTACACAAGACATTTCATAAATTAGCTTAATAATCAATTAGAAATTAATTTTAAAAAATAATTAAAAAAATCAAAAAAAATATTCTCATAAATATTTGGTGTATCAGGTAACTTCATTTAAAAGGATTCACAAAAATTTATTTAGTTGTGTCAAATTATGGTGTTTGTACATGAGCATGCTATGGTCCTGAAACATGCATTTTGAAAAAGTGATTTTTAAAGATCCATACCAAAAAATTAATCTATCATATGGGTATACAAATAAATTACATATTCAAAAAGAAGATCCCAAGCACTACAATTTTCATTCCAGGAGTAATTTTATATTTAATCTCTCAATGCCTCAAATTTTGGCATCAATTGACAAAATATTTCAAAAAATAGAAAAAATAATTCCACCTTTTGGCCAAAAGCGAGACCCAACTTCTTGCACTGACCCCATTAGAAATTTTAGGAATAACATTTTTAATGTATTGTGTTCTTCATCTAATATTGAAAATTCTCCATTCTACCTTCCTTTAGAAAAAGTTTAATGTAATTGATGAAAGTTTTATTAGTCTAATTTAATTTGAATTTTTTTTTTGGTTAATTTGTTTTGAGATAAGTACAAGAATATGAGGTAAGGATAAATGTGGAGTAGAAAAGTCCATTGTTTCAAAAATAGTTTACAATTGTTCTGTTATTAATGTCTTCACTCAAGTTTCAAAATAAGAGGGGTTATGGATATTATAGGTATAAATATCATTACTATAATCAATTTTAAAGATCATATAGAAATGGTTTTAATGTGTAATAGGTTAGAGAAGGACTTAAAGAAATAGATAGGGATGGATAAGGTGCGATACACATTAGGAGGGGAATTTAGAATAGTGAGATAGAAATAGAAATAGAATGGGCTATGATTGCATAATAAGGTATGGGTGGGAATATATAGTGAGAAATATGAGGAATAAAATTAGTTGCTAGAGATTTTTTATGTATTATATATTTGAATATATGTGGTAAGGTCCATAACGTATGAGATGTGAGTAATGGAACATGAAAGAGAGATTAAAGGATATAAAAATTAGAGAAATATATAAATACAGCTCGTAAGATATAAAGAAGGGGATAGGGAAAGAAACATAGAGTTTAGGAATACATATTTAAGAACATTATAAATACATATAAGACTATTGTCTTAACCGTTGCACCATTAAAAAGTGCAAGTGCAAGTATAATTATATATGAGGGAGAAATATGAACATGATCAACCTATCTAAAATTATAAAAGATAGACCTCAATGTACATGGAGAATTTAGTTAAGGGGAAATAAAGGGAGGCCTCATTTCATAGTGGAAACACACAAGATGTCTTAAAATTTGAGATTTTTTTGTTCTATTGATACACTTAGAATTAGGGAAAGTAACCATCATTGTTATTTTATTATATTTATGAAATTGTAGTTACTAGGTGATATATAATTTAAATTATCAATTTTTTTGAGAATTTAAAAGATGTGATTCATATCTTCAATCTTATATATTGTAATTTAAATTGCAAGGAAATTATAAATATTAATTTTGAATAAGGGTAGATAATAAGTTTTGAAGGGATGTTGGAACCCTATACAAGACAAAATGTTATTGAAATATGTATTGTTCAAAGGGAAAAAAATCTACAAGAAAATATAATATTGCAAAATTTCACATTTTTGTAACCTCATACAAAGAAGGAATTTCATTATTGAAAGTATTAAAGCATGTAATTTTATGTTGTTGGCCTTAGATTCATCAAAATTTTTTGCAAAATGTAGACTTAAGCTCTAATGCATTATCTATTCTCTATCATAACCTAACTTTAATAAGAGGTCACACACCAATTTCCAATTTTCACATATCATGTGGAATTTGTACAATGCATCATTCATAGTGTTGATTTTTATATGTTGTACATCAATAGCATTTTCTAATCTTATTTGAATTTCATGGTCAAAAATATTAGCATAAGTTACTAGAATGTTTTTAAATAAGAAAAGTAACAATTAATGTGTGCTGACCCAAAGTTCAATCAAAACTATAGACACTAATAATAGAAATAGCAATGTCAAAATTAGATCTCCCTCTATCAAATACAAAGGTCCATGAGAAATTTACCCACCAACCATGGTCAACACTTTCAATGAATGACTTGTGACAAACCCCTATAATAGTCATAGATTTAAACCAAAAATAACACCAAAGGACTAGAGTGTGCCCTTGAAAACTACTAGAAATCACTATATCACGGTGAAAAGAAATACTAAAATAGAAAATCACCATAGCAACAACCGAGAAAACTCAAGCCATCCACGATAGTTAGAAATCTAAGAAAATATATAGGACCAAACAAGACTATACCTCCAGCATGGTCAAATATAGTACATATCTTCCAACCATGGATCTAGCTAAGGCTCAACCTCCAGCCTTGAAAAATATAGTCAAAACTAGTCTTTCAACCCCCCATAAACTCCCATTACATCACAATACCCATGAGAGGAACAACAAGGAGGAAGACCAAACCCCAAACATAAAAATTAGCCCCCCTTCTTCAACTAGCAAGACTGCTAAAAGTACCACAAGTACACAAAATATCAATAGGAATCTCCTTTTCTTCCTAGCACCCAAACATGATCTCTACCTCAATAGGAGATTTCTGCACCTTCACAGTAGTTGTGAACATAGAAGAAAATAGAAAGACCCAATCCATCCTTGACGGCAATGGCACACCTTTCCACATTAAAGCATTTAGTTGTGGAGTCATCCCTTCACCACATGAAGTACACTATCCAAACATGTTCTCTCCAACTAAATCTATAACAATAAGAAAGATATACTCACAAAAAAATAGAAGAAAAGTTTCTAGAATGTTGTTTGACAAGTTTCTAGAATGTTGTTTGACAAAGTCATAATATTGTTTCCTTTGGTTCCTCTCCAATTTATGAATTTTGACATTTAATTAGTGTTGAGGCCTCCCAATCATAGTCATATCTTAAAATGTCTATAGTTTTTTGAGTTGATTGATTTTTTTCCATATTGTAAAAGTAAAATATATTGGATAAATGAACTATGTAATAGTTTATTCATTATAAATGTAATGGGAAGAGTAAAATACTTAAATAAATTGTTTGTATTTGATATAATTCTTAAAAATATATAATAAGTTAAGTTAATGTTTAAGCATCCATATTCACTCACTCAAGTTGACGATACTTGTTAGCTTCAAATGCATAGAATCTAATGTTTTATAAACATTTTATACTAAATAGGGAAAGAGTCAAATTTGAGTGACCTCATTGATTTATGTACTGATACTTAAAAATATTTTAGATTGAGCTATCTAATAAGATACTTGATTTTACGTAGCCCTCAAAAGTCTTTGTTTGAAACTTTATCAAGGCAACAAAAGTTCATCTCGCAGCTTTTGAAAAGAGGAAAACTTATCAATCATTTTCATTCAGTGTTTCTTTTATATTAGAAAACTAATTAGAGTGGGTAGTTTATATGAAGACCCCTCTTTGGTTTGTAGAGCCCATATCTATGTGGTAAATCTTTAGTGATATACTCTAGTTAGAATTACACATCAAAGGTAAGAATATCGATCAACATTGAGACTTTTTCAAGACAAACAAAATGTTATACATTGGAGCACAAACAACCATGTTTTTTCTACCATTTTCAGTGTGTTGGTTTATATAGTAATGAATATATTATTTAAATATTCTTTTATTCTTTTATGATGATTCCTTCTTCTACATAAATCTCAATTAATTATGATTTGTTAAGACTAGATTAAAGAAGCTAATCAAAGAAGGAGATGGTCGAAAGAGGGCGAATACTGAGGACATATAAGTATGAGAAATATGCTTCAATCATTTTTTTTCCACTGATATTAAACCTATTATTTGATGGTGAGATAATTGCTTATAATATTCAAGTACTATCACTTATTTGATTGACGAAGAGCATTTGATCAAAAGATGTAACAATAGCACCTAGAGGAAAGGTTGAGTTATGATTATTTAATCAAGTACAAGAATCATTTAAGACAGTAATAACATGATGTATTCATAATCTACTTGAGGTTACAAAGTTTTCTTACACTAAGAAAGTTTAGAAGAACAAGTTATACAAAGTTTGACTACCAAGCTTGACTGAGTGGATAGTAGGTTCTAAGAAAAGATAGAGAAAACCAAGCAAAAAATCAGTTGGAGCTGAGTAAAATTTCATTCTAGTGTATGCCAAGAAGAACAATGGATGCTTAGTAAATTTTAGTTGATTCCAAACACCAATAAACTTTAGTTCATGTCAAGTGATTTCATACTAGATGTTGAGCAACGTAGTATGTGTCAACGATCAAAAGTTTGATAACACCAAGCTACTACATTATTCAAAAGATCATGAATTCGTTGGATCTGAGCTGACAAGTTTTTTTTCTTGTATTATGTGAATTAGGTGAATTATAAGGTTGATGATCTAGTGGCACAAAATTCAAGGTAAAACATTTTAAGGAGAACTCAAAGAGGATTCTAAGAGAAGTTTCTAGAACAGATATGAGATATGGGGTAGATATATTGTATCCTACCTAATCTATCCAAACCCTAAATTGGATGATGGAGAATGAGTGGTAAAAGATCTTAATTTCCTATTTATAAGAATGTTTGGTCATGAAACAAGCTTTTCATGTGCAAGAACCTAAGGAAGACAAGGAGTCAAGGGTTTTGCTTCATCTAGTGATCTAAAAGAAGAGTCTGTAATGACATGTTAAGCAAGAAGGCTTAAGGTTATGAATGCTTGGAGGGTGAGCAAGCTATCAAAGCTATAAAGTATAAATGCCAACCATAATTGAGGACTAAACAATGATCTATAATCTAAAAATGAAGTTGTAAGTTGTATCAGATCAAAGCCTTACTATTGCTCTCTAACAATTGTATCAATCTTGTGTAAATCCTTTGGACTTAGGTTGACCTAACATTCATTCGTAAATCCTTTAACTAGGTGACATTCCAAGTGAATGGTCTAAAGTCCTCTAACAAGGCTTACTCCTAATAGGGTCACATTTAATAGTGTTTATTATAACATCTAATAGGGTTGGCCTTTCATAAGGCATCACTTCAAAAGAGTGAAAAGAGTAGCATGCTACTAGTGATTTTTCCAAAATTGGGTTTCCACATAAATAATTATGTTGAGTTGATGAATCTATTATGTTTCATGGTTTATATTTCTACAAAGCTGATTTGATAATAACCTACAAGTTTTAAGTGATTGCATAATCTTATGGATACATGCATGATGAATAATGTTTTATGGGTTCACTAAGTTGTGAAAAGTTTTATTTATACATTTGGACCTTGGATAAATGATTCACCCCCCCAAGTTATTCTAAAGTATTACAAAAATTGGTATTAGAGCGTTCTTCTTAAGAGGACTAGTTTGAAGGTACTAGAAGCACAAAGATCAAGATGTCAACAAGAGAAGTACCCAAGCTCAATAGAGATAAATTTCCTACATGGAAAAGTTTGATGAAGCTACACCTTGGAGGACTTGGAGATCATGCACAATCTACCATTTTAGTGGAGTATGTCAATCTTGCTAGTGCTCCTACTGCTGAGGCTATGAAGAAGAAGAAATAACATAACTAGACAATGCTGGAGATTGCCTCTACCTTAAGTTATGCCAAAATTTATGATATCAAAGGTCTTGACAGTGGAAAGAAAATGTGGGATGCCCTAACCGCTATCTATGGAGGAGATGCAAATGATTTAAGAACCACAGTTGAAAGTCTCAGAGGCAAGTTTGATGATATGAGAATTACAAACCTGAAAAATATTGAATCTTCTTTCAAAGCTAAGGTATCATTGAAGGAACTCGATTAAAAGAAGGAAAAGAAAAAGATATATGTGTCTAGTGATAGTGATAGAGATGAGTAAGATGTTGAACAACTTGAAGCACTACTAGCAAGAAGATTCCACAAAGGTAAAGGAAAGTTGAAAGGTAAATTACCCATCATTTGTTTCAATTACAATGAGATTGGTCATATTGCTACTAGATGTCTAGAGAAGAAGAATTCTAGAAGTGGTGATAAGTACAATGGTAGAAGAGATGAAGATAGCAAGGATTACAAAGAAAAAGGCAAGCAGTCCATCTACATTGCTAAAGAGGAAATAAAAGAAGAATTTGATGAACATGATGATGAAGTGGTGTATGTTGCAATGAAGAATGAATCTAATAAAGATGAAGAAATTGCACTTGTGACTTGTGTGAACAAGAATGATAGATAGATCATTGATAGTGGGTGTTCACATCACATGATTGGAGCCAAAAGTAAGTTCATTAGCTGAATTGTTATTATGAAAATAGTATACGATTTGGTAATGATGTACCATGTTTGATAAAAGGAAAAGGCTCTATCAAACTCAAAGATAAGAATTTATGTGACAATTCTTACTTTGTTGAAGGACTTAACTATAATTTTTTGAGTGTGTCATAACTGAATAATTTGGGATGTAAGCTTGAGTTTTAAAAATAAGATTGCTAGGATATATGACGCAAATGGAAAGCTAATTGTAAAATGTGATCAAACTAGAAGTAATATATTCTATCTTGATATAGAGGATGCTACTTGTCTTGTTATAAAATTTGATGATGTATGGCTATGGCACAAGAGGTTATGTCATGTTAAATTTGATAACTTGGTTAGTATTAGTAAGATGAAGAAAGTTAGAGGTTTGCCTAAATTGACGAAGTCTAATAATGTAATGTGCAAACAATGTCAGTAAGGAAAAATAACTAAGTCAAGTTTTAATAGTAAAACTTATACCTCTAAAGGATACTAGATATTTTTCATATAGACTTGTGTTGGCCAATTGATGTGCAAAGCTACAAATGAGATAAGTATATTATGTTATTTGTTGATGACTATTCTAGGATGATGACAGTTATGTTTTTGAAACAAAAATTTGATGATTTCCAATTGTTTTAGTGGTACTTAGTAAGATTTGAGAAGGAAACACATAAAAGCCTAAAGTTTTTGAGATCTGATAGAGGAGGAGAATTCACAACAAATGAGTTTGAAATGTTTTGTAATGACAAAGGAATCAAAAGATAGACATCTACCTCTAGAAGACCTCCACAAAATGGAATAGCTAAAAGGAGGAATAGATATATAATGGACTATGCTAGAATACTCACGATGAAGAAGAATGTTGCTTTGAAATACTGGAGAGAAGTTATAAGTACAATTTTCTATACCTAGAACCATGTGTAAATCAAAAAAGGTAATCAGTCAACACCTTTTGAACTATGGTATGGATACGCACCCAATGTAAAATATTTTGAGGTATTTCAAAGTAAATGTTACATTCTTAAAGATGTTAGGAATGGTAAACTCGATGAAAAAATTGAAGAAGGTATATTCTTAGGATACTCCACAAGAAGTAAAGCTTATCAGTGTTTAATTACTAACACTAACAAAATTGTGGAAAGTACAAATGTGAACTTTGATGAATATATAGAGGTATATGAGGTTGAACCTATGAAAGAACTAGAAGAATACAATTCATTTGTATACTTTTATGAAGGTACACCTGCTGATGAAGATGCTGCAAATCAAGCTACAAATCAACAACAAGTTTCAGCGATTATCAAATCACACCCTATGAATGTTGAGTTGCATTAAAGAACTAAGCCACATATAGATGTTGAATTATAGAATGAAGTGGATGTACATTCTAATTCAGAGATTAGTTTACATGAAAGAGATGTTGAGATACCTGACAGAGATGTACATAGTGACTCTGAAGTTAAAAGAGAAAATGAAGAAACAATAGCTAAACCAAGATTATCTAATTATGTCAAAAGAAATAATCCTACTACTCAAATCATTGGAGATAAAGATGTTATGCCAATGACAAGAAAGAAATTGAGAAATGATACATGTTTGCTAAGAACGAAGGTACCCAAATCAGTGAGAGATGCTTTAGAAAATGATAATTGGAGTAAAGCCATGGAAAGAGAGATTGAACAAATTATGAAAAACAAAACATGGAGTTTAGCTCCTAGACCAGAAGACAAAAATGTGATTGGTACCAAGTGGGTATTTAGAAACAAGCTAGATGAAAATGGTGTAGTCACAAGGAACAAAACAAGACTAATTTGCAAGGGATATGCACAAGAAAAAAGAATTGACTATGGAGAGACATTTACCACTATTGCTAGATTGGAAGGAGTAAGAACTGTACTTGCTTATTCTACATAAAAAGGTTTCAAAGTTTATCAAATGGATGTTAAATTTGCATTTATGAATGGTATATTAGAGGAAGAAGCTTACATAGTATAGCTAGAAGGTTTTTTTGATGTTAATAATAAGAATATGGTAGATAGACCACACAAGGCTCTATATGGTTTGAAACAAGCTCCAAGAGCATGGTATGAGAGACTTCATAATTATCTTGTGAAGATTGGATGTGAAAGGACTAATGATAAAAATAATTTGTACATGAAGGCAGTGAAAGGAAAAAGTATTTTGTTATCTAAATTTTTTATTGATGATATCATATTTGGAGGTCAAGATGCTTTATGTAAGGATTTTGCAAATTAGATGAAGTAAGAATTTGAGATGTCTATGTTTGGAGAGACCAATTTTTTTGTGGGTTTGCAAGTATATCAGATGAAGTATGGCATATACACACTCAATCAAAGTATGTAAAGGAAATATTAAATACTTTTAGATTGGAGAATTCCAAACTAGTAAGTACACCTATGGTAACAAGACACAAGTTGTCAAAGAATAGTGATTTAGCTGAGGTGAATAAAACATTGTACAAGTCTATGATTGGCAAATTTCAATGTCTAGTGCATAAAAAAATTGATATTACATTATCTATAGGGATAGTTGAAAGATTCTCTGCTAAACTTAAGGAGAATCATTTGATGGCTGTAAAGAGAATAATGGGATATCTAAAAGGAATAGAAGAGTTTGGTCTATACTATAAAAAGAATGAAATTTTTGAATTGAGAGCTTACACTGATGCTGATTGGGTTGAAAACATTGATGATAGAGAGAGCGCTAGTGGAGGAGCATTTTTCTTAGGAAAGAGGCTGGTTACATAGACTAGTAAGAAACACAATTGCACTTCACAATCTATTGCTGAAGCTGAATATGTTGTTGCTACTGTAAATTGTAAAAACATTGTATGGATCAAATAACTAGTCAAAGGTATGAAGTAAGATATCATAGAACCAGTCATACTTTATTGTGATAATATGAGTGCTATAAATATATCAAAGAATCTTGTGATGCACACAAAGACTAAGAACATTGTAATCAAGTATCATTACTTGAGAGAACTAGTTTAAGATAAAGAGGTGAAGATGGAATATGTCAACACAAAAGAAAAAATTGTTGATATATTCACAAAAGCACTACCTAAGGATGCTCATGAGTATCTAAGAGGTAAACTAGGGGTGATACCCCTATCTAATGCTCTCTAAGTAACAAGATGAGGGCCTTGCATCAAACAAGCTGATGTTCATATGTTACACATTGATGTAGATGATCTTACTTTAGGAGCTGCCTAAAGTTTAATCAAAGAGCTAAAACTTCAAATCAATCACAAGCAAGGTGATAGAGGGAGAAATTGAAGAAACTAAAAAAGTTTATTTCTATCATGTTAAAGATGACAAGTCTTTGCCATTGTTGTCAAAGAGGTAAAGTTTACTAATCCTAAGTGGGAGATAACTGCTAAAGGAGACAGATGTTGAATAGGTGAGCAAAGAGATATAAATCTTAACATCTACCTAGTAAGAGGGAGATATAGTAAGAGGGAGTTATAAGAAAATAGTTTGTAACCTATTTAGAAGATGGAAGTTATTGATAGAGGGAAATATTTCAATACAAGTTTTCCTTTCTGTATTGTATTACTATTCTAACCTAGTTAGTTTGGTTGAACAAGGTGAACTTACTATTTGGTTTGCCATCAATTCCAAAGAAGGAGATTGTTGAGAATAGATTGAAAAAGCTAATCAAAGAAAGAGATTGTTGAGAATATATAAGTATGAAAAATATACTTCAAGCATTGTTTTGCCACTAATGTCAAACCTGCTATTTGACGGTGAGACAATTTCTTATAAGGTTCAAGTACTATCACTTATTTGATTGATGAAGAGGATTTGATCAAAAGATGTAACAATAGCACCCAAAGGAAAGGTTGAGTTATGATTATGTAATGAAGTACAAGAATAAGTTAAGAAAGTGATAACATGGTGTTTTGATAATCTACATAAGATTACAAAGGTTGGTTACACTAAGAAAGTTTAGAAGAACTAGTTACAAAAAGTTTGTCTACCAAGCTTGACTAAGTGGATAGTAGGTGTCGAGCAAAGAAAGGGAAAGCCAAGAAAAAAATCAGTTGGAGCCAAGAGAAATTTTATTCTAGTGTATGTTGAGTAGACCAATGGATGCTGAGTAAATTTTAGCTGATGCCAAGCACAAGTAAACTTTAGTTCGTGTGGAGTGATTTCACAATGGAAGCTGAGCAATACAGTATGTGTCAAGCATCAGAAGCCTGCTAGTGTCAAGCTACTATATTATTCAAAAGATCATAAATTCAATGGATATAAGCTGACAAGTTTCCTTTCTTAGATTATGTGAACCAGGTGGAAGATAAGGTTGATGAGCTGGTGGCATAGAATTGAAGGCAAACTATTTTTAGGTGAATTCAAAGAGGATTCTAGGAGAAGTTTCTAGAAGAGATATGAGATATGGGGTAGATACATTGTATCCTACCTATTCCATCCAAACCCTAAATTTGATAATGGAGAATCAGGGAAAAAAGGTCTTAATTTCCTATTTATAGCAATGACTAGCCATGAAGCAAGTTTGTGATGTGTGAGAACCTGAAGAAGACAAGGAGTCAAGGGTTTTTCTTCATCTAGTGACCTAAAGGAAGACTTTGCAATGACATGTTAAGCAAGAAGGCTTAAGGGTATGAATGCTTGGAGGGTGAACAAGCTATTAGAGCTGAAAAGTATGAAGGCCAAGTGGAATTGAGGACTAAAAAGTGATCTGTAATTTGTAAATGAAGTTGTAAGTTGTATTAGACCAAAGCCTTACTATTATGCTCTAATAATTGTATCAGTCTAGGATAAATCCTTTGGATTAAGGTTGACCTAACAATCATTTGTAAATCCTTTAACTAGATGACATTAAAGTCCTCTAATAAGGCTCACTCATAACAAGGTGATTGAAATCCTTTATCAGGGTCACATTTAACAGTGTATATTGTAGCCTTTAACGAGATTGGCCTTTCATAGGATATCACTTTAGAAGTATTAAAAGAGTAGCATGTTACTCGCAATTTTTTTCAAATTGGGTTTCCACATAAATAATTGTGTCAAATGTGTTGATGAATCTATTATGTTTCATGCTTTACATTTCTGTAAAGTTGATTTGACAATAACCTACAAGTTTTAAGTGATTGCATAATCTTATGGATGCATGCATGCTAAATAATGTTTTATGGGTTCAAAAAGTTGTGAAAAGTTTTATTTATACATTTGGACCTTAGATAATTGATTCACCCCCCGACCCCCTCTTAGTTATTCTAAAGTATTACAACATGATTTTCTCACTCTTTTCATTATTGATATAAGAAAATACATACATAATTCTATTATTCATTAGTAAGTTAGTCCTTTTTTTTTTGTAAAATACTTATAGGTCATGCTAAGATTAAAATAAATAAAAGAATATTAATAGAGATTCCTCATAGGGACTAAAAATACTATTAAAAAATAGTTTTAAAATATTAAATTAGTTCTATAATTTCTTATACTTTTCTCTCTACATAAACTTAATATAATTATGATTTTCTCACACTTTTCATTATGAATATAGAAAATTACATAATAAATCTTATGCTATTCTCAAATAATTATTTAAAAAATTCATTAGTCATATTGAGATTTAAATCCAAATAAATAGTAAAAATAATAATTAAGATTTCACATTTTGATTGACTTACACTATTGACACTTTTAGAAAGACCAATTAAATCCTTCATTATAATAACAGTAAAGTGATTGGATATATAACAAATTCTTAAAACTCAGTAAGTGGTTTTCTTTCTATAGGTGAATTTTACATTCATGTGATTTTTGCAATGGAGTTCAAATTTTTATTTTTATTTTTTTTATGAATCCAGCTAAGATTAAATTAAGTTCTTGTACTTGTCATAGGTTAGATTAATGAATGTTTTCACTCCTTCAACATGTTGAACCTAAAATGTAGAGCTTTAAAAGGGAGAATTGAGGAGACACAAAATAATAATGTTGAGCCATTGGACTAACAGAGATTGTCATTGAGCAGCAAAGAAACTGAAATGTAATAGAAGAATTGAAGAAGAAGATAGATAAAATAGAAAATGTCACCAAGAACATGCTAATTAAATGTCAAAGAATGATGTGGCTCTTCAATTAAGTATTTGAGAATGGTACTAAGCCAGATAGACTAGGGAAAATTTGTAAAGTTGGCGCTCGACATGGATGAAGCTAGAAATCATGAAGCAAAGACCAAACCTAAGAAACAAACTTGCTCCAACACAAAAGAGAACCAGAAGAAGGAAATCATCATTGACCAGAAAGACATCAAATATGTGACTAAGAAGATAAAAATTATTTAGTTGCTTGAGCTGAAAGATAAGGTGGGAGTTTTAGCCTAGTTAGTTCCACTTTTTTGTTTTTCCTGACCTTGTTAGATTTTTAGTTGTTTCTCTATAGTTGTTGGTTTTGGTGTTGGCTTTACCTATGTTTTTTTTGGAAATGGTTGTGGGTGTGTCTATTGGTTAAAAGACTATTTTGTTTTGGGATGTTCAATTTTTTATCTTTCTATAAAACAATTGAAGTTTTGAGTCTCCTGTAAGAAAACATGTTTTAGCATTAATAATTTATATTTTATATTAAGATTAGTTTCTTCTTAGTTAGATACCTTTAAAATATAAATAAAACATTAGATTTAATAATAATTGTAACTTAAATTATATGGTAAATTAAAATAAGATGCATTGTAATTAATTTCAAACTTAAAAACTAGTTATATTAGATTTTATTTTTTAATATCTAGATTATTGAATTGTTGACACATAAATAAAAACTATTTTAAATTATTCAAAATATTTTCAAATAATTAATCATTTATTTAATAATAAATAATAATATCTAAATTATAATTAAATGTTATTATAGTTTTTTTAAAATATATAAGAATTAATCAACATATCTATCAATATATTTATAATAAAAAAAATATCAAATAAAATTTTAAACATCTATATAATTATTAAATAGATATTTGTGATGAATAGATCTTTTCCATTAATTATAATTTAAAGATACATATTTAGAAAAATGGACTTAAATATCTAAATAATTATTAAATAGGTATTAGTATTTTAAGGACTTACTAGATAGATTAAAGATTAAATAGAAATTCTGAATTATATTTTTGAAAAATTAGTGTCAATTCATTCTATATAAACCTCAAGACATTAAATCAAACAAAAACTAGAAGGATGATTTTTAGATATTATAAAGTTAAACAATATGCATTTGAATTTTAAAAAGTATAAAATTTATGATAGGATATAAAACATAATAAATTCTAATAGGTCAAAGTAGTTTTATTTAAGCACTTGTTAAAGGAAAAAGGATACAATAGTACTAAACTTATAGAGAACTAATAAATAAATAAATGACAATAAAAATTACCATTGAAGCTGAATAACATTATTAAAAAATAGTTTCAAAATGCTATATACATTGTATATTGATGCATTGTTATATATTTTCAAGTTTAGCATGTCACTCCTAAATCAGTTTTTAATATTTGCAACTTTAACATGTGGATTAAAGAATTCCTAAATAGTTAGTGTAAATGATTGAAGAGCTTATAGCTAAGGTGTTGCTTATGGGTAGTCATGGATCTCCCTCTAGAGATCTAAAGGGCAAAGTGGTAAAAAGTGTCATTTTAAAACACCTGCCCAATATTTGATATGTTCATGATTCACCCAAAAAACACCACTACTAGTAATATTTGTGGTTGAACGTCCTAATCATTATGAATATCTCAATAATGATCTACAAATTGACCAATCACCAACCAAAAAGTTAGATATCCTAATCAACTATTTGTCTACAATTGACTATGTAGCCAACACAATAAACAATAAATTTATAATTTTAATTAAATATTAAATAATAAATTGATACCCATTCTGTTGCAGACGCTTCCATTAGTCTATGTCTAATAGCTATACAAAACTATCAACATAAATGGACCCTTATAAGTCTCTTCCCCTACCACCAAAACAAGAGATATTTTAAAGACCTATCATAACATGCGCTGAACGCGTTAAAACCTCGCTCTGCATGTTCGAAAATTTTCGTTCATTTACTCTGTCATCTGCAGTTTGGCATCGTCCTTTTATTCCAAAATGATCGTGACATTTTAATGTTAATCCATTAAAAAGGTCTCAAAATCTCTAGAGTAAAAGGTGATAAATTAATTGTGTCGATTATTTCACTATTATGAACTGTGAGGAAGCATTTCTCTCGTTGGGTACCCGAGAGATTCGAACTCATGATGATCTCACTTTGATCCCCTTAACAGAGTTTTTCTCTATAAAAGGAAGTAAATTGTTAAGAGATTCATTCAGATCTCTTCGCTTCACATAAAAAATAAAAATGGAAGCCAATCTCCACCTTTATGAGATGATTCTTTGCGCTGCAAAGCCCATGGTTCTCAAAGCTGCTGTCTTGCTTAACATCCCCCAAATTATCAGAGAAAAGCCTCTCTCTGTTGCTGAAATTGCTGAGCATATTTCTGCCTCCACAGAAAATAAGGTTGTTCCCCACAAGGAGTACTTGTTTAGGATTCTGAGGCAGCTGGCTTCTTGTGGAATTTTCACTGAAGATGTGGATGAGCAAAGCAAGCAAATGAAGTATGGGTTGAACAGTGTTTCCAAGCTGCTAGTGAAGGAAGGAGATAGGGATTCTTGTGTGCCATTTCTGATGATGGTAACAGACAAAGCTTACCAGGATAGTTACTTAGAAGGCAGTTGTAAAAGCAAAATTAGAAAGTCACTTAGTTCTTTTTGACAAGTGGCCCATTGTAAACGCACTACTTATAAAGTGTCAAAAGCATTTCTTTTGGGGGGAGTCTTTTGATTGAGTGAAAAGGGGGTGTATGTACTGTGTTTCTTGTGTCTCTATTTTGTGCTCTTTTCATTTATGCATCATGAGTTTTAAATGTCCTCTTTTAACTTCACGCAACTATTCTACATGAAAAGATATTGCATGGAGTAGATTAATGGAAAAAAAATATTCTACATAATTTTCTTATAATATTCAATATATAATTTAAAATATTAAAGGACCCATCATTGGTCCAAGTAAGATTCCAAACATAGCATAACAAGATTCTCATTTAGCCCCATTGTCTCTATTAGGAAATACTCTAAGATTTTAAATTATTTTCATATTGTCACCTTAACTTTTTATACTCTCACCTTTAACTCTTTGTTTCAAAAGAATGGTAAAATAAAAATACTTTTAAGGTCTGCCATAACATGTGTTGAATGACTTAATAGTTTGCCTCTTCATGTTTTCACTCATTTTTTGTCATCGGCATGTTAACATCGTTCTTTTCTTCAAAATCCAACATGGAGATCATTTACAGTTTCAAAAAAATAGTTAAAAAATGAATACAGGAAGCATTCCTCTCATTGGGTATCTCACATTGATAACTTAACAGAGATTTTTTCTATAACAGGAAGTAAATTGTTAAGAGAGATATTCAGATCTCTTCGCTTCACATATAAAAATAAAAATGGAAGCCCATCTCCAACTTTATGAGATGATGCTTTGCACTGCAAAGCCCATGGCTTTAAGAGCCTCTCTCTATTGATGAAATTGCTCAACATATTTCTGCCTCCATAGAAACTAAGGTTGTTCCCCACAAGGAGTACTTGTTTAGGATTCTGAGACTATTGGCTTCTTGTAAAATTTTCACTAAAGATATGGATGAGCAAAGCAAGCAAATGAAATATGGGTTGAACAGTGTTTCCAAGCTGCTAGTGAAGGAAGACAATAAGGATTCTTGTGTGCCATTTCTGATGATGGTAACAGACAAAGCTTACCAAGATAGTTACCAGTACTTTCAAGATGTTGTCTTGGAAGGATGTCATCCCTTCATAAAAGTCCATGGCATGAGCCCTTGGGAATATGTGGGCTCAAATGCTCAAGCCAACAAGCTTTTTAATGAGGGCATGGGTTGCCATACAAAAGATCTCATGGCTTCTGTGGTGAAGATGTATGATAGATTCAAGAGTGCAAGGAGTGTGGTGGATGTAGTTGGAGGAGTGGGATCTACATTGTCTGTTAAAAAAGCCGAATATCCACACATATAGGGCATTAATTTTGACTTGCCCCATGTTATTGCAACTGCACCTCTAATATCAGGTGAGTAGGGGACAGATTAAACATCACACATTAACGTCTGATTCTTAGACTAAAAGCTTGATTCTTTTGCTAACAGTATTGAATAGTTAAATTTGACTTACTTTTCCAAGCTTTATTTATTTTTTTGTGTGTGATTTTTAAGGATGGCCAGTGAGCAATCTCATCTCAATTTTTAGCTCAAGTGTAAACAATATGTTTTCAGCTTTAGATTGTTTAGTTGGTTTTTTTAAATTATATGAACTTCTCCAATAGAACTCATCTAATAGTATAGTTTAAACTTTGACTTGTCATTTCTCACTTTCAGAATTAGGTCTTCTTTGGCATTGTAAAGCTTTGGTTCTCTTTCAAAATTTTTGTAAAACTAAGCTATAGTGCTTAAGTGATAGATTTTAGCCTTATAAGGCAGTTGTAAAAGAAAAATTAGAAAGTCACTTAGTTCTTTTTGACAAGTGGCCCATTGTAAATGCACTACTTATAAAGTGCCAAAAGCATCTCTTTTGGGGGGGGGGGTCTTTTGATTGAGTGAAAAGGGGGTGTGTGTACTGTGTTTCTTGTGTCTCTATTTTGTGTTCTTTTCATTTATGCATCATGGGTTTTAAATGTCCTCCTTTAACTTCACGCAACTATTCTACATGGAAAGATATTGCATGGATTAGATTAATGGAAAAAAGATATAGTCTTTATGTTGATGGTACAATTACCAAACCTACTGATGCTAAAGAACTCATTGATTGGAAAATTCAAGATTGACAGGCTTTAGGTGTTATCAGAAGTTGTGTACATGGGGATCTTCTCTTTGACATTAAAGATTGTTCAAAATCTAAGGAAGCTTGGGACAAACTTGAATAGCTGTATGGTAAAGTGGATGAAGAAAAGGGATTTCAGATTGAGGATGATCTACTTCTCTTGGATCCTAAGAATTATGACACAATTCAAGATTATATCATCAAAGTCAATGAGTATAGGGCACTTCTAAAAGATTGTGGAATTCCCATGAAGGATGATAGGTTGATTCATCACATCCTAAAGAGGCTACCTTCTGAGTATGCTAACTTTGTTTTGAGTTTTAATACTCACAAGTTGACCATGGGATCTGCTTATCTCAAGCCTTCATTTGATGCATTTGCAGACATGCTGATTGTTGAACAATCTCACTTGGTAGATTTTTGGACTTTTGAAGTCATCAAAGACCAAAGCCTTGGTGGCTAATAATGATCACAAATCAAGTCAAAGGGGGGAAAACAACAACAACAACAAGCAGTGGAAGCAAAAAACACAATTTTAGACACAAAAATCATCCTCTCAACAAGGTGGTTCTTCTTTAAACAAGAAGGGAAGTAATGAAAAGAAGGAAAACATTTTTGTTCATATTGCAAAAAGCCAAATCATGACGAGCATCATTGCAAGACAAAAATAATTGATGAGTTAGAAAATCTACTCAAGAAGAACAAGATTCAAGTGCAAGGTACTTCCAAGGATTCTACTCCAACCTCTTCGAAAGGTAAAGGTCAAGCACTTATGGAAAACACAAGTTCTTCTTCAGAATGGATACTTGACTCAAGTGCCTCTTACCACATGGGTTCTTCAAGGGAAGACTTTTCTTCATTGAAGCAGTCAAAGGTGCCACACATTTTCATGGGAGATGATGCTAAAATGGAAGTTGAAGGGAAAGGACATGTAGAAATGAAAAATGGGGAATTCAAAGATGTTCTCTACATTCCAAATCTAAGCTCCAATTTCCTATCAGTTTACCAAATCACTCACCTTGGAGATGGTCATAAGGTTGAGTTCCTTCCAAATTTAGTGATGGTGTGAAGTCTAAAAGATGATTCATTGGTAGTAGTTGGGAAAGTCAATGATGACAAGAGGTTATACTCCTTCTCCCACTTTATGCCTAAGAGTCCTTCCCAAGCCTTGTTCACTCACTCTACTTCACAAATAAGCCTATGGCATGAGTAGTTTGGCCACCTTGACTTCCGCTCTCTTCAACAACTATGCTCTGAACATATGGTGAAAGGTCTACCTAATATTAGCTTTTCTAAGAGAGAATGTTCATCTTGTTTAGTGGATATGAATCTCAAGGAGAAGTATGATAAAGGAAAGTCTTCTCGAGTTTCAGTTGTTCTTTAGCTAGTTTACATGGTATTAGTAAGACTCTTTGCTATGACTTCAATCAGCCAAGGCCGCTACATACTCACATTTTTTGATGACTTTTCGAGATTCACTTGGGTCTTCTTCCTTCATCATAAGAATGAAGTGGTTCATAAGCTTCAAGACTTCAAGACTCATGTTGAACACAAGTCAAGGAAAGCCATCAAAGTATTAAGGGTGGAAAATGAGAACATATATCTAGACAGAAGACTTAAGAACTTTTTCAAAATTGAGGGGATTGATCTTCAGAACTCACTAGCATTCAGTCCGCACAAGATAGACATTGTAGCTATGAGGATTAGGACTCTCAAGACCATGGCAAGTTGCATGATAAAGGCCAAGTCTCTCGATCCTACACTAGAAGTTGAAGCCATTAGCAGTGCTACTCACATACTTAATAGGTCTCCTCATCCAACCTTAGATGGCAAGACACCTTTTGAGGCATGGTGTGGTAGAAAACCAGTTGTGAGTCACCTTAGAGTCTTCGATTGTCCAGCATGGGCAAACCTTTCCTCCAGGAGTTGCAAGGCACTGGTACCTAGGCCTTGTACCTTCATCAGTTATGAAGACAATGTGAAGGCTTACAGACTAATGGATCCAGAGACTCATGAGATCTTTGTGGAGAAGGATGTTCACTTTGAGGAAAGTTCGCCAAGCTTATCCTCTACTCCTCTCTGCACATAATACATAGTGGAAACTGATAGTGACACCAGCGATAGTTCTTCAACAGGTTCAGACAAGTGGGGTTCTATCGACAGTTATAGTGTGAAGTCACATCACTCTAGTCCACATGCTTATATTGCCACAGTGGAAGGTCCATCTCAGTATGGTACATCTCGTCTTCTAGCTCCAGCTTCACTTGACTTGGGAGACAGACTTGAGGACTTACATCTTCTCATTGATGATGATACTTCTATAGTTGTTGTGAGGGCTCACTCTGACCCTCATGTCCATTCTCTACATGATCAATCTGAATAGGTTGGTGTGATTGTGGATCCTTATGAACAACAATTAGTGGAGGTCTCTTTGTCAGTTGAGGAGACAGATGGTTCAGTGGAATAGGTTCAACTGACATCCTTGACCAATCTGCATTTGTTCTTTTCAGCACAGTTGGAAGGAGTGAACTTCAGCATCAGTATAGGGATACTTGAGCAGGTTTCAAGACCACCATACATCTTTAGGATTGTACCTTTTTCATTGTTTCTTCCTAAGAGGAGGAACACCATTTTTCATTCATGGACTAGCTTCTTCATCGATGTGGCTTTCACTTATTGGCATTCTTCTTTTGAGGGGGAGCCTATTCTGTCTTTCTTCCTTCTCTTATTCTCTTATGTATATACTGGATGTATCTCATAATGGGGCGGTCTTGATTACTCCATCCATCGATGCATCCTTACTTATCTCTCTTTTTGGGGGAGGGCTTTTCCCATGAGATTTTCCCTCTTTCCCTACTTTATGAGAGATTTGCATCTTCATTATGTACTTGGGTACCTAATATGGCCTAGTAGCCGGGACCCATTATGCATCTTCATCCTAGTTTGTAAGCTTAAGGGCATTCCCCTAAGTTGCACTTAAGGGGGGGTGTTGGTGTAAATAAGTACTTTACTATTTACACTTACTTAAGTTTACTTAGGTTAATGCATTAGTTTATTATTTTCAATTATTTTATTATTTTTATTTATGAGATACTTAGGAGTTTGCACACCTTTTGAGTTGTCATGTAGACAACACAGGAGTACGCAACTCTATTTTAGCACATGGTGTCTACAACACTGTTTTGCATGGCACATCCTTGTAGGCTTATCCTCTCGTCATCACACTTACTTATGTGCTTAATGGAGGATAACCCATATCTAGTGGACATGTGCTTAGTTGTATGACACTTCATGGTGTTGATTATGAGGCATTCTAGATGTATCTCAAAGGCCTTTATATACAGGCACTCCTAGTGTACTCTGATGAATCAGTTATTAAATATATTGTTATTTTGATCATACTCTCTCTCTCTTTCTTTGTTCTACTGTGTGCTTGTGTTTGAGTTCTTAGTTCCTGGGTGAATTTTTCCCTTAGGCAAATTCTTACAATGATAAACGATTAATATTAAATAGCACTTTTATGATTTATGTTATCCTTTCTTACAAAATTCAATTGTAGTCTAAACAATTAATGCAACTTCACTAATAAAGTCTTCATTTAAGTATGGGTCTAAAAAAAATCTTCAGCACTCAGTTGAAATTGTTGGATTTTGGAGTAGAAAATCATGTTTTTACATAAAGCATTTTTTTTTTCTTAAATAAAATATATTTATCCAATATTGATAGGAAATAATTGTCATTTATCATTCAACTAGATAGTTACATTCAATGCCTCAATATTATATTTCAGCCTAATTCTCATATCTAAGATTTGGGAGTTCAAAAGCATTAAAATAGTGTTAAAAAATGATAAAATGATAAAAAGATCTAGATTTGGTATTTGGGAGTTCAGAAGCATCATATGTTATGAGTTTTCCCAACTGCTCCTAAGCCTGCAATAAGTTGAATCTGCACAAGAAAAGAGAATAACATATAAATCTACAAAGAAAGTTAAAAATTAGCCTAAAAAGTTAAATGAGAATGAGGTTTTAAAATGAAAGCCCCATGGTGGGCATAATTTTGTACATAAGAGAACACATATTCATGTGACCATATTGTGAAGTTATGTGAGAATAGTAATGAGATAAGCTAGAACCAAGAAACAACTATCAAATAAACAATCCACAAACATCTCATGTTTCCCTAACTACAACTACTAAAATCACTCTCAAATCAACATCTTAGTGACAATTCTATAATGGGATTATGCTATTTGTGTTGATCTATGAAAGACTATATGAGATCTATGTGAATAAAAGATATATCAAGATGAGAACATGAAAATGTTATTGATATGTGTATTTATGAGACTAAATAATGCTAACTGATGATTAAATAATGTTAAAATGATGCTAAAAACCTCTATAGTAATGACGTTGAATGGACTATCAATTGCTAGCTCTAGTATGCCTATAGTAAGGATGCATAAAACTTGGGTCCTTGCTCTTGATTTTCACTCCCATTTATAAGATTTTAGGAAGGGATGGGGTTAAGATATAGGAATTACTTTTTTATCATAGTTAATGGGAAATTTGAAAATATCTCGTAAACCCCTAAAAGGAAAAGCCCAAAAGACTTAGTTTGTGAGGATAAAAGAGCTTTTTCTTTTCTTTTCTTTTTAAATTCAAAAAGGTAGATATTGATTTTTTGAGGAAATAACAACTTTATTTACTTTATTTAATTTTGCATTTTCTTCAATTTATATTGTTCTAGTTTTATTTCCCCTTCTGAAAAAAAATACCCTTTTGAAATGATTTTGGAAATTTGAATTGTAAAATGCTCAGGAAATTAGGTAATTAATTGATTAAATCAATTGTGTAAATAACTCGATATTGTGATTAATCCAATAGTTTGTTATTTTTCCTCATTTTCTCTAATTTTATCTTAAATTTTTATTGATTTGATTAAAATTATGCTTCCAAAGTGACCTGATTCTCCTTATTTTTTATTCAACTTTGATGATCACATACTTGATTACTAATGATTTATTGGTTTGATACATTGTCATAATCATCAGTGTTGATTTTTTGATATCTTGACAAGGATATGATGCATGGTTTGTTGGTGATTTTTTGTTTGATATGGATATGATGTCTATATGCCCCTATTTGGTTGATCGTTTGATGTTTGGATGTGGTAGGATATTTTAGATGTTTGAAAATTTTATTATTGATATGGATATGATGCCCCCTCAGAAATGAAATTGGAATTGATGATTTTCAAGATATCAATGATCCAATTTTATTTTAGAAAAATTTCACAAAGTAAAAAATTGGAAAATAAATAGCATTGGTAGTTAGGGCTGATGAGGAACATGATAGAAAACAAGTTGTTGAGTGGTACTAGGATGAAATGGTTAAAAATAGTGCAAACATGCCTCTAGGTAGGCCTAAATACATCAAAAGACCATTTTACCTAGTCATTTGTACACTCACCTTTCATTTTCACTTGGTTGAAGTTGTAGATTAGCGAGGATGGTGGTCCCATTACAAGAGCATCGATTCAAGAGAAGTCATTGATATCAACATCCAGTTGACTATGGTGCCCCCATATGTATTTAAAACCCTTATTGGAGTTTGAATTTTTGGAGTTTTTATCAAAATTTTCTAATATAGCATGATTTTAGGTGATAAATGCATGTTTAGGATGAAATAGCACATATATGTCATGTTTTAGTGCTTTTAAATACTTGTAGTGAATCCATTTGATGAAATAGTGCATCTGTAGGCCGATGTAGCACATATAAGGATGCTCTATTTTTATATTGTAGTGCATACAACTTTGTTTGAGTGCATTTCTTATGAGTTGTAGCACATAAAGATATTGTAGTGCATTCACATATGCTTATAGCACATATGTTTGTTAAACTAATGCATCTAGAACAAAAAAAAATGGCATTGAGTAAATGTTGTGGTGAATTTATCCTATAACATATCCATAGATTTTGATAGCACTTTTTTCATAAGAGAATTTTTGCATATAGTTTTAGCACCTATGTGTATGATAACACATTTGTCACCTACACTATTGTATTTTTTCATTAAAAGAGCACATAAGAATAAGTAGTACATATGTGGTTTGTAGCTACACATTTGAGTGACAAAATAGTGCATTCATATCTTATACAATTGTTAAAAGTCATGGACCATATGAAGGATACGTTTGATTCAGAATGTCCAAAAATGGCAATGGCCCAATGTGAAAATAAATGAATGGTTTTAGGAACCACAATGGATTAGATAGTTAGGAAAACTTGTTCATGCCACTATAAAAAACATATGAGTGAAATCCAAAATTGATATCTAGGAGCAATCTAATTGGCTAGATAGGTACATGTTCCAACCTCATGATACAGAGATCAAGAAAAGATTGTGTTTGACTCAAGATGTAGAGACAAATGAAGAATTGGTTCCTAGGCAAACCATTAACTAATTTGCTAGATTGTTTACCTAGATTGATTTAGGATAATTACCTTGACTACTAAATTGATGTAATTTGTTTGATATTTGTGTAAACAAGTGTGTGAGAGAAAGCTCATTTCATGCAATTTGTATCCTTAGCCATTATATTTGATAAAGAGATTATTGACCGATGATCAATAAGTAATAGATAGATGTGGGTTCTCATAGTTTCTTTAGATGTCATGGTTTTGGGTGAACCAAGGATTATTCATAGTTGTGGTAGAGTGGTGGTACTTGGACCACAACGTCTTCCATTTACCACTTGGGTAGATGTTGATTACTCTAGAGGATGTGTACATGATTCTAAAGATCCCCACGATAGGGGATCTAGTATGTTGTGATCAGATAGATGATGGTACAACCTACAAAGATTTTTTTTCAGATGATGATATCATGCATGATAGCATTCCATGGTTTTAGATGCTTCAATATGATCTATTACCAATTTTTCTAGTAGGGTTCATAAAATAATTTCTCTTGCCAGACAGGTGGGGGTGTGGATGTCTGGTTGGATGGGGTCACATCAATCAGGATATGATTGACCGACCATAGAGATTTTCATGGTGTAGTTGCATTCTATCCCATTTGTATCATGATTTACATGAAGTTATATATTCAAAGGTTTCATCAATATATGCTAGCTTAGTGCTTTTACAGATATGGACATGGGAGCATCTTCTTATCACCTAGCCTATATGTGTTTGACAAAAACCACATGACATGCCCTTCATATATATGCATTCATATATTATTGTTTAGCCACATTTAGGAAAGAAAAAGTATTGGAGACATACATTGGATAACATGGATGACATTGTGTGGAGGCCCTACAGGTATACAGAGCCATGGGCAAAGGATGATGATGAGATAGTTTATTTCTTTTGTCCACATTATTTTCTTGGCCGAATGCCTTCACTGAATGTTATTTTTTTCTTCACGAGGGTAGTCACGTAGTTTGGTCAACAACAGAGGATGCTATAGGGAGAAGCACATTATGTCCATGTATATGTAGAGAGACCAGTATGAGGTCCCACATTAGACTATGAGGCATGTCAGGAGGCTTTTATTTGGATGATAGGAATTCCATAGAGATGGTAATTGAGGGATGTGGTCAATGTCAGGATCGATGTGGACTATGTGCGGTGGTTTGGAGAGAACCTATTTCCTAGATAAATCGATCCATCCAAGCTGATTCCATCCAGTGAGGAGTAGTCAAGCGGAGGTAAGGATGATGATGGTGTAGGTGGGAAGAAGAGGGGGAGGGATAGATGTAGAGATCAAGGTAGGTAGGGAGGAAGAGGTAGGGCCATGATGATGTCCTAGCAGAGAGTGATACCACTAGTTCTAGTACAAAGATAGATGTTAGTGTAGAGGCTAGGGGATGTAGGAAGAGATAGAATTAGAGTGGTTTGTGGGCTTGGGGTACTACGATGGGAGCTAGCACAAGAGCCAATATGGGTAGTTTCAAAGATTGTGGGATTGGTGGAAGAGGTTTGGATAGTAGTGCAGGGCCCAACAAGAGGGTTGATGATATTGATTAGGACATGAAAAAACATCATAGGGCAAGGCTACCAGAGGCTGTACAGTTTATGATGAGGGAGAGGAATCGAGTATAGGATCCATCCATGTGGGTATAGAGCTCTCATCCACAGCCATGGCCACAAGTGTCGATGACCCCAGTGTAGCTGATATCTATACCGAGTGGGTTTTTAGATTTCGGCACCCATGTGAGTGTCATAGAGGTATAGATTGGAATGATTGGTTTCTAGATTAGTTAATTGGCAAGCATGGTTCATGCATTTATAGTGTTAATGATACCAAGGCCTTCACCTTCACCTCCACCATCAAGCATAGAGGAAGCAACCATGAGTTAGGTTGCTCCATCCATACTAGGAACACAAGGTATAGGTGTATCAGATCATGCTTAGAGAGATGGGATGGATGTTGCTAGTGATTAGGCACCACCAGATATGACTCAAATAGATGGTGTAGGTGGCCTAGGTGGGGAGACATTAGGATGAGCCTTTGTACGATGTTTTTGTATCTATTGATTATTAGATTACCATAGATGGATTTGGAGTGATTTTTTGGTATATGAGCATTCAAATCAAGCGTTTTATCATTTGTGTTATTTTGGACTTGTGCATTTTTATCGTGGACTTTATATGCTTTATGGTTGTATGCAGCTATGTGATGGATGTTTTATGTGATATGCATATGTTGTTTTCTAGTTACAGGTTTCTTATATGTGGATATTTTATGTGTTTAATGTGTAGATGAAGAAATTCATAGTGTAGACATATAATATATAGTAAATGAATGAATAAAATAAAAATGAAATGATGCAATATGATGAAATGAAAATGATAACATGGATGAATAAAATGTGATCATGGAATAAATGAAATTGTAATAGTAATGTAAGGAAATGAAATGAAATGAAATGGTGAAATGATTGGATGAAAATGGGAATGAATGAAGAAATGAATGGAATGAAATGATTCAATACGATCAGATGAAAATGAAATGATGAAATGAAATGGATGTAGATTAATAAACCATAAATGTGATGAGATGGAATGATATAATGAAATGATGTGATAAAATAAAAATAATGTGATGAAATGAAATGAAATTGATGTAATGTGATGAATTGAAAAATGATTCGATGAAATGAAATGAATTAATTAATGAAATGAAATGGTTTAATATGATGAAATAAATTAATGGATGAGGGTATGTGTAAGATCATGGTGTGCCAAAAAGTGGCAATCTGAAACATTTTTAATTATAAACTATCTCAAACCATTTCAAAATCTATTCCAACTTTTTTCCCACTCACCCTGATACTAAATGAAAACAATTAATATCTTGATAAGGTCTACTATATCTTTTGATACCAAACCTATATGGTCAACTTTAAAACCATCCTTAAAATGTGTTTTTGGCCTATTTTTATGTTATTTTTACTTCAAACATGTAGCTGACGACTTTTTCTTCACCAAATTTTGATAAATGAAATGGGTTTCTTAAGAATGTTCTTATCTTTCCATAAATGTAAGGTTTGTCAAATTATGAGTTTAGTAAGTAATTATTACTTATTTTCTAATGGAGTTACATATAAAGTGCTAACTAACACACTACTTGAAAGACAACTATAAATTTCAAATGGTACAACATTTTTTAAATCCAAAAGATGTATCACATTCTATGTTTCTTCTACTATAAAGAAAAAATATTGAAAATTGAATTTGCAAAGTTTTGAATTAGTTAAGGTGGTGAATCATGAGTTTCTTTATTCCAAAAATACTAAAGTGACAAATTAAAATTTTATTATTTATTTATTTAGAATAAAAATACCCAAAATAATGTGTCACATCTAGGCATGAGTCTACTACTTATACCTAGAATTTTATTTAAAAATATTATCATTTGATTTTGATTAAGGTGGTCAAACATACATCTACTTCTTAGTTTTGTCCTGAAATTTTTGTAATATTGCATTAAAATTCAAAATTTTGACAAATCATTTTAAATTTTTTTGAGATAAATCTTAGTAGTTAGAAACTAGATTCAATTTTCTAGAGATTCCTTTCTCTCAATTTTTTGATATAAAGCTAACAACAAGTAGAAAATTGCACATCATATTGACATAACCTTGATTTTTTGATTTTTTATTGCCACTTAAGAGCATAGTTTGATTGACCATGATCCTACACATACCTATGAATAGAAATGGATGTAGATTAACAAAACACAATTATGATGAAATGAAATGATTTAATTTGATTTAATATGATTGAAGATGATGAAATGAAAATGAATGTAATGGAAATGAGAAAGTGAAATTGATGAAAATGATGTAGGATGAATGAAATGAAAATGATTTAATCAAATTATAAATGAATGTAATGAAAATGAAAATGGATATGGAATGAAAATGATGCAAAAATGATTTAAGGAAATGAAATAGATGTAATGGAAATGAAAATGAAAATGGATATGGAACGAAAATGATGTAGGATGAATGAAATGAAAATGATTTAATAAAATTAAATGGATGCAATGAAAATGAAAATGGATATGGAATGTATGAAATGAAATAGATGTAATGGAAATGAAAATGGATATAGAATGAATGAAATGAAAATGAAGTGAAAATTTTTAAATATGATGAAATGAAAATGAATTGATGAAATAAAATGGATGTAATGGAAATGAAATAAAATATTTAAATATGATGAAATAAAAATGAATTGATGAAATGAAATGGTTGTAATGGAAATGAAATAACATATTAAATATGATGAAATGAAATGGAAATGAAATGAAATATTTAAATATGATGAAATGAAATATTTAAATATGATGAAATGAAATGGATGGACGAAATGTAGCTAAATGTGATAATGTGCTAGTGAAAAATAAAGTCTACAATACCTAAGAAATGAAAACTTTGTTGTGATGGTGTTGTTTATGATTGAATTATTTTTCATTTGTTTGTTGTATTTTTTGGTTTTGTTTTGGTGGTTTTTTCATTTATTTTCCACTCATTTTTTGTTTTGGCTACCAATCCTTCGGATGAGTCTGAGTAATATTCCTGATTTATTCGATGTTTCTGTGCCAACCTTTATCTTAAGTGACCCCATATGAAATGCAATCTACATGGATGCAACTAACTATCACATTTCTTAAAGAGATGCATATTAAATATCATCATTGAACACCTAGAAAAAGAGGATATAGTACAATTAATACTAGCTCAACTATGGTAATATGAATACTCCATCATTCTGATCATTGCAAAAGAAAAAATATACATGTAAAATATGCTAACCATTATTAGAAACATGCCATGGTTTAAAAGAGATATTCTTGGTACAAACATAGGTATGCAAATTTTAGATAAGAGACTTCACCTAAGATTTTATGTAAAACCGGTATAGGTACACATAGCATTCCAACTATGAGGAGGCACTTATAAGTGGGCACCAATATTACATAAAATCAAAGGATCAATGGGTCAAAACATCAAAAGTAGAAGGAAAATAAAATGAAAAATTCCATCCTACTTCCTCTAGTCAATCACATCATCGAGCTACTAGAAACACATGACAATGAAAAAACCAATATTTGTGGAATATTATGCTAGTATTTATGTGCAATAGTATGAAGCTTGTTTCATTTTTGTAGATTAAATTTTTTGTATGATTCTTGTAATGGGTCATGGAGTGTAACAATGTCAAATTTATAGCATATGGTTAGTACTGGATGCATTGGAATAAGTGTGATTGTAGGTGGTGGGTGAGTAGGTGCACTATGGCACACTAATGTCAGAGTTTAGTGGCAATTGTATTTGGTACTAGTGTGGTGAGATGCATAGAGTGAATGCATGGAAATGTGGAAAAAGAACAATTCATGTTAAGTTATAGCCATAAATAGATGAGCATGAGCATGGGAAGTGAATCACGAGGAAAGAAGAATTATTGTAGGTGTGTTAAATTAAACCATTCAGAGGCAAAGTGAATGTATGTTAGCATGGTGGGCTCACTAGACCAGTCACAAAAAGAGGCAAAGATGTGGGATGTGGTTCATCGAGGATGAGTGAGGCAAGGGTAGAGAGAAAAATATACACATCATATGTCGAGTGAATTGGTGAATCAACTAGAGCTCTAGGCACTAGACTATGAGAATATCAAGTCGATTCAAATGGAGTGAGTGCATGAGCATCCTAGGGACTCATAAGTTAGGGTGGGAGAACCTCCCTTGTCATCTTTGTTAATGTTGTCAATGAGTGCAACACAACACATGGTATATGAAGAGCTGGGTGTTAATCTGAAGATGCAAGCTAGAGGTAGCTCACAAGGGGTGAAAAAAATCACTCAAGAATTATCCATGGGTGTGGCAGATATGGAATCATCAAGGAAGGTTTTAGGAAAAGTGCAACAGAAAAGAAATGATGTTAGTATGGGTGAGGTGGCCAGCACAGCTCGAGTTAGTTGATTAACCTGAGGATCCTAATACAGGGGTTGATAAGTGAAGAGATGTGATTATTGAGTGTAGCTAAGAAAAATTTGAAGCTTGAGAGTGTAGCACAATTAGAATATGAGGTGGAGGAGCTATGAAGAGCATTGGTTGAAAAGATAGTCTAGGAAGATAATGAAGAACAAGAATTCACATTTTTTATGGGCTTAATGGATAAAGTTCATTGGGATGTAGTGAGAATAGAAGCTACACTTCTCAAAGTGGTGTTGAATAAAGGACGAGCTGATGTGCAAGATTTGGAAGCTGAGTTGTTGATGGAAAAATCACGAGTAGAAGGAAATGAGGTGGGAGTTCAAGCAGAGAAAGAAAAAGTGCAAAGATTGTAGGATACTTTGAGGACAATACAAGTGGGCTTGGAGAGCATGCAGAATGAGTTGGTGCTACTACAATTGCAATCAAACTCTTTTAATTATGTAGTGTTAAAAATGAACACAGTGTCATTGCAGTTGCAAGAGTGTTTAGCAGTGAGTGAGGAAAATGTGAGGCAATATTAGTAGTAGCTTGGTGTGGCTAAAGCTAATGTGGAGCACTGGAAGATGATGATTGAAAAGATGAAATAGGAACATGATGTGGCCCAACAAGAAATCACTTCACTAGGTATAAATAAACTGGTGGACAATGTCTTTGCAGATATGCAAAGGACTATAAAAATGCATTAGGAGATTTTTCTGTTTTTGGTATTTTTGTGAGTTTATGGATGTTTTTGGCATTTTTCAAGATAAATGAATAAGAACTAGATGGAAATCTGTAAAAATTATTAAATATGCTTGAACAAGTGACATCAAGAGGAAGGTTGACCTTCACTTATGTGTTATAACCTATTGTTTACAAGATTTGTATTGAATACCGAAAAAAAAAGAGAGTCTAAAGTGAGCTTTGTATGCAAGATGTGTATGAACTAGTACTGAATTTAGAAGTCTAAAGTCCACTAGGTTGAAAAATTGGGAGGTGACAACTCACGAATTGTACACAGAAGTTGATTGATAGATTGTGTATATGTTGATAGACTTTGTAAACAAGTTAGAGACAAGATCAAGATGAATAGTCATCCTTCATCAAGTAGGGAAATAGTATGTATTATATAGGTGTAGACCAAGATAAACATTTTGGGGATAGTAAAGAAGGTAGTTTTTTCTTTAAAATGGCATCTACGAGCTCAAAAAGGTAATGAAGGACCTAAATAGGAAAATGGATCTTGCAAAAAAAAATTCTTGGGCCTGAAAGGGGTTGTGGGGGCTAGAAAAGATGTTTTGGGCTTGAAAGGTGCTATAGGGACCCAAGAAGGTTGTGGGGGCCTAAAAAAGCTTTGTAGCCTTGAAAAAAGACACTTTGGGTCTAAAAAGGCACTATAAGGGCCCAGAAAGGGTGTTGCAGCCTTGAAAAAGGCATTAGAGGGCCTAAAATGGCACTTGAGGACCCAGAAAGGGCATTGTTGCCTTGAAAAAGGCATCGGAGGGCCTAAAAAGATGCTTGAGGGCTTAAAAAGGGCATTGTGGCCTTGAAAAAGGTGTTGGAGGGGCCTAAAAAGGCAATATGGCCTTGAAAAAGGAACTAGAGGGCTAAAGAAGGCACGTGGGCCCAAATTTATGATTAATGCAACCTCTCAAACTCAACATTTACTTATTCTAAGGCCTTGTTGGCTCCAAGGATCAAGGGTTTGACTCTCGTGACATTCAACTTCTTACTTTTCTTCTTGCAATTGGGAAGTAGGTCAATCTTGAAGGTTACTGGCAATCATGTTGTTGTGTAGGAAAAATTGTCGCCTTTTTGGATGGCAATGAAAGAGTGTGACGTATCTTTGCGGCAATCTGAGTGATGCCCAATTTTTGAAACCTATAATTATGTTCCAAACTGAAGAAATGGAATGTGGGATCATAAAGTTTTTTTAGAATAGTATTGATATGTTTTTGGAGAGTATTGGTCAATGATGGCATCTGCAACATAAATAAGTCTCAAAATCCTTCTTAATTATACTAATGAATAGAAGGGTGTGATGACAGACATAGGAAATGTTTCTTCTTATTCTCTTGAGAAAAATGTATGGTATTGACATCTTTGTTAAGAGATAATAGGACGAAGATTTTGCCATAAAATATTTAAATCTTTTCAATGTAGGGCCTCACCCATTGATTTCATATAAAACCAACTAAGGTATGCAAACTTGTCCTAAAGGAGTGGTAATTATAAATGGATAGTAGCTTGAAATGAAATCAATGAATCACCAAATTGAAATATATAAAAATAATTTATGCAAATAATAGGGGTGTTTAATTTTGCTGATTTTTGGTGGTTTTAACAAAAATAAATTGTATTTGGTTTTTTAATAAATTTTATTTTTTGATGTTTCTGATTTTTTTAAATCTTTTTTATATTAAGTTGGCACATTGATAGTGGCATGCATGCTAGTCTCCCACATGTATCTCATATTGTTGGACTGAAATAGATGGAAAGGGGATGGATGTAAGTTTTGTTGGATTATTGGGACCACATGGGATAGTCATGGAGGCTAAAATGGATTTTTGGGACCACATGGGGTTTTATGCAAGCTTAAAATGATTTTTGGGACCACATGGGTATTTATGGAGGCTAAAATGGATTTTTGGGACCACATGGCTATTAATGGAGGCTAAAATGGATTTTTGGGACCACATGGGTATTTATGGAGGCTAAAATGGATTTTTGGGACCCTTAAGGCTTATAAGTATACTTCTTCCAAACTTTTTGTCTTCACAAAACTAATGTCATCTTGAATTGAACTTCTCAATCTATTTAGGTATCTAGCAACCTTTTTAACCTCATTGTCAACATGCCTAGATCTAATGTCCAACTTATAAAATTCCTTGGTGTAATCCTTCACAATCATTTCTTTTTTTCTCCAATTTTCCATTCTCATCAAAAAAGTTAATATGATAATCAATAAGAAGAAATTTATTTTTCAACTTACCAACCATTTTCTCCCAAGTATTTATATTTTCCTTTCCTCTTCTTTTTTTACTAGTTTGCAATTGTTCCCACCAAAGACAAGCATGCACTATAAATTTATTGGCCATTATCCTTCCCTTTAATGTCATAGGGGTTACTTTTATAGTAAAATTATTTTTGCGTATGATATATTCAAGCCAAAAAACTATTTTTACAATAGTTCTTATAAGAATTGTAACTCTCTACAAGTTATAGGTTATAAATCCGATTTGCCACTTTACAACTAATCCAAATATAATTCTCCACAATCCAAAGACTTTAGAAGGAAGGAAACCTTGGTTCCAATACCACCTAACACAAGGTAGGAAAGGTAACGAGAACAAAGGATACTCACTAACCACCCTGCTACATTAGTGAACCCAACAAAAATATGGAAGAACAATAGTTTATATTTGTTTTTGTTTCATAACACATGCCCCATTTCACCTAGAAATGGGGACCGCCTAATTTATTTTTTAGCTTCCCAAATCCCTTGTCTGGGGTTTGAGTCTTTTCTAGGGTTTTAACTAGTGTTTTTGCCTAATATAGGTCTCTGTCTAAAAACCCAGGTTTTGGAAACCATGTTGCTAAAGGATAAAATCAAATTTGCACTATGAAGGTGCACTAGGATACCTAGTGCACCTCACTAGGTTCGCTAGTGTGCTAAGTTACATGGGAAAGAACTTTCCTCTTGGAAGTGTGTAGTTGCACAACTACGCACCTCCAAGTGGTGTGCCTTTGCATTACCCCACCCTCACAACTACACACAACACCACAAAAAACAAATTAAAACCTCTAAAACAAGGTGTACACCTAGCACACCTCATGAGGTGCACAAGGTGTGCACCTTACCTTTTGTTACATTAACTTAAAAACTCTAAAAAAATTTAAAAACTAAACAAAATAACTTACATTGGGAAAAAGGTGTATAGTTACGCACCTATCTAAGGTGCGCACCTATGCACCTTTACATAGACAAGCATCCCCAAGTGGATTAATTGGTGCACTAAATGTGCACCCTTTCTTGCAGTTACAAGTTTTGTAAGGGTGCCGACCTAGTGCACCCCATGAGGTGTGCTAGATGCACATCCTTATTTTTAAGAGCTTTGTTAAAGAAAAGTGCACCTAGCACACCTTAGAGGTGCACCAGGTGCACCCTTTTTTTGTCTTTTAGAGGGTTTTAGTGGTTTTTAGATGTTTTTAAGTTAGTTTTGGTAAATTAGGGTTTTTTGGTTTATTTATTTTCCTTATTAGGGTTTTTCTTTATTAAGTTTTTTTCTGCTTCTAGACTAATGTTTGCTTCTTTGTGTAGGTAAGAAATGCATCCCTAACTTGTCTGTGTCATAACTTTTGACCTAGAGCTTAGAATTCAAAATCATTTAAACTATCAAAAAAAGGAACTAAAAACCTAATTTTATTCCCTAAAATAGTGAGCCTTCAGTTGCCTAGTTTTAAGGACCAACGAAGCTTTTCAAATTGAAATTTTGAGAAGAAGACCTTTGAAAAAGCCAGTAATGCCTTGAGAAATCTTGTGAAAAGGTTTCAAACATTTGATCATTTTGGATAATCTAGATTACTTGGTCTCTCTCTGGGAAGGATAGGGCAGTTGGAGATAAGAAAGAGATCAAAGATATAGAGGTTGGACACATGAACCAGAACAGGTTCCTCATCTCATGCAATTATTAATGACAAGATTCAACACAGGTGCCTTGGAATTTTAGATAGAAAAAGTAGGAGTTCAAATGTATGAAAGCGTTTGGCTATAAAGAAGGTACAAATCATCAAAAAGGGGGAAAATAAGTACACTAGAGTTCTCGCAAACCTCATTTGAGAAAAACCTAGACACTATTTTCAAAACTGAGAACTTTGATTTTTTGGCGAATTGAGCTTTCGAGCTTTCAAGGTGCCCAAGTGCACTAGGTGCATAGGTGCACTACTTCCAAGGTGCACCAAATTTTTTTGAAGAAGTCAAAGGTGCACTGATAGTTAACTGCTAGTTCTAAATTGAGAGCTTTTCATGCACCAAATATGCATTTTGACGGTAGTTTATCTCCTACAAACATCTAGTGAACGTGGAGATTCTATTTTTGGCACTTCTAGACATTCCTACATCGTCTAATGGAATTATTATTCTTATTTTCTCATACTTTCTTTGTTTTAAGACATGTAAAGGCTCATGCATCCATAAATAATGATATAAATATGGATGGAGTCCTACTAAGCACCAATTAGAGAGTTAGTTTTTACATAAATAAATTTTTTTTATTAGTTTAGAAGCATATGTTTGCATAAAGAGATCTCTCACTCTCAACACAAATTGAGGAGATGATTTCTTATAAATTTAGGAATGTAACATGTATTCTAGGCCATTATTTTGATGCAATAATATATGCTTTTGGTGCTCACATTTGTGAAGGGAAATGAGAGCACCCAAGAAATACATCTGAGATCAGTATGCACATCCTGTATACAATAGTTTTTGGTACAACTTCTAATCAACAAATACAAGTGCATACTACTATTCCATAAAAGAAAAAATAGACATAGTTGATTTCCCACAATTAAAACTTTAAAGGAAAGTGATTGCAATTTACTGATCTAAACAAAAAATTCAGTAGCATTATGACATACAGATTATTACTCTACAATCATAGAACTAAAAGAATTAGACAGAATAGAGAACACAGATATATGTGGGGAAAACCTTTCCAGGTAAAAAACCCCACCCTCTAAACCATCAAGCTAATGTATTATTCAGTAACAAGTTACAATACATTTTTAGCCTTCACATGGAGATTTACATCTTGCTCCATTCTAGAGAAAATCTAGCAGCATAACCTTGTGCAAATATCTTCTCATCTCACTCTTCCACTCTATTGCATTACAACATGCAATACTCATTTTATGAACATCTTAAGACCCAACAAAATGCCCACAAAGGAGTTGGGCATTTTTCATGGCTCAACCACCAAGAACCATGCACAATGCCACATGTACATCCAATACCAAGAAAAGGGTGTCCATCCCTTGAATAGGCAATGACAGCTTGTCATAGAATTTGCCAAAAATAGCAGTCACAAGAGAAGTGTAAGGGAATCCGTCATACCAACCTATTTTTGGCATATTCTCTTACACACACCAACCACTCATTCTTGGGCGCCCAAATAGGCCTCATGTTATAAGATGCTCTTACACCTGTCATAGCTCATTCCTTAAATAGCTCTTACGCATCATAGGAATCCGTCATAACCATCTCAGCCATGATTTCCTTCACACACTTCAAGATGCCGACACATGTAAGTGATCAACATGCCAACTAGACATGTACACTCACATTTACATATTATTTGCAAAAATACATTTTACAAAACAAATAATAATAAGAATAGGAATTATACAAGGTTGAGACACCTTATTCCTAACAATTTGGAGTGTAGTAATTCTTGCCTAAGTGTGTTATATTTTATGAATGTATGCTCATGGAGTGTAATGGAGCCAATAGTTTTATTGTGTTATTTTTATTGTGTGATCTTTTTATTTTTGTGTTTGCTATAGTTCTACAAATTCTGCTAACATACTTAATTCGAGAAGAGATCACCATATTGTTCCTCCATAGCTTTTTTTTTCTCGCATGAGTGCACTTTCCATGGCCTTGCAATTTGATGAAAAGTGAAACATCTTACAGTTACTGAATTCTCATTGACAATTGCATTAGTGGAATTAAGGAAGCAATGCTCTTTATTTCATTGGTTACCTACAAATCTTTTCAAAGGCTTAACTTGCAGACGTGTTGTTTTTGTAGGTTATGTCCATTATGACTTTACTTTTCATGTTATTTTCTCAGACTTCTTGTTACCCTATCTTTGTTATTTTCTTTGACAAAACTTGGTTAATTTTAGGAATTTATATAGTTGCATTGTTATATTGCATTCATTAAAAAAAAAAAAAATACCAAAAAAACATATCTCTTTCATGGTTAATTTTGAAACAACAAGTAGATTGATCATTTGATCCAAAATTGGTTCAAACCAGCAAAGGCCTCTTTTTGAAAAAATACATTTATCTTCAAATGAGTGGATTCTAGTAGGTCGCAAGATTGCCCAGAACTTTGGAGTTGATCCCAGATTAGCTTTTCAAGAGATGAATTTGAAAGGATTCCTATCATTAAGCATCATGCAAAATGAGAGCTCAACAATATTGATTCCACTACAAATATGGTGAGACAATCTTCTTACAATGTGTTAGGTATAAGGCCTACCTGGTTGTAGTCATATACAAGAAAATTATAATCAATGAGCTTAAAATATTGGGTTTAGAAACCCAAAATTCTTATATATGTAAATTTCTACTAATCTAAGGCTTATTTAACCTCATCCTAGATCTCAAATATATAACCATAAAGACCACAAGCTGACCTAGAAGTTATGTTTGTCACAAATATAGATTCTTCACCAAAAGAAAATTAGAAAATTAATATATAGGAAAATAAATATATTTGGGCACCAAGATGTGTTAAAAAATGATCTAAGAAGATGTCTACAAGGCCACAAAAATCCTTGAAATTACATGAATGTTGCAGAAGCCAATTGTTGCATGCCACTCGATGCATCCAGAAATGAGCACACCTCAACAAAAGAGAAGGATAAATATTCAGTAATATGGAATTAAATTATATGAACATAAGAGATGGCTCTGTGATAGGTTAAAAGTAAAGAGTCAAATGCATGGAAAGGAAGAACTCAAACAATAATGATTGTTCCCCAAATAGAAAACTAATACAAGGAAATAGGAAATATTTTTAGTTGATGCAAGATTGCTGAAGAATGTACAAGATGCTTTTGTATCATGTTAACTAGGGAAACCTTGGCCAAGGAAAAACCCTTGGTGGGTATGGTACCCACAAAATTATGCACTAATAAAAAATACCCTATAAAGAGTGTTGTTGATTCTATTAGGAGTCTATTAAAATATACATTTTAGGACATAAATAGTTATTAGAGGATGAGACCTTGTTAGAGTTATCAAACCTATTAGGATTTTTATTGTACAAACAAATCTCATTACTCACACAATGAATGGTAATTTATATAAGATATATAGATAATATACCAAAACTAACAAGGCTGATATCTTCAATTTCATATTAGTCCTCATGTGTTCCTTGCATCTAATGATGCCCATATATCATCTATTATCATCTCACCATCAATCCATCCATCAATCCATCCATACATGCATACATAAAGCTTTCATGTACCATAATCATACCATATTATAATCCTCGATATTTTCTCATAGCGAAAAGGTCTTTTTATATACTATTTTCATTTAGTTTGTCCGGTCACCCTAAATAGAAAAATATGTTACATGTCTCAAAAAGAATTATCATAGTTTTCTAAGTGAGGGTATGTTAGAGTAATTAGATATTTCCTAATTAACTCTAGTTGCTAAAGCTAAACTTTAGGCATCTAATAATAAATTCTTTTATTGATTATTTGTATGCAACATTAGTTAGATCTTTTTAGGCTTTTGATCTCCTTTATAAGGATGATCTCTCATTGTAAACATTCACGAAGAATTTAGATTAATTCATTATTTATTATAACAATCTACTTTTTTTCTCATAAAAAATGTCTCATCTATGGATCTGAAAATTTATGTCTGCATAGCCTTTTGCTTCTCTTCTGTAAGAGGTGTTTTCATGTAGTTAATTCTTGAGACCTATGGAGTTCTAATTTGGAAATTATTTATATCATTGGAAAGGTCTTTCTTAGCTCTTTCAAGTGATACTAGTTGTTTTTCCAGATTGTTCTTCAAGAGAATTCAATTCACTCTTCTGCATTTATGCATTCTGGGAGATATCTTGGTTGTTTTAGGTTTGCAAATTGATTTCTTTGCTTTAGATGATTCGTCATGACTTGTACTATCTATTGTATTAGTCTTATGTTTCTTATGATCTATTTAGATATATTTTGTATGCATTCTTGCACACACACTCAGATAAATTGCCATATTGTATCTTTATTTTCATTTTAGTTATTTTGCCTTGTTTTGCCTTCTGATTCTCGAGCAGTGTCATCTGAGGATACTCATGTAGATTATTGTACTCTTGGAATTTAACATATCTTGTGCCTTATTGTACGTACACTCCTTTGATAAAGTGCCATTGGGGGGTTCATATTTTTCCTTTGTTTTCCATCTTCCTTTGTCCAATGAGTGTCGAACTTCCATAACATTAGCCTCATGTTGTGTCTGAGATTGATCACCTTAGTACACACATATGTATTCTTTTGTGCATCTTGATCATAGTTCCTTGACTTGCAGTTCTTTTGGTCCACTTTTCCAATTGCATATCACCTCACCCTTGTTTGCATTAAAGAGGGTTCTTTTGTTGTTTCTTATGCTTCTTTTTTTTTGATTGATCAGCTCTTCAAGATTTGGTGTTTCATGCCATCTGTGTCTTCAAGTTTAGTTATTTTCCTTTGTGTGCCTCCTGATTCGATGCAGATTATACTCTTCTCTACCTGGTCAAGAGCTTTTTTAGTGGAGGTTCTTTAGATCAACAGTTACTTTTGATAGAGCTTTGTAGCTTCTACATGCTTCAGTGGTGTTCTTCATGATCATCTTTTGTTCCTATCTTCTGGGGCATTCCCTAGCTTGGAGGTTTCTTCAATCCTTCACTAGTTTCTTTAGCAATATTTCCATCACTTTTTTTAGTAAGGTTTTTCCCATGCAATTTTCTCTATTCCTCCTCTTTTTAGAGATTTGGTTGTGTTTGGGTACCTCATCAAGCTTTTTTGTGGGGAACCAATTCTACTTTCAATAGTACTTTCTAGGATTTTAACTACTCCACAAGTTTATCTTAAGGAGGGGTGTTAGAGTAATTAGATAATTCCTAATTAACTCTAGTTTCTTAAGCTAAACTTTATGCATCCAATAATTAATTCACTTATTAATTATTTTTATGCAACCTAGGTTAGATTTTTTTAGGGTTTTGATCTCATTTATAAGGACAATCTCTCATTGTAAACTTTCACTAAAAATTGGGATTAATTCATTATTGATTGTAGCAATCTACTTTTTTTCTCATCAAAAATGTCTCATCTATTGATCTAGCAATTTTTACCTCCATAGCCTTTTGCTTCTCTCTTATGTAACAGATGTTTCCATGCAAGTGATTCTTGAGAGTTGCACGGTTGATCTTTCATCAACTTCAATAGGGTAAACATCTAGAATGCCAGCCCTATATTTCCATTTTCTTCAATAAAGTTCATACCTAACTTTCCTTCATACAAACCTTTCTATAACTCCCTCTTAGGTATATATGTACATATATTTTGCTAACTCCTCCATTAACATCATTGGAAAAGATGAGTGTCCTATTTACAAGTCAAAATTGTCATCCTCTTGATCTTTTTGAACATAACTCATAATGTCTAAAAAAAATCTTCTTAGAGTCTCAAACATTGTATTGCAACTCTTCTTTATTATCTTTTCAACTTAAATGGTTGCACATATGCAATAGGCTACCATCTCTAATCTATTTAGATCAATTGGCCTAAAATCCTAATAATCCTTGAATACCTTGAGTTCTTTTTGCATCATATTTAGTTTAGGCATCAATAAAATTTAGAATAAAGACTCTCTCTCTCTCTCTCTCTCTCTCTCTCTCTCTCTCTCTCTCTCTCTCTCTCTCTCTCTCTCTCTCTCTCACACACACACACACACACACACACACACATCAATTTTTTTTTAACTACCTTGTCCATTTCTGTAAAACTTAATTCATTCTTCTCAAATTCATTAGCTAGCCTCTCTAGCTTCTCTTCATCTTCCTTAATGCATTCAGTTACATCCTCAACATACTTTACTACCTTGTGCAAGTGGCATGGAATTTCTTACTTGAACTATTCTCACACTTTTATTTATTTTTATGACTACTTTTTCCTCTACATAAATCTCATGTAATTATGAGATTATTATTCTTTTCATTATTGGTATAGAAAATTACATAAATAATCCTATTTTTATTAATACTAGTCCCACAAAATTTTTAAATACCTATAGCTTTAACTAAGATTAAAATAAATAAATATTCATAGATTTCTTATTAAATTGACTAGCACTATCAGAATGTACTCTTAAAATAGCATATTCTTTAAATACTTTTTAATTTTTTATGTTTTCCCCTTTACATAAATCTTGTGTAATTGTGATTTTTAACTCATTTCATAATCTATATAGGAAAGTACATTTTATTAGTATTTACCAATAGACTAGACTAAATACTATTGTAATGAGTTTCTCTTAACTCTTATTAATAATCTATATTTCTATCAATTACTATACATATTGCTTCTTTTCTATTTTATTTGAAAAATATTAAAAAGTTAACATGCTACTTTTTTTAATTATAAAATGATCAAAATTAGACATATCATTTAAGAATATATAATACATTGAATAGTTTTTTAATAGTAACATACGATTTTTTTTATTTATTAGAATACAATAATACTATTCTTCCATATCATTCACTATGCGGCACTTGTTTATTTATTAGTTTTAACAATGTTACACAAACATTTTATTATATTTTTCTTAAAACCTTTTATAAATATTAAATATTAATACTTTTCTCTTTTCTCTTCATTCATTTACTCCATACTTCAAATGCTATTATTTTATCACACTTGTTAGTACTAGTTCCAAAGAATTGTTGAAAAAAAATTCTATGAGTTCTACTAATATTTAAATAAATGAATAAAAATAATAATGGTAGAGATTTCTCATTTAGACTGATTAAAGACTATTTGAATCCCTTCAGTATGAAATAATACTAAAATTAAAAAATATATCTCAAATTCTTTAAAATCTATAAAAACTTTTTAGTTTTTTATTTCTCTACATAAATTTCATGTGGATATGATTTTCTCATTCTTTTCATCATTGATGTAGAATGACTCAAAAAAAAAATTTTAAAAATTATGAATTTCACTAATATCAAAATAAATAAATAAATAACAATAAAGATTCTCATAGTTTCAAAATATTATATTCTTTTATACTGTTACTCAATTTTTTTATTCCTAACTTTAACTCGTTACAATAAAAACACAAATATTTTAAAGACCTGCCATAACATGTGGTGAACGCGTTAAAACCTCGCTCTCCACGTTTTAACTTTTTGTTTCAATTGTTTTGTCATCTGCAGTTTGACATCGAAAATTCCACATGTAGATCGTTGGGCATCCGAGAAATTCAAACACGTGATGATCTCACTTTGATCCCCTTAACAGAGTTTTTCTCTATAAAAGGAAGTGAATTGTTAAGAGATTCATTCAGATCTCTTCGCTTCACATAAAAAATAGAAATGGAAGCCCATCTCCACCTTTATGAGATGATTCTTTGCGCTGCAAAGCCCATGGCTCTTAAAGCTGCTGTCTTGCTTAACATCCCCCAAATTATCAAAGAAAAGCCTCTCTCTGTTGATGAAATTGCTGAGCATATTTCTGCCTCCACAGAAAACAAGGTTGTTCCCCACAAGGAGTACTTGTCTAGGATTCTGAGGCTGCTGGCTTCTTGTGGAATTTTCACTGAAGATGTGGATGAGCAAAGCAAGCAAATGAAGTATGGGTTGAACAGTGTTTCCAAGCTGCTAGTGAAGGAAGGAGATAGGGATTCTTGTGTGCCATTTGTGATGTTACTTACAGACAAAGCTTACCAGGATAGTTACCACTACTTTGAAGATGCTGTCTTGGAAGGATCTCATCCCTTCATAAAAGTCCACGGCATGAGCCCTTGGGAATATGTGGGCTCAAATGCTCAAGCCAACAAGCTTTTTAATGAGGGCATGGCTTGCCATACAAAAGATCTCATGGCTTCTGTGGTGAAGATGTATGATGGATTCAAGAGTGCAAGGAGTGTGGTGGATGTAGCTGGAGGAGTGGGATCTGCATTGTCTGTTATAATTGCTGAATATCCGCACATACAGGGCATTAACTTTGACTTGCCCCATGTTATTGCAACTGCACCTCCCATATTAGGTGAGTAGTGGACGGCTTAAACATCACAGACTAAGGTTTGAGTCTTAGACTAAAAGCTTCATTCTTACACTAAAAGTATTAAATAGTCAAAGTTGACTTATTTTTCCACGCTTAATTTATTTGTTAGTGTGTGATTTTTGAAGGATGGCTAGTGAGCAGTCTCATCTCAATTTTGAGTTCAAGTGTAAACTACATGTTTTGAACTTTAGACTGTTTAGCTGGTTTGTTTTAAAATAATATGAACTTCTCCAATATAACTCATCGAATTGTATAGCTTTAACTTTGGCTTGTCTCATGCATTGGAATTGCACCTTTGGTACAGGAGTGAAGTATGTTTGTGGAAACATGTTTGACAAAATTCCATGTGGAGACATAATTTTCATGAAGGTAAAAGATATGTCATTAAGAAACAATATACTTTAGTATTTGTTGACTTCTTATCTTTCTTTGCTATGTCAACATTATGCTTAGTTAGTAATTCATATAACAATTATTGTCTTCTTTTGTTATTTCTTCACTTTCTTTGCTACATCAATACTTATGTCTATAGAAGAGCTATTGTCATATTTATTGCAGTGGATTTTGCATGATTGGGATGATGAGAAGTGTGTAGAACTTTTGAAGAAGATCTATGAAGCAACACCAAAGCATGGGAAGGTCCTAATTGTTGAAGCACTCCTGGAGGGTTCTCAAGGAAGCACAAATCGACTAGGATTATTGTTTGATATTCATATGACCATCTATACTATGGGTGGAAAGGAGAGAACCGAGGAAGAATTTAGTCAATTATTTTTCAAAGCAGGGTTTAAGAGTTATAGTATCATGAAACTGCCATTTCTCCAAGTACTTATAGAAATATCTAAGTCTTAAAGTATTTGTAGAATACTATAATATTATGTTCTTATTCAAATAATCCTAGAAGTATCCCTCTTAAGACAATGTTTTATCTAAATTTCTAAAGACTATGATATTATGCTCTTATTTAAATAATCCTAGAAGTATCCCTCTTAAGACATTGTATCCCTCTTGCGCAATAATATTAAGTTGTGAAGAAAATTATATCAAGTTGTAAAAATACATTTCTATATGAGGAAGGATTTGATATATTACATTGAATGTTAATATATTCTCTATTATGTTTTTAAATAACTATAATGGTGAGCATTTTAAAGTCCTTATATGATAAATGATTAATATTAAATAGCAGTCCTTATATGGTAATTGATTAATATTAAATAGCACTTTTATCATATATGTTATCCTTTCTTAAAAATTCATGATTCTTGAATACTAGATTGTATCTTTAAATTTTGTTAGTTCAAAAAGCTTGAATCAGAGCATAAAAACTATTCCTGAATTTGGAATTATGCTTTGTACTCCAACGTCTCCTTCGGTGCGTCTAAGTATTTGGAGTGTGCAAATCATTTTTGGATTTTCAAATATCAATCCATGCATTTCATTCAAAAGCATATTACAATTGTGGTACAGTAGAGCTCTAAAAGGGATGGTATATTAGAATCATATACTTCAACTTTGTGCCTCTCATAAATATTTGCTATTTGGTATCTATAAGTTATTAACAATAGTTTTTGAATCATCATTGTTTCTTATACTGTTCTACTATTTATCAAATATTCTAAGTTTTAAAAATATGTTAGTTTTTATTTGGTTATATGAGTTATATTTTTCTTATTAACCGTATTATTATTTTTTTAGTTTTTATTTGGTTATATGAGTTATACTTTTCTTATTAATTGTATTATTTTTTCCTTATCTAGACATACATATAGACTGAGTAGAATTATATATTCTATAGAGATGGCTTGAAAGGACACTCTCCTAGTTGGTTTATAACTTGTAACTAAAATAATTCTATGCAAACCTTCTTAAATCATTAGTATTCAATATGTACAATTTTATTTTGAGAAAATAAAGAAATTCATATATTTTGAATAGGTTTTTTTTTATTAAATTGGCTATATTACTATATATTTTATTAATTATAATAATTAGTTCCATAATTCTTTAGGGAAAGAGCTGAAAGAACTAGTAAGAGAATCCTACTTTTTCGTTGGTTACAAAAAAGAAAGGCTCTTAACTAGCTAGAAATAGAAAAGAAATAATACATTTTCCAAAATATACCATATGCATGATATCCTGCCGACTAGCCCTCCAAAATAAAGATATCCCTCCATATGAATCAGATAGTACATAAAATTTTTTTTTATAGAAATATAAAAAGAAACAACATTATAGAAATATACTTGAAATAATAGATGTCTGAACATAAATGGTGGAAAATTTAGACTCCTTTCCTCTTTAGAGGAGAATTATCTTCATTCTTCTTTTTTGGCAAATCTTCTATTCTCTATATTTTTGTGTTAGATCTTTTTCTAGTGAAATTAGATATTTTGGGGTGAAGAAACATTTGTGTTTATCTTTGAAGATTGAAAACATAAGACAAATGGTTTTTTGAATTAATAGAAAAATAGTTGTATAAAAAGCATTTTGAGGGCTCAAAGTTATTCTTCTTTGTATCTAAAGTTGAAGTTAAAGAAAAATTTGAAATTGAACATGGAACATTTAAATAATATCTTCCAAACTAAAGTTGACATTGTGAAGAAACACAAAATATTAAAAGAAAAAGTTATTACTACTGGCAGGGATGGCAAAATAATTTAAATGATGAGTTAATGATGGTTTATGAGGATAGACTAACCAAGGATGGGATCTTTTAGTTGTACAAGTTAAGCTAAATATTAATACCAAACGTCACATAAATTTTAATCTTTTCATAAGAATAGAAAAATGAAGAAGGAATATTAATAGCATTCAATAATAAAATATAGTCAAAGAGGAAGTTTTTCTTTTTTTAGAAATTCCTAATAATTGGAAAGGTTTTAATAATTCTACACCAAATTTGTTAAAACAAAATTATCTCTTGTCTTATATCACAATAGACAAAAAAAAGCTAATAGAAAAAATTACTTTTATAGAAATAAAATTTCTCTTAAACAACATCATATGAAGAGAACTCCAAGTTAGGTGGGTTCATTTCTAGTTTTTCTCAAAAATGAGAAGAATTTACTCAGGCATTACAAGGTGCAAAAACTTTAGACATAGTTTTAAAAGAAATAAACAACAATATCCTTACTTAATTTTTCCCAAAAGAAAAAGCATTAAGTTGGAATGAATTTTATTCTATTTCCTTTACAATACAGTTTTTAAAATTTTCACTAAATTTATAGCTAGTAGATTTTAAAAATTTGAACTAATTTTTATCTAACAGATTCAAAAATATTGAGCCCTAAAATGTTAACCCTGGGGCTTTGATGCAAGAGCATCCAAAGGTATAAGGGCAATCCTGTGTCACCCAAAAAAAAAAAAATTACTTAGACTTACGTTCTGTTTCATGTGTTTTCATTTTTGGATACCCATTTGGGTCAAATAAAGGTTCCAACTCTCACAGTTCCACTATCAGTGTTCTAGGTTAGAGTATTTGAGCACCTTGGGATGTGTAAATGCCAAAAAAATAGGAGTATGTAATTGAGCCATTATTTTGGTAAATTAGAGGGTGTAAATTGGCCAGATGAATGTAATTGTAATTTATAGCATTCCAGAAAAAGAATCAAGTCAAAAGGCCCCACAATTTAAAAGTTATCGTAGTTTTTCAGTTTCTTGAGACCTCCTAAGAATGCTTCAAAGTCAGGTTAGGGGCATTAAATGACCTCAAATAGGATCAAAAAAAGGGGGACAAGCAAAGCTCATCCATAGGGCTATAGAGTTCTTTGAGAGCTTTCTAAAAATGTAAATAGTTCGTCAATCAAAGCTATAGTTCAAAAGTTATGCCTCTTGAAAGTTTGGTTACCATTTCTGAATTCTTCTAATTTTGTGCCAACTTCTAATGTGTAATGCCCTGCCAAGGGATCCAAAGAATTAACCTAAAGTTTTCCAAACATTTTTTTAAAAAAAAACATGAAAGTAAAACCATTCATAACATCGGCGGAAGCAATAGTAACATCCACCTGAAAGTAAACATAACATAATAGATTACATTATTTAAAGATCCCTTAATGTTGAATTACATCTAAATCGACCATTCATGTAACATCACATTCTTATAAAATAACAACGATACATCCAACATTCTTAAACCATATACAAGTGTCCTTTTTGTAACTACATTTTAGTTTAGCTCAATCATCCATTGCACATGATACAAGGTATGAAAGGCTTAAAAGAATAAACATCTATGTAAATAAAGTACATCAACATCCAATATTAATCCATGATGCAATTAAAGTAAATGAAACCACATGTCATACATGATACATCATCACAAAAGATATAATCCATCATAAAAGATAATCATATAACACAAACATAAATAACTAAGTGCATGGTTCCTCCCAACCGTAAATAGCATCATTAGACCATCGTGGATCTTAGCCATCCCTCCGTGCGTAACATTCCAAAGCACCGAAGAGATCATCGGTATTATCATAGTACGAATGTCACTCCTAAAACATCCTACTAATATGCAAAGTAAAGCATATGATACCATTATCTAACATATGCAAATCATCAATTTAAGAAACATACCAATAAATACATCCATCATAAGGTATATCATCTATCATAATGCTCCAAGAACAGAATGAAGATAAATACCAACCAAGAATGCATCAGCCACGGTGTCTCAGATGGGTCTCAAATGATAAGAGTGGAAAAACACTACCACCTGATCACATGGTACCTAAGTGGTCCACTCCCACTGTGCTGAGGAGATAATCTCAAGTCCCAAACAAGATATAGAAATCACATAGCATAATACTCTTTAAGTCTAACAATCTTAAAAGCATACTAACTCAAAGGTTCTATCACACAAAATCGACATCTAATTCCTAGAGGCACAACAATAAGTACACCACCAAAGGTACACAAAATCTATAGAGGAAACTCAGGCTACATACTAGGGAGTGTCATCACATGGCTGCTTGAGTTACCTTGGACTGATCTCTCATTAGACCCCAGACCCTCAATTGTTGAGTTACCCTGGATTGGTTACTCTAAACCCCGGACCCTCAATGTGGCACATGTGAAAACCAAGAAGCCCTCTCAAGAAGACGAGGCACTTCTCCCATCCTTAGTCTATACAAGCACTCAAGGGATGGGTGGTTCAAATATCTCTAACTTATCCTTTCAATGTGTTTTCCCTCCATAAATTTGAATTACTAGATTATCACTTATTACATAACTTGCATTAGGTTACCCTGGTACTGACCACTTTGGGCCCTAAACCCCTATGCAAGCCACTCCCATAGTCATGTGCCTAGACAACCTCTCCTAGGAACATAAATTCATAGTTGTGTACCATACCACAACACTCATAAAGATCAAACTTGGTTCATTAATAGGCAACCTGATACTAAGATGGTTCTCCTATCCAAGAACACATAAAAAATTCTCAAAATAAACTTCATAAATATAATCTCCAATGTAAATCACAATATCCATTGGTTCTTAACAACCAACCAAGAATATCTCAAAATAATACTGGTCAAAGACTCCAAAATGGTTGAGTCGAATATGTCACAACATGACATCATCAAAAAATAAATCAACATTTCAGTCCCATCATGGCAACTGGAAAGAAATCCAAGGATAATTGATCGATGACTCAAAAATGGTTAAGTCAAGTGTCTTAGATACAAATAACTCAACTTCACTCAAGAAGATTGATACGCAATAACAATCAGTAATACAATCATCTCATAGAGCATACCATCACATAACCATGGTTGAGTTTATAAAAATCAGAATTAAGACATCATCATGACATCACAATCATAATCCCTAAGCCTCTGGTAGACGTCCTATAACTGGTCAACACTAGTCAACCCAAAACCCAAAACAAGAAGCATAGAGAAAACACAATGCAAACACATGTTTTAGTTTATTAAAATCGCATAGCTGAATAATGTGTAGAGCTTCATTTTTTTGTTTCAAATATAAATGTGTAAGGTTCTTCATTTGACCTACACATCAACCCATTTGTTTCCCCAATAACATTATTCTTTCCATCATTAAAATAATATTCTAAGAATAGATGAAGGATTAAATCATTTGACATTTAAAAATCATTCACTTTATTTTGCTAAGATCATTGTTACAAATTGAATGACTCTTCTTAATGTTACTTCAACTTTTAACATAAATAAAGGATCATTATTCATCTAAATTATAAGAGAGCCAATTACTAGTCTTCGAATAAGAAGATTATAACTTTATTAAAATGATCAATTTAATCAATCAATTAACATAGGTACACCATCCATGACCTATTAACATTCTAATAGTTCTCAATTAAATATTACTAAGTCTCACTATTAAAATATCTAAGGTCATTATTCAAGTCATAAGAGTACGACTTTTCAATTTCGATGTAATTACTTAACAACTTCACTAAAAGAATCGATATTAGCATATCAATTAAAACTTTATTACATAACTTAATTATTAATTAAATCTAATAAACTCTAATTAATTTAATTAATAATTACATATCCATGGCAATGTTCCAATTAATATTAGTTGACTAATAACTAACTATAATTTTGTAAGTTAAAAGTCAACTATAATCTAGTACACAAATATTCATATTCATACTTCAATAATAATAACTTGCTAATATTTAATAACAAGCTATATTGGAAATCTTATTAATAAATCTATAATGACCACATTCGTCACTCTACAACAATGTTTCCATTTATATTTTAATAATAACAAGTTATAATAAATCCTCAACACCAAGTATTATTATCTCAAATAAGTTTCCCCTTTGTACGCTAATTCAATTTATTAACCAATTCAATTTGATTAATATCTTTTATAGTACTTCAATCATTAACTAATCTCCTCTAGATTAACTCTGATCATATTAATTGATAACTATTTATACTATTTATACTATTATTTATTAATAGTTTGTTAGACACAACAAACATTAATAAATAATAAACTCATCAAAACTATTATTAATCGATCTAGAGAACTTTACATGAGCTTCATTAGCTAACTCTTAATACCATTAAGGTATATCAATAATTTATTTAATAATATATAATGTATTAATAATACCATAGTAATTCAAATTATAACAATGTTATAACAATGACTCCATGTCAATTAAATCTTAATCCATTATCATCAAAGTCTCCTCGTTTAAAAATGTAATATAAAATTACCATCTCTAAATTATTTAATATATATTAAATAGTATTTAATATACATAATAAAAAGTCCACTATATAAACTTTATTAAAATCTCTTTTCTTTTAATTTTCTCTCATTTAAAAATCCAAATAAGGAAAGATTGCAATAATATCTTTAATTCATTCCATGCTTTCATATATTATTTCTGTGAAGTTTAAGCATAAAGAACTCTTGGAGAAATATCTATCCTTGAATAAAATAGTCTCAGTATGAGGGTCATATCTCCCTAATGAAATGTTAAATCGGGATGAAATTGAAATATGTTGAAAAGAGCCAAGTTGCGTCAATTCTGACTGGAGCGATCGAATAAATTCGATCATGATAAAAAGTTATGAATGACTGAGTTCGAGTCTATGCAAGGGGCAGCGATAGGACAATTTGTGATGAATTAAGAATTTTCTCTTAAAATAATTGTTCTCTAAATTTACCCATTCATCCATCTAATAGGTTTGTTCGTACGCATATGAAAATATAATTCGATAGAAAGATTACATCTAACTATTCAAATCTTCAACTTAGAATTTTAATTTTAATTTCAAATCTTGTCTATCTAATTTCACAATATAACTTCGAACCCAAACCCGATTCAGATCTAATTTCTTTCTTAAATTGAAGCTAGGGTTTTCTAATGAGTTCTCTATTGATTTGTTTTGCAACCAAATAAATACATATCTAGATTCCAATTTCAAATTACAAATTCAATCATAGAGAAGTTTTAGACACATATAATAGACACGATGAAGATAGGAAGAGAAAGAGTGCAATAAATTATGTTGATTATCACCAGTGCACCTAGACATTGATGCTAATTTGCCATGCCTCAGAAGTCCATAGAAAATCTCTTCCTTCTCCAACATTCAAAATTCCTCCAAGATCCAAGCCAATCAAATCCTCCAAATGACTAGAAGTGCTAGAAGAAGAATGGAAGCATATAGAAGCATATGAGCACTTAAAAATATATGAGCATGTAGAAACATATGAGCATGAATAAGAATATGAATATGAAGAAGAATATGAGCATGTAAGCTTGAAGCTTTCATTTTTAGCTTGAAGCTTGTAGATTGTAGCTTGTAACTTCCATTAAGCTTGTTCGAACACACTAGGAGAGCCTCTATTTAAAGGCCTGTAAGATGCATCTAGAGTGTCTCTAGAAACAACTAGAAGATAAGCATGGAAATCAAGCATGGGTCTTCTCCAACCTTCTAGATGAGTCTTAAGGTTGTAGACATCATGTGCTCAAATAAAATGCTAACTTCTAATTGTAGACAACTTATGCATTCTTAGAGTGCAAACCCCTATGTTGTCTACATGACAACTCTCGAGAATTTGCCAACTCCTATGTGAGAAAACATTAAAATAATGCACAATAATTAATATAATATTTACTTTACTCTTTTCAATTTAATTTATTTATTTATTAAATCTCATGCACTAACTCTAATATCTCTACTTTTCAATCTTAATATATTTATATTTTAGTCACATGAAATTTAGAATCTTTTAATAATTTTAAATATATTTTCCACTTTTAAAATTTTATTTCCCAAAATTTAATTTGCTAAAATATTTATTCCCTTTAATAATATTATTTAGTCATTTATTTAAAAATGAACTCCAAATATATTATTATTAAAATAAATATTGTCACATTCCAAATTTAAACTTATAACTTTTATTTTCTAATTTAATTATTTTATTTTATTAATTTTTCAATTAATTAAATAAAATAAATATTAAAATATCATATTCATTTTCTATTAAATTAAACTATTAATTAAATCTTTTAATTAGGCTTAATTAATAGAAAATATATCAAAGACTTACAAGGTAAAATATGGAAATTCATCATAGCCAAAATACATACAAAATCAAACCAAGGGTTAATATCACGAATTACATCATCCGACGTATTCGGAGGGTACTCAACTCAAATACTTGTCCTAATTTCCAATTAGAACAAATGGCTTAAAAGGTTGGGATTTGGACTTGAGAATTTATCTCCCCTCTCTTATCATTGAGATAATGTGATACGGTATGCTCATCCTGACAATTTAGGGAAGTCGATACCCGGTACCTACAATCTGCATAAAAACTATGCATGTACAAACACAATATATACTAAACAGGCAATGACAGGAAGTGGTGCATCGTGTAGATCCTGACTAGCAAGTGACTACGACTCCCTTCCTTAACCACATTAAACACGCCATACATAAGAACAAACACACACACCATACACATGCAAGTATGGGGTAAGTATCCATAAGAAAACACATATGATAATAAATCATCTTACTAATCATCATTAATAACTGCAAACACTAAAAATAATCATCATGCATACATAAAATGTAAAGTCTAAGTAATCTCATCACATAATAAACAATATCTGATAATCTCATAACAATGCTGCTAACCATCAACATAAAACTAGCTCTTAAAAGAGTTCAACGATGTTAGCAAAATGCAAACTAGGGGCAGGCACTACATCCACCCCCCTAAAATTAGGCATACTCCTGGAAGCTTCCAAGAACGAGAAATTAAGATACTCACTATGTGGGTCCCATTGAACCGTTTCTCCCTATAGGAGAATATGATCTGATTAAGAATATTACAACACACTTAGAGCAATATGATTCTGGTTTAATGATAAACTAAAAATCATATTGATCCAACATTCATTCTTTTATCAACTACTATATAGATCCCCTAATACATTCTAAACAAGAGCAACTTAATGCTTGCAAAGATAATCAAGGGCATACTACCTTACAACATAGATAAAAGATACATGTTTTGCAACTAGAATGAGTTTCAATTCTCAGTTTTTCCCCACATTTAGGTTTAAGTAGAATTTTCAGTTTTGAAAATTAAGTGTTGAAGTATGAAAAATATGCAAGTAGCATTTTTAAGTTCTATTTCAACTCACCTAGTTTTAAGTTTAAGTTTGAAGGAGATAGACATGATAGTTCGAAGTTTTCATTTTTGTTCAACTAGTTCACACTAGTGCCATTCCAATATACCAAGAGCTCCTAATGTTGAAACTCGGGCTCTGATACCAAATGTAATGCCCTGCCAAGGGATCCAAAGAATTAACCTAAAGTTTTCCAAACATTTTTTTTTGTTAAACATGAAAGTAAAACCATTCATAACATCTGCGAAAGCAATAGTAACATCCAACTAAAAGTGAACATAACATAATAGATTACATTCTTTAAAGATCCCTTAACGTTGAATTACATCTAAATCAACCATTCATCTAACATCACATTCTTATGAATTAACAATGATACATCCAACATTCTTAAACCATATACAAGTGTCTTTTTTGTAACTATATTTTAGTTTAGCTCAATCATCCACTGTACATGATACAAGGTATGAAAGGCTTAAAAGAATAAACATCTATGTAAATAAAGTACATCAACATCCAATATTAATCCATGATGCAATTAAAATAAATGAAACCACGTCATACATGATACATCATCACAAAAGATATAAACATTCATCATAAAAGATAACCATATATCACAAACATAAATAACTAAGTGCACGGTTCCTCCCAAACATAAATAGCATCATTAGACCATAGTGGATCCTAGCCATCCCTCCATGCGTAACATTCTAAAGCACCAAAAAGATCATCAGTATTATCATAGTAGGAATGTCACTCTTAAAACATAGGATACCATCATCTAACATATGAAAATCATCAATATAAGAAACATACCAATAAATACATCCATCATAAGGTATATCATCTATCATAATGCTCCAAGAATAGAATGAAGATAAATACCAACCAAGAATTCATTAGCCACGGTGTCTCAGATGGGTCTCAAATGATAAGATTGGAAAAACACTACCACCCGACCATGTGGTACCTAAGTGGTCCACTCCTACTATGCTGAGGAGATAATCTCAATTCCCAAACAAGATATCAAAATTACACAGCATAATACTCTTTAAGTCCACGAATTCTAAAAGCATACTAACTCAAAGGTTCCATCACACAAAATTGACATCTAATTCTCAGAGGCACAACAATAAGTACACCACCAAAGGTATACAAAATCTATAGAGGAGACTCAGGCTACATAATAGGGAGTGTCATCACATGGCTGCTTGAGTTACCCTGGACTGGTCTCTCATTAGACCCCGGACCCTCAAGCATTGAGTTATCTTGGACTATTACTCTGAACCCCAAACCCTCAACGTGGCACATGTAGAAACCAAGAAGCCCTCTCAAGAAGATGAGGCACTTCTCCCATCCTTAGTCTATACAAGCACTCAAGGCATGGGTGGTTCAAATATCTCTAACTTATCTTTTTAGTGTGTTTTTCCTTCATAAATTTTAATTACTAGATTATCACTTACTACATAACTTGCATTAGGTTACCCTGGTACTGACCACTTTGGGCCTCGGACCCCTATGCAAGCCACTCCCATAGTCATGTACCTAGACAACCTCTCCTAGGCACATAAATCCACAGTTGTGTACCATACTTCAACACTTATAAACATCAAACTCGATTCCTTAATAGGCAACCTGATACTAAGATGGTTCTCCCATCCAAGAACACATAAAAACTCTTCAAAATAAACTTCATAAATATAATCTCCAATGTAAATCACAATATCCATTGGTTCTTCACAAGCAACCAAGAATATCTCAAAATAATACTGGTCAAAGACTCCAAAATGGTTGAGTAAAATATGTCACAACATGACATCATTAAGAAATAAATCGACATTTTAGTCCCATCATGGCGACTGGAAAGGAATCCAAGGATAACTGATCGATGACTCAAAAATGGTTAAGTCAAGTATCTCAGATACATATAACTCAGCTTCACTCAAGAAGACTGATAAGCAATAACAATTAGTAATACAATCATCTCATAGAGCATACCATCACATAACCATGGTTGGGTTTATAAAGATCAGAATTAAGACATCATCATGATATCACAATCATAATCCCTAAGCCTCTTGTAGACGTCCTATAACTAGTCAACACTAGTCAACCCGAAACCCAAAACAAGAAGCATAGAGAAAACATAGTGCAAACACATGTTTTGGTTTATTAAAATCACATAGCTGAATAATGTGTAGAGCTTTAGTTTTTCGTTTGAAATAGAAATGTGTAAGGTTCTTCATTTGACCTACATGTCAACTCATTTGTTTCGCCGATAACATTATTCTTTCCATGATTAAAATAATATTCTAAGAATAGCTGAAGGATTAAATCATTTGACACTTAAAAATCATTCACTTTATTTTGCTAAGATCATTATTACAAATCGAATGACTCTTCTTAATGTTACTTCAACTTTTAACATAAATCAAGGATCATTATTCATCTAAATTATAAGAGAGGCAATTACTAGTCTTCGAATAAGAAGATTATAACTTTATTAAAATGATCAATTTAATCAATCAATTAACATAGGTACACCATCCATGACCTATTAACATTCTAATAGTTCTCAATTAAATATTACTAAGTCTCACTATTAAAATATCTAAAGTCATTATTCAAGTCATGAGAGTACGACTTTTCAACTTTGATGTAATTACTTAAAAACTTCACTAAAAGAATCTATATTAGCATATCAATTAAAACTTTATTACATAAATTAATTATTACTTAAATTTAATTAACTCTAATTAATTTAATTAATAATTACATATCCATGGCAATGTTTCAGTTAATATCAGTTGACTAATAACTAACTATAATTTTGTAAGTTAAAAGTCAACTATAATCTACTACACAAATATTCATATTCATACTTCAATAATAATAACTTGTTAATATTTAATAAAAAGCTATATTGGGAATCTTATTAATAAATCTATAATGACCACATTCGTCACTTTACAACAATATTTTCATTTATATTTTAATCATAACAAGTTATAATAAATCCTCAATACCAAGTATTATTATCTCAAATAAGTTTCCCCTTTGTACGTTGATTCAATTTATTAACCAATTCAATTTGATTAATATCTTTTACAGTACTTCAATCATTAACTAATCTCCTCTAGATTAACTCTGATCGTATTAATTGATAACTATTTATACTATTTATACTATTATTTATTAATAGTTTGTTAGACTCAACAAACATTAATAAATAATAAACTCATCAAAACTATTATTAATCGATCTAGAGAACTTTACATAAGCTTCATTAGCTAACTCTTAATACCATTAAGGTATATCAATAATTTATTTAATAATATATAACGTATTAATAATACCATAGTAATTTAAATTATAACAATGTTATAACAATGACTCCATGTCAATTAAATCTTAATCCATTATTATTAAAGTCTCGTCATTTAAAAATGTAATATAAAATTACCGTTTCTAAATTATTTAATATATATTAAATAGTATTTAATATACATAATAAAAATTCCACTATATAAACTTTATTAAAATATCATTTCTTTTAATTTTTTCTCATTTAAAAATCTATTTACTTAGATTGACTAATAATTAATTACACTTCTTCTACTATTAACTAATCTTAATTAAATTTGATTTAATTAGATTAGATAGTAAACCATATAAAACTAATGCATATTAATAAGATTCTAATAAGGGAAGATTGCAATAATATTTTTAATTCATTCCATGCTTTGATATATTATTTTTGTGAAGTTTAAGCATAAAGAACTCTGGGAGAAATATATATCCTTGAATAAAATAGTCCCAGTACAAGGGCCATATTTCCCTAATGAACCATTGGATCAGGCTGAAATTGAAATATGTTGGAGAGAGCCAAGTTGTGCCAATTCTGACTGGAGCGATCAAATAAATTCAATCACGATAAAATGTTATATCAGAGTGGGTTGTGTCCCCATCAAGTGGTATTAGAGTGGTTTTTCTTGAGTGTGTAGACAGAGTGCCGATTGTGAGGTAGTTTGCACTAGGACTGTGTGGTTGTGGGTTTGAATTAAGAAGATGCCTCCACAAAGAGAACGTGGTGGAAGGGCTGGAGCTATTAATCCTTAGGAGGTTAGAGCCCTCCAAAAGCAGGTTCAAGCATTGCAGGAGGAGCTCCATAGAGAAACAAATGTTGTTGTAGGTGACGAAAGTGAGGATGACAATGAAAAAGAAGAAATTGGACTAGAAGGGGAAGTTGATGGGGAAGTTCTAAATTAGGCAAAGGAGAGGCTTTTTAGAGCCATTACTAAGTTTAATAAAAGACCTACAATTGATGTGGGTGTATTTTCAAGAAATCCGAAACCAGATGAGTTGATCGACTAGATCAAGGATCCAGATAGGGTTAAGTTTGCAAAGGCCAAACTGAAAGGACATGCCAAAATCTGGTGGTAAGAGGTTCAATTGGAAAGAAATATAATATCAAAGGAGAAGATCACAAGGTGGGATTGCATGGTGGAAAAATTAAAGAAGCAGTTCATTCATGTTGACTACGAGCTTGATTTGTTTAAAAAGATGCATGGGTTAAAGCAAGCAAGAAAATCAGTCTAGGAATATATAGAGGAGTTTTACTGACTTCTAATTAGAGCAAGGCATGTAGAAGCAAATAAGGAGAAGGTTTCTCGTTATATCAGTGGGTTGTGACCTAGCATCCAAGAGGAATTAATTCTTGTAAGAATGATCAACGTTGAGGAGGCATACCAGTTTGCCCTACGAGTTGAAGAGAAGCTAAATAAAAGGTTTGAAGGGAGACAAAGAGGGCATGGTCAAGGAGGAAGGGGTAGTGGCAGATCATCTGGAGGCTGAAATGAAACTCAAAAAAAAAATGAAGATGTGGGTACTAGTAGGAATGAGAGGAACGAGGGTTTCAACTGCTCCCGTGATCAAGACTTTGGAAATCAGAGAGGAAGAGGTAGAGGACATGGACAAGGAAGAGGAGGCTTCCATGGCACCTATTTCCATTGTAATGAATAAGGTTATTGTTCTTTTGAATGCCCTCAATGACAAGGAAGGACAGATAGGAGAGCTATGGGTCAAGCTAGGGTTGCTCATGTGGATGAGGATGGAAAATCATCACATTCAGAGGATGCAGAAAGAGGAGAGAGTTTAGTAAATGAAAGTGTCCTACTAAGTGGTGAGATTGAACCAAGACAAAGGAGGAGTTTATTCTATACCAGGTGCAAGTGTGAGGATAAATGTTGTGATATGATCATTGATGGTGGTAGCACTGATAATTTGGTATCAGAGGAGATGATCTCTAAGTTGAAGCTCAAGATGGAGAAACATCCCCAGCCCTATCGGATTGCTTGGGTGAAGGATGATCATAAGGTCTTGGTAAGTGAACAATTTTTAGTGAAGTTCAAAATTGGGAGTTACCATGATGAAGTTCTCTGTGATGTTATTCCAATGGATGTTTTTCATCTATTGTTGGGTAGACTGTGGCAGTTTGATAGGCATGCAGTACATGATGGTCATGCAAACACATACTCTCTAACAAAGGATGGAGTTCGCCACAAACTGAAGCCCATGAGAAAAGAAGTAGAAAAGGTATGTAGCAGTGCTAGGATTTTTCTTGTTGATGGAAGGAAGTTTTTAGATGGCATGAAACATCAGTGTATGTGCTATGCTTTGATTCTTAGGAAAGATAAAGAAGGTAGTAGTGAAATACCATTTGAAGTTTCAGATTTACTAGGTGAGTTTGGAGATATCATCTCTGATAATGTTCCAGAAGGATTGCCACCGCTAAGGCAAATTAGTCATCAGATAGATTTAATCCCAGGAGCTAGTTTACGTAACAAGGCTACTCACAGGATGACTCCTACTAAAATTGAGGAGCTAAATAGACAGGTTCAGGAGCTATTGAGGAAGGGCTTGATTCAGGAGAGCCTAAGTCCATGTGTAGTAATTGCAATACTGGCACCAAAGAAGGATGGTGAGTAGAGGATGTTTATAGACTCTCAAGCTATAAATAGGATAACCATCAAGTATCAGTTTCCTTTGCCAAGAATGGATGATCTTATGGACTGTTTGAGTGGAGATCAATACTTCACAAAGATAGACCTCAAGAGTGGTTATCATCATATACAAATACGAGAAGGAGATCAGTGGAAAACAACCTTCAAGACCAAGAAGGGTATTTAGGAGTGGTTAGTCATGACCTTTGGATTGATGAATGCCCCAAGCACCTTTATGTGGCTTATGAATGAGGTACTTAAGAAGTTCTTGAGAAAATTTGTTATTGTCTATTTGGATGATATTTTAGTTTTCAGCAAGACTTTGGAAGAACATTTATTTCCTATTCATAGTGTCCTTGAAAGGTTAAGGGAAGAGAAATGATTAATTAATTTGAAGAAGTGTATTTTTGCAAAAAGGGAGTTAGTCTACTTGGGGTTCGTTATATCACCTGAAGGTCTCAAAATGGATCCAGAGAAGGTAAAAGCCATCTTGGAATGGCATACTCCAAGGTCTGCTACTGAGGTAAGAACATTTCATGGTCTGGTTAGTTTTTATAGGAAGTTCATTAAGAATTTCAGTGGCATATGTGCACCCCTAACTGACACAATAAGAGGGGATAGAAAATAATTCAAATGGATTGCGACAGCTACGAGAAGTTTTTAAATGCTGAAGAAGAAGGTGACATAACAACTTGTGTTGGCACTTCTAGATTTTAGAAAGGTGTTCTAGGTGGATTGTGATGCTAGTGGCAGCACTATTAGGGTTGTATTAAGCGAAGAAGGTAAGCCTATTGCATATTTTAGTGAAAAATTGAGTGATGCGAAAAAAAAGTATTCTATTTATGATCAAGAGTTATATGCAATAGTTCAGGCCTTAAAGAAATAGAGGCATTAGTTGTTGCCAAAGGAATTTGTTTTATATACTCATCACTAGGCATTATTGTACCTAAATAGCCAAGGTAAATTGAATCAGAGGCATATGAAGTGGGTAGAGTTCTTGCAGAGCTATACATTTGTGTTGAAGCATAGAAGTGGAAAATCTAATAGGGTTGCAGATGCACTAAGTAGGAGATAGTTGTTGCTTACAGTAATGCAGGTTGAAGTAGTTGGGTTTGATGAACTCAAGAATCTGTACCATGAGGATCCTAATTTTGTTGAAGCATGGAAAGCTTGTAAAGAGCCTGTTGCTATAGATAGAACCAAGTGGCTAGAATAGTTTATTCAAGATGGTATGTTGTTCAAGGGCCCAGTCAATTGTGCCTTCGAAGGAGTTCCATGAGAGAAAATATGATTAAGGAAAAACATAGTGGAGGGATGGCAGGACATTTTGGTCGAGGTAAGACTATTTCCATTCTCAAAGAACATTATTTTTGGCCTCAAATGTCACATGATGTGAAGAAGTTTGTACAAAATTGTCAGGTTTGTCAAGTGGCCAAGGGATTTAGTCACAATACTGGACTATATCAGCCATTGCCTATTCCATCAAAGCCATGGGAGGACATAAGTATGGATTTTGTTCTTGGATTACCAAGGACACAAAAGGGGTAATGACTCACTATTTGTGGTGGTTGATAGGTTCTCCAAAATGGCACATTTCATTCCATGCCACAAAACTCATTACGTTGTCTATATTGCAGACTTGTTTTTTAGAGAGGTGGTAAGACTACATGGTCTCCCAAGGAGTATAGTTTCTGATAGAGATACTAAATTTGTGTGGTATTTCTGGAGAACATTGTGGAAGAAGTTGAGAACAAACTTGAAGTTTAGTTTTACACATCACCCGCAGACTGATGGATAGACTGAAGTGGTAAATAGAAATCTGGGCAATTTATTGAGATTTTTAGTTGGGGATAAGCCCAAGGGGTGGGATTTGATTCTACCACAAGCAGAGTTTTCTTACAATAACTCTATAAACAGGAGTACTGGTAGATAACCATTCCAAATTATATATGGAAGTAGTCCAAGGACTACACCAGAGTTGAGGAAGATAGAGCAAGGGGAGAGGACAAGTGTTGAAGCTGAAGAATTTGCTGAACATATCAAGTGTCTTTATGAGGAGGTCCAGGCACACATTACCAAAATGAACCAATAGTATAAAGCTATGGCTGATCAAAGGAGAAGACATAAGGAATTTCAAGTAGGGGATCTAGTCATGGTACACTTAAGAAAAGAAAGATGAAGAAATTTGGCCCCTACAAAATTTTGAAGAAACATGACTCAGAAAATGCATATGAAGTAGAGTTGCAAGATGGCATTCACATTTCTCCTATTTTCAACATTGCAGACTTAACAGAGTATCATGATGATGGTGCAGATGAGGAGCTAATGTTAGAGCCATGTCCAATTCCTACTTCTAAGAAGGAGGAGATAAAGGAGATTCTGGATAGTCATGTGGGCAGGAGTACTAGAAATAGGTAGCATGAAGAGTATCAGGCTCTTTCCCTTGAATAATCCCTTCTATTAAAAACCTTTCCCAAAAGGAAGAAGTATGAAGAAGGAGATGAAGATAGTTATGATGGGGAGGATGAAGATGTAAAATTGGACAAATAGAAGGCACACATTGAAGTGGACTTAGGTGTGATTAGTCTTAGTCATGAGATTCCCACCAATGATGAAGCTTAGAAATAAGGAAGTCAAAATAACACCATGGAAGAGTTGGATAAGGGGGAAAATAAATGGATGTTCTAGAGGAAAGGATAAAGGAGATCAAATCCAATTTAACTACTCCCTTAGATAGTATGAAGAGAAAAAATGACTCCCTAGACAAAATGTACAAGGACGAGGATGACTAGGGAGCTCAAGACATCACCAAGTGGTTGAATCAGCTATACCAATTGGAGAAGGATTGGAACAGTATGAAGCATGTCATATAGCTCTATTTCTTGTTGGTTTTTTCTCCTTATGATGTCTTTGGATTCAGAGATATTTATGCTTTTAAGAACAATCCAAAAAATTTAATGTTTAAGTCTAACATTTTTTTTTGAATTTAATGTATAAGTCTGATATTTGATACAAGAATGGTCTTTGTTTTTTGATTATGATACATATTTTTTGGTTTGATTTTAGTTTAAGAAAATTTCTTAATAGACTTATTTCTATGGCTCCCTTTAACAATACTCTATTTGTTTATCATGTGAACAAGCATAGTAATGTTTTCTTAGTGTTTCTTTTAGATTTTTTAGATATATTTTGTGGAAGGTATAGGTTACATGGGTAGTTTATGATGCTTTAGCTGGCTACTTGGCTATAATGGCCCAAGGAGTGCTAATTCTCTCTAATGGTTCTATAGATTCAGGTCCCTTTATTGTGTTCTTTATCAAAAACTATTATTTGAGGATTTGTTCCTAATGAATTTATTATTGATGAGATAATCATAATATAAAAATCCACTCATCCAATTCAAAATGATAACACCCCATTTGTCAAACTTAATCAATGGTTCCCCAAATGAGTTTTTGTTTTTTAAGACAAAATCATTCAATTTATCCTTACATATTTATCATAAAGGTTGGAGCTACAAAAACAATCATTGATAAAGCTCATGCAAAGAAAAAAATGGAAGGTATAATGGAAATGGAATCACAATATACTATCACTCATTAATTAGAATTTTTTTAATGACACAATGATTATTGGGAAGGTCGCAAGAAGGAGGAAATGAGATTTAAAATATTCTTAAGGCATATTCTACAACCTAATTACATTTTAATTTTTCTATTTCATTATATCACCCTTGACTGACAAATAAATATTTGATCCCTTTGGATTTAAAGTAGAAAAACTTGCATGCTCTTATTACGCTTGCCTCTAGGCAACCAATTGAGGACTACTAAATCTTTGAATTAGTCAATAAAAATTTGGATAGAAATATGGATTCCTTGATGGTTATCTTCAATAAGAAGAAGTATTATGCTAAAATAAATTGTGTGTATATGTATATGTATATATGTTTCTATATGTTTGTGTGTATTTTGTACTTACCATTATCTATAGGAGTCAGCAAAGTGAGCAAGAAAAGAAAGATCATTCAATTAATAATATTCCATTGAGAAGAAGAAGATCCTAAATATTTTCTAGGAGAAGATATGTAGACCAATTGTTTTAGGGAGTCGGATTATGAAATTAGCTATGGAAAATAACAATTCTAGAAGCCAAGTAATATAAGAAAAATATTCAAACAACTTAATTTGGGATGGATTTGAATAGTAAAAGGAAATATTTGAGGCACCTGAGTTAATGAGGATATTTGGGGATTCAAATACTTCTATAAGTTTGAGGGTGTGAAATTTTATGGTAGTTTTCTCCTAACAAATTAAATTTATTAGGATGTATAAAATAAGAAAAGGGTAGTAAAAAAATAACAAGGGGTTCAAGAATATCTCCCTAATGCAATACCTAGCCAATTCTTTGTTAGTGCAACATAAAAACCATTAGTACTTGCATAAGGAGAGTACAATGATTAAAAAAAATTATTGTGTAAATATGAGATTTTCTTGCAGAGATGTGATTGAATAATGTAAGATAGAGGATAAAATAGGAAAAGATGACAAGTTTTGTAATACACCAACTAACATAAAACACATAGCCACCTAAGAGGTCACTCAAAAAAATTTTTTCTTAGGGAGAGGTTGAGAAAGGCATCCTATTCTTATCAATTTTGACTTTACTCAATTACAAATTGTTTAGCTATTGTTCAAGGAATACATCACCTAATGCATCCTATTTTAGGAAGAGTATGTGAAAGAAGTATTATTTCAATAACTTCTAATTAAATTTATTAACACATTGTCCATCATATCTTGTAGTTTCTATTGGAAGCATGAATGTTGATGATATTCCTATGGGGAAGTATTGTGGGTAAGTTACTAAGATGATATATTTGATTCATGACTGAGTTTTTCATTGGTGTTAACATAGAAATTTTCTGTGGTATCTAACAGAATAACAATGAAAATATCAAGTTGGTATGGATGACTAGTTGAGTACTCTCATTATTCAAGGTTATGAGGATTCTTCCAACTATCTAGTATATGTAGTTAATGTCAAATGAAATAATAATAACTCTGGAAGAAGTTATGTATGTTTTGGTGATGTCTAATTTGAGATAGAGTTTATAGAGGCATGTTCTAGTAAACTTGGTATATCTCTTAGCAGAATTTTTATTTTGAGAATCAAGGTTGAGGATTTGTAGAAGACATGTAGGTGATGGCATTACTAAGCTCACTCATCATAATATTACATGTATGTAAAGTTATTCAAGTTGCAAGGTGAAATATTAATGTTATCACTAAGTGTAATGTGTTCTTAATGTGGTCCTATAATGATTAATTGAGAAGGTCTAACAACTAGTGTGGGAATTTTTTTATGGACTCAACATAAAGGAAGGACATTTTCCTTTTTCATGATAAGAATGTGGATGATATGAAGAATTATTTTTTAATCAATAGAGAGAGTGAACATGTGAAGTTGAGCAGAGTAGAGTGGAACTAAAGGAAACTTCATTGTTGAGCTTCTGTTATGTGATCTGAGGTTTGATATTTGGATTTGAGGGTCATGACCTAGTCTAAAAGGTCTAATAGTGTTTGGTTCAATTGAAAAAATAAAGGAAACAAAAACATAATAGTAAATTGCATGTTTGAGTAGTGATCTCTTCTTGTAGTTCTGGCATACATTGTACTACAACTCCTAACAAGGTTGAAATATCCTAATAGGGATTCAAAGTCTCCTAACAAGTACTCTATTTACTAAATGTTGTAAGAGACTCCTGATAGGGTCCATCCTCTAAGAAGGAATCTTTATAAATTAGTACATAATCTTGTGGGCATCATTCCCACTAGGGTTTTTCCTCTGATCAAGGGTTTCCCTAGTTAACATATCTGGTGTAATTGTCTATGTGCATCTTATTATGGTTGTTGTTTACTTTGGTTGAATAGTTAGGTTTGTTTAAAGAAGATAAATGTTTTAATTGTTGGATAACTAATCCCCCCCCCACCAACCCTCTTAGTTATATTGATGGATTATTGTTTCTAAAAATTGGTATCAGAGCATCAGGTCCTTGTAGATAAAGCTTAACAGCTTTGGGAGATCCATGGGAAGTTATTTCAAAAGAAAAATCCTAAGTCTAATGGAGGAAATTTTGACACCCTAAAGATGGAGCTTCTTGGTGAGAGATTAGAATTGTTTATAGATTTGAGCGCTAAGTTTCTAGATAGAGGTAAGAAAAACTAGAGAGAGTTCACTTTCTAATGAAGATGAAAATTTAAAGAAAGTATGGAAAGATTCTTGGATGATTGTGATAAAGATAATGAGCTTAAATTGGTTAAGGAAAAGGGAGTAGTAGATAAGATAGCCTTGGTAAGTATTGTTGATCTAGAGGCTAACTATGAAAATGTGGAAGTTATCATTAATGATTTATAGAATGGCTCAAATTAGATTAAAGAACAAAGATCTTATTCTAGAATAGAAGAAAGAGTTGGTTGAAGACACCTAAATAGAATGGTATAGCAAAGAGGAGAAATAGATCAGTTGCAAAAGCACCAAGAGCTATGTTAGCTGATAATGATGTATCCAAGATGTTTTTGAGAGAAGCTATGAATACAATAATCTACACTAAGAATAGAGTGCAAGTCAAGAGAGACACAAACAAGACCCCTTATGAACTATGATTTGGTTAGTCACCTATAGTTGAGTATTTCAAAATTTCTAGTAGTAAGTGTTATATCAAAAGAGATGATGATATCAGTAAGTTTGATGCTAGAAGTGATGAAGGTATGTTACATGGTTATTCACTGAAAAGAAAGGCTTATAGATGTTATAATCTGAGAACTAAGACTATTATGGAAAGTGCAAATATGAGAATTGGTGAGAAATTCAGGATATAGGAAAGAATGATTGATTACAATTCGGATGATGATGTTGCTACTAAACCAAGGAGTGATGAAGTATTTCTTGAGACTAATAATGATTTGAAAAAGGAACGAGAGTTAAGGTAGGAACAAAGCTCAAAACCTTCAGTACAGCCAAGAGTTCAGATAGCAACTCGTATTTTGGGAAAGAATATGATAAAGAATCACCTATCTGAGTAGATCATCGGAAGAAAAGATAAAGGTGGGTTGACAAGAAGTAGAGTCAATGAAGAACTATGTTTAATATCTCAAGTTAAACCTAATAATGAAGATGGAGCATGTAAATATTATTATTGGAAAAAAGATATGAAAGATGAATTAGATTAGATAGTAAAGAATGAGACATGGGAATTGGTCCCTAGACCAGCAGGCAAGAATGTGACAGGAACTAAATGGGTATTCAAGAACAAGATGAATGAGAAAGGTGAAGTTGTAATGAACAAGGCAAGATTGGTATGTATTGGTTAATCACAACAAGAATGAATAGACTATGATGAGACCTACGCTCCTATGGCTGGAATAGAAGTAGTAAGATTATTCTTTGCCTATGCAGCACAAAAGAAATTCAAAGTGTATTAGATGGATGTCAAGTTAGCATTTCTAAATGGAGAAATTGAAGAAGAGTTATACAAACAACCTGAAGGTTGTACTTTAATAGATGACAAGGACATAATATGTAGATTGAAGAAAGTATTGGATGGCTTAAAGCAAGCATCAAAAACCTAGAATGTGAGGTTGGAGAAACATTTACAAAAGCTTATTTATAGCAAAATTATGGCAGATAGTAATCTCTATTGGAAAGAAATTGGTGATGGTTTGATGATTTTTGTAATAGTTGTTGATGATATCATATTTGGAGGAAATGATGAGGAAAGTAAAAAGTTTACAAAAGAAATGAAGAAATAATTTGAAATGAGTATGATAGGAGAAGTGAAATATTTTCTAGGATTGCAAATTGTACAAAATAAGGAAGGAATATTTATTTCTCAAACTAAGTATTTGAAGCATTTAATGAAAAGGTTTGGTTTGGAAACATGTAAACCTATTGGAACACCTATGGTAACTCAACACAAGTTATTTACAAAGGATGAGACACCTACTATTGAGAAGAAGTCTAGATCTATGATTGGAGGTTTGCAATATCTAACTCACACAAGGCTAGATATCGAAAATGCAATTGGAATTGTTGCAAAATCCTAAGCTAAGCCTAGATAAGCACATTAAGCAGTAGTCAAAAATATATTTAGATATCTAAAAGGAACATCAGAGTTTGGATTGTGGTATGATAGCTCTAATGATTTTACTCTAAGTGTTTATACTAATGTTGATTGGGCAAGTAGTATGGATGATAGAAAAAGCACCAGTTGTGGAGCCTTCTTTCTTGGAGGAAGATTGGTTTCTTGGCTAAGAAAGAAGTAGGATTTTACATCACAAAGTATAGTAAAAGAAATATATGTGGCAACAACAAACAATTGCAATCAAGTTATTTGGAAGAAGCATATATTGAAGGATATAAGCATAGAGTTTAGTGAAACTTTTGTCATACATTGTGACAATACAAGCACAGTAAATATCTCTAAGAATCTAGTGTTGCATTCAAAGACCAAGCACATTTCTATTAAGTATCATATGTTGAGGGATAAAGTTGCATAAAAGGAAATCAAATAGGAGTATGTGAGCACTAAAGAGCAAATTACAGATATATTCACCTAGTCTCTTTCCAAAGAGCCTTTTGAGTATTTGTGAGGTATGCTAGGGGCTATGCCCCTTCCTAATTAGAGTAGAAGATGCAAGAGTGCATCAGTCTAGTGTAATAATGCACCATTTTTTGTCTGGACTGAATGCTAATGCTTCATGTATGGGGGAGTACCTGTGATGGACAGAGTCATCTAGGACCCTTGTTGGATGTTGTTTATAATAGTGTCATTGGACACTTGAGTTAGTAAGAATTAGTTATTGCAAAGTTTTATGGTTGCTAAAACATTTGACATTGATGTCAATGGGGGAGAAGTTCGGCATGAAAAACATCATGAGAAGATCATGAGGAAGAACATCATGGGAAAACAAAAGACAACAAAGAAGAAGGACAACATGGAATGATAGTTTGATAGAAATCATATTGAGGTATATCAATGGGGGAGAATGATTGATGAAGAGGATATGAAAAGAAATATTAATAGTCTTTTATAGTTGGTATTCTTTGAACTAGATGTTTTTCATCTATGTTTCCATCAATGCCAAAGGAGGAGATTGTTGGAAGCATGAATGTTGATGATATTCCTCTAGAGGAGTATTGTAGATATGTTACTATGATGATATTTTACATTCATGACTAAGTTTGTCATTGATGTCAGCATAGCAGTTTTATATGGTATCTAACAAAAGAACAATGGAAAGATCAAGTTGTATGGATGGATAGTTGAGTATTATCACTATCCAAGATTATGAGAGTTGCTTCTAAGTATCTAGTATATGTAGTTAATGTTGGATGAAAAAATAATAATTTTGGAAGAAGTTATGTAAGTTTTGGTGATGTTTTTTATGAGATAGCGTTTACAGAGGCATATTCTGGTAAACTTCTTATATCTCTTAGTAGAGTTGTTACTCTGAGAATCAAGGTTGAGGACATGTAGAAGACATGTTGGTGATGACATGGCTAAGCTCGTTCATCATAATATAACATGTATAAAAAGTTATTCAAGTTGCAAGGAAGAAGATTAAAGTTATCGCTATGTCAGATGGAAGCTAAGATGAAGGTCATTTGAACAAATCATTTTAATCAAATCAGTTCAATTTTTGATGTTTTCTAGTGGGCTAAAAGGAATTAACCCTCACTTAGCTTATGGGTCCATAGGTTAAGATTTGTAGCTATTTCATTCCTATGTTATTGCATAAGTATTAGAAGATATAAGGGTTTCATTTGTTGTTAATAGGTTTATATTTTATGTTTATTTTCATTTGTACCATATATTAGAACTTCAAGGTACACCAACCTAGCTTTTACAAAGCTTAAAGTAGAAGAAGGGTCTAGCCTTATAGTTGGCCTAAGATTTGAAGTTAAGTGCATCCATCATAGGAATTCGCTAGCCTTAAATGCATTGGTCTAGTTTCTTGGTTATATTTGAATCTATTAAATAAGGAGCCAATTGTGAATCACCTTTAGTCCCTTGGCATAATCCTTGGGTCTAATCAATTCTAGCAAGGACTAAAATATTCTAGGATTATTTCTAGTCAATAGAATCCTCATATTAGAAGAAAAATACATATCAAGTATGACAAAACTAGCATCATTGACCTCCTAGGTCATATCCGCACTCCTAGCTACACTAGTAATTTCTCTCCATTCTTCTCTAGCTCCAACTTCATCTTCTTAGAGGAAATAGATACCCCTTTGTACAATCATATGTACATTAGCATTGAATATCAATAGAAGGGTTTCTCAACTTTGGGTTTTCTTATATCTATTAATCCAATGTGGATTTCCTCTACTAAATATGTGGCAAAATAAAAAATTGAGCTAATGCCATATTGCAATGCTGAAAACTATAGACACTTGGATGTGATTTTGTTCATCCATCCCAAAAATATTTTAGAGGGAGAAATACAATGCTTGTGCCCTAGGATTGGAATATTTCCTTAGCAATGGCTTTGGGGTATTTACTGTAACTAGGGGTAAATGCCCTATCTTCACAAAGAGCTCCTACAATGGCCCTCTTCTTAGGTATACCCTCTAGGCATCATACCTAGCTTCTAGATCCTCTAGATCAATTTTCTCATTCAATGGATGATTACGGTTTAATCTAAAAACTTCCCTAATCACATCTGGTGTAACCCTAAAAAGGTTATCTCTAGCATAATTTTTAGCAATCCTTAGCAGTGGGTCATACCATTTTGCTATCATTGTCAATAAATCATCATCAAAGAAAACACTAGAAATAATTAATTTGCCAATTTTGAATTCCTAGACATTGCTCAGAGGAGTGTCATGTTTTCTCTCAGAAAACCATTTTCAAAATATCTCTAAACCTCTAGTAGGTGTCTCTGCATCTCTTAGCCAATTTTATTTGTCGTAAAAAATCTCACTAACCAGTAGCCTAGGGTTTATTGGGACTAACTCTTTTCCCTTAGCCATTTCATTAGTGGATAAGGACAATTGTTCTAGAAAGTCATCATGTACATTCCTCTGCTAGTAATCTACTTTCCCAAAAAAATATTGTCATGGAGGCATCTTGTCTAATTTATCACAATTAAGACTGTAGTTTCCAAATAATCAAGAGTTTTAGACACTTAACCACAAATTTGATCACTTCACTAAAAAATGATGTCTACAACAATTCATAGCTTGAGAAAATGCAATCTGAACTTTGGTTCTTTTGCAATCAAATTCTCTTTGATTTGTTACTTAGTAATGAATTGGATTACAAGTTTCATGTAAATTCTCATGACATGAATTCACATTGATCAGCATTCAAATTCTAACAGTTGAATTTCAGGCAATGAAAAAAATTGAAATTTGGTCATTGATCTAGGCAAGATTGGACAGTTCCATTTTAAACTATAATGGTTGCATTACCTTTTTGAAAAGTTTTACATGTGGCATCACATCACTTTCTCACTTTAGCTACAGTTTGAGCATCTTTAAAATGCGAGAAAGTGATGATCATTGATCTGCTCAATGATCCTAAAAAATCATATTTGTTTTTGTTTTTCTTTTTTGAACTTGGGCTCACTAAGACAGATATTGAGCACTCACATTCTCACTTTGGTTAATCTTCAGGAAACTTCAAAAAGTGAGAATGTGACAGTCGTTGACATCTAATGATCAGGCAGTTGTGACAAAGCAATACCTTTCCTTATGTTCTATATCTTTAGCTAATTAAAACTCACCACTTGTAACCTTGTACTGATAGCAACCTTTGGCAACTCATAACATAGGTTGGCCCTTCCATTTGCACATGTCATCACATTGCATTCTCACTTTAGTTCAATTTTGTACAACTTGAAAAAGTGAGAATGCAATAGCAATCGATCAAAAAAGATTTGATGGCTTCTAAATCTGAAGTTCTTTTGTTGTAGTCAGTGCCTCCAACCATCCAGAACATGCCATTTGGATAACTTACTCTAACATGTTCCTTTTTTGTGGCGCAAAGCTGAGTTTGGTTCCACTATGTCTATGCGAAAACTTGTCAATTTCTCACTTTGGCTAAAACTTGAGAATTTTTAAAAATGAGAAAGCGACAAGCGTTGATCTTCATATGATCAACGATTTGGAAGATTCACTATTTTATACCGCTTGGAAACCAAAAAGAGGGGTCTGTAGGGATAGGTGTCAACTCATCACTTTCTCACTTTAGCTAAACTCCATGGAACTTTAAAGTGAGAGAAAGTGATGATCATCGATCTACCTTTTATCAACAATCATGAAAATAACTCACCTAGGGTTAAAAACTTAAAACAAAACAATGAGTGGCCTAACCCAAGGCAAAAATAAGGTTGAAAAAAAGTCATACACTAGGGTAAAAGATATTTGCATGAAAATATTTAAAAGATATGCCAAAACTATATATTAAAAGGATTTTCAAAAGTTTTTTTAGAGCTTTATTTAAAAATCTTCTTGTGCATAATTGAAAATCCAAATAATGTCAACCAATTTTTTTAGAAACCTAGGGCACAAACGACATTAGGGATTTTTCTAAGGCATAATCAATCAAAAGACATACAATCTATAATTATAAAAGGATAACTTGTTTTTTGTTTTTAAGATGTGAAAAAAAAGGTTAACACCTTGAACTATGTGCCACATCACCAGTACCACCTTAACGCCCTACCACATATCGCCTTGTCATAGTTTTGAATATACAATTAGAGATAATTGGTTTTTCCTTTTTAAGATGTGAAAAACAAGGTTAACACCTTGAACTATGCGCCACATCACCAATACTAGCTTAGCGCCCTACCGCATATCGCCTTGTCACATTTTTGCATGTACAATTAGCATTTGTCACCTATTTTGTGATAATAAGATGTTTCACGACGATACACCACATCTTTCTTGCCACAATAGTATGGATTTGATAATACGATGTTTCATGATGATGCACATGTCTTTCTTGCCACATCAATATGGCCACATCAATATGCCTCACATCTTTCTTGCCACAATATTATGGATTTGATAATACGATGTTTCATGACGATGCACATGTCTTTCTTGTGACATCAGTATGCCTCAATATGATGTTTCATGATGATGCACCACATCTTTCTTGCCACATTAGTATGCCTCAATATGATGTTTATGATGATGCACCACATGTATTTCTTGCCACATTAGTATGCCTCAAAATCCATTCCACGTGGAAGCTTTATATGTCCAACTAGCTCCCACGTCACCACTTTATTTCTGTCCAACTAGCTGCCACATCACCACTTTATTTTCTCATCAGTATGCCTCAATACGATGTTTATTATGATGCACCACATTTCTTTCTTGCCACATCAGTATGCCTCAAAATCCATGGCACATGGAAGCTTTATCTGTCCAACTAGCTCCCACGTCACCACTTTATTTCTGTCTAACTAGTTGCCACATCACCACTTTATTTTCTGTGATAGTCCCAAACTATGTCCTACGTGGCATATCTGCAATCATTATCCATCATGTGTGCAAAGTCGATTGCCCCACCATAACTACACGTTGTCATAAACTAAGGATTGCTTTACACATTTACTATGAACTTCTATATAAATATATAGGAAGGGATGTTTTTGCAATGAATGTGGGACAATTGACATAAAAAAACCTTGAGACAAAGTAAAACTTAGCGACCATTTCTAATGCATAAGCTGAAATATTGATCATGACAAATGGTGATATTGAGATCATTATCTGTACAAACACCCAAAGCATGAAAAATTGTGATATTGAGATCCTTACCTATTGGTTTGAAAGGCGGTGATCAAATGGAGGGAAGCTCAAAGTGTCTAGTTTTCCCTTAACATCTTAATTCTTTCCTGTGTAGATCATGCCATTTGTATGCCTCAAAGAACGACCCCCCAGTTTGTGTAATAGCGCCTCCCAAAATGTAATCTCTAGTATTCAAACTATTTTTTGAAAGATCAACACCTTTTTCAGAGGAATCCCTAAAGATGGATATTCATGATGAAGTCGAAGAAAGACGCACCATGTCACTAATTGCCAAACTAGTTTTTATGGCTATTGTTTGTGGCAGTGTAGACAGTTCCTAGAGGAATTCAGAGCAATAAGGTTCCTATATATGGATGCACAATATTGCATTTACAATCGGGTTTGTGTCTTTTAGAAAGGACCTCTTTATTCTGATGCTGCATTTGTAATTTGATCATTGATATCAATGCTTCTCCATTAGTCAATGTCTTGTTGAGGATGCATTAGTTTTTCAACCTACCAATAAGTATGACATCTTTTTTTCAAGCTACAACTAAGTACGGCGTCTGATATCAAGCTTAAAAATTATTCCATCAAAGATCACTAAATATTTCATACAATGTGGTTCTGCACTCCACAGTTCCTTCCAATTGAACTTATCATCTAGAGAGCTAGAATCAATCATAAGGAGCCAGTTAGAACCTAAGTGGTCTTATCAAAATTATGCCTCTAAAGTGTCTAATAATCCTAATTAGAATTCCTTTACAAAAGTGTTCAGCATTCTAGGTGTTGGCTCCTTATTTAATAGTTTTGAAAATGATCAAGAAACCAAACAAATGCATCTAAGGCTAGCCAATTCCTATGATGAATGCACCCGACTCTAGTCCTAGGCCAACTTTAAGGTTTAACTCCTTCTTCACTTCAGGCTTTGCTAGACCTAGGTGGGTTAACCTTTAGGTTTTGAGATATGGTACTAGTGCATTTAAAACATAAATCTAAACCTAATTAATGGAGATGAAAACCCCTTATATCTCCTAATAACTCATGAAATGACACAGATCTACAGTAGCTAAATACAAATCTATGAATCTCATAAGTTGAGTGAGGGTTAATTCTTTTTAGCCCACTACAAAATGTATGAAAAACTAAACTGATTTTGATTAAAAATGTTTTGAATTCAACAAAACCCCTAATATGCAGTAGCATGAACAAGTGATCCTATAAATGATCAGTGCCTTATCTATTGGGAAATTCCATGAATTAATCACATACACATAGATATCTGAGACATATTTGTATCTTCAGATATACGATCTATCCATTTACCTTGTAAATAGACATCCATGTTCACTCTGAATGTCATTCTTACATGATATCCTTCTCAATAAACTTGCAACCCTGTTGATTCCCTGAAGCATTTACACAACTCCTTGAGTCATAAGCAACAATAAAACAACATACAACCTTAAGGGACTGCAACTATGACCTAACCTCTTTGTTCAAAGATCATAAAACATTGAAAATTCACTGAGACTGGAGACAAGAATCAGAATGAAACTAATAAAATTCTTCTACTCTTTGTATTATTTCCTTGAAATTATATAGTCATATGCATGAAATGAAAAACATGAAACAACCTAACAGATATGAACTATCTATATTAACCTTCTTAATGTTGTTCATACAAGAGAGAATGTGTTAAAAGAATGGTTTGACAGTAAAACACTAGAACCCTACTGGTATTACCTAGAGAGAACTACCAACCCTTACAATGAAAAAGAAAGAAAGATATAGGAAAGAAATATGAATTCCCAGATCTGATCTATGCCTGACATGTGTCCACTTGGAATTCCATCTCTTGCAGCTGAATAAATTCTTTCTTCCTTCTCCCATTTTGATCTCATTTGGTGTCATCATTACTTTGTTACTAATTTGCAAATATATTTGATGAAAGTGACGAAAACTTTTGAGTTATCAAAATATCTGATAACTTTATGAAAATGCTGGTGAAATCCAATTTTTTCTGAGTGAATTTGATTAATTTCAACCCCAACTACATTCTTACCATGTTTTGCTGATCCTCTAACTGGATTTTCTATTTTTACCAATTCCAGTAAGAAGGCCCCAAATTTCACTTTTCTGGCTATAACTTGAACAAATGAATTCTTGTGCAGAAGCAAACTCCGTAATCAGAGAGTTTTCCTTCTCATGATTCTGATGATATATAATATTGCTATATTTGCATACCAGGAACCTCCAGAATATCAGTTTGAAAAATAGTTCCCCCCTGCTACAAGGTTCAAGTTTACACTCTTTGAAATTTAAATTTTGAAAAATTTAAATTACTCTAAAGTTAAAACTTTAGGTTAAATGCCCCTTTTGATTAAAAAAAAGAAACTTGCACGTACACCCTTTTGAAAAATAATTTAAAATGGCATTTTAAAATCATTTTATTTTTTTCCCTCATATTGCCCCTTGGGTCAACCTTCCTTTGACCGGGCCCTGACATGTGCCACGTGGCATTCTACCATTGGCTGCCCAATTTCTCCATCACCTACTAACAGAGTCGCCATGTCATCATGTACCTCGAGCCCACTGCCACTTGTCTGATTCTCCCATGCCCACATTGCTTAACCAACGTGCATCTTTGAAATGTAGGCATGCACTATCTATTGGATCTCCCACATGGTAGCATCCTGTGCATTCGCATGATCCTGCACGTCTCTACCACATCACTATGCCTAGAGCCTATGTTGCCACGTGTCATGTGCTTGCATGCCCACATTATTTATCCTCCAAGCACTTTGTTTTTATGGGCAAGCACCCACCATTTGATCGAGCCACGTGCCACAATCTTGTGCACCCCTTCCACATCAGCGTATGGATGTAATTGCTCAAAATTTGTGACATCAATGCCTATAGTTGGCAACCACCTCCACGTCAGCCATGGGGTCCACCTCATAACATGTGGCCTTGCCTTCAAAAAGCCACTGTCTTTAATTCACTAGCATTGTGTATGGTTTAGTATTTAAACATTTGAAATTTTTTCATACCACCCATGTGGGATATTGAGGGTGAACCATTCTCACTTTAATTTCTCCCCTATTTATGGCTACTGTCCACTTCAAATGTGGCAGATTGGGATTGAATGTACATCTCCTACAACTCTCTCTTCCACAACATTCAGTCTAAGCAATCCATAGCATCTTCCATAATTTAGCTCAAGCTCTGAATCAAAAATCAACTTGTATCCATGTAATGTGACTAACAAAGACTCTATATGAATATCCCAAGGAAGGGAATAGGAACAAAGGACACTGATACATGTCAGATCAAATATAGTCATGGCAAATATTTCATCAGCTATCTTATGCACGCCAGTGATGGCTTTGCCATTTTGCTCCATTGATGCAAACGATGCTGGCCTGCCTTGGGATGCTTCCTTGTTTGTGGACTTGTCTTTGACTAGCATAGATGGATTCTTTGTCTTTTTTTCTTTGCTTCTTGCACTAACTTCCCTGTGTAACTTATGACTTCATTTTCCAAATGATTGTTGACTACTTCTTTTGTTGCGTGGAGTTCACTTTGCTAGCGTGGGGTTTCTTGCAATGATAGTCATAGATTTTGATTGCCACAGCTCCCTCCTTTGAATACTATGACTATTGATGTTAACACTACCCTCCTCTTTCTTATTTTGCATAAGATTTATATTACTTGGAAACTTTCTTTCCACATGCCACATTTGTTATGCATAGAAGGCTCCCCTGATTCGTTGCATGGTATTCCTCTGATGAGTTGCCTGTGTTCTTAGTTCTATCTTCAGGGAACTCTCCTTATGCATTTTCCTCTTTAAAGAGGTAACCTTCTAATCTGCATATGCTGACTGTTTCATAATTCCATTTCAAACTCCCCTATTCGACATGGATTGCATTGGTGTTGACTTTTGTTAGGGTTGGACTCTTTAAATTGTGTGCTTTCCTTTCATGCATAGCGTGTCCTTTATTTAGGCATGGATATCTTATCATATCTTTATTTACTTATGGATCCTCTTTGAATGTGTGATCTTCTTTCAACCATCGGCTTCCTCTAACTGGAGCCTCCTTTCTTTTAACATGACTGGTTGGGCTTTCATATTTGCAACGTTTGATGGAGAACTCTCTTCCTGTGGCTTGGCTGCTTGGTGCATCTGAAGGTGGTAGGTGTCTCTTTTTTAAAAGGCTCCCCTTCTTTTGATATTGATGCATCACAACTTGTAAAACATTTTTTCAATCATTAGTTAATTTTCTAGCTTGCAAATATGAGCCAAAATGCATTCCATTTGAAAGAGAGACTCCCTACTATATCTAAATTGGGCCCCTTGTCTATACTTGGTGTCTCAAACTTGTCATGCAGCCCTCACTATACCAAAAAAAAAAATGAAAATAGAAACCCCCATAATAGTGTTTGTGAGCATGGAAATCTAATAGAATCAATGCTAAGCCTCTTAGATTTCTTATAGCGATGACTTGGGAAATCATTGAATAATCAATAGCATTCCAAATTTTACTATCTTTGATGACAACTCATTTGTATGTTTCAACCCTACATCTATGTTAAACCAAATAATCATTGCCCAATACTATGGACCAATTTGGAAAGTGATGTAGCCTCTTCAATTATGACTAGAAATTTGAACCACTCAGATAAAAATCAGGCCATGCACCTCTCTGGACATTGTAGATATGTAAATAGGAAATGGAAGGCCAATTCTTTGGGCATAAACTTCAAAAAAAAATTACATAGCCTTGTTTTATGTGCTTGACAACACCTTTTTCCTGACCCAACTTCTTCAATAAGTCCTCAAGAGTGACTTGCGTGTTTACTTTGCTCTACATCTTTGATACTTATCAATTTGCTGAAGTCAGTCGGACCCCAAAGTGGGTCCTGCTAATTTTTTTTTGGTTTCCGAACAACTTAATCTTCAAATTGATCTATTGATCATCTCAGACTGATTAGAATCAAGTTCAATCATTGAACGATCATTTAAAACTTATTTTACCATCAATATGCAAACTGTTAATTTAATGCCAAAGGATCTTTTGACCGACTTTAAAAACTGATCCAAACCCCTGACTAAGCTCTGAAATTTGGCACACTAAATCTATGCTCTGCATACTTTTACCATGTCAAAACTCATCTCATGAAAAATTCAAGGTCAAAATATATTTGCTGTCAAAGTTGACCTTTCAGAACTTTCTGCAAGAAAACATGTCAGAAAACACTAAACTGGGTTCAGAATTGGCTTTAGAAACTGGGTAAACTGACACTTGGGAAGATGAAAACTGGGATATTGGTTCTCTATCATGAGGAGAGTATGAATCTAGTATCATAACTAATAATCGAGCGCATTTGGAAAGAGGTCAAAGTGGGCTACTCAAAATTACTGACTGGAAACAATGTCAGAAAAGCAATTTTTGCAAATGGAATTGACCTTAAAAAGTGTGCATATGGATTCGTCATGACTTGCAAATTGGAATCCTAGTAAAAAGATAAAAATCCCATTTGGAATCGCATTTTTAAACTAATCAAATGAATTTTTCAAGGCTTAAAAATTGAAACATAATATGTCTCTAAAATCTATAATGCAATGCAAAAAGAATTTTAGCATTTTGGTCAATTGGTTCAAAGTTACAAGACATCAAACAGGGCTTCTCAGAATTATGTGCAAATTGCAAATGCATGAAAATAGTAACTGACCAACTTTGAGGGATTCAAAACCTAGTCAAACGAATTTGAAATGACTTGAAATATGAAACATAGGTTCTTGGTTATGGAAAATAAACACTCCCAAAGAAAAAAATCCGAAAACATTTCTAGGTGCGAGATATTCAGATGCAAACATAGCCTCCTGTTGTTGTTTGATAGTTAGGGTAAAATGCAGATTTGATACTAGCTCAAAACAAGACTTCAAGAAATGGCTTGATATCTCAATTTAACTTCATGGAACACTTAGATGCACTAAATAGAAGGTGTTAGAAACATTAAACACCTCTTGGGATTCAAAGGTATGGTTGGGTACATATGCATTTATGGGGCTTGAAAGGACTCAAAATTTGAAATGGATGCTCAAAATGGGAATACAATTTTGAGCACCAACACTGGGAAAGTGGTGAATTTAGATATATACATCCTTGAACCATGCCTTTCTTTTTCTTTGAACCAACTTGAAGAATACATCAACGCACGAAAAACACCAAATTCCTTAATAAATACAAAATTTGGGATTGAGTCAAGGTAAATTTGGAAGCATTTTGTATGAGGACTTCTTTAGAGAATGTACATGATTCAAAGTATGTAAAAAAACTCTTCAATTCTTTGCATGAATGTGATCCTTACCAGGCACATGTGTATTCTCACAAATTTGATCAAAACTTCAAAGTTTGAGTAGGCATGACTAGAGTAGTGTGCATTCCAGCAAATGGTTGATATATTATATTGGTCTCATTGTGCTTCTATAAGAAAACTAAAAGGTTTACAACTTAAATGTTTAACTCATAATGGACAATTAGACTTTCACTTCATTTCTATTTAAAATAACTTATACAACATTGACTCATAAAGAATTCCTTTATGACAACACCAAAGGAATGGAAATAATGATTTGCTCTCATGAGCATTAGCAACTTAACAATGTGTCTAAATTTCCTTATTGTTCATCATGATTATATGATCCAATATAGTCATTTGACCTTCAATTAATGATATGTGACTCCTAAATTTTTTTGACAATAAAAATCATTATAACTTTTGAAGGCATCCTTCACTCCCCAATCATCTTATCAATTTGCTGAAAATAGTTGGGTTCCAAAATGGGTCCGACTAAATAAAAACTTCAAATTGAAACACCTAAACCTTTAACTTGTCTAACTAACAATTAAAATTGATTAGATTTAAACTCGACCCCTACTGCATCATTTAAAACTCATTTTACCTCATTTTTTAAAACTGTAACTCTCTGCCATGAAGGCCTATGAGTCAACTTTAAAAATTGACCAAATCAAACAATTGGGCCTTGAAATTTGACATATCGATTCTCCTGTTCACATTCTTTTACCCTATTATATTTCATGTCATGACAACATCTAGGTCAAAAGACATTGGCCATCAAGGATGTTAGAAAACAATAAATTATATTTGGTCTTGGCTTTGAAAACAAGATAAAAATACACTTGTATGCAAAAAAATTGGCACATTACTTTACTATAATATGGAGAGTATAAGTCTTTGATTTTCTCTTATGACAAATAACTAGGAAAATTTGGAAAGCGTGCAAAACTAGGCACTTGGATTTGCATAACTGGGAACACTAGAAAAATAATAATTTTTGCAAATGGAATGGACTTGGGACAATGTACAGATGGATTCATCAAGACTTGAAAATTGGCTCACTTAAATTATTTTTAAAGTAGAACATAGTGGTACAATTCATTTGTTCTCATCTATCATTGTTTTAGAGTTATCACATCTCGAATAGGACTATTGATCAATTTACATTTTTAGACACAAGTGAAATTTTAGAAATTACATTTGGATTCACATTAAAACTACTCAAATGGATTCTTCATAGGCTCAAATCTGAAACATAGAATTTTTGTAATCCCTAGAATGCAATGCAAAAGCAATTTCTTCATTTTAGTCAATAGGATATGCATTATCATGGCAACAATGAACAACCAACATTGAAGGATTTAGGACCTATTCAAAACATTTCAAAACAACTTGAAATATGAAACACAGGGTCTTTGATATACATACTAAACACTCCTAAAGAGGCAAGTCATGCAATTTTACCTGGTACAAGATATTCAATTGCAAAATAGGCTTCCCATCATTGTTTGACACTTGGGAAAAAATGCAGATTTGAGCAATGCTCAAAATGAAACGTCACAAAATGACTTAGAACGACACCTTATTATCATAAGGTGCATGTATATACTGAATGAAAGGTGTTAAAAACTTTAAATATTTTATAAGATTTGAAATGATAGCTAGGTACACAAGCATGAACATTTTTGACATAAGTTTATGTATTATCTATACCACACAAATAAATGTACATGTTATGATCTTTGCTTATACCTTGCTTTTTAGCAAACTTTGTTCAATCAGCCTTGTTGGAAATCTTACAAAATTAACACATGGTTAACATCTAGCGTGTTGTCCCATCATAGTTAAGTAAATAATTTGTTACCAAATAATTTTTTAAGCCGTAATTATCATTTTTTTGTCATGCTATATTCTACAACATAAGGTATATTAGCCACATGCTGGAATATAACCTTGTCAACCACAATAATTTCATGTTTGAGTTATTTTTGAATGATACTCTCTTGCATCACAAATTTCCAAATATTCTTCATCTTGTCCTCTTTTTCCTTTACTGCAACTTTCCTTGCCTCTTCTTCCTTCCTTCTCTCTTCCATTTCTTTCTTACTTTCCTCTTTCTTCTTCTTCTTTTCTCTTCTCTTCAATCCTATTCTTTTTTCTTTTCTTTTCTTCTTCTTCAATCTTTCTTATATTGTCTTCTTCATTCTTTCTTTCTTTGTCCTTTCTCTTCTTTTCTTCTGTTGTTTTCCTCTTTTCTTCCTCCTCAACTTTTCTCTTCTCTTCTTTTGCATCATTTTCAGCATCTAAACTATAGTACTCAATTATATTGCCAACAATATTTGTTTAAATATCCTTGAAAGGATCTTCTTCCTTATCATCAACTATTATATGAGTGCTATCCACTTGCATGGATTCGATATCAATCACTATATGTGGAGGTGAGTCAATTTTTTGAGTTTCCTCATCTTCTTCTTCAACAACACTAGTGTATTGGCCTTTATATGCATAGAGATTCCTCCTTCTGATTGCACACTCTCCTTAGTGGCTTTAGGCATAGAATTCATGTAACTGACTATGGCTTCTTTAGTTTCTTTGTTTACCTTTTCATGATTTCCTCCCATGACAATTTTTTATATCTCCTATTGATTCTTAGCAAGGACTCAATGCCCTCCAAAATATTCTACATATTATCATCATTATTTACAAGATATAATTTCTTTACTAGATGAATTCTTATATTTGTATCTTCTTCTACTACTCTTTTCTTTATGTTCAATAGTTTGTTATACAAATTTGTAGGAACCTTATCTTGAATACCATCAAATATTTTATTTCTTATAATCATATTTCTCATTATAACATTCTCTAGCTACCTTCTATCATTATTACTATACAAACTATAATATTTATGCAATTGAAGAAAAAAATTCATCACTCTCAATGATTTGTACCTTTAACTTTTCACTTTGGGCTTCCAATATTTCTTACCATTGGTGGTCTAGTTGGTCCTCTTCTTAAGGGATGGTGTAGAATATTTGTTAACCTTCATGAATCTTTCTAGGTTCCTCTGTGCAAATGATATTATTTCCTCATCTTCATCGGCCTTCTCCTTCTATCTAGGTTATTCTTTAACATGTTGCACTTGGGCAATTGTGGCATAGGGTACACTGGGAATTTGTGTTGATGATCCAACAATAATAATTTCTTCATCAGGCCTAGCTACAAGAAGGGGTGTAGCTACCAATAGTTTTGTTTTTCCTCCAACCTTCATCTCCTTGGAAATACCTAAGGATTCATTATATTCTTCTTTGGTCATACTAGTTTATTTGAGAATAGCTTCAATCTTCTTTTCAACATTCTTCTATGCTTCTTTTCTATGAAGTTCAAAATGAACTTCCTTTATCATATCTTCATATGTCCCCCATCTAGGGCATTCAATATCTCTCTCAAATTGTAGTACTATCTTCACATATTCCTTAATGAGTTCTTCACTCATTTCATAACCCATAGGTTATATAAATTTTACTCTAGGTTCCATCACCTTCATACAAGTTGTGTTTGTTTCTACCATAAAAAATTTAATCTTTGTACTTTTATACCATAGGAGGGATTATGTATCTATATTTCATTTTCAACTGAAAATTATTCATCATTTTGTTAATATCTTTGTCTCTGACTTCTTCGAGTTTGGCCTTGTACCACTGAGTGATTAGGTTCATGGTGCACTCATTACTATTCCAACTTGTCATACTAGGGCATTGTTTGGTTGCATAGAAAACCAAATAGGTTGGTGAAGATTCAAATCTAAAAATTGTGTTCTTAGAATTTTTTCAGCTTCTCTATATTATCTAACAACCGCACTCTTACTATCTCACACATGTTCAACTTTTTCATTTCAATAACCATCACATATGATGCATGTAAAAATACCACTAGCACAAAATTTACCCTTTAAATGTGGCTAAGTTTATATCCAATAATCTTTCTCAAAATTCTAACTTCAGTATCCTTGATTAGGTGGACTATCATATTTCTACCATCAAATTTAGTCTTCAAATTACTTTTAACAATTTTTGTGATGATCCTATCATTGAGCAGTTTACAACTCTCATTTCTCAAACTTATGACCCTACGATTTAGACTATTATCAATCATGAGAGGTATTTCTCCTACCCAAAACATCTCTTTATGCACTTTGCTCAAAATAATCCTACTCCATTCATGATTATCTATTTTTGTATAGAATATATACTTGATTAGGTTTAGTGCATTCAAGTATCTAAACTTGGGTTTCAAGGTTAGGTTTCCATTGGACATAATATCTAAATCCTAATGAATGTCTCATTTCAAATACTCTCAAATTTATAGTGAATTTGGCTCCTAACATCGTCTCCATGTAGCACATTTGGTAGAATTTGTGAAAATGCTCCCAAAGGATCATCAATCAGAGAAAAAAATGAGAAATTGATAAATAATACCTCAGTCTCTCACTAAAATCATACATAGATTGTCTCACCATTATTCTGACTTATAATACTAAAAATTTGAAACTGAAAGCTTCATAAAATACCTTAATTATTATGTATTAGGGCTTCTTTAGATTTTCACTTTCAAATGCTTCAATTCATTCTCAATTTTTTGTCAAATCATTCACAAATGCTCTATAACTCATGATCAAATGGTACTCAAATTATTGTTTGCAATCCTGAAATCATTTCAAAATTAACTTCACATTAAATGTGTATCTTCGATCATAAAAGTTTTTTTTGATTACTTGTAATATTTCTTTCTTCTATACAACTTACTTCAATCATAAAAATGTTTGCATGCTTAACCACAACTTCCCCATTATTTCTTCTACCTTCTATTGACTATGCAAGTTTTGATTCAATCTCTAGTTTTAGTTATGATCAATTGATGCTCTATCTTTATTGTAAATGCTTAATTCAAATATGATTAGTCACAAACAATTTCTCACTTCAACCTTCCATCAGGTGGATCAAATAATTCTTCTTCCATTATTGTAGGTGAACTTGATGGTTCCTTTTCTTCGACAAATACTTCCATTAATTCTTCTAAATGCTCTTTTAGTTCTTCTTTTTTATTGTTTTTGCTACTATCATTATTTCTATAGTTCTAATTTATGTTTAGGTTCCTCATATCCATTTTGTAAAATCATGCTTTGAGTTAACTCTCCTTTTATAATAAGATTTTACTTCTCAAGATCTTCATACCATGACTTGGTAGTTTAAGTTCAGATCTGACAATTTAAAGAATGGATCTAAGATCTAGATTCTCAAATTTTAGATATATCTCTATCTTGCTATCATCACTTTTAAGATTTAATTTTATATTAGTAATCTCCAATTCATGTTTCAAAATTTCATTCTATTTCTTTAATCTAGAGAATTCATCACTATCTTTTACTAGTTTAGAATAGAGGTTTGGTCTAGTTGACATGACAAAGGAAGAGCAGAGTGCATGTACAGTTCATTCTATTATTTTGCAAAAAATTATACTAAGATCAGTTGGATAGTAAGTTCAGTGATCTTTCCCTTGAAGCTATTTGGATAGTGGGTCCTTCTGCCTTCTACAACTCCTAATAGGGTTGGTAAAACTCCTAACAGGGTTGGAATCTTCTAACAAGGATTCAAACTCTTCCAACATGGACTGGTATGTACTATATCTATTTAATAAATCCCTAACAAGGTATATCCTCTTACAGGGAACTTTTATATTAGTACATCATTTTTTGGGTACAATCACGATTGAGATTTTCCCTTGGCTATGGTTTCCCTAGTTAATATATCTAGTGTTATTGTGTATGTGTATCTTCTTATGGTTGTTGATTACATTGCTCACATGGGTAAAAATTATTAAGGTTGATAAATGTTTTAAAAGAGGAAAATATAATTAAAGTTTTTTTTTGAAAAAGATATAGTTTAAGATTAAGAATATTAGAGAAACCTGACAACTTGGAATACTAGAAAACTATGATAGGATCATGTAATTAATATGTCTAATGTAATTAATATTGCTAGGGGGAATAAATATTAGGTTGATATATCCAAATATTGCTTTTCTTTAATATATAAGAATAATTCAAAAGTCATAGTGGATCATCTAAGTTATAAAAAGAAAATAGTTTTCCTCCTCACATGGTTGTACCATGAAGCCATGAGAATTTTAGTTAGAGGAATGGAAAAAATTATTTTTACTTTATGATATGGAGATATAAAAATTTTATAATTTATAATAAAACTATCTTAAGATTGCACATTTTATTGGTTATCCTTGCCTAGGTTTATACATTGGGATCTCTTGTCCCTCACCCTTGTGAGTCTCTCTCTCTCACACACACACACACACACACACACACACACACACACACACATATATGTATATGTATGTATCTATAGATACATATATATGCATATACATACATACATACATACATACATACATACATACATGTTGGAAACTTACAATTGGAAAATTTGTTGTTTTGTCATTGATGTCAAGTATATTGATAAAACATATTGCTACCTAATCTAAATGTCATATCTATTTGATTGTTGAAGAGGATGTAAGAATTTTCTCATAACAATAGTATGTCAAGGAAAGGTTGAGTTATGAAAAGAAAGCTACAATGGACATTTGATTAGTTTGACTTTGATGAGACAAAGTGATCATTTATATCAAGAAAATTAAGCTAAGCCAAGAAATAAAGTAAATGGTTAAGGAATGCTAAGTGATGTTAGTGTCAGTCCAACCATATTAAGTGCTGAGAAAATCAAGTGTTGACTGAGCACCAATATTGACCAAGTAAGATAGCTAATGTTGAGCTAGAAATTTTATAGTGACCTTGAGTACTTTAGTGATGACTAAGTGTTAGAACTTAGAGATTGCCAAGTAACAATGTGAAGAATGAATTTTTGGAAATCATGATTCCCAACCAACTTAGTTTATTTCTTGTGAGATGTAAACTATATTGAAGATAAAATTCATGAGTTGGATCATTAAATTCAAGGTGAAGATTAGGTAAAGACCTAATAGATGGATTCTAGAGAAGCTTCTAGAGGATGATCAAGAAGATGGACAGATGCAATGAATCGTGTTAAATTTGATCGTAAACCTTAAGATCTATGGTGATCATGTAAAACAGGAAAGAAATATTTTCCTATATAAGGAAGTACAGATCCAAAAAAAATAGTTCCAATGTGTGTGTGAATGTGTGTGAGGTGAGTATAAAGGAATTTTGATCAAAGATACACAAATACAAGAGTGAATGTGAAGCTAAAGGAGATTTCTTACATAGAAGCAACTGATATTGATAAGTGAATATGAGAAAAAGGATTAAATTTTGTTGAAGGGAAATATTGATTACTCAAAAGGTTTCCAAGATATTCAAGAATAGAGCTGACAATGGAGAGCTTATCATTGACTCAAATAATGAATCAGATAAGCTATGAACTTCTAAAGTGATCTGTAAACATTCAAATCAAAACCCTATTATTTTCTTCCTAATCATTATAAATGAGTTTGTGTTGAAATCCTTTTAATAGAGGTTGATCTAACTATCAATTGAAAGACTTAACAGTCTATGTAAATCATTCAACAAGGAGACATTCTAAATGGAATGATCAAAGTCCTTCAACAAGGTCACTCCTAATAGGGTGATTGAATTCTCCAACCAGGTCACATTTAACACAATGTATTGTAAGCCTTTAATAGGGTTGGCTCCTAATACAACTCACTTCGAAATAGTGAAAAAGTGGTGACATGTTACTAGCGATTTTTCCCAAATTGGGTTTCCACGTAAAATCCTAGTATCAAACTTGTGTAGAATGCTTTATATTCTTTACATTTTATATTCAACAATGTATGTAATAATTAGGATAGTAATTTTGATTATCAATATAGTAAAGATTGAGCAACAAGAGGATAAGTAGAACAGTAAGAGTTTTATTTTTAATTGTCTAAATGGAACTTATAGACCTTGTGTATTTGATTCATCCCCTCTGCCCCATCTCAATTATTCTAAACATTTCTAATAGAGCACACATGTGCATGTGCGCATGCCTGCATGCACATACGCATGCATGCACACACACACATTGTAAAAAAACATCATTTCATAATTTTTTCCTTTTAACTTTTTTTTGTTGAAATGTTTTTGCAAGTACAATTTCTTAAATTTAGTATTTTATTAAATTTTATCAAATAAATAAATTTAAAATATTTATCAATACCTTTAAATTTGATGATGACTTTGATGTATACATTTGGGGAAAATGGAGGGACTTAGATGAGCATGAGAACTACATTTCACCTATTTAAGATATATGGATACACGTTTTGTATCTTTTCTAAGACTTACTATGTACTTAACCTTGTGGAGTAGAGGTTGAAATGGGTTTTCCTAGTTGAAATATTTGCCTAGATATTCACCCTGAAATAAAAATGAATTGAAATGAAAATGAACATGGTGGATTCAAAGTATTTATTTTCTTGTGATCTGAAATGGGCTATGTGGAAATTGGCATATGTTGGTTGTGTATGTTTCCTTACAAGATCAACCACTCTAGATTAGATTGAAATATTATTTATGATTATTTTAATAAAATATTATCCACTTATATTAAAATGATCTCAGGAAAACCTACTTGCATCACTTTTATTTCAAACCTAACAATTTATAAATTTATTTATTTATTTCGATAAATAGCATATATAAGAGATTTAATTTAAGAAGATTGGGTTTTAAATTAATATAAATTAATCATATATGTATTTACAATAAATGAAACCACTTAAGGCTAGATTGAAACTCAATATGTTATGAAACCACTTAAATGTGATAGTGAGCAAGTCTACAAGACAATTTTTCTTAAGAAAGTTAAATTTATAAATTGATCAAAATTATAGTTGAACATGACATTAGGTAGACATTAATCCATTACAAAAATTTCATCTATTAAATTCTGTAGGAAGGATATCTCAGTAGCTATAAAAGTAGGAATATTCTTGTAAAAATGTAGGACACACTATTGTGGGACTATCACTCATGCTTATATCTAAGAGTTGTATGAAATTGAAATATATAATACCTTTTTGATGCAATGCACTTTGAATGTGATTAATTTTTTTGAATCAATAAAAGGGATACTCAAAATGAAAATCATGAAGAAATGCTTGTACGAATGGTGTTGAGGCAATCATTAATGCTAGATCTAAAGATGAATGACGTAAATTCTTGAGCTCAATCAAAGAATATAATTGTATGATGTAATTCATGTATATCTAAATGAGGGAGCTAAGATTTCTTTAATACCTCGCATTATGATTTTAGGTTTTGAATCTAGAACGATCCATAATAAGAGTAAATTTTCTATTGCAACAAGCTAACTATTGCATGGTTTGAATTTAGGTACTAATAATGGGGAACTAGACACCATGGATATTTATTCATGTGACCATATATCTTGGGCATTGGATCCTCCCATTATTAACTTAAATTATGATCAAAGGTCTAGAATGAGTCCAAGATAGATTTTCTTTTATTGAAATCAAGCTTGAATAATGAGAGTAGATAGATAAGGGAATACGTGATAAAATAGGGCCCATAAGAGAACTTATTACCATGATTTTCTAGATGACTAAAGGTGCACTGCATGTCTTTATCTTTGCAAACAATCTCTATGTGTGGCTACTAGCCAGAATCATTGGTCTGTACATTTTATTAATGTAACTATATGTTCCTACACAAATTTATTTTAATTTTGTTACACCTTTCAAAAGCATTAGTTGATAATCTAAATTAATGATGACTATTTTTTTAATGGATCATTGATCATTAAGACATTTTTTACATAAAAAGGGGAAAAAATGAGTCATGGTTTCCTAATGGACTAGATATTATTGTTGTCTAGTATTCTCCAAAAGATTGAGGGGTCATTCTCATCACAAATATCTTATAATGATTATTAGCTAGATTTATTTTTGATGTAATAGCGAGACCATATTATATTAAATCTAAAATAGCATCAAATGGTTTAACTTCACCACATGAATTTTTTAATTTAAAAATGATTATTGCTTTTATTTTGTTACACAATAATTCTTTTCCAACCATTAGTTGTAAACTATTAAAAACATAGAGTAATGCTCTTCTTAGGTGTTTCTCTAAGAGTGTCTCAATTGACAATTCATCTTATAGTAGAGCTTTAGAACCTATAAATTAATGCAAATCATTGATAAAACTATCATTCTTGGTAGTGATCCTATCTCTCACAAAGAAATAAATGCTCAACATATATCTCAAACAACACCAATGGCTAAGTAACTTAAAGAAAACTACTTGAAGAATGTGGTAAATTAATAGAAAAGCTTTTAATAAAGTTAGTTGACTTTCAAGTTCCAAAATGACCACCTTTTCAATCTTATTACCTATCATTATCATTTAATACTATGTAAAGGGAGGTAAGATTTCTTTTATACATCTCATTATCATTTTAGGTTTTGAATTTGGAGCATTGCATCAAAAGATTACATTGTCTACTCCAACAAGCTAACTATTACATGGTTTGAATTTAGGAACTAATAATAGAGACCTAGATATCTTGATATTTGTTCATGTGACCAAATGTCTTGGGCATAGGATCCTCCCATTATTAGTCTAAGTTATGATCAAAGGTTTAGAATGAAGAGTCCAAGATAGATTTTCTTATTGAAAATCAAGCTTGCATAATAAGATAGGGTAGATGCCCCCAATATATGCTAAAATTGGGCCCATAAGAGAACTTATTGTTTAGGAGTTTCTAGATGATTGAGTTTGTACATGTCTCTCTATTGGAAAACAATATCTATGAGTGGTTACTAGTTACAATCATTTGGCAGCACATTTTATTAACATTACCATGTATGCGTACACTAATTCATTTTTATTTTGCTCCACCTTTCAAAGCACGAGCTACTTATTTAAATTAATAATGACTATTATTTTGATGGATTATTGATCATGGAGAGATTTGTTTTATATAAAAGGGAAAAAAGGAGACATGGTTTTCTAATGGACTAGATATTATTGTTGTCTAGTATTTTCCAAAATATTGAGGGGTCTTTCTCCTAACAAATATCTTATAAATGATTATGAGGTAGAGTGATGTTTGATAAAATAATTGGACCATATTATATTAAATTTAAAATAGTATCAAATGATTTAACTTTATGACATGATTTTTTATTAGAAAAAGGTATTGCTATTATTCTAATATACCATAATTTTTTTGCAACCTTTAGTTGTAAACTATCAAAAACATAGGGTTATGCTCTCCCTAGAGTTTTCACGGAGTAATCCTCTCCTCGGAGGTTTCTCATTTAGTAGAACTCAAATTAACACAAATTATTGATAAAACTATCATTCTTGCTTGTGATCCGGATCTCACACAAAGAAATAAATACTCATATATCTCAAACATTACAAAGAACTAAATGCTTATATATGGAAAACATTACCAATTACTGAGTAACATGAAACCAAAACTCCTTGAAAAGTGTGATAATTTAATAGGAAGGTCTTAATAATGTTAGTTGACTTTCGAGTTCCAACCTGACCACCTTTTCAAACTTATCACCTACCATTTCATGCTCACGTATCTTTATAAGAACATATTCAATTCAACTATATGTAAGGTTAAGAGTTTGTTCAAACCGATTTGAACAGAGAAAGAACCCCAATTAGTTGATGTAATGGACCGAAATTTGACTATGTTTATCTGAAAATTAAAACAACTTCTACTTCTTTGTAATCATTCACTAATAAGTCTTATTCACCATCATGAAAATTTAGCAGGAATGAACCTTTGCACCTTGGACATTGGAGATCTAAACTAGCTACCATTAAATACATCAAATATGTGGGACACCCAACAAGCCTCATAGTGCACTCAACTTCTTCACCAATCTTATCATCAGTATTTCTATTCTCATCACTAGTTTTCTTGCCTGAGTTGAGAATATCTGAGGAGGATAACTTCAATTTCAGGTCTATCTTTTCTTCTTCATCAATAGAGATAAATTTTGATATCTTCTGAATGCAAGAGACCTTGGAGATTTTAAGTCCAGTTCCTTCTGAATTCATATAATACACTTGTCCAGTCTGCATGACATGATTAACATTCACAGTTTAAGAACACAATACATGAATTCTACATAGGGTGGAAAAACAAAACAGATTGTAAAAGAAGAAATTTGAATGAGACTTATGAAGGAAAAGAGTTAATTGAGAAATGGACCTTCAAGTCTAAGCACTTTTCCCAACAAGGAGGAAGACACTGACTTTCACCCAGTTCCAGGAGATCAACTTCCATTGATGAAGATGGTGAAGTTTTTGTGCTCCTTCCCAGCAGATCAAAAGTGGGTTAATTTTTCTGGTTTTGTATATGTCCAAGCATAAGCTCTACTGCTTTCTTCTCATCTTCACCCCATGAATTGGGCTTCTTGTCAAATCTCTCAACAGCCATATTTCTTCAAGTATTTCAAAAATCTGAATGAATGATACCTGTGATGAGGGTACATATATAAATAAGCCTAGAAAGATACAGAATTAATGAAAATTAAACTATGTATTAGGTAATATTCAGGAAAGAAGCTCGAAAAGTACACGGGATAACTATGGTAGTTATTGTGTGCTGACAAAAATGGTATTAGATTTAGAGACCAGGGAAGAAAATGGATTAGGTCAAGCTTCGGCGTAATAAATTTCAGGGCTTCTTGCTTTATTTTATTACATTAATAGTGAGACACAATCCTCATTTTATGGCAAGGATTTACTTTTATTTACATATATCAGTAGTTATATATTTAACTGGAGACATGGTTTTCCCACCTAAGTAGTTGACTTTAAGCAAATATATTTTAATTGGGACATCTCAACTGTGCATTTATGTTTTATGGTTTTTTTCAGTATTGTTGACCAACTTCTCTGTTAGCAATTTGTTGATATGTGTACCGTTTTTCAATCCTTGCGGCGTATTGGGTTGTAAGTGTGCCTGGAATTGAATGGTTTCTCGACTGTTAAACTCTAAGCTTCGTTTTGAACTCTAAAATTACCTGTTAAAAATTATCATATGGGCCAGATTGATTCAATATGTTTTCAAATATAATTATATATAAAATTGTTGATTTACTATATTTTCATATAGTTAACGCAAAGTGAAGGGTGCGCCTATTAAGTTTAACTTATTGATTTCGTTGTTCCTGCAGCCGTTTCCAGCCTTTCGATGATGTCATTTCTGCAGCGCTATAAAAGAAGACTTTATATCTATGTCTTGATTTTTTTGATACAATATTATTTTTGAAGTATATAAAATGTTTATTCTTTTTCGATTAAATTACTGTATCAAATTATATTAAATATAAATAGAAACTTAAAAAGTAGTTAATAAGTCTAAGAGGTGGTTAGACCGTTAGAGGATTCATTAAATTCACCTTTCAAGAATAACAGTAAATTATTATTTTTATCTTATAAATTTAAAATTCTTTAAAGTACAAACTCTTTCTCAGTTTCAAATTGTACATCTTTTATAAATAACAAGTGCTAGATAATAGTTTAGTACTTGTCTTAAATACAAACTCTTTTTCAGTGTGTATTTTCTAATCTTATTTGAATTACATGATCACAAGTATCAACATAAGTTGCTAGAATGTTTTTAAATGAGAAAAGCAACAATTAATGTGTGCTGACCCAAAGTTCAATCAGAACTCTAGACACTAATAATAGAAATACCAATGTCAAAATTAAATCTCCCTCTATCAAATACAAAGGTCCACGAGCGATTGACCCACCTACCATGGTCAACACTTTCAATGAATGGCTTGCGACAAACCCCTACAATAGTTGCAGACTTAAACCAAAAATAACAACAAAGGACTAAAGTGTGCCCTTTAAAACTACCAGCAATCGCTAGATCAGGGTGAAAAGAAATACGGGAAATCACTATAACAACAAGGGAGAAAACTCAGGCTGTCCACGATAGTTAGAACTCTAAGAAAATATATAGGACCAAGCAAGACTATACCTCTAGCCTTGGCAAACACAATACATATCTTCCAACCATGGGTCTAGCTAAGGCTCAACCTCTAGCCTTGAAAAATGTAGTCAAAACTAGTCTCCCAACCCCCCATAAACTCCCATTACACCACAATACCTATGAGAGGAACAATGAGGAAGACCAAACCCCAAAAAAAAAAATTGGCCACCCTTCTTCCACTAACAAGACTACTACAAGTAGCACACGTACACAAAATCTCAATAGGAATCTCCTCTTATTCCTAGCGCCCAAACATGGTCTCCACCTCAATAAGAGATTTCTTCACCTCCATTGTAGTTGAGAACATAGAAGCAAATAGGAAGACCTAGTCCATCCTTGACGAAAATGCCACACCTCTCCACATCAAAGAATTTTCTTGTGGAGTCATCCTTTCACCACGTGAAGTACACTGTCCAAATATATTCTCTCCAACTAGATCTCTAACAATAAGAAAGAGATACTCACAAAAAAATAGAAGGAAAGTTGCTAGAATGTTGTTTGACAAAGTCATAATATTGTTTTCTTTGGTTCCTCTCCAATTCATGAATTTTGACATTTTAATCAGTGTTGAGACCTCCCAATCAAAGTAATATTTTAAAATGTCTATAGTTTTTTGAGTTGATTGATTCTTTTGCATAACACAAAAGTAAAAGATTGTGGATAAATGAACTATGTAATAGTTTATTTATTATAAATGTACTAGGATGTCACAACCCACTCTCCCCTTACCCAAATAAATTAGTTATCTCATTGCCACATTTTTTCTTTAAAATTTCATATGGTTGTTGGGAAAGAATTAGTTTCAAATTTCTTGCCAACCACTATCCTCATTCATTCTTTTTTTTTCTTTGATGATGGGGGATAATGGGGGGTAGTTTTGGTACAGTTTCCATTTGCATGCCGAGAGGAAGCATCAGATATAAGTAGCCATTAATCACATTTGGAGGAAAAAAGGATTACTTTGCCAATAGCGAGGTTGAAAAGCAAATAGCAACAGTGATCATGAGTAACTTTATGATTAGAAATGTCTAGAGTATATAGAATTTTGCTATTGATTAGTCAAAGGAGGATCTGGTCACTTTGCTTGCAACTAGTCTGACACAAGAAGCATAGAGAGGAAATATATTTGGTCTGCAAAGGCATAAGTCCAAGAATGGTGGCGGTAAGAAGTCCTTCTTGGGTGTGTTTGTTCCTCATGCTTACATTTGCAATTGTAATGACCCTTACCAATAGGCCACTAAAAAAAACCCTAAATTTAATACACTGCTGAAAAGTATATTGCTAAATAAAAGAAATTATTCTACTTAAATAATGGATGTAAAATAGTTCCAATGTATTCATTTAATGATCATCAAATGTTTATACAATTTTCAGCACCGAAACATTACAACATGGCACATTACAGACAAACCCTAACTAACTAAATTCAACTAAAAACTTGTTACAACTATAGATTGAAATGAAGAACCTAGATTGATCAAATGGTGGAGACTGAATGCTAAAGATGATATGATAAAAGTGCAACTCCATCTAAAACTCCAAACCAACAATTAAACACAACTGAAAGGATTGAAATATCCTTCCCACCACTGCAATAATTCAAGTGATCTTTTACACCCTCAAAATTGTGTACCAATTGAGAGTTTTCCTTCTCAATGGCCAATTGTGACTACCTGCAAAAACCCTAGGCTCCACAACGCACATCAGCCAATATCAATATAAATATCGATGATAGGCAATGAGCCCTGAATGCCTATTTATTCTTTTTCCTTGATAGGTCAACCTCCTTTTTAATTTTTTCTCTGCTTCTTCCAGCAACCTCTAGAAGATTTTTTTAATTTAATGACTTTATAAAATATATCACTTTATTAAGTTAATTAAATATAGAGTTACCTTGTAATATATATTTTTTATTAATGACTTTATAAATAATTAACTCCTCCAAAAATGGGAGATCACAACTCCACCCCTCCTAAAATTGCTTGGCCTCAAGCAATCTTAATGCTGGATGCTGCAAAATCACTTCTCCCTCCCAAGTAGCATCTTCAATAGGTAAATCTTTCCACTTAACTAGATACTCTCTGATTACTCTCCTGCAAAGCTACTTCTCTCTACTATCTAGAATGGATTCTAGCACTAAGATCAATTTCCCCTCATCATCTAAGGGAGGTAATACTACAAAAGGGATCACATTCTAACCCAACGCCTTTTTGAGGCATGATACATGAAACACATTGTCCACTCTACTGTCTATGGGAAGCTCCAACTCATAAGCCACCTAACCAACTCGCTTGATGATCCTGAATGGTCAATAATAGCGTGGCTTGAGTTTCTCTACACCACTATTCTTGAGAGTGGAATGCTTATATGGCTGCAACATGAGGTAAACCATATCATTTACCTCAAAACTATGCTCAGTCCTCTTCTTGTCTGCATACTACTTTTGCTAGTTCTAAGCTCTAGGAATGTTGTCTCTGAGAGTAGCAACTATATCCTTACTTTCCTATAATAGTTCACCTGCATGGGGTAGTCGACTGTCTCCAAACAACAAATCTAAGAAACTAGGTGCCTGATAACCATAAAGTGCCATGAAGGGTGTCATTTGTATAGTCATATGATATGTAGTATTGTAACAATACTCATAGAGATATATCCATCTGACCCAAGCTCGCTATTGATCTCCCACATAATTCCTCAAATACCCTTCCACCCATTTTTTTACAATCTCTATTTGACCATCGGTTTGTGGGTGATAACTGGTACTAGGTGTAAGCATAGTTCCACACAACCAAAATACCTCCTACCAAAAGTAACTCATGAAGCAGCTATCCCTGTCACTCACAATGCTCCGAGCAAACCATGTAATCTACAAACCTCCCTAAGGAAGAACTTTTCCACCTAAGTTGCTGAATATGTAGTAGCAATATGGAAGAAGTGAGCATGTTTTTTCAGCCTATCCACCACCACATAAATACAATCGTGCCCCTAGGCCCTGGGCAAGCTCATGATAAAATCCATAGAGATGCACTCACACTTCCTATAAGGAATAGGAAGTTGTTGTAGGAGTCATGTTGGATAAGTGTGCTCTTGTTTGTTCTGCTAGCAAACTTGACATTCATGCACATATTGCAAAAGATTAGCCTTAAGTCCCTTCCAAGTGAACTGCTCTGGTACTAACATGTAAGTCTTGAAATACCCAGGATGGCCTGCTATAGGTGAATTATGAAATGCTCTCAAAATCAACTGCTTCACTTATGATCCTCAGACTAAGTAAATCCTATTCTTGTAAATGATCAAATCATCTAGAAGAGTGTACCTAGTGTTGATCGCTTTTCCCTCCGCTATATTAGAGGCCCATGTGTCTCTGGCATATTCTGCTATAATCAAGTGTCGCCAGTCCTCTGATATCTAAATCATAGAAGTGAGGTGTGGCCTATGAGATAAAGCATCTGCAACAATATTATGTGTCCCCTTAATATAGGTGATATCAAAATCATAGGCCTATAACTTACCCATTTCTGCTGATGATCATTCAGGTCCCGTTGTCCCAAAAAGTGCCTCAAACTATTACAATAAGTTTTAATACAAAATTCGCTACCCACAAGATACTGTCTGAATTTGGCCAGGGCATGCATGGTGGCCAACATCTCCTTATGATATATGTTGAATGATCTCCCAACCCCTCTGAGTTTCCTACTCTCATAAGCAATAGGATGCTTGTCCTACATGAGTAAATCACCAACACCCTCTCTAGAAGCATCACATTGAAGCTCAAATGGATTTGTGAAATCAGGCGATACTAATACTAGGCATGTAGCCATTATTTCCTTGAACTGCATAAAACAATCCTATGCCTCCCGAGTCCATAGAAATGCCTCTTTCTTCAGCAAATTTGTCATGGGTGTTGCATGTCGTAAGTAGCCACTAACAAACCTGCGATAGAATCCGCATAGACCAAGGAACCCTCTTAACTGTGGAAGGTTCTCTAGTGGTGGCCAATCAATAATATCACGGATCTTTTCAGGATCCATTCACACGCCTTCTGCACTAATGATGTGTCCAAGACACAACAATTCTATCATCCCCAAATCACATTTGGACTCCTTGCCATACAAGGACTCCCTTTGTAAAATGCTCAATACTGTCTCCAAGTGCTCTAAATGTTCTTACCATGTCCTACTATAGATCAAAATATCATCAAAAAACACTAGCACAAATTTCCTCAACTGATGGTGGAAGACCTTGTTCATAGTGGACTGAAAAATGGTAGGTGCATTAGTCAAACCAAAAGACATGACTACAAACTCGAAATGCCCACAATGACATCTGAAAGCAGTTTTTTCAATATCCTGCTCTCGAACTCTGATCTAGTGATAGCCTGATCTCAAATCAATTTTTGTAAAATAAAAAGCCCCATGCAATTCGTTTGTCAGTTCATCTATGCATGGGATGGGATACTTGTTCTTTATAGTTCTCTTATTCAACACCCTATAATCAATACACATTTGTAGAGTTCCATCCTTCTTTTTTACCAAAACAATAGAAGATGCAAAAGGTGACTTACTTGGTCTGATGTGTCCCATTTCTAGAAACTCCTTGATGGTCCTCTCGATCTCATCTATGAGTCATTTTGGGTGCTAGTATGGTGTGATCATGATAGGCTTAGCACCTTCCTCTAGCTCGATATTGTGCTCAGTACCTCTATCTGGTGGCCTGCCTGGTGGAATCTCACTAAATACCTTCTCATAGTTGATTCTAAATTTTTGAATATCAAGATGATATTCAGTCTTATGTTGCTCCTCTTGGGTAGGCATCAAGGCACATATTCCCACCCACTCTATATTATTATGCCTGGCTAATCTCTCTAACTGCCTAAATGAGATAGTCCTAACATCACCATTATGGATAGCCTTTAGCACATGAGTCCTGCCATCCACCATGAATTGTATCTCCATATGCTCCAATCTCAGGGTAACCTCGTTCAAATAATGTAGCCACTACATCCCAAGTACTATGTCCATGTCACCCATGTTGACCACATGATAGTCCGCCTTAAACTCATAGTTGTTTAGGCGCAAAGGTAGATCTCGCACCATCCTGTCACAATGAAGAGTATATACATCGGCTACCTTGACTCTTAGTCCCTCAAAATCCTTAGTAATGAGTCCACACCTCTCCACAAATCGTGCATCAATAAAATTATGTGTGGCACCTGTATCCAATAGAGTAATAACCTTTTGTCCTGCCAAGACTCCCTGAAATCTGAAAGATCCCTCCCTTTGAATACTAGACAGATGTGCCCCCTATAAATGTATCTCTGGAGCCTCTTTTTTCTCACCACTATCTACCTCTTGTTCACCCTCTGCCTCATCATGGTTCTCTGAGATGTCTAAATTTGAACCTTCATAATAAGCCCACATCAGCCAGTTAGCCTTCCCCTTAGGCCTTATACGACAATCATGACCAAACTCATAGGGACCTTTGCAAAAGAAGCATAGCTTCTTCCTACATAGGTCATTAAGTGTTTCATTATCCCAAGGTGTAGCTAGCTTACCTTTTGAGTCACTAACCTTCTCTTTACCCTTGCTGAATTCCCCTTTGTTATCTCTAAATGATGAAGAACCCTTTGAACTAAACCAGTTTGCTGGAGCTGCAAGTTCCATACTGTGGGCTTTCTTCATGGCTTCCTGTAATGTAGGAGGATCAAAGGCCTTTACCCACCCCTTGAGTGGTTTAGTTAATCCCTCTGTGAATAAAATGACTAGCCTCCTTTCTAAAATGTTAGGTACCATCACTACAAGCTTCTAAAAGTCATTGATAAATTGTTCTAAGCCTCCTGACTATCTCAACTAGGCTAACTCCCGAAAGTAAACTTCAAGATTTTTTGTATCAAACCTTTCTATCAATCTATCCACAAACTCTTGATAGCTGGTTACCTAATTGTGTTGCAATGTGATCATGCCATGTGTCCACCAATCATGTGCTGCCCCATCTAAGTGTAAAGTGGCATACTTGAGCGCTTCAAATTCTCTCATAGTCTTCAAAGATAGGAAAGTACCCACCTTATGAATCCACGAATGAGCAGTCATTTTTCCATTGCCATCAAATGTGGGAAATACCAACTTGTTGGTGACCTGTTGCAACTCATTGTGTTTATCTACCTGCTTCTACCTAGCAGCTTTGCAGTTCAAGTACCTGTCAAATGTCCATCCATCTTGTACATATTTTGGTAATGAATCCCACTCATTCCTTTCTTTTCAAAGTTCATCTACAATATCTATTACCATAGCATCAGGTGTGTGTGCTGGAGTTTCTTCTCTGAATTTCGGACGTGTGGGTTTGTTAGCTGTTCTAGACCATGTCCTATGTTGTGATCCTGCTATGCTTCTATCATCCTGGTTAGTATCATGATTATTTCTCCTATTTTCCCCAATCAAATGTTGCATCATAACCATTATTGTCTGTGTACTTGCCTTTATTGACTGTAGAAGCCTCTCTTGATGCTATAAAGTCTCATCATCTCGCACACTTTTGGATGGGCTTTGAGAACATCTCTCAGCCATATTCTTAGTTATGCTAGTTCCCTATGTAAATTGGCTAGATAAACCCTATCAGGCTGGCAGGAAACCTACTCTAATACCACTATAATGACCCTTAGCAATATGCCACTAAAAAATAACATTAAATTTAATACACTGCTGATAAGTATATTACTAAATAAAAGAAATTGTTCTACTTAAATAACAGATGTAAAATAGTGTCATTGTATTCATTCAATGATCATCAAATGTTTATACAATTTTTAGCACTGAAACATTACAACATGGCACATTATAGACAAACCCTAACTAACTAAATTCAACTAAGAACTTGTTACAACTACAGATTGAAATGAAGAACCTAGATTGATCAAATGGTGGAGACTGAATTCTGAAGATGATATGATGAAAGTGCAACTCCAATTGAAACTTCAAACCAACAATTAAGCACAATTGAAAGGATTGAAATATCCTTAACCTTACCAATAGGCCATTGGATTGATCAAATGGTGGAGATTGAATGCTGAAGATGATTTGATGAAAGTGCAACTCCAACTAAAACTCTAAACTAGCAATTAAGCACAACTAAAAGAACTAAAATATCCTTCCCATTGCTACAATAATTCAAGTGATCTTTCACACCCTCAAAATTGCATACCAATTGAGAGTTTTCATTCTCAATGGCCAATTGTGACTACTTGCAGAAACCCTAGGCTCCACAATGCACATAAAAAAATATCAATATAAATCTCGATGATAGGCAATGAGCCCACAATGCCTATTTATTCTTTTCCGTTGATAGATCAGCCTCCTTTTTAATTTTTTCTCTGCTTCTTCTAGCAACCTCTAGAAGATTTTTTTAATTTAGTGACTTTATAAAATATATCACTTTATTAAGTTAATTAAATATAAAGTTACCTTGTAATATATATTTTTTATTGATGACCTTATAAATAATTAACTCCTCCAAAAATGGGACATTACAGCAATGGTAGTTATATCCACTAGCGATGGTGCTTACACGTCATATTGAAAAAAAAGACCAACAGTTGGAAGGAGGAGGGTTTTGGTATCAACGATGGTTTGTGGAGTCTTACTTGGACTATGATTGACATTCAAGATCAATGCTCAGCCCCCTTCTTTCAAGATTTCATGCCCCAAAGTAGAGGTAGGCATTTTAATTTACTTCTTTGTATGTAATTTGTATAGTTTTAGATGGTGGTTGTGCATTTTTCCTTAGTATTTTAGAAGAAATCTGCAAAATTAAGTTTCTTTTAATGTCAAGATATTGAGTTCGAACCCTTGAGTCTTACCTCTTTTCATCTACAATAAGAATATAGGGTTTTCCAATATATGTAGTAATGTTAAGTGTAATAGGAAAGTCTATTTTATGTATGGAAGCAATAGACATTAGTGGGTTTATTCTTAAACTACATAAATTCATAAGCCACCTTACGAGATTCTTGACTTAGCCAAAGATTTAAGTGAAACTGATCTGTCAATGATTTCATTGTTATATATGAAAACTGATTATTTAGGTAGAGATATTAAAATCAATTTTTTTTTATAACTATATTCCATGTGACAGGTAGCTCAAAACATTGATTAAAAATAATAATAATAATGTTCTATGAACCAGGCTTGCACAAAATGAATGTCTATATGGATCTCAGAGCTACATTTCACCATTTTGTGTAGATTTTGCATAGAAAAACAAACAAAATTTAACAATGGAACACATTCTAGAAAAGGCTCTTATTGTTAGACTATACTAGTGTTTCTTTACCATATCTTGTAATCAACAAAATCAAGTTTAAACAAATCTTCTACCTAGTAGCTCTTGATTAGAAAATGCGCACAAGGAGACTTTTTAAACATGGTACCCATGTATTGAATTTTCAAAGCTTTGGATATATGCACATATTGGAAGAAGCATATGTTCTAAATTTGGTTACCCTATATCTTAGTTGATCTAATAGAGTAAATGAGACCTTCTTTTTGTGCATGATTATGACCTCGTTTGATGGAGTAATGATGACAGATTGTTGTTTTGTGATAAGTTATTATGTCTACAGTCAAATTCTTTCTTAGGGATAAGTATTAAATTCTCATAAGTTCTTAAATGGAGTATTCTTTAGTGTTTTGGTAATTGAATTGGGCTACAAAAGGGGTTTGATATAGATGAATACCAAGTGAACAGGGTATGATATGTGTTTTTCTATTGAGTAGATCTTAGGATTAAACCCCAATGATGTACATAAACTAATTATACATAAATATAGTCTTATGAAAATTTACTTGGTATGTGAATGTCAACAAGTCTCACATTAAAGGCATAGATTTTAGTGTATGCATTGAGCTATGAAATAACTAGTTTCTCTCTTTCAACATTATGAATTATTGAAGCCTAGTGAAATTGGAAAAAAATGTAATCAACACCTCCTATGACCTTATTGAATTTTGATCATACTCTTTGGTAGTTTTGGCTAAGTATGAAAGCCTTTTGTTTCCTTGATTTGTCTGCTAAATTTAGTTGGACGCATAGGACACCGTTGTAAACTAATATTTACATGGTTGTCCTTTTATAAATGATTTGGAGGTTAGTTTTATTCAACAAACTGGTAAGTCATGGAAGGTTTTTGACTTTTACATTATCATGTTACACAAATGTGGTCATTTCAGGATGCATATGTGACATTTTTAGACAAAGGCATTATTGCATCTTTCCATGCTTCCTACATTATATATAGAATCTATAAGTTGTGGAAAAGAATATCATCTCTTGATGAATGGAAAGTAATGGTGTCATTCTTAAACATCTTGTGTATTTATGTTTAATGGATAACATACTAGGAATATTTATTAATGGAGAAAGAGTTTCATTTTTATCTATGTGATTGACTTAATATGTGTGTATTTATAACACATGTCAATAGAGAATTGATGGTAGTACTTGTATTCCTTTTTGGAGGTTGGATTAAATTTCTTGCTTGAGATGAGCTAAGTTGTTGTGATTAACTGATCCATGATTATTGGACTTTATTATTTTATCCTTCTATGTGGATGGATATATGGAACTAAATAATGGATAAACCTTGTTATGTTTTACTTACTATAAATAATGGAGAAGGGACTAAGAAACTAAAGTGATAGCTAAGAGAATGTTGTTTTGTTATCTAGTTGACCGATTAATGCTCTTGACATTATTTGTGTAGCACAATTCCATTACTCCTCTAAGTTTTACTTGTTTAGACTATCTCCTTGTCGGGCAGGGTATCTTTGATGTTAGGAAAGATTCTGGGGAAGCTTAATAGCTTTGTGGTAAGGTGGTAAAGCACTCCTATAATATTCTCATCCTTGTGTTCTTAGATAGGTTCAGGAGCTCCTTTCAACTTGGTTGTCATGGTTAGACCACCTAGTATCTGGTCAATATTCAAAAGAATTTGACTCTCATTGACTTTTCCAAAATTTATAGAGATGGTTGATGTGACATTGGTTTTGCAAGGATAGTCCTTAAATGGTAAGAGTAAAATACTTAAATAAACTATTTGTATTTGATATAATTCTTAAAAATATATAATAAGTTAATGTTTAATCATCCATATTCACTCACTCAAGTTGATGATACTTGTTAGTTTCAAATGCATATAATCTATTTTTTTTTAAACATTTTATACTAAATAGGGAAAGAGTCAAATTTGAGTGACCTCATTGATTGATGCACTAATACTTAAAAATATTTTAGATTGAGCTATCTAAGAAGATACTTGATTTTATGTAGCCCTCAAAAGTTTTTGTTTGAAACTTTATCAAGGCAACAAAAGTTCATCTAGCAGCTTCTGAAGAGATGAAAACTTGTCAATCATTTTCATTCAATGTTTGTTTTATATTAGAAGTCTAATTAGAGTGGGTAGTTCATATGAAGACCCCTCTTTGGTTTGTAGAGCCCATATCTATGTGGTAAATCTTTAGTGCTATATTCTAGTTAGAATTACACATCGAAGGTAAGAATATCAATCAACATTGAGACTTTTTCAAGACAAACATAATTTTATACATGGGAGCACAAATAACCATGTGTTTTCGACCATTTTGAGTGTTTTGGGTTATATATTAATGAATATATTATCTAAATATTCATTTAATTTTTCTATGATGATTCCTTCTTCCACATAAATCTCAATTAGTTATGATTTGTTAAGAATAGATTGAGGAAGCTAACCAAAAAGGGAGATTGTTCAAAGAGGGAGATTACTGATGACATATAAGTATGAGAAATATGCTTCAATCACTAGTTTTTCAATAATGTTAAACTTGTTATTTGATGGTGAGATAATTGCTTATAATATTCGAGTACTATCAATTATTTGATTAATGAAGAGGATTTGATCAAAAGATGCAACAATAACACCTAGAGGAAAGGTTGAGTTATGATTATGTAATGAAGTACATGAATCATTTAAGATGGTAATAAGATGATGTATTTATCATCTACTAAAGGTTACAAATTTTGGTTACACTAAGAAAGTTTAGAATAACAAGTTATACAAAGTTTGACTACCAAACTTGACTATATGGATAATATGTGTTGAATAAAGATAGAGAAAATTGAGTAGAAAATCAGTTGCAGTTGAGTAAAAGTTCATTCTAGTGTATGCCAAGCAGAACAATGGATGCCACACAAATTTTAGTTGATGTCGAACACCAATAAACTTTAGTTCATGTCAAGTGATTTGATAGTAGATGTCGAGCAACATAGTATGTACCGACCATCGAAAGCTTGATAATCTTGAGCTACTACATTATTCAAAAGATCATGAATTCGATGGATCTGAGCTAACAAGTTTGATTTCTTGGATTATGTGAACTAGTTGAAATATAAGGTTGATGAGCTAGTGCCACATAATTCAAGGTAAACCACTTTTAGGAGAATTAAAAGAGGATTCTAGGAGAAGTTTCTAGAAGAGATATAAGATATGGGGTAGATATATTGTATCCTACCTAATCCATCCAAACCCTAAATTGGATGATGGAGAATGAGTGGCAAAAGATCTTAATTTCCTATTTATAGGAATGGTTGGTCGTGAAGCAAGTTTTTCATGTGCAAGAACCTAAGGAAGACAAGGAGTAAAGGGTTTTTCTTTATCTAGTGATCTAAAAGAAGAGTTTGCAATGATATGTTAAGCAAGAAGGCTTACGGGTATGAATGCTTGGAGGGTGAACAAGCTATCAGAGCTATAAAGTATGAAGGCCAAACAGAATTGAAGACTAAATAGTGATCTGTAATCTACAAATGAAATTGTAAGTTGTATCCAATCAAAGCCTTACTATTGCTCTCTAACAATTGTATCAGTCTTGGGTAAATCCTTTGGACTAAAGTTGACCTAACATTCATTTGTAAATCCTTTAACTAGGTGACATTCCAAGTGAATGGTCTAAAGTCCTCTAACAAGGCTCATTACTAACAGGGTCACATTTAATAGTGTGTATTGTAACATTTAACAGGGTTAACCTTTCATAGGACATCACTTTAGAAGAGTGAAAATATTAGCATGCTATTAGTGATTTTTCCCAAATTGGGTTTCCAAATAAATCATTGTGTCAAGTGAGTTGATGAATCTATAATGTTTCATGATTTACATTTTTTGCAAAGTTTATTTGATAATAGCCTACAACTTTTAAGTGATTGCATAATCTTATGGATGCATTCATGATGAATAATGTTTTATGGGTTCACTACATTGTGAAAAGTTTTATCTATACATCTGGACCTTGGATAATTGATTCAGCCTCCCAAGTTATTCTAAAGTATTACACAATTGGTATCAGAGCCATCTTCTTAAGAGGACTAGTTTGAAGGTACTAGAAGCACAAAGATCAAGATGTCAAAAAGAGAAGTACCCAAGCTCAATAGAGACAAATTTCCTGCATGGCAAAGTTTGATGAAGCTACTCCTTGGAGGAAATGGAGATTATGCACAATCTACCATTTCAGTGGAGCATGTCGATCCTGCTAGTGCTCCTACTACTGAGGTTATGAAGAAGAAGAAAGAACATAACTAGACAATGTTGGAGATTGTCTCTGCCTTACATTATGCCAAACTTTATGATATCAAAGGTCTTGATAGTGCAAAAAAAATGTGGGATGCCCTAACCACTATCTATGGAGGAGATCCAAATGTTCTAAGAGCTAAAGTTGAAAGTTTCAGAGGTAAGTTTGATGATATGAGAATGGAAGAAGGTGAAAATATTGGTCCATATGTTGAAAGGATAAAAGAAGTTGTTAATGCAATAAGAGGAGCTACTGGTAATATCATTGATGATATTATAGTAAGCAAAGTTTTAAGGACATTATTGCCTATATATGCTATTAGATTTTTTGCAATTCAAGAACTGAGATGCATACCAGGGAAGAAACTATCACTTCAAGGTCTAGTAGGTAGACTCACTTTTTTTGAGCTATTTAACTTTTATAATTACAAACTTGAAAATATTGAATCTTCTTTCAAAGCTAAGGTATCATTGAAGGAACTCGATGAAAAGAAGGAAAATAAAAAGAATTATGTGTCTAGTGATAGTGATAGAGATGAGGATGATGTTGAACAAATCGAAGCATTACTAGCAAGAAGATTCCACAAAGGTAAAGGAAAGTTCAATGGTAAGTTACCCATCATTTGTTTCAATTGCAATGAGATTGGTCATATTGCTGCTAGATGTTCAGAGAAGAAGAATTGCAGAAGTGGTGACAAGTACAATAGTAGAAGACATGAAGATAGAAAGGATTACAAAGATAAAGGAAAGAAGTCTTGCTACATTGCTAAAGAGGGAATAAAAGAAGAATTTTATGAACATGATGATGAAGTGGTGTACATTGCAATGAAGAACAAATTTGATGAAGATGAGGAAACTACACTTGTGGCTTGTGTGAACAAGAATGATAGATGGATCATTGACAGCTGGTGGTCACATCACATGACTGGAGACAAAAGTAAGTTCATTAGCTGAACTGTTATGATGGAAATAATAAGATTTGGCTATGATGCACCATGTTTGATGAATGGAAAAGGCTCTATCAAACTCGTAGATAAGATTTTATGTGACAATTCTTACCATGTTGAAGGATTTAACTATAATTTTTTGAGTGTGTCATAACTGAATAATTTGGGATGTAAGGTTGAGTTTAAAAAATAAGATTGCTAGGATATATGACACAAACGGGAAACTAGTCGGAAAGCATGATCAAACTAGAAGTAATCTATTCTATCTTGATATAGAAGATGCTACTTGTCTTGTTGTAAAATTTGATGATGTATGGCTATGGCACAAGAGGTTATGTCATGTTAAATTTGATAACTTGGTTAGTATTAGTAAGATGAAGAAAGTTAGAGGTTTGCCTAAATTGAAGAAGTCTAATAATGTAATGTGTAAACAATGTCAATAAGGCAAAATGACTAAGTCAAGTGTTAAGAGTAAAACTTATACCTCTAAAGGAATACTAGAGATTGTTCATACTGACTTGTGTTGACCAATTGATGTGCAAAGCTACAAAGGAAATGAGTATATTATGCTATTTGTTGATGACTATTCTAGGATGACGACAGTTATGTTTCTAAAATAGAAATCTAATGCTTTCTAAATGTTTAAGTGTTACTTAACAAGAGTTGAAAAGGAAACACGTAAAAGCCTAAAGTGTTTGAGATCTAATAGAGGAGGAGAATTCACATCAAATGAGTTTGAAATATTTTGTAATGATAGAGGAACCAAAAGAGAGGCATCTGCCCGTAGAACACCTCCACAAAATTGAATAGCTAAAAGGAGGAATAGATCTATAATGGATTGTGCTAGAATACTCATGGTGAAGAAGAGTGTTCCTTTGAAATATTAGACAGAAGTTGTAAGTAAAATTTTCTATACCTAGAACCATGTGTAAATCAAGAAAGGTACTCAATCAACACCTTTTGAACTATGGTAAGGATACTCACCCGATGTAAAATATTTTATGGTATTTGGAAGTAAATGTTACATTCTTAAAGATGTTAGGAATGGTAAACCTAATGAAAAAATTGAAGAATGTATATTCTTAGGATACTCCACAAGAAGTAAAGCTTAATAGTGTTTAAATACTAACACTAAAAAAATTGTGGAAAGTGCAAATGTGAACTTTGATGAATATATAGAGGTATATGAGGTTGAACCTATTAAAGAACTAGAAGAATACAAATCATTTGTATAATTTTATGAAGGTAAACCTACTGATGAAGATGTTGCAAATCAAGCTACACATCAACAAGTTTTAGTGGCTATTGAGTCACACCCTATGAATGTCGAGTTGCATTCAAGAACTAAGCTACATATAGATGTTGAATTATAGAATGAAGTGGATGCACATTCTAATTCTAAGATTAGTGTACATGAAAGAGATGTTAAGCTACCTAAAAAAGATGTACACGGTGACTCTAAAGTTAAAAGACAAAAGGAAGAAACAACGACTAAACCAAGATTGTCTAATTATGTCAAAAGACATCATCCTACTATTCAAATCATTAGAGATAAAGATGTTAGACCAATGACAAGAAACAAATTGAGAAATGATACATGTTTTTTAAGAATGAAGGTACCAAAATTAGTGAGAGATGGTTTAGAAGATGATGATTGGGGTAAAGCCATGGAAGAAGAGATTGAACAAATTATGAAAAACAAAAGATGGAGTCAAGCTCCTAGACTAGAAGACAAAAATGTGATTGGTACCAAGTGGGTATTTAGAAATAAGCTAGATAAAAATGGTGTAGTCACAAGGAACATTACAAGACTAGTTTGTAAGGGATATGCACAAGAAAAAGGGATTGACTATGGAGAGACATTTACCCCTATTTCTAGATTGGAAGGAGTAAGAACTGTACTTTCTTATTGTACATAAAAAGTTTCAAAGTTTATCAAATGGATGTTAAATTTGTATTTATAAATGGTATATTAGAGGAAGAAGCTTACATAGTACAGCCAAAAGGTTTTGTTGAGGTTAATGATAAGAACATGGTATGTGACTACACAAGGCTCTATATGGTTTGAAACAAGTTCGAAGACCATGGGATGAGAGACTTCATAATTATCTTGTGAAGATTGGATTTGAAAGGACTAATGATAACAACAATATATGCATGAAGATAGTGAAAGGAAAAGGTATTTGGTTATCTAAATTTTTTGTTAATGATATCATATTTAGAGGTGAAGATGCTTTATGTAAAGATTTTGCAAATCAGATGAAGTAAGAATTTGAGATGTCTATGTTTGGAGAGATCAAATTTTTTGTGGGTTTGTATGTATATTAGATAAAATATGGTATATACATCACTCAATCGAAATATGTCAAGGAAATATTAAAAAATTTTAGATTGGAGAATTCCAACCCAGGAAGTACACCTATGGTTTTAAGACACAACTTGTCAAAGAATGATGATTTAGCTGAGGTGAATCAAACATTGTACAAGTCTATGATCGGCAAATTGTAATATGTAGTACATAGAAAGCTTGATATTGCATTATTTGTAGGGATAGTTGAAAGATTCTCTGGTAAACTTAAGGAGAATAATTTGATGGTTGTAAAGAGAATAATGGGATATCTGAAAGGAAACAAAGAGTTTGGTCTATACTACAAGAAGAATGAAAATTTTGAATTGAGAGCCTACACTGATGCTGATTGGGCTGAAAAAAATTGATGACAAAAAGAGCACCAATGGAGGGACATTTTTCTTAGGAAAGAGGTAGGTTACATGGATTAGTAAGAAACACAATTGCACTTCACAATCTAATGCTTAAGCTAAATATTTTGTTGCAGTTGTAAATTGTACAGACATTGTATGGATCAAATAGCTACTCAAAGGTATGAAGGAAGAGATCATAGAACCAGTGATACTTTATTGTGATAATACAAGTGCTATCAATATATCAAAGAATCTTGTGATGCACACAAAGACTGAGCACATTGCAATCAAGTATCATTACTTGAGAGAATTAGTTCAAGATAAAGAGATGAAGATAGAATATGTCAACACAAAGGAACAAATTGTTGATATATTCACAAATGCACTACCTAAGGATGCTCATGAGTATCTAAGAGGTAAATTAGGGGTGATACCCATATCTAATGCTATCTAAGTAATAAGAGGAGTGATCTACATCAAACAAGCTGGTGTTCATATGTTACACATTGATGTAGATGATCTTATTTTAGGAGCTGCCTAAAGTAATCAAAGAGCTAAAACTTCAAATCAATCACAAGCAAGGTGATAGAAGGAGAAATTGAAGAAACTAAAAAAGTTTATATCTGTCATGTTAAAGATGACAAGTCTTTGGCATTGTTGTCAAAGAGGGAGAGTTTACCAATCCTAAGAGGGAGATAATTGTTGAAGGAGACAGTTGTTGAATAGGAGAGCAAAGAGAGAGAAATCCTAACATCTACCTAGTAAGAGGGAGATATAGTAACAGAAAGTTATAAGAAAATGTTTTGTAACCTATTTAGAAGATGGAAGTTGCTAATAGAGGGAACCATTTCAATACATGTTTTCCTTTTTGTATTGCCTTACTATTCTAACCTAATTAGTTTGGTTGAACAAGGTGAACTTACCATTTGGTTGATTTTGTTGATCAGTTTGGTTTGCCATCAATGCCAAAGACGGAGATTGTTGAGAATAGATTGAAAAAGATAATCAAAGAAGGAGATTGTTGAAAGAGATATATTGTTGAGAACAAATAAGTATGAAAAATATGCTTCAAGCATTGTTTTGTCACTAATGTCAAACCTTCTATTTGATGGTGAGACAATATCTTATAAGATTCAAGTACTATCACTTATTTGATTGATGAAGAGGATTTGATCAGAAGATGTAACAATAGCACCTAGAGGATAGGTTGAGTTGTGATTATGTAATGAAGTACAAGAATAAGTTAAGATAGTGATAACATGGTGTATTGATAATCTAGTTAAGATTACAAAGGTTGGTTAGACTAAGAAAGTTTAGAAGAACAAGTTACACAAAGTTTGTCTGCCAAACTTGACTAAGTGGATAGTAGGTGTCAAGCAAAGACAGAGCAAGCTAAGAAAAATATCAGTTGGAGCCAAGTAAAAGTTTATTCTAGTGTATGTTGAGTAGAACAATGGATGCCAAGTAAAGTATAGCTGATGCCAAGCACCAAAAAACTTTAGTTCCTATCGAGTCATTTCACAACAGAAGCTGAGAAATGCAGTATGTGTCGAACATTAGAAGCTTGATAGTGCCGAGCTGCTGCATTATTTAAAAGATCATGAATTTGATGGATCTGAGCCAACAATTTTTTTTCTTGGATTATATAAACTAGGTGGAAGATAAGGTTGATGATTTAGTGGTGCAAATTTGAAGGTAAACCATTTTTAGGTGAATTCAAAGAGGATTCTAGGAGAAGTTTCTAGAAGAGATATGAGATATGGGGTAGATACATTGTATCCTACCTAATCCATCCAAAACCTAAATTCGATAATGGAGAATGAGAGGAAAAATGTCTTAATTTCCTATTTATAGGAATGGTTGGTCATGAAGCATTTTTGTGATGTGTGAGAACCTAAGGAAGATAGGGAGTCAAGGGTTTTGCTTCATCTAGTGATCTAAAAGAAGATTTTCTCTCTACACAAACTTAATTTAATTATGATTTTCTCTCTCTTTTCATTATGGATATAGAAAATTACATAAATAATCTTATGCTATTCCCAAATAATTATTTAAAAAATCCATTAGTCGTATTGAGATTTAAATCCAAATAATGACTAAGATTTTGCATTTGGATTGACTTACACTATTGACACTTTTAGAAAGACCAATTAAATCCTTCATTATAATAATAGTAAAGTGATTGGATATATAGTAAATTCTTAAAACTCAATAAGTAGTTTTTTTTTCTATAGGTGAATTTTACATGGATGTGATTTTCTCAATGGAGTTCAAAAAATATAATTTAAAATTTTTTTTTTTTATGATTCCAACTAAAATTAAATTAAGCGCTTGTACTTGTCATAGGTTAGATAAATGGATGTTTCAGTCCTTCCAGATGTTGAACGTAAAATGTAGAGCTTTAAAAGGGAGAATTGAGGAGATACAAAACAATAATGTTGAGCCATTAGACTAACAGAGATTGTCATTGAGCAGTAGAGGAACTGGGAGGTAATAGAACAATTGAAGAAGAAGATAGATAAAATAGAAAAGGTCACTAAGGACATGCTGACTAAATACCAGGGAATGTTGTGATTCTTTAGTTGAGTATTTGAGCATCTTACTAAGCCAGATAGACCAGGGAAAATTTGTAAAGTTGGTGCTCGACTTGGAGGGAGCTAGAAATCATGAAGCAGTGACTAGACCTAACAAACAAACTTGCTCCAACACAAAAAAGAACTAGAAGAAGGAAATCAAAATTGACCAGCAAGACATCAAATATGTCACTAAGAAGATAAAAAGTATTCAGTTGCTCGAGCTGAAAGATAAGTTGGGAGCTTTAGCCTAGTTAGTTCCACTTTTTTGTTATGTCTTTTTGGTTTTTCTTGGCATTGTTAGATTGTTAGTTGTGTCTCTGTAGTTGTTGGTTTTGGTATTAGCTTTACCTATGTTTTGTTGGAAATGGTTGTGGGTGTGTCTATTGGTTAGAAGACTATTTCATTTTGGGACTTTCAATTTTTTATCTTTCTATAAAAACAATTGAGGTTTCAAGTCTCCTGTAAAAAAACATGTTTTAGCCTTAATAATTTATTTTTTATATTAAGAGTAGTTTCTTGTTAGTTAGATAACTTTAAAATATAAATAAAACATGAGATTATTTAATAATTGTAACTTCAATTATACGGTAAATTAAAATAAGATGTATTGTAATTAATTTCAAATTTAAAAACTAATTATATTAGATTTTATTTTTTAATATCTAGATTATTGAAATGTTGAAACATAAATAAAAACTATTTTAAATTATTCAAAATATTTTCAATTAATTAATCATTTATTTAATAATAAATAATAATGTCTGAATAATAATTAAATTTTATTGTAGTTTTTAAAAAAAATATAACAATTAGTCAACATATCTATTAATATATTTATAATAAAAAATATATCAAATAAAATTATAAACATCTAAATAATTATTAAATAGTTATTAGTATTTTAAGGAATTACTAGATAGATTAAAGATTAAATAGAAATTTTGAATTATATTTTTGAAAAAGTAGTGTCAATTCATTCTATATAAACCTCAACACATTAAATCAAACAAAAACTAGAAGGATGATTTTTAGATATTATAAAGTTAAACAATATGCATTTGAATTTTAAAAAGTATAAAATTTATGATAAGATATAAAACATAATAAATTCTAATAGGTCAAACTAGTTTTATTTAAGCACTTCTTAAAGGAAAAATGATACAATAGTACTAAACCTATAGAGAACTAATAAATAAATAAATGACGATAAAAATTTCCATTGAAACTGAATAACATTATTTAAAAATAGTTTCAAAATGCTATATACATTGTATATTGACACATTTTTATATATTTTCAAGTTTAGCGTTTGATCCTAGATCAATTTTTAATATTTGCAACTTTAGCGTGTCCATTAAAGAATTCCTAAATAGTTAGTGTAAATGATTGAAGAGCTTATAGCTAAGGTGTTGCTTATGGCTAGTCACGGATCTCCCTCTAGAGATCTAAAGGGCAAAGTGGTAAAAAGTGTCATTTCAAAACACTTGCCCAATATTTGATATGTTCATGATTCACCCAAGAAGTACCACTACTACTAATACTTGTGGTTAAATGTCCTAATCATTATGAATATCTCAATAATGATCTACAAATTCACCAATCACCAACCAAAAAAATTAAATATCCTAATCAACTATTCATCTACAATTGGCTATGTAGCCAACACAATAAACAATGAATGAATTTGTAATTTTAATTAAATATTAAATAATAAATTGATACCCATTCTGTTGGCAGACGCTTCCATTAGTCTACGTGTAATAGCTATTCAAAACTATCACCACAAATGGACCCTTATAAGTCTCTTCCCCTGCCACCAAAACAAAAGATATTCTAAAGACCTATCATTACATGCGCTGAACGCGTTAAAACCTCGCTCTGCATGTTTGAAAATTTTCGTTCATTTAATCTCTCATCTGCAGTTTGGCATCGTCCTTTTATTCCAAAATTTCTCTCGTTGGGCACCCGAGAGATTCGAACCCATGATGATCTCACTTTGATCCCCTTAGCAGAGTTTTTCTCTATAAAGGAAGTAAATTGTTTAGAGAGTCATTCAGATCTCTTCAATTCACCAAAAACTAAAAATGGAAGCCCATCTCCATCTTTATGAGATGATTCTTTGCGCTGCAAAGCCCATCGCTCTCAAAGCTGCTCATGTCTTGCTTAAAATCCCCCAAATTATCAGAGGAAAGCCTCTCTCTATTGATGAAATTGCTGAACATATTTCTGCCTCCACAGAAACTAGGGTTGTTCCCCACAAGGAGTACTTGTTTAGGATTCTGAGGCTGCTGGCTTGTTGTGGAATTTTCACTGAAGATATGGATGAGCAAAGCAAGCAAAGGAAGTAAACAGTGTTTCCAAGCTGCTAGTGAAGGAAGAAGATAGGGATTCTTGTGTTCCATTTGTGCTGTTATTTACAGAGAAAGCTTACCAGGATAGTTACCAGTACTTTCAAGATGCTGTCTTGGAAGGATGTAATCCCTTCATAAAAGTCCATGGCATGAGCCCTTGGGAATATGTGGGCTCAAATGCTGTAGCCAACAAGCTTTTTAATGAGGCCATGGCTTGCCATACAAAAGATGTCGTGGCTTCTGTAGTAAAGATTTATGATGGATTCAAGAGTGCAAGGAGTGTGGTGGATGTAGCTGGAGGAGTGGGAACTACATTGTCTATTATAATTGCTGAATATCCACACATACGGGGCATTAACTTGGACTTGCCCCATGTTATTTCAATTGCATCTCCCATAGCAGGTGAGTAGTGGACAGTCTCATAGTAGTGGACAGTCACATCTCATTTCGGGTTCAAGTGTAAAAACTACACATTTTGAACTTTGTTTATATTAATCATCAAGAGTTCAAAGAGTAACATAAAACAATAGAGATCCAAGGGTAACCAGCAAGCCCAAGAGGTCAAACCAGAGTATCAAAAATCACATAGTATAAAGTATGAAAGTACAAAAGAGAGGAGGCTCCCAAAATAGGTAAGTGAGAATATCATCCCAATTTTCTAACCAGGTCATCCAGCCTTGTGCAGCTTCCATCCAGACAACCTTCTTCCTTTCCAGAATCTGAGCATACATGTCAAGTTTCTCATACAGAGGAGTACCATTGTTTTTAATTTCTTTAATCAAGTTATCAAGAGCTTTGTCAAATGCACTTTTGTCTTCTATGATACTGGCCCATTCATATCCATGGTTCATTTCATATACGAACATAGAAGCCTGTCCATCTTTAAGAAACCTTGTAATGGGCACCCCTGGATGTCCCAAAAAATAAACCAATTTTTTGAAAAGAATTTTGTCAAACAGTTTGCATTCAACCTCTTATTTCTCCGTTTAATGTTTTAAACTCCTTATAACTCCGGAAATCAAACGTTTATTTGTTTGTTGTGTTTTGTGCATGGAATTGGTATCATACAACATAAACAAGAAAGAAACTATAATAATATGCAAAGTGGAAATGAACTGTTGCTAATAAAATGTTATTTTAGAATTCATAAAACCAAATACATGGCAAATTTATCAACTCACTAATTACTTCAGCAGTATTGACATAATACTCTAGCCCATGCTTTCGAACTTGCTGCTACAATGCTTTGTCCTTCAATCAGTCCATTACCTTCATGATATTGTTCCCTCAAAGTGGCATAAGCGTCAAAAAAGTAGTGAAGAAGATATGAGCAAAATACCAAATCTGCCTATAGCTGAAAATGCAACTAAATTGCCTGATAATGAAGCCAATAAGAAAGAATTCCAAAGGCCAAACCCCAAGGGAATGACGTCTAGAATGTTATAAGAGAGGATAGATGTCCTCAAATGCCAAGAATGGAGCTGCAACTCACACACCAATTTTTTCTCATATTCAACCTCGCTAATGAAGCCACAAATACTTCCTTTTATTCTATTTCCAAGGGTCCGCTCAACTCATATGGGCAATGTGGGATAAAAGATGTATAGTATATAAAACATATATTAAAATACCCCTTATGTCTCCCTTGGGTACACATCCCCATAAAATAAATATTAAAGTAACACTTTAATATTTTACAATTAAATTAGACGTTACTTTAATAAAACTTTAGGCATTAAAATGTATTAGCAATTGGACTCCGAATAATGTGAGTGATAGCTCATCGAAAAGCTCTCACTAAGGAGTATCAAATCCAATCACCAAAATTGACCTGCACTGTGTCTTGCCGACTTACTAAAAATAGTAAGTATGCCTGAAACTGAGTAAATCAACTTCATTTTGGCCCAAACTGGAAATGACTAGGCCAAAACACTCCAAGATCCCATTAAACCCTTCATTAGCCCTTGGGACCATGTAGAACAAGGCTAATGCACACACACTTGGTCAACTGCTAAAATGGAAACATTATAGTCCGCCCCCTTGAAATTGCTTGTCCTCAAGCAATCTCAGTCCAGCCTGCAGAATAACCTGCTCACTCTCCCATGTAGAATCTTCCTCCAAAAGGTCTCTCCATCTTACCAAATACTCCTTCACTATCCTGTTTCTAAGCTTCCTCTCTCTGGTGTCCAGAATAGCCTCGGGTACTAATACAAGCTTCCCCTCCTTATCCAAAGGGGGTAAATTTGCAGAAGGCGCTACATTTTGACCAATGGCTTTCTTTAGCCTAGACACATGAAACACATTGTGCACTCGATTGCCCTCTGGAAGCTCTAGCTCATAGGCGACTTTTCCCACTATGCGAATCACCCTGTAGGGACCATAAAATCTAGGTTCAAACTTTTCAGCTCCGCTCTTCTTGAGCGATGACTGTCTATATGGTTGTAGCCTCAAGTAAACCATATCCCCTACCTCGAAGCTACGCTCTATTTGGTGCTGATCAGCATACAATTTTTGTTGGTTATGGGCCTGTTGTATATTCTCTTTGAGCACTTTCAAGATGTCCTGACTATCCTACAATAAGTTTTTGGCTTTGGGCACTCTAGTATTCCCCAAAACTAAATCCATGAAACTAGGTGCTTCATAACCATAGAGTGCCATGAAAGGTGTCATCTTGATGGACATATGATAAGTGGTGTTATAACTATACTCTCCCATATGCAACCATCTGATCCAAGCCTTTTGTTGTGCAGTTACATAGTTCCTCAAATATCCTTCCACCCATTTATTCACAATCTCTATTTTTTCATCTGTTTGTGGATGATAACTAGTGCTAGGTGTAAGATCTGTACCACACAACCTAAACAACTCTTGCCAAAAAAAACTAATAAACTTACTATCTCAGTTGCTAACAATGAATCTGGGAAGCCCATGTAACCTGAATATCTCTCTAAGGAAAAGATCTGCCACCTCTACTGTTGTGTAAGTGGATGGAATAGCAAAGAAGTGAGCAAACTTCATCAAGCGGTCCACCACCACATAGATGCAATCTCTTCCCTGCACTCATGGTAAACCAGTGATGAAGTCCATCGAAATACTTTCCCATTTCCTATCAAGAATGGGCAAGGGCTGTAATAAACCTCCAAGAAATGTGTGCTCTCTCTTATTCTATTGACAAACCACACACTCACTGACATACCTCTAAACATCATCCTTGAGCCCTTTCCATGAAAACCGCTCTTGGATCTTCCTGTAGGTCTTGAAGACCCCTGGATGTCCAGCTATGGGTGCATCATGAAATGCCTTCAGTATCGCCTCTCTCAAATGTGATGACGGAATCAAATAAACTCTGTCCTGCACTCTGATCAATCCATCTATCACCTCATAGTGATCATCCTGTATGGTACCTAAAATCAATCTAGAAGCCCAAGCATCTCCAACATACTCTTCTATAATTCAATCTCTCCAATCTCTTGAAATCTCTGCCAGAGCACATAAGTGAGGTCTCTGAGATAAGGCATCAGCCACCACATTTCTTTTACCTTTGACAAACTCTATGTCAAAGTCATAAGCCTGCAATTTAGTCACCCACTTTTATTGCCAATCATTAAGATCACACTAGCTCATGAAGTATTTAATACTATTGTGATCAGTCTTGATCACAAAGTGTCCACCTACCAAATATGATCGAAATTTGGCCAATGCATGCATTATGGCCAACATCTCCCGGTCATATATAGAATAACTCTTCTCAACTCCCCGGAGCTTCCTACTCTCGAATGCAATGAGATGCTTCTCCTACATCAATACTGCTTCAATCTCATCACTTGATGCATCACAATGAAGCTCAAAAGGCTTCATGAAATTTGATAGAGCTAGAACTAGACATGAAGACATTACTTGCTTGAAATGCTCAAAACACCTCTGTGCTGCCCCTGTCCACATGAAGGCTCCTTTCCTAGTAAGATTTGTCAAGGGTGTAGCAATCTATGAGAATCCCTTAACAAACCTCCTATAAAAACCACATAAACCAAAGAATCCCTTAAGCTATGTAAGGTTTGTGGGAGTAGGCCAGTCTACAATAGCTCTAATCTTTTTGGAATCAACTTGAACGCCATCTGCACTAATGATATGCCCAAGGTAAAGGAGCTCAGTCATGCTAAACTCACATTTAGATTCCTTGGCATACAATGACTCTCTCTCTAGAATAGATAACACCTCCTCTAGATGATGTAAGTGCTCCTCCTAGGTCTTACTAAAGACCAAGATGTCATCAAAGAAGATCAAGACAAATCTCCTCAGCTGCTTCCTGAATACCTAGTTCATACAACTTTGAAATGTAGCGGGTGCATTAGTTAGACCAAATGGCATAAGCATGAACTCAAAGTATCCATAGTGACATCGAAAGGTTGTTTTCTCGATGTCATTTGCTCTCATCCTGATCTGATGTTATCCATATCGCAAATCAGTTTTTGTGAAGAAGCATGCCCCATGCAACTCATCAATCATCTCATCAATCCTAGGAATGGGGTACCTGTTTTTAATTGTTTTCTTATTCAGTGCCCTGTAATCGATGCACATGCGCATCATCCCATCCTTCTTCTTTACCAATACTACTACTGAAGCAAAGGGGCTCTTACTAGGCCTGATATGCCCCATCTCCAACAAATCTTTAATCGTCTTCTCTATCTCATCCTTGTGTTTCTTAGGATGACGATAGGGAGTAATCATAACTGGTTTGGCTCCCTCCTCAAGCTCAATAACATGTTCCATCCCTCTGTTAGGAGGAACCCCATGAGGAATATGGCTAAATACTTTAGTGTGTCTATCAAGTATCTTTTGAATATCTAGTGGATGACTCTTTTCTTGTGGCTCTGGTGAAGTTGGCATAATTTAGCACTCTGTCGCCCACTCTATGTCATCATGATGAAAAAGTCTCTACATTCTCCTCAAGGACACTACTCTGCAACCTCCTTCTGAAAGACCTCTAAGTACCATAGTTCTGCCCTCATGCTAGAATCTCATCTCCAATTTCTCTAGGTTGAGTGTGAACTCCACTAGTGAAGCCATCCATGTCATGCCAAGGATGACATCATAATCTCCCATGTCCACAACATAGAACTCATCATTCAAGTCGTAGCCATCTCCAAACCTGATGTGAAGATTAGATATCTTCCGAGTGCAAATGGAACAAGTATCGAATCCAGTAAGATGATTTCTAATAGGAAGCTTATCAAGAAGGAGCTGCCATTTAAAACATTTAACTTTAATGGGGTTTGTTTTAAATTATATGAACTTCTACAGTAGAACTCATCTAATAGTATAGCTTTAACTTTGACTTGTCTCATGCATTGCAATTGCACCTTTAATACTAGGAGTGGAGCATGTTTGTGGAAATATGTTTGACAAAATTCTATGTGGAGACATAATTTTCATGAAGGTAAAAGATATGTCATTAAGAAACAATATAATTTAGCCTTTGTTCACTTATTATCTTTCTTTGCTATATCAATATTATGCTTGTTAGCAATTCATTTAACAATTATTGTCTTCTTTTGTTGTTTCTTTACTTTATTTCCTACATCAATACTTACGTCCATAAAAAAGCTATTGTCATATTTATTGCAGTGGATTTTACATGATTGGGATGATGAGAAGTGTTTAGAACTTTTGAAGAAGATCTATGAAGCAACACCAAAGCATGGGAAGGTCTTAATTGTTGAAGCATCACTTGAGGGTTCTCAAGGAAGCAGAAATCGACTAGGATTATTGTTTGACATACATGTGGCCATCTATACCATGGGCAGAAAGGAGAGAAGTGAGGAAGAATTTAGCCAATTATTTCTCAAGGCAGGGTTTAAGAGTTATCATATCATGAAACTACCATTTCTCCAAGTACTTACAGAAATATCTAAGTCTTAAAGTATTTGTACGATATTATAATATTATGTTCTTATTTAAATAATTCTAGAAGTATCCCTCTTTAGACATATTTTTATCTAAATCTCTAATAATTAGATTCATTAGTGTTGATAGATACTCTCTCTTGATGTAGTATATCTTCTTCTACATCCTTTTTTTGTATCAGACATAACCCGCATTTTTCTTTTCTGGTTCTTTTCTCAGGAGCTTTTTTGAACCAGTTATTATTAATATAAATATAATATTTTGCCAAAAAAAATGTTAAGTTGGAAGAAAATGATATCAAGTTGTAAAAATACATTTCTATATAAAGAATGATTTGATACATTAGATTGAATGTTAATTATTCTTTATGTTTTATTATAATTGTAATGATGAATACTGTAAAGTCCTTATATGATGACTGATTATTATTTTTTTTTTCAGGCAAAAGTGGCAAGCCACTATAATATTTTATTAAGACTAATTCAGCGAGGTCAACTGGGAAAGAACAAGTGAAGAAAGCCCAGCATCATCCCTAATATATACATAGATTTATATAGTTTAAGAAAATAATTACAAAGGGTGTATCAACTACCACCCAACTGTGAACCAAAGAGTACTTAGACAATGATTTCTTTGGACTTTTCCAAGCACTATCTTCATGATAAACTTATTCTAGCATTTATCACTCAGCACTTATCTTAAAAATCTTCCCAATCAGACACAAAACCACCTTCAGTTGACCCAAGCCCACCAAGAATAGGGCCCTAGCCAGAACAAAATTTTGAATTGCCATGAATCCAATCCAAATCCGAGTTAACCTCATCAATTAAATCCCAAAAATTCTGTTCAATAGGCTGCATAGAAGCAACATTCAAATCTCTGAAGTTTGAAACATTAGATTCCTTCTGCAAATCAATCATAGCCTGACCCGCCATCTTTATTCTTTCCACCAAATGAACACCCATTAATCTTGATTCAGGTGGCAAAGCATGTTTTAAATAAACGAAACTGCCAGTGTCTATAGCATGCTTAAGTGCCTCCAAAACAACATAAAATTCATGATTGTGCAGGAGTTGAAAATGTGAGACTCCATTCCATAAATCATACTTTTGCAAAGCCACAATCAATTTGTTATCAACCAAGCAGTGATGTCGGATTACCTTATGAGCCAAAGCTTGAAGCATTTCAGGAGACTGCAAGAGATATTAATGAGCTTTGAATTGTACTTTGTTTCCAGGCAACTCGGCACCCAATACAAATGACCTTGAATCGGCATCTAAAAAATCTACTCTGCTCGGCACTTGAAACAATCCTTCTAAACTCGGCACCTTATATCATTTTGCTCCAGTCGGCACCTAAATCAGCAATACTCCACTTCCATTACGTTCTTGTTGATTTCGGCAACTATGAATGATTAATATTAAATAGGACTTTTATGATTTTTGTTATCCTTTCTTACAAATTCATTGTAGTCTACACAATTACACAATTAATGCGACTTCACAAATAAAGTCTTCATGTCTATGTCTGAAAGCATTCTTAAGCACTCCGTTGAAATTGCTGGATTTTGGACTAGAAAATAGAACTTCATGTTTTATGTATATCTTTCTATCTTTTCTTAAATTAAATCTATTTAGCCAATATCGATCTAAGAAATAATTGCCATTTATCATTCAACTAATTCGTTACATTTAATGCTTCAATATGATAATTCAGCTTAATTCTCATATAAAATATAGTCACCGGCAGAAATGTTTGTATGGCTGATACTGACAGCAAAATTAGTTACTTCTACGTCTATCCCTCTCAAAATTTTATTTGTTGTTTGAAAAGATCTGCACTCTTTTCGCTGCGATGTTCAAGTTTATAATCATCGAAATGTTTAGACAGAATGAACCAAGGTATGTTAATAAATTTATGATATATTCCTGGACAGGTAATCATAATCCACCGTAGAACCTTAGAAAGAACCCAATCTCTCGAGGCATTTAACAAATTCCAACCCCAATTTGTTTTTCTAGGATGTTAAAATATGGAAAACACTTTAATTCCATATCAAGCTTTTATATGCCAACAAACTCAAAATCAGTTCCAGCCATGTATATACAACTATTATTCCTCTTATAAAATTTTGAACACATAATTAATTAAAGAATACTCTTTTACTCATTTTTTATGATTATTTTTCTAAAATAAAGAGTCTAAAGTAATATTATGAAATTATGAATAGTGTAGACTAACAAAATACAGGTATATTCAATCATGATTCCAATAAAATAATTCTTAATGAGGTATGATATAATGAATTAAAAAAGTTAATCCATCTAAATTTATTTTATTCTTCATAAATGAATTAACCATCATACTTTACACAATTAAAATTAAAATAACAATTAAACTCACAAACCAAAATGATCTAGAGACAACACTTATTCACACATTATATATACTTTTAAACTCAGAAATCATAAAGCTATAGAAAACAAAATTTATATGGAAAAGATGTGGAATATCAAGAAAAAGGTAGGAATTCAAGAAGTGGTAACAAAAAATTTATGAGTTCTAGTTTATATTGATTCCAATGTGCATATTTGGTGAAAAAAACTTCTTACAATGTGCCAGGCATAAGGCCTACCTGTTTAAAAAGTACAAGAGGTGGAAGATTTCAGCAAAGTAGAAGCAAAACTTATGGAGAAATTAGCAAATCTAACAATACATCTCATGATAAGGGAAAATTAGAATGTAAAGAAGACAATGCTAGTAGAGGAAGAGGTAACGACACTATAGGTAATTATTATAGTTACTCTAGGAATAATAGTAATAGCAACAAAGAAGATAGATCTTGATTTAAGGGCACTTAACTTTAAGTTTGGAAAAGAAGGACATGGAGCCTTTGAATGTACCTTTTTCTGAGAAGAAGATTAGAAGTAGTAGTAGAAATGCCTTAATTCAAGAAGAAGCTATTGACCCTCCCAATGAACCTAAAAATGGAGAGAACATGATGATCACAAGAACTTTGTGTAATAGAAAATTGAATGAAGTGCCTATTTTGTGGAAAATTCTTTTCAAGACTAGATGTAAGATTGAAAGAAAATGTTGCAAGTTAATCATTGAGAGTTTGAGTTTAGATAATATGGCATCAAAAGAATTGGTTTCTACATTGCAAAGGTTGAAATATCCAAACCCTTATAACATTGCATGGATCAAGGATGAACATAAGTTACTAGTAAGTGAACAATGCATTTTGAAATTCAAGATTGAGAATTACTATGATAAATTCTAGTGTGATATTATACTTATGGGTTGTTGTCATTTTATTTTGGGAAGACCTTGGTAGTATGATAGACAAGCTTTGCATGATGATAGATTGAATCAGTATACTTTTTGGGTAAATGAGAATAGAAAAGCCTTATTAGCTTTGATAAAGAACCCTAAAGAAAATCATTTTATCATAGTTAAAGTCTACTTGGTTGAAGGAAATAAATTTATAAAGGACATGAAAAAATACAATGTTTTCTTTTCTTTGATCCCTAGGAGGATAGAGAAACAAGATAAACTTGAGCATGCACATGAGGTTAGATCTGTTTTCCTAGAATTTCAAGATACTATTTTAGACAATGTATCCAATGGATTACCCTCTGTACAAAGTATTGGTCATTTCATGGTTAACTCCTAGAGATAATCAAGAGTTGAATCTAGAAAAGTGCAAGAATTACTAGAGAAAGGTTTGATCAAAGAATATTTGAGTCCTTGTGCAATATCTATTGTATTGGCACCTAAGTAGAATGGAGAATGGATAATGTGCACTGACTCTAGAGATATAAATAGAACAATAGTTATTTATCCGTTTCCTTTTTCTAGGATGGTTGCCATTATGGATTATTTGAGTTGGACTAGATATAATACCAAAATTATTTTAAAAATTTGGTATCATTAGATTAGAATAAGAGAAGGGAGTGAAAAAAAGAATGCCTTTAAAACTAGTGAGGGAATGTTTGAGAGGTTGGTTATGTCTTTTGATTTAACTAATGCACCTATCACTTTCATGAGGTTGATGAATGAAGTTTTGAATAAATTCTTAGGTAAATTTATAATTGTGTACCTTGATGACATAGTGATATATTTTAAGACTCAAGAAGAACACCTAATGCATATCAAACAAGTGTTGCAAAGGTTTAAAGAGGAAAAGTTGTTGATAAATATGAAAATATGTTGTTTCATGAAGGATGTGATTGCATATCTTGGTTTTTTTATCTTTGTGGAAGGAATAAAGATGGATACTAAAAAGGTAAATTATATAGCTGAATCACCTACAACAAAGAATTTTGGGGAAGTTAAATAATTTCATTGATTGACAAGTTTTTATAGGAAGTATATTAAAAAAATCAGTTCATTGTGTAATTCTATGACAGAGAAAATGAAAGGTGATAAAAAGGAATTCAAATGGACACATGGATCAATTTTTGTGAAACATTGAATCAAAAATTAGAAAAATTGTATATTCTTGCTTTACTTGATTTTACTAAAGTTTTTTAAGTTGATTAAGATGCTAGTCAGAATGAGTGTCAAATTGTTTTGAGTCAAGAAAGTAAGCATATAACTTTCTATAGTGAAAAACTGAATTGCACTAAGAGGAAACACTTAGTCTATGATCAAGAGTTTTATACAATTGTTAAAGCTTCGAAGAAGTGGGGAAATTACTTGATGCCTAGAGAGATTGTGTTATATGCTGATCATAAAGCCTTACAATACTTGGGTAGCCAAAATAAGTTGAATTAGAGACACATGAAATGGGTTGAATACATGCAGAGCTTTTCTTTTGTGTTAAAACATAGAAGTACAAATAGTTAAATAAGGTAGCAAATGATTTGAGTAGATGCAAAAGTTTGTTGAAAATGATGAGGGTTGAAGTCCTTGTATTTGATTATTTGAATAACTTGTATCAAATTGATCTTGATTTTGCAAATCCTTAGAAGGCTTGTAAGAAATCACATAATAGATGAGAAGAGAAAATAAGTTGAACATTTTGTTTAGGAAGATATATTACTCAAAGAAATTCAGTTATGTATACCCAAAGGATCTATTAGAGATACCATTATTAAGAAGAAACATAGTACTAGACTTGGACGATATTTTGGGATTGATAAGATAGTAAAATTGATCTTTGAGAGATACTTTTGGCCACATCTATGTAATAATGTTTAGAAAATGGTGAAGAGTTACATAAAGTTTCAAGTAGCTAAGGGAACTAGTTATAATGTGAGTTTTTATACACCTTTACCTGTTCCTAGTAAACCTTGGGAAGACATCAATGGATTATTTCATTTGATTACCTAGAAATGAGCGGTAATGACTCTATTTTTGTGGTATTTGACATGCTTTCTAAATGGTACATTTATTGCCTTGTAAGAAGACATCGGATCCAGTACATATAATGGAATTATTTTTTAGAGAAAATATGAGATTACATGGTTAACCAAAAAGTATTATTTCATATAGATATATATAAATTTTATTAGTTACTTTTATAAAACACTTTTGAAGAAGTTGAATACTGAGCTTAAGTTTAGTTGTTCATTTCATCCATAGATATGTGGACAAACTAAAGTTTTGAATAGAAGTTCGGTTAAATTTTTATAATTCTTATTGGTGATAGAAAAAAAATTGGGAATTGATTTTGGCACAAGAAGAGATTGCATACAAAAATTCACTAAAAAGAAGTACTAAGAAGACACATTTTGAGATAGTAAATGTTGTTCATCTTAGAGGGACTGCATAGTTAAGGAAGGTGGATATTGAAGTGAATAGTAGTGCTAAAGAAAATAATTTGTGGACATTATAAAGAATTTATATGAATAAGTAAAATGAAATCTATATAAAAGTAATGAGGGATATAAGGAGAGAGAAGATAAGAAGAGAGAATATAACATTTTTGAAGTTGGAGATGAAGTAATGGTACACCTAAATAAAAATAGATTTTTTAGTTCATACATATAGAAAGATGAAGATGGGGAAGGTTGGACCTTGTAAGATCTCAAGGAAGCATGCTAATGGAAATTCTTTTGGGGTTGAATTACTTGGAGACATGAATATTTTGCCTATATTCAATATTTCAGATATCTACAAATATTTTGAATATGATGAAGAGACAATTGATAATCATGATTATAATAAGAAGATAGAAGGAATTGAAATAATCTTGGATACTAGAATAAGAAACGGCACCAAAGAAAAAGACTACAAGGAGTATCTGGATTAGTGGCAAAATAAAGTACTTGAAGATAGTTCATAGATCCCTTCAATTGAGTTCGATCTTTATGATTCTTCTTAGAATATTAGGGCTTTGTAATGTGAAAACCAATCCTTATTTATCCTAGATGTTTGTTACAAGAGCATCTGGGGATCTTTGGAAATCTTGCATCAAAACAATATTTGTTGTTGTCATGTACCAGTCTACAAGGAGTAGTGTGTGATAATTTTCTTCTGCAAGGTTCATTCAATTTCAATGATTTTTTTGGCCTTGACGACATATTCTTGGATCACATGTGGACCTATATTGGTACCCACTTATATTAATTTTATTAATTTTTTGCTTTTTGATTTTGCTTTGTGGTCAGACCTATATTTGTAATAAACATAATAGTCCAACTGTGGTCTTTGTGGCTATATATTTGAGATCTAGGATGAGGTTAAGTAAGCCTTAGATTGGGAAGGGGAGAAATAGAAGCATTTTAGATTTGTAAAAGTAAACTTCTAAGCTTGTTGATTATAATTCTATTCTATATGGTTGCAATGAGGTAGGTCTTATGCCTAACACGTTATAAGATGATTATCTCACTATATCTACATTGGAATACATCTAAATTATTATTCTTCCATATTTGTGTTTTCTTTAGTGTGTATACTTGAGCAGGGTGGTTGGGGAGTGTTCTTGATTCACTTTACCTTCCTTTCTTTGAGTCAGAACAAACTATGGTGTACGAGTTTCTTTGTGTTATGTACTTTATTTTTCAATTTGCTCATAATTATGCAAGTATAGGGTTAATTTTTTTTTATCAAAAATAGGTAAAAGTGTTGGAATATTGATCCCCCCTCCCAAATATTTCCTATTTCTAACATATATAGAGTCCTGAAGTGGGATGTTGAGGTAGTGCAAAACAAGGAATCTATTGTAGAAATTTAAATTTATAACATGCTTCATGTTGTACTTGAACAAGGCATTAGGTAGGAATTCAACTATCACAAAACTTATATCTACTAGATAGTGAAGGAAATGTCATCTTGGTACCTAAGGAAGTCATAGAGAATACATGAAAACATAATAGAAGATTTTTTTTTCAAAAATATAGCCTAGGAATATGATTGAAACATACTACTTGGAGTACTAGAAAACTATGATACAATCATTTAATTAATATTTCTAGAGGGAATCAAAATTGGATGGATTTATCCAAATATTCATTTTCTTTCATATAGGAGAATCATTCAAAGGTCATCGTGGACTATCTAAATTTTCAAAAGAAAATATATTTCCTCCTCACATGATTGTACTATGAATCCATGAGAATCTAAGCTAGAAGAGTAGATTAAAAAATATTTTCATTTTATGATAGGGAGATATACATTTATAAAATAATAAAGCTATCTTAAGATTGTGTTAGTTGTCTCTCATAACTTTTTTTCCTTTTAAATTTTAATGTTGAACAATAAAATTACATGTTCAAGATTTTTAGAGTATTTTTATTGAATTGTATTAAATAAATAAATTTAAAATAGTTACTAATAACAAGAAATTCATTATGGACCAAATTGATGTATACACTTGGGGGAAAATAGAGGGAATTAGATAAGCATGACAACTAAATTCCACCTGTTTAAGATATATGTATATAGATTTTCTAGTTTTCCTAAGACTTACTCTATACATGACCTTGTGCATCCAACACCAATTAATGGAACATAAAAAGGGGGAATTTTTTTTTGAAATGGGTTTGCCTAGTTCAAATTTTTTTTTTAGGAGTTTACCTTGAGGTAAAAATTAATTGCAATGACAATGAACATGGTGGATTCAAAGTATTTATTTTCTTGTAATCTTAAATGAGTTATGTGGAAATTATCATATGTTGGTCGCATTTTTTCCTACAAGACCAACCACTCAAGATTAGGTTGAAACATAATTTATCAAACTTTTAATAAGATATCCTCCACTTAAATTGAAATGATAAAAATAAAACCTACTTTTGTCACCTATCATGTCAAACTTAACAATTTTTATTATAAAAGATTATATTTTAATCAAATAGCACATAAGAGGTCTAATTTAGGAAGAGTGAGTTTTAAATTATTATAAATTAATCATATATCGATTTACAATAAATGAAACCACTTAAGGCTAGATTGAAAGTCATTTTTTTATGAAACCACTTATGTTGGGTGGTGAGCTAGTCTACAAGAAGAACTTTTGTTAAGGAAGTTAAATTTTATAGGATGATCAAAATCCTACTTTAAAATGGCATTAGGTAGACATTAAACCATTACAAATTTTTCATCTACTATATAGTGAAGAAAGGGCATTTTAGTACCTACTAAAGTCGTAAAAAATAGAACAAGAAATTGAAGAGTTCAAAACACAAGGGAAGAATATTATTGTAAAAATGTAGGGCACACAATTGTGGGATCATCACTCATGCTAATATCTAAAGTGGTTAGATATGCAACTAGAATTTATGATACCTTATTGATACAATGCTCTTTGAATGTGATTAAAAATGTTGAATCAATAAAAGGGCTCCATGAGAGCTAAAATGAAAATCATGAAGAAATGCTTGTATGAAGGATGTTGAAGATTACCCCAATGTCAGATTTAAAGTTGAATGAATTGAGTGTTTGCGCTTGAACAAAGAATGTAATTGTATGATGTAATGCATGTATATCCAAATAGGGAGCTACGATTTATTTTATACCTCTCATTATCATTTTAGGATTTGAATTTTGAGGATTCCCTCACATGATTACATTTTCCACTTCGACAAGCTTACCGTTGCATGGTTTGAATTTATGCGCTAATAATGGTGACCTAGATACCTTGAATATTTGTTCATGGGATCAAATGTCTTTAGCATTGGATCCTCCCATTATTAGCCTTAATTATGACCAAAGTTCTAGAATGAAGAGAGTTGAAGATATATTTTCTTATTGAAATCAAGCTTGAATTACGAGACTAGATAGATGAGGCTATACATGCTAAAATAGGGCTAATAAGAGCACTTATTTTTCATGAATCTCTAGATGATTAAGGGTGTGCATGTCTTTCTCTTGGAAAACAATCTCTATGGGTGATTACTAGCTAGAAACATTTGGCTGCACATTTTATTAATTTAGCCATGTGTGCCGCACACCAATTCGGTTTTATTTAGTACCACCTTTCAAAAGTGTGAGCAAATAATTTAAATTAATAATGGCTATTATTTTGATGTATCATTGATCATTAAGACACATGTTTTATATAGACGGGGGAAAAGGAGCAATAGTTTCCTAATGGACTAGGTATTCCCATTGCTCAATATTCTCCAAAAGATTGAAGGGTCTTTCTCCTAACAAATATCTTATAAATGATCAGAGTGATTTATTTTATAATAGCCTAACTATATTATATTGAATTAAAAATAGCGTCGAATGATTTAACATCACCACATGAATTTTTACTATTAAAAAATATTGCTATTATTCTAATAGACCACAATTCTTTTGCAACCTTTATTTGTAAACTATTAAAAAAATAGAGTTATGCTCTCCTTAGGGGTTTCTTAAGGATTGTCTCAATTGCCAGTTCATTTAGTAGAGCTTTAGAAACTACAAATTAACACAAATTATTAATAAAACTCAATCTTGCTTGTGATCATGATCTTTGACAAAGAAATAAATGCTCATATATCTTAAACATCACCAATTACCAAGTAACATGAAAAGAAAACTCCTTGAAGAATCTGATAATTTAATATGAAGCTTGTAATAATGTTAGTTGACTTTTTAGTTCCAAAGTGACCACATTTTCAAACTTATTACCCACCAACTCATGCCCATGTATCTTTATAAGAAAGTGTTCAATTCAACTATATGTAAAGCTAAGAGTTTTCTCAAACTAATTTGAATAGTTAAATCAAACTAATTAGTTAATTTAATGGACTAAAATTTATCTGAAAATCAAAATAGTTTCTACTTCCATGTAATCATTCACTAAGAAGTCTTATCTCCATCACAAAAATTTAGACTGAATGAACCTTTGCACCTTGGACATGGTAGATCTAGACTAGCTACCATGAAATACATCAAACATGTGGGACACCCAATGAGCTTCATAGTGCACTCAACTTCTTTAGCAATCTTATCAATAGTATTTCTATTGTCATCACTAGTTTCCTTGCCCGAGTTGAGAAAATTTGATGAAGATACCTTCAATTTCAATTCTATATTTTCTTCTTCATCAATAGAGATAAATTTTGATATCTTCTCAATGGAAGATGCCTTACAGATTTTAAGTCTAGATCCTTTTTAATTCATATAATACACTTGTCCAATTTGCATCACATGATTAACATTCATAGTTTAAGAACACAATACATGAATTCTACATAAGATGTAAAAAGAAAATAGATTGTAAAAGAAGAAATTTGAATAAAAATTATGAGGGAAAAGAGGTTATTTGAGAAATGGACCTTCAGGTCTAAGCACTTTCCCCCACAAGGAGGAAGACAATGCCCTTGATGCAATTCCAGGAGATCAACATCCATTGATGAAGATGGTGGGTTTCATTTAATGTTACCAGTTAATATATTCAGTCTTTCCAAGGATAAATACAGAAGGGGATTTACAATGAATTATTTGTGTTCTCTTATTCTATCTCTAAATTCTTTATATGTTGTTAACTATGTGATTGAATGAATAATGTTCGCTTAATTTAAGATAGCTTGGATGAGCTGTGTGTTAGATGTGTTGCTGCTTTTAATTCAAGGAGTTAAGTAAATGCTCCAATGATTTGATAAGGTATATAGGTGTATGAAGGGGATGCTAGTAAGAATGGAGATTGGGGATTTCAATTGATAAAATTAATTGTAAGGCAATCAAGTTAGTTTATCCTACTAGTAGTGACTCTATGTTGCAATGGATAAGTAATTGAACACTAAATCAGATGCAAGCTGAGATGAAGGTCATTTTCACAAATCATTTAAATCAAATCAGTTCAATTTTTCATGTTTTCTAGCCAGCCAAAAGGAATTATCCCTCACTGAGCTTATGGGTTCATAGATTAAGATTTGTAGCTATTTCATTCCTATGTTATTGCATAAGTATTAGAAGATATAAGGGTTTCATCTGTTATTAATAGGTTTAGATTTTATTTTTATTTGCATTGGTAACATATATTAGAACCTCAAGGTACACCTACCTAGGTTTTGCAAAGCCTAAAGTAGAATGGTCTAGCCTTATAGTTGGCCCAAGATTTGTAGTCAAGTGCATCCATCATAGGAATTTGCTAGCCTTAAATGTATTGGGCTGGTTTCTTGGTTATTTTTAAATCTATTAAATAAGGAGCCAATTGTAAATCACCTTCAGTTCCTTGGCATAATCCTTAGGTCCAATCAATTCTAGCAAGGACTATAGTATTCTAAGATTATTTCCAGTCAATAGAATCGTCATCTTAGAAGAAAAATATCTATCAAATATTATGAAACTAGCATCATTGACCTTCTAGGTCATATCCACACTCCTAGCTAGATGAGTAATTTCTCTCCATTCCTCTCTAGCTCCAGCTTCATCTTCTTAGAGAAAATAGATATCCTTTGTACAAACATATGTACACCAGCATTGAATACCAGTAGAAGGGTTTCTCAACTTTGTCTTTGCTTATATCTATTAATTTGACGTGGATTTCCTCAACTAAATATGTTGTAAAATAAAAAAATTGAGCTCATTCAATATTGCAATGATGAAAACTATAGACCCTTGGATGTGATCTTGTTCATCCATCCCAAAAAGCTTTTAGAGGGAGAAATATAATGCTTATGCCCTAGGATTGAAATATTTCCTTAGCAATGGCTCTAGGGTATTTACTGTAACTAGAGGTAAATTCCCTATCTTTACAAAGTGCTCCTACAACGGCCCTCATCTTAAGTATACTAATGTAGGTATGCTCTGATACCACTGACGAAGGGCCACACCACCCTTACCAACTCACAACCAATAATGCAACAATATGAAGACAATTTTATTATACCTAAAAATTCAATAGAAATTACAATAACATTTTTCCAAGATCTCTCAAGATCCAATCCAAACCTAAGCTAGTCCAGATCCACACTCTAGTAGAAACCTCTGAGATCTCAACTTGTGCTCGCAAGCCACCAAGCAACCTCCTTGTTTCTAAACCGCAATCACGAGCTCTTCTCACAAACCTAATCCAAGATCCAATTGTAAACTACCTCACATTCGGCACTCTATCTACACACTCACAAGTCTATCACAATCCTGCTGTAAACTGCCTCACATTCGGCGCTCTATTCACAGACTCATGAACACTCACTCTTCACTTCCTCCTTCTCTTTCACACCTTGAAACTTTTCAAGCTTTCCAAACTTCCACTTCTCAAGCTTCTCCTTCTCAAGCTACTCCTTGAGCTTCTCCTTCTCGAGCTTCTACCCTCAAGCTTCCCCTTGAGTTTCTACTCCTCAAGCTTCCTCCTTGAGCTTGATTTAGAAATGCTCATATGCCTTGTTTAAATAGGCACTTCCAACCCAAGACATTACAAACACAACCAATGTGGGATAAAAGGTAAATAAAACTATCTTTAAATAAATATTAAATTCCCACCCAAATACAACTAAGCACCCAACAAATACTAAATACATGATTTATCCAAAACCTTCTAGAATTTCCACCTACACACCTCGATTAATGGTATGACAACTATTTTCCTATTTATGCCACCCATGCATCTAGAAAATAGAAATTCTTCTTTTCCTTTATTCTTATTTTCTATTTTTAATTATTTCTCCTCTAATTTTCATCACTTTTCTCTCTCCTCCAGAATTTTTTTTTTTCCAATAATTTTCCCATGCAAGATGCTCCTGCATCAGACTCCCCCGGTAGATAGAAAAGTGTGTCCCACACTTTGACACCAAAAAGAAAATCTACAACCATCTTCATCTTCACCAAAGGATTCCACCTCAATAGGGACAACAAAACCACCATGCAAATCCTCCACATCTGCATTACTCTATCAAACACTAGAATCTCAACCATCCAATCAACATGCTCATTCCCAGGAACAAACTGAACATAATTCTTCATCAAAAAACCCTCACTCACATCAGCAACTAGTGAATCCACACCAGTAGCAACAAACCCCGCATCAGCAACAGAAAACTCCATATTAGCACCAACATGTAGATCTCCATCAACACATGCCAAACTCTCAACACTAGCAACCTCATTGCTCACAACAAGATTCTCTAAAATACATAACTCACCTCCAACAACAATTGGATCATCCATGATCAAGTGCTCTGTAGTTTCCATGTCAGATTCAACCAACTGATCATGAAAACCAAACTTTGTCCCAACATCAGCAACATTAGGAATATCTTTAGCAACAACCTCTAGTTTCTCTACAGGTTCTGCATCAGGCTCCACAAAATTATCAGCAAAACCATCCTCTTCCACCTTGACCTTCTTAGCTTTAGCATCCAACTGAGAAAACATCTTAAAAAAATTCCTCTCCAATATATCACGGATTTTCACAATCATCTTAGGGTCCTATCCTCTTGGAGCCATCTCCCAAGATCTTCGTAAAACCTCTGCAACAAATCCTTCCTACACTCCTCATGACAACTAAATTGTTTGCAAGTCAGATCGCAACCTGCCACCTCGTACGAACAATCAAGAACCACATCACAAGTCTAGGACAATGGATTTGCAATCCACAAGCTCTGATAAACTTTGCCCAACCAAGATCCTGGTACAAACTGCCTCACTCTTCGACAATCTGCTTGTACACTTAGGAACTCCTGCTCTGATACCACTAATGTAGGTACGATCTGATACCATTGACAAAGGGCCACACCACCCTTAACAACTCACAACCAATAATGCAACAATATGAAGACAATTTTATTATACCTGAAAATTCAATAGCAATTACAATAACATTTTTCCAAGATCTCTCAAGATCCTATCCAAACCTAAGCTAGTCTAGATCCACACTCTAGTAGAAACCTCTGAGATCTCAACTTGTGCTCGCAAGCCACCAAGCAGCCTCATTTTTTCTAAACCACAATCACTAGCTCTTCTCACAAACCTAATCCAAGATCCAAGTGTAAATTGCCTCACATTTGGTGCTCTGTCTACACACTCACAAGTCTATCACAATCCTGTTGTAAACTGCCTCACATTCGGTGCTCTGTTCACAGACTCATGAACACTCACTCTTCACTTCCTCCTTCTCTTTCACACCTTGAAACTTTTTAAGATTTCCAAGCTTCCACTTCTCGAGCTTCTCCTTCTCAAGCTACTCCTTGAGCTTCTCCTTCTCGAGCTTCTACTCCTCAAGCTTCCCCTTGAGCTTCTACTCCTCAAGCTTCCCCCTTGAGCTTGATTTAGAAATGCTCATATGCCTTGTTTAAATAGGCACTTCCAACCCAAGACATTACAAACACAACCAATGTGGGATGAAAGGTAAATACAACTATCTTTAAATAAATATTAAATTCCCACCCAAATACAACTAAGCACCCAACAAATACTAAATACATGATTTATCCAAAACCTTCTAGAATTTCCACCTACACACCTCGATTAATGGTATGACAACTATTTTCCTATTTATGCCACCCATGCATCTCGAAAATAGAAATTCTTCTTTTCTATTTTTAATTATTTCTCCTCTAATTTTCATCACTTTTCTCTCTCCTCCAGAATTTTTTTTTTTTTTTCTCCAATAATTTTCCCATGCAAGATGCTCCTGCATCATATACCCTTTGGGTATCATACTTGGCTTATAGATCCTCTAGATCAATTTCTCATGCAATGGATGATTAGGGTTTAATCTGAAAACTTCCCTAATGTCCTCTGGTGTAACCCTAAAAAGGTTTTCTAATCTCCAAAATAGCTCTAAACCTTTAGTAGATGTCTCTGCATCTCTTAGCCAATTCTATTTGTCGTAAAAAATCTCACTAACTAGTAACCTAGGGTTTATTGGGACTAACTCTTTCCCCTTAGCCATTTCATTAGAGGATAAGGACAATTGTTCTAGAAAGTCATCATGTACATTCCTCTGCTGGTAATGTACTTTCCCAAAAAAATCCTGTCATGGAGGCATCTTATCCATTTATCACAATTAAGACTATAGTTTCCAAATAATCAAGAGTTTTAAACACTTACCCCATAAATTTGATCACTTCACTAAAAAATAATGTCTGCAACAATTCATAGCTTGAGAAAATGCAATCTAAACTCTGGTTCTTCTGCAATCAAATTCTCTTTCACTTGTTACTTAGTAATGAATTGAATTGCATGTTTTATGAAAATTCTCTTGACATGAATTCACATTGATCAACATTCAAGTTCTAAGAGTTGAATTTGAGGCAGCGCAAAAAATTGAAATTTGGCCATTGATCCAGGCAAGATTGGACAATTCTATTTTAAATTGTAATGGTTGCATTAACTTTTTGGCAATTTGGACATGTGGCATCACATCGCTTTCTCACTTTAGCTATAGTTTGAACATCTTTAAAATGCAAGAAAGTGATGATTGTCGATCTGCTCAATGATCTTGAAAAATCCTATTTGTTGTTGTTTTCCATTTTTGAACTTGGGCTGACTAAGACACATTTTGAACACTCACATTCTCACTTTAGTTAATCTTCAGGAAACTTCAAAAAGTGAGAAAGCGACAATCATTGACATCTGATAATTAGACAGTTGTGACAAAGCAATACCTTTCCTTGTGTTCTGCATCTTTAGCAAATTAAAACTTGCCACTTGTAACCTTTTACTAACAATAACCTTTGGCAACTCATAACACAGGTTGGCCCTACCATTTTCGCATGTCATCACATTGCATTCACACTTTAGTTAAATTTTAGGCAACCTCAAAAGGAAAGAATCCAATAGCCATGGATCAAAAAAGATTTCATGACTTCTAAAAACTGAAGTTCTTTTGTTGTAGTTAGTGCCTCCAACCATCCAGAACATGCCATTTGGACAACTTACTCTAACACGTTCCTTTTTATAGCCTACAGCTGAGTCTGGTTCCACTATGTCCATGTGAAAACTTGTCACTTTCTCACTTTGGCTAAAACTTGAGAATTTTTTTAAAATGAGAAAGCGACAAGCATTGATCTTCATATGATCAACGACTTGGAAGATGCACTATTTTATATCGCTTGGAAACCAAAAAGAGGGGCCCGTAGGGATAGTTGTCAATTCGACACTTTCTCACTTTAGCTAAACTCCATGCAACTTTCAAACAAGAGAAAGTGACGATCATCAATCTACCTTTTATTGATGATCATGAAAATAGCTCACCTATGGTTAAAAACTTAAAACAAAACAATGAGCAGGCTAACCCAAGGCAAAAATAAGGTTGAAAAAAAATCACATGCTAGGGTAAAAAAGATTTTCATTAAAATATTTAAAAGATGTGCCAAAACTATATATTAAAAGGATTTTAAAAAGTTTTTTAGGGTTTTATTTAAAAATCTTCCGATGCATAGTTGAAAATGTGAACAATGCAAACAAATTTTTTAAGAAATTTAGGGCACAAAAGACATTAGGGAAATATAATAAGGGATTTTTCTAGGGCATAATCAATCAAAATACATACAATCCATAATTATAAAAGAATAACTAGTTTTTCCCACAACAATTGTGTAGAATTTTTAAGATGTGAAAAACAAGGCTAACACCTTGAACTATGTGCCACATCACTAGTACTACCTTAGTTCCCTACTACATATCACCTTGTCACAACAGTATGGATTTGATAACAAATATGGATTTGATAACCGATGCACCACATTTCTTTCTTGCACACCACCTTATCTATGGCATGGTTTGTCCAACTTGCCATGTCACCACTTTAATTTCTATGCCAGTCCTGTATGGATTTGATAATGGATGCACGACATTTCTTTGTGGCACAACAATATGGATTTGATAACCGATGCACCAAATTTCTTTCTTGCACACCACTTTATCTGTGGCATGGTTTGTCCAACTTGCCATGTCACCACTTTATTTTCTATGCCAGTCCCGCATAGATTTGATAATCAGTGCACCACTTGTAACCTTTTACTAACAATAACCTTTGGCAACTCATAACACAGGTTGGCCCTACCATTTCTACATGTCATCACATTGCATTCTCACTTTAGTTAAATTTTGTGCAACTTCAAAAGGCGAGAATCCAATAGCCAGCGATCAAAAAAGATTTGATGACTTCTAAAAACTAAAGTTCTTTTAATGTAGTCAGTGCCACCAACCATCCGGAACATGCCATTTGGACAACTTACTCTAACACATTCCTTTTTCTCACCTACAGCTGAGTTTGGTTCCACTATGTCCATGTGGAAACTTGTCACTTTCTCACTTTGGCTAAAACTTGAGAATTTTTTTAAAATGAGAAAGCGACAAGCATTGATCTTCATATGATCAATGACTTGGAAGATGCACTATTTTATATCCCTTGGAAACCAAAAAGAGGGGCCTGTAGGGATAGTTCTCAATTCGTCACTTTCTCACTTTAGCTAAACTCCATGCAACTTTCAAATGAGAGAAAGTGATGATCATCAATCTACCTTTTATTGATGATCATCAAAATAGCTCACCTATGGTTAGAAACTTAAAACAAAACAATGAATAGGCTAACCCAAGTCAAAAATAAGGTTGAAAAAAAATCATACGGTAGGGTAAAAAATATTTTCATGAAAATATTTAAGAGATGTGCCAAAACTATATATTAAAAGGATTTTCAAAAGTTTTTTAGGGTTTTATTGAAAAATCTTCCCATTCATACTTGAAAATGCGAACAATGCAAACAAATTTTTTTAGAAATCTAGGGCACAAAAGACATTAGGGAAATATAATTAGGGAATTTTCTAGGGAATAATCAATCAAAAGACATACAATCCATAATTATAAAACGATACCTAGTTTTTCCCACAATAATTGTGTAGAATTTTTAAGATGTGAAAAACAAGGCTAACACCTTGAACTATGTGCCACATCACCAGTACCACCTTAGCGCCCTACCACATATCACCTTGTCACAACAGTATGGATTTGATTACAAGTATGGATTTGATAACCGATGCACCACATTTCTTTCTTGCACACCACTCTATCTGTCGCATGGTTTGTCCAACGTGCCATGTCACCACTTTATTTTCTATGCCAGTCTCGTATGGATTTGATAATCATTGCACCACATTTCTTTGTGGCACAACAGAATGGATTTGATAACCGATGCACCACATTTCTTTCTTGTACACCACTTTATCTGTGCAATGGTTTTTCCAACTTGCCATGTCACCACTTTATTTTCTATGCTAGTCCCATATAGATTTGATAACCGATGCACCACTCGTAACCTTTTACTAACAATAACCTTTGGCAACTCATAACACAGGTTGGCCCTAACATTTCCACATGTCATCACATTGCATTCTCACTTTAGTTAAATTTTGTACAACTTCAAAAGGCGAGAATCCAATAGACATTGATCAAAAAAGATTCGATGACTTCTAAAAATTGAAGTTCTTTTGTTGTAGTCAGTGCCTCCAACCATCTAGAACATGCCATTTGGACAACTTACTCTGACACGTTCCTTTTTCTGGCCTACAGCTGAGTCTGGTTCCACTATGTCCATGTGGAAACTTGTCACTTTCTCACTTTGGCTAAAACTTGAGAACTTTTTTAAAATGAGAAAGAGAGAAGCGTTGATCTTCATATGATCAACGACTTGGAAGATGCTCTATTTTATATCGCTTGGAAACTAAAAATAGGGGCCCGTAGGGGTAGTTTTCAATTCGTCACTTTCTCACTTTAGCTAAACTCCATGCAACATTCAAATGAGAGAAAGTGATGATCATCAATCTACCCTTTATTGATCATCATGAAAATAGCTCACCTATGGTTAGAAACTTAAAACAAAACAATAAGCGGGCTAACCCAAGGCAAAAATAAGGTTGAAAAAAAATCATACGCTAGGGTAAAAAAGATTTTCATGAAAATATTTAAAAGATGTTCCAAAACTATATATTAAAAGGATTTTCAAAAGTTTTTTAGGGTTTTATTTAAAAATCTTCCCATGCATACTTGAAAAGATGAACAATGCAAACCAATTTTTTTAGAAATCTAGGGCACAAAAGACATTAGAGAAATATAATTAGGGATTTTTCTAAGGCATAATAAATCAAAAGACATACAATCCATAATTATAAAAGGATAACTAAATTTTCCCACAACAATTGTGTAGAATTTTTAAGATGTGAAAAACAAGGCTAACACCTTGATCTATGTGGCACATCACCAATACCACCTTAGCACCCTACCACATATCACCTTGCTGAAATAGTATGGATTTGATAACAAGTATCGATTTGATAATAGATGCACGACATTTCTTTCTTGCACACCACTTTATCTGTGGCATGGTTTGTCCAACTTGCCATGTCACCACTTTATTTTCGATGCCAATCCCGTATGGATTTGATAATCGATGCACGACATTTCTTTGTGGCACAACAGTATGGATTTGATAACTGACGCACCACATTTCTTTCTAGCACACCACTTTATCTGTGGCATGGTTTGTCCAACTTGCCATGTCACCACTTTATTTTCGACGCCAGTCCCTTATGGATTTGATAATCGATGCACGACATTTCTTTGTGGCACAATAGTATGGATTTGATAACCGATGCACCACATTTCTTTCTTGCACACTACTTTATCTGTGGCATGCTTTGTCCAACTTGCCATGTCACCAATTTATTTTCTATGCTAGTCCTGTATAGATTTGATAACCGATGCACCAATTGTAACCTTTTACTAACAATAACCTTTGGGAACTCATAACACAGGTTGGCCCTACCATTTGTGCATGTCATCACATTGCATTCTCACTTTAGTTAAATTTTGTGGAACTTCAAAAGGCGAGAATCCAATAGCCATCGATCGAAAAAGATTTTATGACTTCTAAAAACTGAAGTTCTTTTGTTGTAGTTAGTACCTCCAACCATTGAGAACATGCCATTTGGACAACTTAATCTGACATGTTCCTTTTTCTAGCCTACAGCTGAGTCTGGTTCCACTATGTCCATGTGGAAACTTGTCACTTTCTCACTTTGGCTAAAACTTGAGAATTTATTTAAAATGAGAAAGCGACAAGCGCTGATCTTCATATGATCAACAACTTGGAATATGCACTATTTTATATTGCTTGGAAACCAAAAAGAGGGGTCGGTAGGGATTGTTGTTAATTCGTCACTTTCTCACTTTAGCCAAACTCCATGTAACTTTGAAATGAGAGAAGGTGATGATCATCAATCTACCTTTTGTTGATGATCATGAAAATAGCTCACCTATGGTTAGAAACATAAAACAAAACAATGAGCGGGCTAACCCAAGGCAAAAATAAAGTTGAAAAAAATCATACGCTAGGGTAAAAAAGATTTTCATGAAAATATTTAAAAGATGTGCGAAAACTATATATTAAAAGGATTTTCAAAAGTAATTTAGGGTTTTATTTAAAAATCTTCCCATGCATACTTGAAAATGCGAACAATGCAAACCAATTTTTTTAGGAATCTAGGGCACAAAAGACATTCGGGAAATATAATTAGGGATTCTTCTAGGGCATAATCAATCAAAATACATACAATCCATAATTATAAAAGGATAACTAGTTTTTCCCGCAACAATTGTGTAGAATTTTTAAGATGTGAAAAACAAGGTTAACACCTTGAACTATGTGCCACATCACAAGTACCACCTTAGCACCCTACCACATATCACCTTGTCACAACAGTATGGATTTGATAACCGATGCACCACATTTCTTTCTTGTACACCACTTTATGTGTGGCATTATTTGTCCAACTTGCCATGTCACCACTTTATTTTCTATGCCAGTCCCGTATGGATTTGATAATCGATGCACCACATTTCTTTGTGGCAAAACAGTATGGATTTGATAACCGATGCACCACATTTCATTCTTGCACACCACTTTATCTGTGGCATGGTTTGTCCAACTTGCCATGTCACCACTTTATTTTCTATGCCAGTCCCGTATAGATTTGATAACCGATGAACCACTTGTAACATGTTACTAACAATAACCTTTGGCAACTCATAACACAGGTTGGCCCTACCATTTCCGCATGTCATCAAAATGCATTCTTACTTTAGTTAAATTTTGTTCAACTTCAAAAGGTGAGAATCCAATAGCTATCGATCAAAAAAGATTTGATGACTTCTAAAAACTAAAGTTCTTTTGTTGTAGTGAGTGCATCCAACCATGCGAAACATGCCATTTGGTCAACTTACTCTGACACATTCCTTTTTCTACCCTACAGCTGAGTCTGGTTCCACTATGTCCATGTGGAAACTTGTCACTTTCTCACTTTGGTGAAAACTTGAGAATTTTTTTAAAACAAGAAAGGGACAAGCGTTGATCTTCATATGATAAACGACTTGGAAGATGCACTATTTTATATCGCTTGGAAACCAAAAAGAGGGACCCGTAGGGATAGTTGTCAATTCATCACTTTCTCACTTTAGCTAAACTCCATGCAACTTTCAAATGAGGCAAAGTAATGATCATCAATCTACCTTTTATTGATGATTATGAAAATAGCTCACCTATTGTTAAAAACTTAAAACAAAACAATGAGTGGGCTAATCCAAGGCAAAAATAAGGTTGAAAAAAAATCAGAAGCTAGGTTAAAAAAGATTTTCATGAAAATATTTAAAAGATGTGCCAAAGCTATATATTAAAATGATTTTCAAAAGTTTTTTAGGGTTTTATTTAAAAATCTTCCCATGCATACTTGAAAATGCGAACAGTGCAAATCAATTTTTTAGAAATCTAGGGCACAAAAGACATTAGGGAAATATAATTAGGGATATTTCTAGGGCATAATCAATCAAAAGACATACAATCCATAATTATAAAAGGATAACTAGTTTTTCCCACAAAAATTGTGTAGAATTTTTAAGATGTGAAAAATAAGGCTAATACCTTGAACTATGTGCCACATCACTAGTACCACCTTAGCACCCTACCACATATCACCTTGTCACAACAATATGGATTTGATTACAAGTATGGATTTGATAACAGATGCACCACATTTCTTTCTTGCACACCACTTTATCTGTGGCATGGTTTGTCCAACTTGCCATGTCACCACTTTATTTTCTATACCAGTGCTCTATGGATTTGATAACTGATGCACCACATTTCTTTTTGGCACAACTTGTATGGATTTGATAACCGATGTGCCACATTTCTTTCTAGCACACCACTTTATCTGTGACATGGTTTGTGCAACTTGTCGTGTCACCACTCTATTTTCTATGCCAGTTCTTTATAGATTTGATAATCGATGCACCACTTGTAACCTTTTACTAACAATAACCTTTGGCAACTCATAACACAGGTTGGCCCTACCATTTCTGCATGTCATCACATTGCATTCTCACTTTAGTTAAATTTTGTGCAACTTCAAAATGTGAGAATCCAATAGCCATCGATCAAAAAATATTTGATGACTTCTAAAAACTGAAGTTCTTTTTTTCTAGTTAGTGCCTCCAACCATCTAGAACATGTCATTTGGACAACATACTCTAACAAGTTCCTTTTTTTAGCCTACAGTTGAGTCTGGTTCCACTATGTCCATGTGGAAACTTGTCACTTTCTCACTTTGGCTAAAACTTGAGAATTTTTTTAAAATGAGAAAGCAACAAGCGTTGATATTCATATGATCAATGACTTGGAAGATGCACTATTTTATATCACTTGGAAACCAAGAAGAGGGGCCCGTAGGGATAGTTGTCAATTCGTCACTTTCTCACTTTAGCCAAACACCATGCAACTTTCAAATGAGAGAACGTGATGATCATCAATCTACCTTTTATTGATGATCATGAAAATAGCTTACTTATGGTTATAAACTTAAAACAAAACAATGAGCAGGCTAACCCAAGGCAAAAATAAGGTTGAAAAAAGATCATATGCTAGAGTAAAAAAGATTTTCATGAAAATATTTAAAAGATGTGCCAAAACTATATATTAAAAGGAGTTTCAAAAGTTTTTTAGGGTTTTATTTAAAAATCTTCCCATGCATACTTGAAAATGCGAAGAATGCAAACCAATTTTTTACAAATCTAGTGCACAAAAGACATTACAGAAATATAATTAGAGATTTTTCGGGGGCATAAGCAATCAAAAGACATACAATCCATAACTATAAAAGGATAACTAGTTTTTCCCACAACAATTATGTAGAATATTTAAGATATGAAAAACAAGGCTAACACCTTGAACTATGTGCTACATCACCAGTACCCTTAGCGCCCTACCACATATCACCTTGCCACAACAGTATGGATTTGATAACCAATGCACCACATTTCTTTCTTGCACACCACTTTATCTGTGGCATGGTTTGTCCAACTTGCCATGTCACCACTTTATTTTCTATGCTAGTCCCGTATGGATTTGATAATCGATGCACGACATTTCTTTGTGGCACAACAGTATGGATTTGATAATCGATGCACCACATTTATTTCTTGCACGCCACTTTATCTGTGGCATGGTTTGTCCAACTTGCCATGTCACCACTTTATTTTCTATGCCAATCCTGTTTAGATTTGATAACTGATGCACCACTTGTAACCTTTTACTAACAATAACCTTTGGCAACTCATAACACAGGTTGGCCCTACCATTTTCGCATCTCATCACATTGCATTCTCACTTTAGTTAAATTTTGTGCAACTTCAAAAGGAAAGAATCCAATAGCCATCAATAAAAAAAGATTTCATGACTTCTAAAAACTAAAGTTCTTTTGTTGTAGTCAGTGCCTCCAACCATCCAGAACATGCCATTTGGACAACTTTCTTTGACATGTTCCTTTTTCTGGCCTACAGCTGAGTTTGATTCAACTATGTCCATGTGGAATCTTGTCACTTTCTCACTTTGGCTAAAACTTGAGGAATTTTTTAAAACAAGAAAGCGACAAGCGTTGATCTTCATATGATCAACGACTTGGAGGATGCACTATTTTATATTGCTTGGAAACCAAAAGGAGGGGCCCATAGGGATAGTTGTCAATTCATCACTTTCTCACTTTAGCTTAGCTCCATGCAACGTTCAAATGAGAGAAAGTGATGATAATCAATCTACCTTTCATTGATGATCATGAAAATAGCTCACCTATTGTTAAAAACTTAAAACAAAACAATGAGCGAGCTAACCCAAGGAAAAAATAAGGTTGAAAAAAATTCATAGGGTAGGGTAAAAAAGATTTTCATGAAAATATTTAAAAGATGTGCCAAAACTATATATTAAAAGGATTTTCAAAAGTTTTTTAGTGTTTTATTTAAAAATCTTCCCATGCATACTTTAAAATGCGAACAATGCAAACCAATTTTTTTATAAATGTAGGGCACAAAAGACATTAAGGAAATATAATTAGGGATTTTTCTAGGGCATAATCAATCAAAAGACATACAATCCATAATTATAAAAGGATAACTAGTTTTTCCCACAAAAATTGTGTAGAATTTTTAAGATGTGAAAAATAAGGCTAATACCTTGAACTATGTGCCACATCACCAGTACCACCTTAGCACCCTACCACATATCACCTTGTCACAACAATATGGATTTGATTACAAGTATGGATTTGATAACAGATGGACCACATTTCTTTCTTGCACACCACTTTATCTGTGGCATGGTTTGTCCAACTTGCCATGTCACCACTTTATTTTCTATACCAGTGCTCTATGGATTTGATAACTGATGCACCACATTTCTTTTTGGCACAACATGTATGGATTTGATAACCGATGTGCCACATTTCTTTCTAGCACACCACTTTATCTGTGGCATGGTTTGTGCAACTTGTCATGTCACCACTCTATTTTCTATGCCAGTTCTTTATAGATTTGATAATCGATGCACCACTTGTAACCTTTTACTAACAATAACCTTTGGCAACTCATAACACAAGTTGGCCCTACCATTTCTGCATGTCATCACATTGCATTCTCACTTTAGTTAAATTTTGTGCAACTTCAAAATGCGAGAATCCAATAGCCATCGATCAAAAAATATTTGATGACTTCTAAAAACTGAAGTTCTTTTTTTCTAGTCAGTGCCTCCAACCATCTAGAACATGTCATTTGGACAACATACTCTAACAAGTTCCTTTTTTTAGCCTACAGCTGAGTCTGGTTCCACTATGTCCATGTGGAAACTTGTCACTTTCTCACTTTGGCTAAAACTTGAGAATTTTTTTTAAATGAGAAAGCAACAAGCGTTGATATTCATATGATCAATGACTTGGAAGATGCACTATTTTATATCGCTTGGAAACAAAAAAGAGGGGCCCGTAGGGATAGTTGTCAATTCGTCACTTTCTCACTTTAGCCAAACACCATGCAACTTTCAAATGAGAGAACGCGATGATGATCAATCTACCTTTTATTGATGATCATGAAAATAGCTCACTTATGGTTAGAAACTTAAAACAAAACAATGAGCGGGCTAAGCCAAGGCAAAAATAAGGTTGAAAAAAGATCATATGCTAGAGTAAAAAAGATTTTCATGAAAATATTTAAAAGATGTGCCAAAACTATATATTAAAAGGAGTTTCAAAAGTTTTTTAGGGTTTTATTTAAAAATCTTCCCATGCATACTTGAAAATGCGAAGAATGCAAACCAATTTTTTTACAAATCTAGTGCACAAAAGACATTACAGAAATATAATTAGAGATTTTTCGGGGGCATAAGCAATCAAAAGACATACAATCCATAACTATAAAAGGATAACTTTTTTTTCCCACAACAATTATGTAGAATATTTTAGATATGAAAAACAAGGCTAACACCTTGAACTATGTGCTACATCACCAGTACCCTTAGCGCCCTACCACATATCACCTTGCCACAACAGTATGGATTTGATAACCAATGCACCACATTTCTTTCTTGCACACCACTTTATCTGTGGCATGGTTTGTCCAACTTGCCATGTCACCACTTTATTTTCTATGCCAGTCCCGTATGGATTTGATAATCGATGCACGAAATTTCTCTGTGGCACAACAGTATGGATTTGATAATCGATGCACCACATTTATTTCTTGCACGCCACTTTATCTGTGGCATGGTTTGTCCAACTTGCCATGTCACCACTTTATTTTCTATGCCAATCCTGTTTAGATTTGATAACTGATGCACCACTTGTAACCTTTTACTAACAATAACCTTTGGCAACTCATAACACAGGTTGGCCCTACCATTTTCGCATCTCATCACATTGCATTCTCACTTTAGTTAAATTTTGTGCAACTTCAAAAGGCAAGAATCCAATAGCCATCAATAAAAAAATATTTCATGACTTCTAAAAACTAAAGTTCTTTTGTTGTAGTCAGTGCCTCCAACCATCCAGAACATGCCATTTGGACAACTTTCTTTGACATGTTCCTTTTTCTGGCCTACAGCTGAGTTTGATTCAACTATGTCCATGTGGAATCTTGTCACTTTCTCACTTTGGCTAAAACTTGAGGAATTTTTTAAAACAAGAAAGCGACAAGCGTTGATCTTCATATGATCAACGACTTGGAAGATGCACTATTTTATATTGCTTGGAAACCAAAAGGAGGGGCCCATAGGGATAGTTGTCAATTCATCACTTTCTCACTTTAGCTTAGCTCCATGCAACGTTCAAATGAGAGAAAGTGATGATAATCAATCTACCTTTCATTGATGATCATGAAAATAGCTCACCTATTGTTAAAAACTTAAAACAAAACAATGAGCGAGCTAACCCAAGGAAAAAATAAGGTTGAAAAAAATTCATAGGGTAGGGTAAAAAAGATTTTCATGAAAATATTTAAAAGATGTGCCAAAACTATATATTAAAAGGATTTTCAAAAGTTTTTTAGTGTTTTATTTAAAAATCTTCCCATGCATACTTTAAAATGCGAACAATGCAAACCAATTTTTTTAGAAATGTAGGGCACAAAAGACATTAAGGAAATATAATTAGGGATTTTTCTAGGGCATAATAAATCAAAAGACGTACAATCCAAAATATAAAAGGATAACTAGTTTTTCCCACAACAATTGTGTAGAATTTTTAAGATGTGAAAAACAAGGCTAACACCTTGAACTATGTGCCACATCACCAGTACCACCTTAGCGCCCTACCACATATCACCTTGTCACAACAGTATGGATTTGAGAACAAGTATGGATTTGATAACCCGTGCACCACATTTCTTTCTTGCACACCACTTTATCTGTGGCATGGTTTGTCCAACTTGCCATGTCACCACTTTATTTTCTATGCGAGTCCCATATAGATTTGATAACCAATGCACAACTTGTAACCTTTTACTAACAATAACCTTTGGCAACTCATAACACAGGTTTGTCCCTACCATTTCTGCATGTCATCACATTGCATTCTGACTTTAGTTAAATTTTGTGCAACTTCAAAAGGTGAGAATCCAATAGCCATCGATCAAAAAAGATTTGATGACTTCTAAAAACTGAAGTTCTTTTGTTTTAGCCAGTGTCTCCAACCATCCAAAACTTGCCATTTGGACAGCTTACTCTGACACGTTCCTTTTTCTAGCCTACAACTGAGTCTGGTTCCACTATGTCCATGTGGAAACTTGTCACTTTCTCACTTTGGCTAAAACTTGAGAGTTTTGTTTAAATGAGAAAGCGACACGCATTGATCTTTATATGATCAACGACTTGGAAGATGCACTATTTTATATCGCTTGGAAACCAAAAAGAGGGGCCCTCAGGGATAGTTGTAAGTTCGTCACTTTCTCACTTTAGCAAAACTCCATGCAACTTTCAAATGAGAAAAATTGATGATCATCAATCTACCTTTTATTGATGACCATGAAAATATCTTACCTATGGTTAGAAACTTAAAACAAAATAATGAGCGGGCTAACCCAAGGCAAAAATAAGGTTGAAAAAAAATCATATGCTTGGGTAAAAAATATTTTCATGAAAATATTTAAAAGATGTGCCAAAACTATATATTAAAAGGATTTTCAAAAGTTTTTTAGGTTTTTATTTAAAAATATTCCCATGCATACTTGAAAATGCGAACAATCCAAACCAATTTTTTTAGAAATCTAGGGAACAAAAGAGATTAGCGAAATATAATTAGGGATTTTTCTAGGGCATAATCAATCAAAAGACATGCAATCCATAATTATAAAAGGATAACTAGTTTTTCCCACAACAATTGTGTAGAATTTTTAAGATGTGAAAAACAAGGCTAACACCTTGAACTATGTGCCACATCACCAGTACCACCTTAGCGCCCTACCACATATCACCTTGTCACAATAGTATGGATTTGAGAACAAGTATGGATTTGATAACCCGTGCACCACATTTCTTTCTTTTACACCACTTTATCTGTGGCATGGTTTGTCCAACTTGCCATGTCACCACTTTATTTTCTATGCCAGTCCTATATGGATTTGATAGCTAATGCACCACATGTCTTTGTGGCACAACAGTGCAGATTTGATAACCGATGGACCACATTTCTTTCTTGCACACCACTTTATCTGTGGCATGGTTTGTCCAACTTGCCATGTCACCACTTTATTTTTTATGCGAGTCCAATATAGATTTAATAACCAATGCACAACTTGTAACCTTTTACTAACAATAACCTTTGGCAACTCATAACACAGGTTTGTCCCTACCATTTCTACATGTCATCACATTGCATTCTGACTTTAGTTAAATTTTGTGCAACTTCAAAAGGTGAGAATCCAATAGCCATTGATCAAAAAAGATTTGATGACTTCTAAAAACTGAAGTTCTTTTGTTTTAGCCAGTGTCTCCAACCATCCAAAACTTGCCATTTGGACAACTTACTCTGACACGTTCCTTTTTCTGGCCTACAACTGAGTCTGGTTCCACTATGTCCATGTGGAAACTTGTCACTTTCTCACTTTGGCTAAAACTTGAGAATTTTTTTTAAATGAGAAAGCGACAAGCATTGATCTTCATATGATCAACGACTTGGAAGATGCACTATTTTATATCGCTTGGAAACCAAAAAGAGGGGCTCGTAGGGATAGTTGTCAGTTCGTCACTTTCTCACTTTAGCCAAACTCCATGCATCTTTCAAATGAGAAAAAGTGATGATCATCAATCTACCTTTTATTGATGATCATGAAAATATCTTACCTATGGTTAGAAACTTAAAACAAAACAATGAGCGGGCTAACCCAAGGCAAAAATAAGGTTGAAAAAAAATCATATGCTAGGGTAAAAAATATTTTCATGAAAATATTTAAAAGATGTGCCAAAACTATATATTAAAAGGATTTTCAAAATTTTTTTAGGTTTTTATTTAAAAATCTTCCCATGCATACTTGAAAATGCAAACAATGCAAACCAATTTTTTTAGAAATCTAGGGAACAAAAGAGATTAGGGAAATATAATTATGGATATTTCTAGGGCATAATCAATCAAAAGATATACAATCCATAATTATAAAAGGATAACTAGTTTTTCCCACAACAATTGTGTAGAATTTTTAAGATGTGAAAAACACGGCTAACACCTTGAACTATGTGCCACATCACCAGTACCACCTTAGCGCCCTACCACATATCACCTTGTCACAACAGTATGGATTTGATAACCGATGCACCACATTTATTTCTTGCACACCACTTTATCTGTGGCATGGTTTTTCCAACTTGCCATGTCACCACTTTATTTTCTATGCCAGTCCCGTATGGATTTGATAGCCGATGCACCACATTTCTTTGTGGCACAACAGTATGGATTTGATAACCAATGGACCACATTTCTTTTTTGCACACCGCTTTAATTGTGCCATGGTTTGTCCAACTTGCCATCTCACCACTTTATTTTCTATAACAGTCTCGTATAGATTTGATAACCGATGCACCACTTGTAACCTTTTACTAACAATAACCTTTGGCAACTCATAACACAGGTTGGCCCTACCATTTCCGCATTTCATCACATTGCATTCTCACTTTAGTTAAATTTTGTGCAACTACAAAAGGTGAGAATCCAATAGCCATCGATCAAAAAAGATTTGATGACTTCTAAAAACTAAAGTTCTTTTGTTGTAGTCAGTGCCTCCAACCATCCAGAACATGCCATTTGGAAAACTTACTCTAACACGTTCCTTTTTCTAGCCTACAGCTAAGTCTGGTTCCACTATGCCATGTGGAAACTTGTCACCTTCTCACTTTTGCTAAAACTTAAGAATTTTTTTAAAATGAGAAAGCAACAAGCGTTGAACTTCATAGGATCAACGACTTGGAAGTTGTACTATTTTATATTGCTTGGAAACCAAAAAGAGGGACTTGTAGGGATAGTTGTCAATTCATCACTTTCTCACTTTAGCTAAACTCCATGCAACTTTCAAATGAGAGAAAGTGATGATCATCAATCTACCTTTTATTAATGATCATGAAAATAGCTCACCTATTGTTAAAAACTTAAAATAAAAAAATGAGCGGGCTAACCCAAGGAAAAAATAAGGTTGAAAAAAAATCATACACTAGGGTAAAAAATATTTTCATGAAAATGTTTAAAAGATGTGCCAAAACTATATCTTAAAAGGATATTCAGAAGTTTTTTAGGGTTTTTTAGAAATCTAGGGCACAAAAGACATTAGGGAAATATAATTAGGGATTTTTCTAGGGCATAATCAATCAAAAGACATATAATCCATAATTATAAAAGGATAACTAGTTTTTCCCACAATAATTGTGTAGAATTTTTAAGATGTGAAAAACATGGCTAACACCTTGAACTATGTGCCACATCACCAGTACCACCTTAGCGCCCTACCACATATCACCTTGTCACAACAGTATGGATTTGATAACAAGTATGGATTTGATAACTGATGCACCACATTTCTTTCTTGCACACCACTTTATCTGTGGCATGGTTTGTCCAACTTGCCATGTCACCACTTTGTTTTCTATGCCAGTCCCATATGGACGTGATAACTGATGCACCACATTTCTTTGTGGCACAACAGTATGGATTTGATAACCGATGCACCACATTTCTTTCTTGCACACCACTTTATATGTGGCATGGTTTGTCCAACTTGCCATGTCAACACTTTATTTTCTATGCCAGTCCCGTATAGATTTGATAACCGGTGCACCACTTGTAACCTTTTACTAACAATAACCTTTGGCAATTCATAACATAGGTTGGCCCTAACATTTCTGCATGTCATCACATTGCATTCTCACTTTAGCTAAATTTTGTGCAACTTCAAAAGGCGAGAATCCAATAGCCATCGATCAAAAAAGAGTTGATGACTTCTAAAAACTGAAGTTCTTTTTTTGTAGTCAGTGCCTCCAACCATCCAGAACATGCCATTTGGACAACTTACTCTGACACGTTCTTTTTTCTGGCCTACAGCTGAGTCTGGTTCCTCTATGTCCATGTGGAAACTTGTCACTTTCTCACTTTGGCTAAAACTTGGGAATTTTTTTTAAATGAGAAAGCGACAAGCGTTGATCTTCAGATGATCAACGACTTGGAAGATGCTCTATTTTATATTACTTGGAAACCAAGAAGAGGGGCCCGTAGGGATAGTTGTCAATTCGTCACTTTCTCACTTTAGCTAAACTCCATGCAACTTTCAAATGAGAGAAAGTGATGATCATTAATCCACCTTTTATTGATGATCATGAAAATAGCTCACCTATGGTTAGAAACTTAAAACAAAACAATGAGCAGGCTAACCCAAGGCAAAAATAAGGTTGAAAAAAAATCATACGCTAGGGTAAAAATGATTTTCATGAAAATAGTTAAAAGATGTGCCAAAACTATATACTAAAAGGATTTTGAAAAGTTTTTTAGGGTTTTATTTAAAAATCTTCCCATGCATACTTGGAAATGCGAATAATGCAAACCAATTTTTTTAGAAATCTAGGGCACAAAAGACATTAAGGAAATATAATTAGGAATTTTTCTAGGGCATAATCAATCAAAAGACATACGATCCATAATTATAAAAGGATAACTAGTTTTTCCCACAACAATTGTGTAGAATTTTTAAGATGTGAAAAACAAGGCTAACACCTTGAACTATGTGCCACCACATCATTAGTACCACCTTAGCGCCCTACCACATATCACCTTGTCACAACTAGATAACAATAAACAATAATGGATTTGAGATGCACCACATCAGTACCGCCTTAGAGCCCTACCACATATCACCTTGTCACAACAAACAACAATAAACAATAATGGATTTAAGATGCACCACATTTTTTTATCATTTTTCCACCACATTTTTTTATGAGTATGGATTTCAGATGCACCACATTTCTTTGTGGCACAACAATATTGATATGATAACCGATGCACCACATTTTTTGAACACCAACTTTATCTATGGCATGGTTTGTTTGATAACCGATGCACCACATCTTTTGAACACCAACTTTATCTGTGGCATGGTATGGTTTGTCCAACTTGCCATGTCACCATACCCTATTTTCTATGCCAGTCCCGTATAGATTTGATAACCGATGCACCACAATATCTTTTTTGCACAACACTTTATTTTCTATGCAAGTCCCAAACTTCCCACGTCAGTATGTCTCCAAATCCATGCCACATCAGTACCGCCTTAGCGCCCTACCACATATCACCTTGTCACAACAAATAACAATAAACAATAATGGATTTAAGATGCACCACATTTTTTTATCATTTTTCCACCACATTTTTTTATGAGTATGGATTTCAGATGCACCACATTTCTTTGTGGCACAACAATATTGATTTGATAACCGATGCACCACATTTTTTGAACACCAACTTTATCTGTGGCATGGTATGATTTGTCCAACTTGCCATGTCACCATACCCTATTTTCTATGCCAGTCCCGTATAGATTTGATAACCGATGCACCACAATATCTTTTTTGCACAACACTTTATTTTCTATGCAAGTCCCAAACTTCCCACGTCAGTATGTCTCCAAATCCATGCCACATCAGTACCGCCTTAGCGCCCTACCACATATCACCTTGTCACAACAAATAACAATAAACAATAATGGATTTAAGATGCACCACATTTTTTTATCATTTTTCCACCACATTTTTTTATGAGTATGGATTTCAGATGCACCACATTTCTTTGTGGCACAACAATATTGATTTGATAACCGATGCACCACATTTTTTGAACACCAACTTTATCTGTGGCATGGTATGGTTTGTCCAACTTGCCATGTCACCATACCCTATTTTCTATGCCAGTCCCGTATAGATTTGATAACCGATGCACCACAATATCTTTTTTGCACAACACTTTATTTTCTATGCAAGTCCCACTATGCAAGTCCCAAACTTCCCACGTCAGTATGTCTCCAAATCCATGCCACCCCTGGAAGCTATTTTCTATGTCCCAAACTATGTCCGACGTAGCATGTCTGCAATCATTATTCATCATGTGTGCAATGCCGACCGTCGCACCACAACTACATCTTGTCATAAACTAAAGATTGCTTTTCAGTAATGGTTGTGAACTTCTTTATAAATATATAGGAAGTAATGTTTCCTCAATGAATATGGGACAATTGACATAAAAAACCTCGAGACAAGGTAAAACTTGGCGACCATTTCTGATACATAAGCCGAAATGTCGATCATGAGAAATGGTGATATTGAGATTCTTACCCGCCCGAACACCCAAAGCATTTACCTATTGGTTTGAAAGGCGGTGATCAATTGGAGGGAAGCTCAAACTGTCCATTCCGCCCTTGATATCTTAATTCTTTCCTGTGCAGATCATGGCATTGTATGCCTCAAAAGAATGACCTCCCTAGTTTGTGTAATAACGCCTCCCAAAATGTAATCTCTAGTATTCAAACTATTTTTTGAAAGATCAACACCTTTGTCAGAGGAATCGCCAAAGATGGATATTGAGGATGAAGTTGAAGAAAGACGCACCATGTCACTAATTGCTAGACTAGTTTTTACGGTTATCGTTTGCGGCAGCTAGATAGTTCCTATGGAATTCAAAGCAACAACGGGGTTCCTATATGGATGCACAATTTTGCGTTCCAATACTTTACCATGTGAATTGGAAGAATTTTACTCCATGCAAGGGTGGGTAGAGCAACATATCTGGACACAAATCCAGATACCTTAGGCCTTTATAGCATGGGCGATCTCTATACTTGAAAAAATAGAACGGTTCCCAAATCCTTTCTATTCAGCACAATGACAACATTGGCTTTTGAAATCTTCTAAATGGTGAATGATAGTTTGAATGATTGATATGCTTTACATCTTTCTTGTTGTTTACTCAATGTTCCTATACACAACCTTTACACCAAGTTGAGGAAAATATATCAGATTCATACCAAGAAAATCAGCTTCAAATCATCTATATTCAACTTTGATCAGTTTCCTCCTTGGGTCAGCAGATAGTTTCCAATCGGGTATGTGCCTTTTAGCAAGGACCTCTTTATTCGGACGCTTCATTTGTAATTTGATTATTGATATCAATCCTGCTCCATCAGTCAATGCCTTGCTGAGGATGCATTAGTTTTTCAAGCTACCAATAAGTATGACATCTTTTTTTCAATCTATGAATAAGTACGTCTGATATCAAGCTCAAATCAGAGATCACTAATTATTTCATACTATGTGATTCTACACTCCATAGTTCCTTCCAATTGAGTTTATCATCTGGATAGCCAGAATCAATCATAAGGAGCCAGTTAAAACCTAAGTGGGCTTATCAAAATTATGCCTCTAAAGTGTGCAATAATCCCAATTAGAATTCCTTTACAAAGTGTTCAACTTTATAGGAAAGCGGTGAATTAAGATATATACATCCTTGAATCATGCCTTCCTTTTTCTTTGAACCAACCTGAAGAATATATCAAGGCATGAAAAACACCAAATTCATAAATAAAAACTTTGGGAGTGAGCCAAGGTAACTTTGGAAGCATTTCGTATGAAGACTTCTTTGGAGAATGTACATGATTCAGAGTATATAAACAAACCCTTCTATTCTTTGCATGACTGTGATCCTTACCAGGCACATGTGTCTTCTCACAAATTTGATCAAAACTTCAAAGTCTGAGTAGGCATGACTAGAGTAGCTTGCATTCCGACAAATGGTTGAAATATTATATTGGTTTCATTGTGCTTCTGCGAGAAAACTAAAAGGCTTACAACTTAACAAATGTTTAACTCATAATTAACACTTAGATTTGCACTTCATTTCTATTTAAAAGAACTTATACAACATTGACTCATAAAGAGGTCCTTTACGACAACACCAAAGTAATGGAAATAATGATTTGGTCTTGTGAGCATTGGCAGTTTCAATTTCCTTACTTATTGTTCATCACGAGTATATGATCCAACATAGCCATTTGATCTTTAATTAATTTTATGGGACTGCTAAATTGTTTTGACAATAAAAATCATTATAACCTCTGAAGGCATCCTTCACTCCCCAATGATCTTATTAGTCTACTCAAAATAGTTGGGTCCCAAACTGGGTCTGACTAAATAAAAAATTCAAATTTAAACATCGAACCCTTTAACTAATCCAATGAACAATTGAAACTAATTAGATTCAAATTCAATCACTACTGCGTCATTTAAAACTCACTTTACCTCATTTTTGTAAATTGTAACTCTTTGCCAAGAAGGCCTATGAGCCAGCTTTAAAAACTGACTGAATCAAACAATTGGGCCCCAAAATTTGACATATATATTCTCATATTCACATTATTTTACCCTACTTTTGCAAATGGAATGAACCTGGGACAATGCGCAGATGGATTTACCAAGACTTGGAAATTGGCTCACTTAAATTATTTTCAAAGTAGAACACAGTGGTACAATCCATTTGGTCTCATTGATCATAGATTTAGAGTTATCACATCCAAAATAGAACTATAGATCAATCTACATTTTTAAACACAAGTGAAATTTTAGAAATGACATTTGGATTCAAGTTAAAAACTAGTCAAATGGATTCTTCGTAGGCTCAAATTTGAAACATAGAATTTCTCCAACCCATAGAATGCAATGCAAAATTAATTTTTTCATTTTATTCAATAGGATCAAAGTTATAACTATTCAAATAAGGTTACCCAGAATTCTGAGAAACATGCATTAATATGGCAACAATAAACAACCAACTTTGAAGGATTTAAACCCTATCCAAAATATTTCAAAACAACTTGAAATATGAAACATAAGATCTTTGATATGCATACTAAACACTCTCAAAGAGGCGAGTCATGCAACTTTACTAGGTACAAGATATTCAATTGCAAAATAGGCTTCCCATCATTGTTTGACACTTGGGCAAAAATGCAGATTTGAGCAATGCTCAAAATGAAACTTCATGAAATGACTCAAAATGATAGCTTATTATCATAGGATGCATGTATATACTGAATGAAAGGTGTTAAACAGTCTAAATTCATTATAGGATTTGAAATGATAGCTAGGTACACAATCATGAACATCCTTCACATAAGTTCACATGTTATCTACACCACACACATAAATGTGCAAGTTATGATCTTTACTTATACCTTTCTTTTTAGCAAAATTTGCTTATTTGGCCTTCTTTGAAATGTTACAAATTGACTCAAGGTTAACTTCTAGGATGTTGTCCCATCATAGTTAAGTAAATAATTTGTTACCAAATAATTTCTTAAGCTATAATTATCATGTTTTCGTCATGCTCTATTCTACTCTATCAATTTCCTATACTAGTAAATCTTTTTTAATTAATTCCATACTTCCCATACACATTTGTACGCTTCTACACACCATCATGAAACTATACACACATGCCAATTCTTACTTAGTCATCCATACTCACAGAATCTATCTTTGTGTTTCTATAATTGTCTAGACATTCAACAATTTTCTGTCTTTGATTTCACAATGAAATGCCAATATATATAAAGTACCATAAATGACAACACCAAATATACTAAGTACTCAACTAACTTAACCACATTTCAAAAAAACTCTCCCTTTGACATTGATGGAAACATATGGAAAAATTTGGCTAAGTCCTAAAATATTTATAAAAATTGTGGCCTTAACAAAGTAAAAAAAATAAAAATCAAAATCAAAATTTTCTTTACAAAGCTTGTATAATTATATATTACCATCTTTCCTTGTCTCTCCTAATACAATGATTTCCTATACACATAGCTAAGACTCCCCTTTACATATGCATACATCATTTACATTTGTTTCTTCCTTTTCTTTACATAAATTACAATTTTCTATTACATTATTCTCCCCTTTCAACATCAATGACAAAGGCGTCAAAAAAATTATATTTACAAGACAAAATTGTTACCTTTTCTTTTTTTGATTTGAGATTCTTGATATGCAATCTACAAAATCAAGTTTTAGTCTCACAAGATCCTTCTTCCAATTTTCTTTCACTATATATGATATGTGGATAAGTGCACATCATGCATATGATGTGACTTCTACTATGCTCAAGTCTATATAGGAAAAATTTTCATAGGGTTCGTTTACTATAAGAAACACCTTCAATTGGCTCTACAAAATACTAGTTTTGAGAGATAAGTATTCTCTAAGAATAGATAATTTCTTTAGTACCATTTCCTTGTCATGTTCAAGGCCTTTGATTGCATTGTGAACTGTCTCCATGTTTGCCTCAATATCTTCAATTCTTTCATATGGAAGGTGTAATCTGATAGTGATTGCTTTAAGCTCACCATATGCATGACATTACCTATTGTCTATACAATTTATTTTCTTCATCTATTCTCTTCCTTAGCTGCTTAATGAAAAAATTCAAGGCTTACAAGTCATTCCTCACATTTGTTCATACTATATCAAATAATGTTGCATCATGCTTGGTCAATGCTTGTACCAAAGCAATATCAAACATAGTGGTGAACTCAACATCAAAGGTTCTTACCATTTCCTTGGCCTATTTCTGAATGTCTATCTCTACAATACTTGTTTGAACTATCTTTTGCATTCCACCTAGAACTTTTGCAAAAGTTATTTCTAAGTTCTTAATAGATTTACTACTTTCAAGTAATTTTCTTAAAGATGTCATCAGACCCTTCTAATCATCATCATCATCACCATATTATATAGGCAATTTAGTGACTCCTACTATTGGGGTTACTATCGGGATAGGTGTAATCTCTAGTGTAACATAAGGTATATCAGCCTCATGCTTGAATATGACCTTGTCTACCCTAGTAATTGCATGTTTGAGTTATTTTTGAAAGATACTCTCTTGCATCACAAGTTTCCAAACATTCTTCATCTTTTCCTCATTTTCCTTTACTACAACTTTCCTTGCCTCTTCTTCCTTCCTTCTCTCTTCCATTTCTTTCTTACTTTCCTTTTCTTTCTTCTTTTCTTTTCTCTTCAATCCTTGTCTTTTCTTTTCTTGTCTTCTTCTTCAATCTTTCTTATATTTTCTTCTTTGTTTTTTCTTTCTTTGTCCTTTCTATTCTTTTCTTTTGTAGCTTTCCTCTTTTCTTCCTCCTCAACTTTTCTCTTCTCTTCTTCTGTATCATTTTCTTCATCTGAACTATAGTACTCAATTATATTGCCACCAATACTTGTTCCAATATCCTTGAAAGGATCTTCTTCCTCATCATCAACTATTATATGAGTGCTATCCACTTGCATGGATTCACTATCAATCACTATATGTGGAGGTGAGTCAATTTTTTGAGTTACATCACCTTCTTCAACAACACTAGTGTATTGGCCTCAATATGCATAAATATTCCTCCTACTAAGTGCAGACTCTCCTTAGCCACTTTGGGCATAGAAGTCATGTAACTAACTATGGCTTCTATAGTTTTTGTGTCTACCTCTTCATGGTTTCCTCCCATGACAAATTTTTTATCTCCTCTTGTTTCTTAGCAAGGACTCAATGCCCTCCAAATATTCTTCATATCATCATCATTATTTACAATACATAGTTTCTTTACTAGATGAATTCTTATATTCTTGTCTTCTTCTACTACTCTTGTCTGTATGTTCAATAGTTTGGTATACAAATCTATAGGAATCTTATCTTGAATACTATCAAATATTTTATTTCTCATAATCATATTTCTCATTATAGCATTCTCTAACTACCTTCTACCATTATTACTATAAAAACTATAATATTTATATAATAGAAAAAAAAACCATCATTCTCAATGATTTGTACATTTAATTTTTCCACCTTGGGTTTCCAAAATTTCTTACCAGTTGATGTTCTTCCCTTCCAACCTATTTTTTCTACTACCTTCTCCATAGTCTCTTCCTTACATTCATCATATTTACTAATCTAAAATGTTTTTCTTGTCTTCCCCAGACCATTGGTGGTCTAATTGGTCCTCTTCTTAGGGGATGATGTAGAATATTTCTTAACCTTTATCAATATTTCTAGTTTCCTCTGTGAAAATGATATTATTGCCACATCTTCATTAGACTTCTTCTTCTATCTAGGTGATTCTTTGACATGTTGCATTTGGGCAACTGCGACACAAGTTAAACTTGAAATTTGTGTTGATGATCCAACAACAATAATTCCTTCATAAGGTCTAGCTACCAATAGTTTTTTTTCCCTCCACCTTCATCTCCTTTGAAATACCTAAGGATTCATTATATTCTTCTGTAGTCATTGACCTATTTACAACCCTCATCTCTCAGTCTTATGATCTTATGAATTAGACCATTATCAATCATGAGGGGTATATCTCCTACGCAAAACATCTCTTTATGCACTCTGCTCAAAATAATCCTACTCCATTCAAGATTATCAATTTTTGTATAGAACATGTATACTTGATTAGGTTCAATGCATTCAAGTATCTGATCTTGGGTTTGAAGGTTAGTTTTCCATTGCACATAATATCTAAATCCTTATGAATGTCTCATCTCCAATACTCTCAAATTTACAATAAATGTGGCTCTTAACATCTTCTACATGTAGCACATTTGGTTGAATTTGTGAAAATGCTCCCAAAGGATCATTAATCACAGAAAAATATGAGAAATTGATAAATAATACCTTGGTCTCTCACTAAAATCATACATAGATTTTCTCACCATTATGCTGACTTATAATACTAAAAATTTCAACTGAAAGCTTTGTAAAATAACTTAATTATTATGAATTAGGGCTTCTTTAACTTTTCACTTTCAAATGCTTCAATTCATTCTCAATTTCTTGTCAAATCACTCACAAATGCTCTATAACTCATGATCAAATGGTACTCAAAATCTTGTTTGTAATCTTAAAATAATTTCAAAATTAACCATAGTTTGTAATCTTGAAATCTTCTATGCAAAGTACTGCTATCATAAAAATGTTTGCATGCTTAACCATAGCTTCCCCATTATTTCTTCTACCTTCTACTAACTATGCAAGTTTTGATTTGATCTCTAATTTCAATTCTGATCAACTAATGCTCTATCTTTACTGGAAATGCTTAATTCAAATATGATTAGTCACAAACAATTTCTCACTTCAACCTTCCATTAGGTGCATCAAATAATAATTCTTCCATTACTGTATGTGAACTTGATGGTTCCTTTTCTTCGATGAATACTTCCATTAATTCTTCTAAATTCTCTTTTAATTCTTCTTTTTGACAATTGTTACTGCTATCATACCTTCTATAGTTTTTATTTCTATTTAGGTTCCTCATATCCATTTTGCAAAATCATGGTTTGGGTTAACTCTCCTTTTATAATAACATTTTACTTCTCAAGATCTTCATACTATGACTTGGTAGTTTTAGATCAAATGCAACCTTTGCAAGAATGGATCTAAGATCCACATTCTCAGATTTTGGATCTATCTCTATCTTACTGTCATCATTCTTAAGATTTAATTTCAGATTATTAATCTCCAATTCATGTTTCAAAATTTTATTCTCTTTCTTTAATCTAGAGACTTCATCACTATCTTTTACTAGTTTAGAATAGAGGTTTTGTCTAGTTGACATGACAAAGGAAGAGAAGAGTACATGTACAGTTCATTCTATTACTTTTCAAAATGTAATACAAAGATGAGTTGGATAGTGAATGTAGTGATCTTTCCCTTGAAGCTATTAGTATAGTGGGTCTTGCTACCTTCTACAACTCCTAACAGGGTTAGCAAAACTCCTAACAGGGTTGGAATCTCCTAACAGGGATTCAAACTCTGCCAACATGGATTGGTATGTACTAAATCTATTTAATAGAGTCCTAACAAGGTATATCTTGTTACAAGGAACTTTTATATTAGCACATCATTTTTAGGTACCATTGCCATTGAGATTTTCCCTTGGTTAGGGTTTCCCTAGTTAACATATTTGGTGTTATTGTGTATATGTGTATCTTCTGATGGTTTTTTATTATATTGTTTACATGGGTAAAAATTATTAAGGTTGATGAATGTTTTAATAGATAAAAATATAATAATAATTTTTTTTTGAAAATGATATAGCACAAGATTAAGAATATTAGAGAAACATGACAACTTGGAATACTAGAAAACCATGCTAAGATCATGTAATTAATATTTCTAGTGTAATTAATATTGCTAAAGGGAATAAAAATTAGGTTGATATATCCAAGTATTTATTTTCTTTAAAGAGTTATAAAAAGAAAATAATAAAACTATCTTAAGATTGTGCACTTTATTGGTTATCCTTGCCTAGGTTTATGCATTGGAATCTCTTGTCCCTCACCCTTGTGAGCCTCTCTCTCTCTCATATATGTGTGTGTGTGTGTGTGTGTGTGTGTGTGTGTGTGTGTGTGTGTGTGTGTGTGTGTGTGTGTGTGTGTGTGTGTGCGTGCGCGTGCGTGCGTGCGTGTGCGTGTGTGTTTGTGTGTATGTATATGTATATGTATATATATATCTATACATATACATATACATACATATATATATAATATACATATATACATATATACATATACATATATACATACATACATATATATATATATATATACATACATACATATATACATACATACATACATACATACATACATACATATATATACATGCATGTTTGAAACTTACAATTGGAAAAATTGTTGTTTTGTCATTGATGTCAAATCTATTGATAAGATTCTAATGAAAGAAAAGTTCTTATGAGGTAGAGTAAAAGTAATGGCAATTTTTTCGCTTTGCTAGGGTTTTCTTGCTTCATGCAAACTTGCAATTTTTTTTGCGTACGACCTTTCGCTTGCACTCCCCTTTTGTTAGCACTTGTCATGCCACATTTACTGCGAGAGCTTTAGGTTAGGATATCATGGCTCTGGCCAATGGTGAACCAGTTGTTTCTAGTGTTAACACTGCTACTTCGGACTGCCATGGTGCCGCCACTGAACAAACGCCCGTACAAGTTTGTCCCGAAGGTTTTCCATGAGGTAAGCCTGATATTGTCCTTCATTTGCAAGAATTTGATGCCACATGTGATTGGTTAGAACAACGTACCTTGATTGGGTATTTTGTTGGTAGGACCCCACTTGAAGCTATGCTCGGAGAATGGGTTAACAAAAGATGGACCCCGCATGGCGTCCACCTTGACGCTGTGCAAAACCTTAGCAAAAGTTTTTTTTTATTTTGCTTCGCTAACCCATTGCAAGCTGATGTGGTTTTTACCAATGGCCCTTGGTCTGTGCGTTCCTCTCAGCTTATTTTTCAAAAATGGTCTCGAGACTTCTCTGTCTTGGATGATAAAAAGCTTAGGGTTCCTATTTGGATTGAATTCCCAGGTCTACCCTTGCCCTGCTAGCCTTTTATTGAGTCTATTTCCCAAGCCCTTGGCAAAGTTGTTACCAAGGAGCCAAAAAAAAATTTTAATGCTTGCCCTTAGCGGCGTGTTTGCATTGAAGTTGATCTTTCTAAAGATCTCAAGGATTCGGTGGAAATCCAGATTGACGCTCAAACCTTCGCACAGAAGGTGTTGTACTTGAACCTACCTAACACTTGTTATAGGTGCCAATTTGTGGAACACAAGATCAGGGACTGCCCTTTGGCCACGCCTAGGGTCAAACCCTAGCCTAAAGTGACGCCTGTCAAGCAGGTCGAAGGAAAAAAAGAAGAATGGGTTACTGTTGGGCGCAAAGGCAAGTTTGCCTTGAATCCTTTGGCCCCCAAGCCATCCTATGTGGCCGTAACCGCAATTCCTCCTGCTTCCATTGAAGTATCAGCGCCTACTAGTGTGGAGACACTAGCAGCTTCTGTTGTGCCAGTTTCGATTCCGCAGGTTTCAAACCCTACTGGCTCGCAAGGGATTAAGGCAGCCGCTAGGACCTCGTCCTTGGCTGGGGCTCATTCTCCTCTTGTAGTCTCTTCCATAGTACCACCAACAACAAGGCATTCTCGCAGTCCTCCTGGATGTGCAAAGATATTAGGGGTCAAATGGCAAGTTGTAAGTCCAGAGGTTTTCCCGTTTGACTTTCACCCGGTTTATACCTTTTTGTAGAATAGTTACTCCTCTCTCGATGACGAGGATGATATGGAAGATTTTTCATGAACTTCCTCTCCTGGAATGGTCGAGGTCTTACAGACCTCCTTAGAAAATTCTATGTCCGGGATACCTATCATAGACTTGGGAATTTAGATTTTCTTTGCCTGTAAGAAGTTAAGATTTTTGGTTTCATCCTTTTTGCTACATGCTGCGTCATTTGGCAGGATAGTATCATATTTTCTTCTCAGCATGAAGCTGGCTGAAGTGGTGTAGTTACTCTCCTGTCACCTAGCCTTCATTCTACTATTATTTCGCATTGTTCTGACCCCACACATCGTATTATTTGGCTTTTTCCTTCCATCAAAAATCATTCTTTTGGAGTCATTAATGTTTATGCCTCCAATGATGCTATGCAAAGGGCACAAATGTGGGTTTGGTTTGCTGACAACCTATCGCCAGCTACTTGGGTCCTGTGTGGGGAATTCAATATGGTTGAAGTGGCCTCTGAAAAAGATGGCATTCTACCTTTCTGTTGGACAACTAGGGAAAGACAAGCCTGGTTTCACATGCATCATAAATTGGGCCTCTTTGATCCCAATACTAGCCGCCGTCATGATAATGGGGCTTGGCACACTTGGTCCAATTTTCGAGCCGGTCCTGATTGCATATTGAAACGTCTTGATCGTGCTATGATCTTGGCGCAATCTTTTTTTTATTTTTTTGAAGATCGTGATCTACTTGTCATTCACCTGACAGATGTGATGTTGTCAGGCCACTATCCCAATTATTTTGGCATTTCTTGGCAAACGGCTATCCCCAAAGTGGTTAAGTCTCAATTCTTCCTCAACACGTCTGTGCTATTGCATGCCTCCACTATCACCCACATACAACGTGTCTAGAATTTGGAACCACGTCCACATTCCCATCAAGGTTGGATTCAATGGTGGAATGATGCCATTACCAGAACGGCTCATTTTTTGTGCATCTACGGGTGTCAGCTGGAAATTTTTAGAAAACGTTCTTATGAAGCCAACACCCTTGCCCTCAAAAAAGCCTCTGAAGTGCTCAGCTTCAACCCTTTTGATGTGGATCTACAACTTCAGCTCGCCAAGCTTTGCCATGAAAAGCAAATTGCTAATAACTATCTCAAATCAAAGCCCATCTCCACTGGTTGGAGGTTGGCGACAAAGTCTCAAAGGAGTTCTTCCAGGCTCTACGAGCCTATCATACCAATATTGGGATTAAAAAGATAAAATAGGGAATTAAGGTTCTTTCCAATTTTCTAGACATCCTACAAGCTTTTTTTCTGCACTATGAGAACGTTTTTGCTTCGCAGGGCCATTCAGTTGCTCAGGAGGAGGCTCTCAGAAAGTGTATTTCTGTTACTCCAAACTGCCTCGCAGTTGAGCGACACGCTTTCTGTGAGCAACTTCTTTCCCTCTAAGACCTTAAAGAGGCAGCTTACTCCATGGCAGATGACAAATCCCCTGGGTGTGATGGATTTCCCTATTAATTTTACAAACATCTTTGGGAACAAATTGGTCATGATCTGCACAAAGTCTATCTTGAAGCATATCATTCTAAAAACTTAAGAGCGATCATAAATAAAGGCAATATTAAATTCAGACCTAAAGCCGGTGATCCTGAGGACATCTGCAACTGGAGGCCCATCACCCTCCTCAATGTGTCTTATAAGATCATTACTAAGGTGCTCTCTCTCAAAATCTGCCATATGCTTCCTCTAATTGTGCGGCCTGAACAAACTGGATTCATCAAATCCAGGTATATTCTTGACAACATCATTACTGTCTGGGAAGGTATGGAATGGGCCCATAAGTCCAAGCAACAGGCTATTTTTTAAAGATAGATTTTGCTAAAGCCTATGATCGCATTGAATGGCCTTTCATTTTGGCTATGCTTCAGGCTCTGGGTTTTGGTCCCAATTTCCTTTAGTCCATGGAGATGCTCTTTGGCGATGCTAATTCTTGCATCACCATCAATAATTTGCAATTTCAAGCTTTTGGACTTTTTTTTTCCATCAGACAAGGTTGTTCGTTAGCTCCTGCACTTTATGTCCTTGCTGCCGAAGGCTTTGGTTATTTACTTGCTCATTCTATGTCTTTTGGGCTGGTCCATGGCATTTCCTTGCTTGATTCTTCCTCCCAGTTAGTCAATGGTAATTTTGCTGATGATTCTTTTCTCACTCTTCTTGAAGATGAAGACAACATCAAAAATGCGTTAGATTGTCTTGACACTTTTTGTCAAGCCTCTGGATCTGCCATTCAATGGCATAAAATGCTCTGTTACCGACAGTCCTTTTTGCTAGCTCCACCTTGGCTCAACCAATTCCAATGGAAATTGGTTACTCATGGAGAAATTTTTTGCTTTCTTGGCATTCCCTTTGCTTTCCAGGCTTCCCCTGTGGAACTTTGGAATGTTGTGCTTACAAAGATTACCAAAAAGCTTGATTATTGGATCACTAAGCCGCTTTCTCTTGCTGGTAAATTCCAGATCTGTTCTAAGATTTTGGCTACCACCCATGTGTTTTATTCTTCTTTTTGGGGTCCCTCCAAAGCTTCATACCTCAAATTAGAATTTTTTCTTAGAGATTTTCTTTGGGCCTCTGGTTTTGACCATCATGGTTTTCACAGAGTTGCTTGGGATTTCTGTTGTCTCCCGAGGGAATCTAGGGGTCTCGGCCTACTTTCCACTCGAAGGAAGGGCCTTGCCCTCTATACTAAATGGATTATTAGAGCTATTTCTGGAGATGAAGCCTAGAAAATTCTTGTCAAACATTGCATCTCTTCAGGCTTCCCTGCTAATAGACCGGCTTGGAAGGGAATTGGTTTTCAGACCCTTCTCACTATGCGAGAACCAGTGGTCATACATGGCTCCTTCATTATAAAGAGCATCTAGAAAGCCTGGGAAGCTTTTAAACCTTGGCTTCATTGGGTTGGTAATGAGTTCCGCAATGGGCTATCCTTAAATCAGCAGAACATTTGGTGGTCTCCCCTGTTTGCCTTCCAGGGTATTCCTCTTGCCAAGACTCAAGGTGCCAGTGCTCTGTGTTTCTATAAATGAGGCATTCGCACTACTAAAGATATTTTTTCAAGAGTCACCATGAATTTTAGGTCTTGGGAGGATATGCAAGTTCAATACCGCCTTATTTGTGCTGATCGTCAGACTTATGAGCTTCTGTTGTCTTCCATCCCTGTGCACTTACTTCATAAAGTGGGGATTCAGTCTGTTCGACCTTGGTGGTATGATTGGAAGTGGTTTCCTGCCACTCCATTTACCAATTATAAGCCCAATATGGGATATAGATGGCTTTTGTCCCACCTTTCGATGGTAGACACGCTTAATCAACGGTGGCATTTGCATTCTTCGCTTTCTCTATGGAGAATATGGTTCAACACCATTCAGAGTGCCATTACAGAACCTAAGATTGCCCACTTTGCTTGGTGCCTTGCTTTCCAAGGTCTTCCCCTAGGGCCTCGGCTCAAGCACATTGGGGTTCCTGACCCCAGATGCCCCTTCTATGGCCAACCTGAGTCCTTTTTGCATATTTTTTGGTTTTGTAAACATGCTCAGAATTATTGGCACTGGATCCATGATTTTTTCAAGCCTTTCAGGCCCGAACCTTTTTCATGTCACATGATCCTTCTGGGTGATTCCCCCAGATTTCCTCGAAAGGTTTCCCAGATTTGGCATACCTTCAGGATGGAAATTTTGTTTTCTCTATGGAAAGATAGGAATGTAGTTCTATTCACTCATAGCTTTTTGGGTGTTAACATTGCAATGTACACTAAGGCATGCATTTGTAACAATGTCATTATGCAGATACAGGTGCAAGCTAATAAAGTTGCACTGGAGGTTGCCCACTTACAAGAATTGTTAAACCACTGGGTCAATGCTCCTTGTACCATTACCAGAGTGCCTCTAGATGCCTCAGCTGATGCTTCCTCATCCCGTGGTCATGATTCCAGACGCCAGTCCTCTGGCCACCATTCTCACATGCCGCGCTCCCAGGGTCCCTGCCATCGCTCTCCCAGTGGTGGTCATAGCAGTTGGAGGTGCCACTCCGCTTCCTCACCACATGGTGGTTCTGGCTGGTCCCCGGCTCCCCCCCCTGGGCGGGCTTCTGGCTAGTCTCCGGCTCCTCCTCTTGGACGAGCACACTCTAGCAAGTTTCCTCGACTGGCTTTGGCAATTTCTCCTCCACGACCAGACAAGAAAGATGTAGAGACTACAACTACCCCAGATCCTGTGGATGTTGCTGACGGCTGGACTATTCCTAGTCTACCTCACAATCCCATAGATGTGTGGGGATTTCCTGATAAAGATGATCCTCCTCCCTTTGCTAGTACTGCCTTGGCAGCATGAGGTTGTTTTATTTTTTTTTTATGAATAGTTTATAGTTGCTGGCTGTGGTCATGTTGTTTGCTCTGGCTTTGACCGATTGAACTCATTCGTGGGGTGATCCTGTATCCCCTGGCCCTTTTTTGTGAATTTTAATCTTAGTAAATTTAATTAATTGAAAAGGACTATTCATCAAAAAAATCTATTGATAAAACATATTGCTACCTAATCTAAATGTCATACACACACACACACAAATGTATATATGTACATATACACATATGTATATATGTACATATGTACATATCTACATCTATATACATATGTACATATCTACATCTATATACATATGTACATATATATATATACATATATATATATATATATATATACATATATATATACATATATATATACATATATATATATATATATATATATATATATATATATATATATATATATATATATATATATATATATATATATATATATATATATATGTACATATGTACATATCTACGTTTATATGTACATATGTACATATATATATACACACATACATGTACATGTTTGAAACTTACAATTGGAAAATTTGTTGTTTTGTCATTGATGTCAAATCTAATAATAAAATATATTGCTACCTAATCTAAATGTCATATCTATTTGATTGATGAAGAGGATTTGAGAAGTTTCTCATAACAATAATATGTAGAGGAAAGGTTGAGTTACAAAAAGAAAGCTACATTGTACATTTGATTAGTTGGACTTTGATGAGACAAAGTGATTGTTTATATCAAGAAAATTAAGCTAAGCCATGAAATAAAGTAAATGGTTAAGGAATGCTGACTGATCGAGAAAATCTAGTGTTGACTGAGCACCAACATTGATCAAGTAAGATAGTTGATGTTGAGCCAAGAATTTTACAGCCACCTTGAGTACTTTAGTGATGATCGAGTGTTAGAACTTAGTGATTGCTGGGTAACAATGTTAAGAATGAATTTTTGGAAATCATGATTCCCAACCAACTTAGTTTATTTCTTGTGAGATGTAAATTGTGTTGAAGATAAAATTCATGAGTTGGATCATTAAATTCAAGTTGAGGATTAGGTATAGACCTAATAAATAGATTCCAGAGAAGCTTCTAGAGGATGATCAAGAAGATGGGCATATACAATGAATCATTTTGAACCTAATAAAAAACCATAAGATCTAGAGTGATCATGTAAAACGAGAAAGAAAGATTTGCCTATTTAAGGAGGTATAGATCCAAATAAAAAATTCTAATGTGTGTGCAAATGTGTGTGAGGTGAGTATAGAGGAAGGTTGATTAGAGATGTACAAATGCAAGAGTGAATGTGAAGCTAAAGAAGATTTCTTACATAGAAGCTATTGATATTGATAAGTGAATATGAGAAAAAGGCTTAAATTTTGTTGAAGGGAAAGATTCATTGCTTGAAGGGTTTCCAAGATAATCAAGAATAGAGCGAACAATAAAGAGCTTATCATTAATTCAACACATGAATCAAATAAGATCTGAACTTGCAAAGTGAGTTGTAAACATATGAATCAAAACCCTATTATTTTCTTCCTAATCATTGTAAATAGTTTGTATTGAAATTCATTTTAATAGAGGTTGATCTAACAGTCATTTGAAAGAGTTAACAGTCTATGTAAATCATTCAACAAGGTGACATTCTAAATGGAATAATCAAATTCGTTTAACAAGGTCACTCCTAATAGGGTGATTTAATTCTCTAACCAGGTAACATTTAACACTATCTATTGTAAACATTTAATAGGGTTGGCTCCTAACATAGCTCACTTTGAAAGAGTGAAAAAGTGGTGACATGTTGCTAGTGGTTTTTCACAAATTGGGTTTCGACATAAAATCCTAGCATCAAACTAATGTTGAATCTTTATATGCTTTACATTTTATATTCAACCTAAAGTATGTTATAATAGGGACAATACTTTTGATTATCAATACAGTAGAGATTGAGCAACAAGAGGATAAGAAGAACAATAAAAGTATTATTTTTAGTTGTTGAAATGGAACTTGTATACCTTGTGTAATTGATTCACCTCCCCCCCACCTCCTCCCACCCCTTTGAATTATTCTAAACATTTTAAACATGTGCACACACACACGCACACACACAAACACACGCATGCACGTGCACGTGCATGCGCGCGCGCACACACACACACACACATTGTAAAAAAAATCTCATTTTATAATATTTTCCTTCAAAAAAAATTTGTTGAAATTTTTTTGTAAGTACAATTTCTTAAATTTAATATTTTATTGATTTTTATTAAATAAATAAATTTAAAATACTTGTTAATAACTTTAAATTTGATGATGACTTTGTTGTATACATTTGGGAAAAAATGGAGGGACTTAGATGAGCATGACAGTTACATTCCACCTATTTAAGATATATGGATACACATTTTGTATCTTTTCTAAGGCTTACCATGTACTTAACCTTGTGGACTAGAGGTTGAAATGGGTTTTCCTAGTTGAAATATTTGCCTAGGTATTCACCCTAAAATAAAAATGAATTGTAATGAAAATGAACATGGTGGATTCAAAGTATTTATTTTCTTGTGATCTTAAATGGGCTATGTGGAAATTGGCATATGCTAGTTGTGTATGTTTCCTTACAAGATCAACCACTCAACATTACATTGAAATATTATTTGTGATTATTTTAATAAAATATTATCCACTTATATTAAAATCATCTCAAGAAAATGTACTTGCATCACTTTTATTTCAAACCTAACCATTTATAAATTTATATATTTATTTGAATAAATAGCACATATAAAAGATTTAATTTAAGAAGATTGAGTTTTAAATTATTATAAATTAATCATATATCTACATACAATAAATGAAACCACTTAAGGCTAGATTGAAACTCAATTTGTTATGAAACCACTTAAGTGGGATAGTGAGCGAGTCTACAAGACAATTTTTCTTAAGGAAGTTAAATTTATAAATTGATCAAAATTATAGTTGAACATGGCATTAGGTAGACATTACACTATTGCAAAAATTTCATCTACCATATGTTGTAGGAAGGACATCTCAGTAGCTATAAAAGTAAGAATATTCTTGTAAAAATGTAGGACACACTATTGTGGGACTATGACTCATGCTTATATCTAAGAGTGGATAGATATGAAATTGAAATATATAATATCTTTTTGATGCAATGCACTTTGAATGTGATACATTTTTTGAATCAATAAAAGGGATACTCAAAAGGAAAATCATGAAAAAATGCTTGTATGAAGGATGTTGAAGCAATCCACAATGTTAGATCTGAAAATGAATGACTTAAATGCTTGAGCTCGATCAAAGAATATAATTGTATGATGTAATTCATGTATATCAAAATTAGGGGGATAAGGTTTCTTTAATACTCCACATTATTATTTTAGGTTTTGAATCTAGAACAATCCATAATAAGAGTAAATTTTCTATTGCAATAAGGTAACTTTTGCTTGGTTTTAATTTAGGCACTAATAATGGGGAACTAGACACCTTGGATATTTATTCAGGGGACCATATATCTTGGGCATTGGATCCTTCCATTATCAACCTAAATTATGATCAAAGGTCTAGAATGAAGAGAGTCCAACATTTTTTTTTTTTTATTGAAATCTAGCTTGAATAATGAGACTAGGTAGATAAGGGCATACGTGAAAAATTAGGGCCCATAGGAGAACTTATTACCTTGATTTTCTAGATGATTGAGGGTGTACTGCTTGTCTCTATCTTGGCAAACAATCTCTATAGGTGGCTACTAGCTAGAATCATTTGTCTGCACATGTTATTAATGTAACCATGTATGCTTGCACCAATTCATTTTAATTTTGCTCTACTTTTCAAAAGTGTTAGTTGCTAATTTAAATTAATGATGACTATTCTTTTAATGGATCATTGATCATAAAGACATTTTTTTCCATAAAAGGGGAAAAATCATGGTTTCCTAATGGACTAGATACTATTGTTGTCTATTAGTCTCCAAAAGATTGAGGGATCATTCTCATAACAAATATCTTATAATGATTATTAGCTAGATTTATTTTTTATGTAATAGCGAGACCACATTATATTAAATCTAAAATAGCCTCAAATGGTTTAACTTCACCACATGAATTTTTTAATTTAAAAATTATTATTGCTATTATTTTTTTAGACAATAATTCTTTTCCAACCATTAGTTGTAAACTATTAAAATCATAGAGTAATGCTCTTCTTAGGGGTTTCTCTAGGAGTGTTTCAATTGACAATTCATTTTATAGTAGAGCTTTAGAACCTGTAAATTAGTGCAAATTATTGATAAAACTATCATTATTGCTAGTGATCCTATCTCTCACAAAGAAATAAATTCTCAACATATATCTCAAACATCACCAATTACTGAGTAACTTAAAGAAAACTAATTGAAGAATGAGATAATTTCATACAAAAATTCTTAATAAAGTTAGTTGACATTCGAGTTCCAAAATGACCACCTTTTCAAACTTATCACCTCTCATTATCAATTTATACCATGTAAAGGGAGGTCAAGTTTCTTTTATACATCTCATTATCATTTTAGGTTTTGAATTTGGAGCATTCTATCATAAGATTACATTGTCTACTCCAACAAGCTAACTATTACATGGTTTGAATTTAGGAACTAATAATGGGGCCCAAGATATCTTGATATTTGCTCATGTGACCAAATGTCTTGGGCATAGGATCCTCCCATTATTAGCCTAAGTTATGATCAAAGGTGTAGAATGAAGAGAGTCCAAGATAGATTTTCTTATTGAAATCAAGCTTGAATAATGAGATGAGATCGATGCCCCCATACATGCTAAAATAGGGCCCATAAGAGAAGAGCCCATAAGAGAACTTATTGTTTAGGGCCCATAAGAGAACTTATTTTTTATGACTTTCTAAATGATTGAGTGTGTGCATGTCTTTTTCTTGGAAAACAATACCTATGAGTGCTTACCAATTAGAATCATTTGGCAGCACATTTTATTAACATTACCATGTATGCGTACACCAATTCATTTTTATTTTTCTCCACCTTTCAAAAGCATGAGCTACTTATTTAAATTAATAATAACTATTATTTTGATGGATCATTGATAATTAAGACATTTGTTTTATATAAAAGGGGAAAAAGGAGACATGATTTTCTAATAGACTAGATATTATTGCTGTCGAGTATTTTCCAAAATATTGAGGGGCCTTTCTCCTAACAAATATATTGTAAATTATTATTAGGTAGAGTGATTTTCGAAATAATATCTAGACCATATTATATTTTATTTAAAGACCATATTATATTAAATTTTAAAATCACATCAAATGATTTAACTTTACGACATGATTTTTTTATTAAAAAGGGTATTGCTATTATTCTAATATACCAAAAAAAAATTTGCAACCTTTAGTTGTAAACTATTAAAAAAATAGGGCTATGCTCTCTATGGGGGTTTCTCATGGAGTAATCCTCTCCTTAGGAGTTTCTCAGGGAGTGTTTCAATTGATAGTTCATTTACACAAATTATCAATAAAACTATCATTCGTGCTTGTGATCCTGATCACACAGAAAGAAATAAATGCTCATATATCTCAAACATCATAAAGAAATAAATGCTTATATATGGCAAACATTACCAATTACTAAGTAACATGAAACCAAAACTCCTTGAAAATGTGATAATTTAATAGGAAGGTCTTAATAATGTTAGTTGACTTTCGAGTTCCAAAATGACTAGCCTTTCAAACTTCTCACCCATATTGTATTAGATTTAGAGGCGAGGGAAGAAAATGGATTAGGTCAAACTTTGGCGTAATAAATTTTAGGGCTTCTTGCTTTATTTTAATACATCAATAGTGAGACATATGTTGTTTTGTCCTCATTTTATGGAAAGGATTTAGCTTTATTTACATATATCAGTAATATATTTAACTTGAGACATGGTTTTCCCACCAAAGTAGTTGACTTTAAGCAAATGTATTTTAATTGGGACATTTCAAATGTACATTTATGTTTTATGGTTTTTTTTAAGTATTGTTGACCAACTTCTCTATTAGCAATAACGTTAAGGCCCTGTTTGGTTGGGGAAGATGAATTTATCTCATAACCAGGTGATCTGATAACTAGGTTTTCAAAAACCTGGTTATGTATTTTAAGAAGATAGTTGGACCATTTGGTTGACACGGAAGATGAATTTTCAAATCCATATTCTGTGTTTGGTTGCCAATTTGGAAATTGGAATTGGAACAGAATATGACTGGGAATATCTTTTTCTTGCGTTTGGTTGTTCATTTTCTAATTGGAATTGGAATTTGATGTAAATTTTTGTAATCTTATTTAATTAGTGAAACACAAGGATTATAATGAGTAAAGTACTAATATTTATGATTTAATTTATTTATAATTAGACTACATTATTATTATTTTTTATTTTAATTCTATTTATTAGCAAAGAAAAGTAAAAAATAATCATACATGAAATCATTTGTACAAAGTTATTTTTTGTCCCATTGTTAGAAATTGTGATCATATATATTATATATTTTTTAAAAATTATGTAAGACAAATTTATCGTCGAATTGAATTTATTGTCAAGTTCATCCAAACTTCATAATTGTTGAACTCGAACTGAAATTTGAACATTGTGACTTAAGCACCAAATATGTGTGTTTTTGTCCTCCCTCTATCCCTCCCTGTGTTTGTGTTCATCCACGTGATTTGCAAAAGGATTGGACGCAATAAATGTTGTCTATGCAGATGAATTATTGCCTACACTATATGAGAATTCTCACATCTCTTAAGACTAGTTACCGACACAGAGAGGGATTGTGAGGCATGTTGTGGCTCTTGGTCGGTATCTTCAAAATCCATTGGCCATGGTTGCAACATTATATAGTCTTGGCAAAGAAATATTATCATTGAAGCTTCATTCACTGGAACATTTCCTTACTCCAGATGAAAAGTATGAAGCTGTTGAGTAGGTAATAGTTACATCAAACAACTATAGAGGCTATGAAGCGACTTGTCTTTATAAATGCTATTGGTTTTTTTAAGGGTTAGAGGGAATGGACAAGCAGCATCCGAAAACCATGTTATGGATCCATTGGATGATACTAGAATTCATCCAAAGTCATATGAATTTTCCAAGAAAATGGCTAAGGACATATATTCTGAAGAAGTTGGACATGATATAGATGATATGGATGAGGAAACACAAGAAATGGTTGTTGAGCATGTCAAAAAATATCCTGATATACTAAATGCCCCTGATATTGATGAATATGCTAGAAGTGTGGAGCAACGGACATCCAATAAAAAGCAGGAAACCCTTGCTGACATAAAGAGTGAATTGTTACATGGATTTAAGGATTTGAGATCGCCATATAAAGAGCCATCCTAGGATGAGGAATTTTATTTGCTGACTAGAGAAAATGAAGAGACCCTGTTAATGGGAAAAATTGTCCCCGTAGAGTCCAAAATCATCGTATAATTTGTGATCTGGAATCAAGCTTGACATGAATAATATTAAAAGAGGAGCTTTTTGATGATCTAGATATAGTTCATGTAGAAAAAATTACAGAAGGCAACATCCTTACCTGTTGGGTGAAAACTATGACAAAAGTGAAGTACCTAGTTGAGTTAACTTGCAAAGAGAGTTCACTGAAGAATGATAACTATCAGGGTGAACAAGATAAGGATAAGGAGGTTAAGGATCCATATTTTGTAGAAGAGGATTCCATTTCACGAAGTGAACAGGAGAATGAAACCATTAAGTTCCTAACAGATAAAGAGCCAGGGGAGAGTATTATCCATCCAAGCTTGAAAGGGCCTACTCACTTTATTCTAACACTGAACATTTTCAATGGAGTTTATGCACACAAGGATATTGTGGAGGGAGGAAAAGACCAAAAGGATTTTGCTAGCTATCTTCGACTTGGAAAATACTTTCAATTGGGGAGGAGACATTTGAAGATCTTGATGAGGTCATAGAAAAATATATATTCAAGAGAGGATAAGATATTTCAGTATTTTGTTCTACTATTTGGTGAGTCATAAAACACACATCAACATACACCTTTCTATAGATGCAAGAACACACAAGCTCCTCTCTCTCTCTCTCTCTCTCTCTCTCTCTCTCCCTCTGTCCCTCCATCCCCCCTTCTTATCCCGCACTCTCTGCCCCTCTATGTATCTCTCCCTTTTAATAAATTTATTAATTTAGTTAATTATTCAACAAAATATGCAACTAAAATTTTACGTGAAATATTATATAGGAAAAAATATACCATTTTACATTCACATACATTAAACATTTGATGATAACTTTAATAAGAAAAATGATGCTTTGTCAATAATTGCTCTTAAAAAATTTGGAATTTTGGCAACATAGATTTTACATGAAATTTTAAAAAAAAAGATTATGAAAATCATTAATCATATAAATCATATTTTAACATCATGAAAATCTGATATTGAATTTCACATAATTATTATAATATGAAAACTTGCTAACTTGATAGAACAATATCCATGATTTGATGGTGGTGTGAAAACACACCGTTAAACACGAAAGCACTAAGAAATCCACGATGTATGCCTTTATGCCCCAAATTTGACGACACACCGTTACATACAAAAACACTGAGAAATCCATGATGTATGCCCTTATGCCCCACATTCGACGACAACCCTCTCATGCTGCTCAATCTTCCCATTACTATTTGTATTGTTAGATGGTCAATCCTGCATATATGAACTAAACATGCTTGAAAAATTAAAACCTGATTATTTATTTAATGGAATACACCAAGGAGTGGCATCCAAAATATTGATCATTTACAAACACAGTAAACAATCATCAGATAGCTCATTTTTTATCAACATGTGTGGTCTTGCAATATTAGCAAATCAAGAGCAATAAAAAAATACAAGAGAAAGACACTTTATCAATACCGTTGACAATCTTGTCAAGAAGCACGTACATAGGAAACCAAATTGTGGAAAAAAAAATAAGAAATTTAAAAAATATCCAAGAAAATTAGGAATATACATATAACATGGGACAGAATCATGACTGTACAATCATGTACCAGAAATCCTCAATACTTTTGATAATCTTTTCAACGAGAACATACATAGGAAATCAAATAGGGACAAAAAGAAAAAAAAATAAAAACATATGCAAGCAAATTAGGACTATAGATATAACATAGGATAGAATCATGAACTATACAATCATCTAGCAAATCACATTTCTTTATGCTTTCAAGTTCTACAATTGAGCATTCATCATTTGCCACTCCTTGTGTATTCCACGTATCTATGGTTCAAATATAACTCCAATTAACAATGCAATGAACAACTATACCAAACGTTTATGAGATCATAAACAACGTGTTGTGAGAGATCAATGCAATACCATTAAACAAAGCCAACTAACCCTCTCGAATTATTTCACATGCCAATCATGTGAATGCCAATGAAATGAACAACTAAACTATGTATTGACCAATGCCAATCATGTCAATGAAATGAATGACTAAACTATGCATAGATCAAGTATGTATACATAGGTACATACATGCATAGACATACATACATACACACATACATACATGCATACACATGTACATACATGTGTACACACATACACACATACATACATACATACACACATACATACACACACACATACATACATGCTTAGCAAAATAGAAAAAATGTGCTCAGTAATGATTTCCAATATAGTGTTGTGATAGATCAATGCAATACCATTACACAAAGCCAATTAACCATCTGGAATGACTTCACATGCCAATCGTGCGAATGCCAATGATATGAACAACTATCCTGCGTATTGACCAATGCTAATCATGTCAATAAAATGGATGACTAAACTATGCATAGATCAAGTTTGTATACATACGTACATACATGTGTGTACATACATATGCACATACATACATACATACGTACATACATGTGTGTACATACATATGCACATACATACATGCATACGTACATACATGTGTGTACATACATACATACACATATACATACATACATGCTTAGCAAAATAGTAAAAATGTGCTCAGTAATGAGTTCCAGTATAGTGTTGTGAGAGATCAATGCAATGCATAGATCAAGTATTTATACATGCGTACATACATGTGTATACATACATACACATATAATACATACATACGTACGTACATACATACATGTGTGTACATACATACTATTTGTTTCAAATCTATTTAGCAAAATGGTTAATATGTGCTCACTAATGAATTCCAGTATAGTGTTGTGATAGATCAATACCACTAAAATGGACAACTAAACTTTGTAACAGTTTCTTGCCAGTAATGAGTTCTAGTATAGTGTTGTAAGAGATGAATGCAATACCATATAAACAGAGCCAAGTCATAAACTATGTATAGATCAATGGCAATCATGGCTTTTATCTAGACATGATCAATATGTGCTCAATAATGAAATTTACAAGTATATCACTAGCTTTTATCTATACATAGCTGACCTATACATAGTTTATCATGGTTCTATTTCTATCTGCTATCTGCTTAGCATAGTCAATAGATGTGGTAACTATTTGTTTCAAATCTATTTAGCAAAATAGTCAATATATGCTCACTAATAAATTCTAGTATGGTGCTGTGAGAGATCAATACTAGTGAAATCAACAACTAAACTTTGTAACAGTGTATGGCTGTTTGTGCCAAATTTGTTTAGCAAAATAGTCAATATGTGCTCAATAATGAATTCCAGTATGTGCTCATGTGGTTACTTGTATATATCATAATGCCAATCATAATAGAAAAACATGGAAATCATGCTTTTATCTATACATAGTTGACCTATACATAGTTTATCATGGTTCAAATCTGTTTAGCAAAGCAGTCCAATATATGCTGTAACAGTTTGTTTAGAATCTATTTAACAAAATAGTAAATATATGCTCACTAATGACTTCTAGTATAGTGCTGTGAGAGATCAATGCAATACCATTAATCAAAGCGAATCATTCCAGTGAAATGAACAACTAAACTATGGATATATCAAGTATGTATAGATCCATATAAAATCATTCAACATACTTATGAGGTCATAAACTGTGTACAGATCAATGCAATACCATTAAATGCAGCCAACTCATAAACTAGGTATGGATACATGGAAGATCAATGACAAGCATGGCTTTTATCTATACATAGTTGAAATATACATAATTTATCATGGTTCAAATTTGTTTAGCAAAATAGTTCGATACATGCTGTAACAGGGTATGTGCAGGATCATGGTGTACCAAATTATGGCCTTAAGTGGCAGTGAAAAACCAGCAAATCAGGGTTATGTCAACTTGACACATAATTTTAAAGTGGTTCTAGACTTTATATCAAAAAGTTGTAAGAAAATAATCTGTAGGAAATTGAATCTAGTTTCTAAAATATAAGGCCTTATCAAGAGAAAAAAATATTTGATTTTTCAAAAGTTTTGATTTTAATGCAGTACTACAAAAATTTCAGGGCGAAAATAAAAAGTAGGTGTATGTATGACCACCTTAATCATAATGAAATGATAATATTTTTAAATATAATTTTAGATATAAAAGGTAGACTCATGCCTAGATGTGACGCATATTTTTGGGAATTTTTATTCTAAATAGATAATTAATTATGAATTTTCTAGTATACTATTTTCAGAATTAAAAAACTCCCGTGTCTGACCACCTTAACTAGTTCAAAAAAAATCAAAATTAAATTTTTTTTTTTTTCTTATACTAGTTGAAGCATAGAATGTGGTGCATCGTCTGGATTTCACAAATCTTATACGGTTTGAAAGTTATAGCTATTTTTCAACCAGTATGTCAATCAACACTTTGCAGCTAACTCCATTAGAAAATAAGTAAAAATTACTTACTGAACTCGTAATTTGACAAACCTTACATTTATGAAAATCTAAGAACATTCTTAAGAAACCCTTTTCATTACATCAAATTTTGGTTTAAAAAAAGTCGTCAGCTACATGCTTGAAGTAAAAAACACATATGAACATGCAAAAAACACATTTTCGGGATGTTTTAAAGATGACCATATAAGGTTGGTATCGAAAGATATAGTAGGAATTATAAAGGCATTAATTGTTTTATTTAGTATCAGGATGGGTGGGAAAAAAGTTGGAATAGATTTTGAAATTCTTTGAGGCATTTCAGAACTACATATTTTTTAGACCACCACTTTTTGGCACACCATGATCCTACACATACCCAACAGTTTGTTTAGAATCTATTTAACAAAATAGTAAATATATGCTCACTAATGACTTCCAGTATAGTGCTGTGAGAGATCACTAATTAAATAGTCAAAATGTGCTCAATAATGAGTTCCAATATAGTGGTGTGAGATCAATATAGTTTCAGTTTAGTGCTATTAGAGATTAATGCAAAACCATTGAATAGAGTAATCATGTAGCATAAGTCATTGCAATCCAGTTAGTAGCTGAAATAGCTAAATGGTACCAAATGTCATTACAATCCACTCCACTCTCTCCACCTCATCCATCATCAAGAACCCTTTGGCTCTTTCACGTTGAAGCACGAAGGTATCATGTGCTTTCACGAAAATTGCTTGACTCAGTTTAGGGATAGCTTTGAGAGCAATATATGCAGCAGTCAAAATATTATCATCTTCAGATTTATCCACTTTTACAATCTGAGGCTTAATGAGGCTATCTTTCAATTTCTTCATAGTTTCGCATATCACATCCAATGATGTAGCCAAATATGTCTTCTTCCTCTTTCCCCTCCTTAATGATGATGGTGGAGGAGTCCCTCTAGCACTTGCACTCGACTGATTGGAATGATATAACTCTTCATCAATATCTAGTTGGCTATCAAGAGGTGTACCACAATTGGTATCATCCTCATCAATCACATTAAATGCATCATTCATAGGGAGCCCTTCTTCAGCATCAAGGGGTGTTGTAGATGTGAACCCTTCAGTAATGTCATTACCGACAATTACAGCCAACTCATTGAAATATTGGAAAGGTGACCTCTTATACATTTTTGCATTTTTGAATTCTCTTCTCTACATATAAGCATTAATAGATGGATTAGGTTGTAATTTTTTCATTATTAAAATAAGAAGGGAAAATTTCTTCAATGAAAAGAGTACAAGGATCATCCTACCTTCAAAAGGTCATCCCACACTGAATCCTCAGCATCCATAGTTTGAGTTTCTTCATTCCAAGCTAACCCACTTGTATTTTTCAAGTCCTTCATTACTTTATATCCTACTTTCCATGTTTTCAGCTTATTCTTAAAATGATCTCGTGACAGATTCGAGTTCATTGATACATTGAATGTCCTCTCTATCACAGTCCATGCCTCTTTTTTAAACCCACCTTCACCTTTCCGTCCGAGATGGACTTGTTCAAGGAGCAAGTCTAGAAACTTGTGTTCCATCGATTTTGTCCACATTTTCTTCTTTGAAGAAGAAGATTTGTTGCTCAGAGTGAGGGATCCATCTATATCACTCAAAGTAATGGGAGAACACATCTGGTTCACATGATTAGATCCGTCCATGCTCATTATGAGCTTGGTATATGCCATTGTGTACTCCTTCCTGTATTTCATTTAAATTTGAAGTAGAAAATCTTTAACTATCAATTTGTAATACGTCATAATGAAACGAGGCTAACATATTGAATAGGTAAATGTATTACGCTTTAAAGTAATCATACGACTAAAATTGAAAGTTATTTCTCTTTAAATTTAAATGGAATGCAACAAGCAGTAACATCAAAAAAATAGGATTTTCAATGAATTCGTTGTTCTCTTCTTACTAGTGGGCTTATGATCTTCATCATTTGGTACTCCTTGCTGTATTTCATTTAAAATTGAAGATGATAAACTTTAAATATCATTTTTTAATGCATCCTAATGCAATGAGGCTAACATTTAATAAACTTGAAAGCATTTAACTGAAGATGATACACAATTTAAGCAATAATTGATGATAATACATCAACATCAAGAAAACTACCAGTAAGACAAAATGGTGATATCAATGGAAAGTAAATAGTCATGAGCCCCATTATGAAGCATATTATTGTACTTTCTCAATGCAAAGATGTATAATAATTGTGCTTTCTTGCATTTAAAACAATGTAATCTATATTTCAAGTTGAGTTGTGTATTGTAGATATGATCAACAATTTTTGTACATAATGTAGGTGTGAAATTGAAAGTTAATGTTCTTTTTATTTAATTAGAATGTAGAAAAGACTGCTTTTAGAATAACAAAATCACACACCATCATTGTATATGCATACATCAATTTAATCATATAAAGCACATTGCCTTCTAATAAATCATTTATTCTCGAGATCTATAATCTTCCCACATCCTATTTTCTATATCTTCTCAAAATTGGGCCCACTCATTTCTATCCTCCTAAGACAACCCATATGTCTCAAGCAGTGGCACCTCGATCCCATCACGATCATCTTCCTCTTTAATAGCTTCTTCCGATGGAAGGCCATCCTCTATCGTAATGAAATTGTGAAGTATGCAACATGCTAAAACAATATAGGATTGTGTCATGATATCATAAGATGTTGCATGTCTTAAGATTGGAAAACACTGCTGTAGAATACCAAATGTATGTTCTACTACATTTCTAAGAGAGGAGTGTCGATGGTTGAACAACTCATGTGCAGAGTTTATTGGGTTTTCTCTTGACCACTCTTTCAAGTGGTAGCATGTACACCGATAAGGAGCAAGAAATCCAGGTGCATTTGGATATCCAGCATCCACGCGATAATATTTTCCTATATAAAGAAAGTATATTGTCAATACTTGAACCATTTAGCATAACCTTGAGTATATTAAAATGCGATTTGGCTTACCAGGGGGAACTACAAGTGGATTTGATCTAGATAGAACTGAGGCTAGAACACGGCTATCTACAGCAGAGCCTTCCCAACCAGCAAGGCAATACTGAAACTTACAATCAAAGGAGCAGACACCCATAACATTTTGTGATAGGTTCCCTTTTCTATCACAATATTTACCCTGTATGTCGACATCAACTCGCACTGAAATATGGGTTTCGTCGATGGCTCCAATGCAATCCTATGGGATATGATACATTGATCAAATGTATGCTCAAGTAATAATAAGATAAGGACAACATTCTAGACAATAAACTTGTAAAAATGTGTGATTTACCTTGAAGAATGGTTCAAAATGATCCTTCCCACTAATTTTAGGAGGAGTGCCTAGACTAGGTGGTATGAAGTAATCTCTGTGAAGGGCTAAGACAGCCATCAAAACCTTGTGGAAGTATCGACTGACTGTCTCTCCTGAGTGCCCAAAGTTATGGGCAATCTTGCGGTTCCTTAGATTGTGCCCATGGGTGTGGAGGAACATCACTAGTTGTTCCTCTAACTTCAAGTGGATTGTATCTCTCAAGCTTCCTTTCAACCTCAAAATATGAGTTAGAGAAAAGAAGGTTTTCCTACTCATCCGAATCTGATCATGACAATCCACCTCATTCAAATGAATAATGTCTCTACAAAAGGAATTTCCTTTTCTTATTCGTTTACCCATTTGACTGCCTTCTCGGGCTACCAGTACTTTGGCTATGCCAACAAAAGCAAAAAGAATTGTGAGAATGCGGGTGTATGTGGTCTTCCTAACTATGCTTCCTTGGACCTCTATACTCTCCATAGGATCCATCAGTGACCTGAAAGGTGGATAATTTAAACACTATCAGTTATGAGATATCAAATATCACCTATCGAGATACAACATGATTATTCGCTAGCCTCATTGCATTAAGAAGTCAATTATTTATTCAAATACAGCAAGGAGTACCAAATACTGAGGATCATAAGCCCATAAAAAACAAATTACAATGTGTCATTATACTCCATGTAATCTATCTATACCAATGAAAGAATAATATTGGTTCCATTTTTCTATATGTATACACACATGTATGTATATATGTATGTGCACACACATGTATGTATGCATGTACGTACACGCACACACATGTATGCATGTATGTACGTACACACACACACATGTATGTATGCATGTACGTACGTACACACACATGTATGTATGTGTGTATGTACATACACACACATGAATATATGTATGTATGTATGCATGTATGTACGTACACACACACATGTATGCATGTATGTACGTAGACACACACATGTATGTATGTGTGTACATACATACACACACATGTATGTATGTGTGTACGTACGTACACACAAATGTATGTATGCATGTACACACATGTATAAATGTACAGAGACATGTATCTATGTACACATACACATGTACAAACTATAACCTAAATTTGGGCTTTTATGAATGTGTTTTAATAAATCGTTGCGTCTGCTGAAACTGAGGCTGGTCTTTTAGAAGATGAAAAGTAGCATTGTTGGCAATGGGAATAGAGTTTCTTTCTGAATTGATCTATACATAGTTTGAAATCATGGCTTTTATCTATACATAGTTTATGGCCTCATAAGTATGTTGAATGATTTTGCATGGATCAATACATACTTGATATATCCATAGTTTAGTTGTTCATTTCATTGTCATGATTCACTTTGATTAATGATATTGCATTGATCTCTCACATCACTATACTGGAACCCATTGGACTATTTTGCTAAATAGATTTCAACCATGATAAACTATGTATAGGTCAACTATGTATAGATAAAAGCATGATTTCCATGTTTTTCTATACTGAAACCTATTGGACTATTTTGCTAAATAGATTTGAACCATGATAAACTATGTATAGGTCAACTATGTATAGATAAAAGCATGATTGCCATGTTTTGCTATTATGATTGGCACTATAATATATACAGGTAATCACATGATCACATACTGGAATTCATTATTGAGCACATATTGAGCACATATTGATTATGTATAGATAAAAGCCATGATTGCCATTGATCTATACATAGCTGATCCATACATAGTTTATGATTTGGCTCTATTTAATGGTATTGCATTTATCTCTCACAACAGTATACTAGAACTCATTACTGGCAAGAAACTATTACAAAGTTTAGTTTTTCATTTCACCGGTATTAATCTCTCACAACACTATACTGAAAGTCATTAGTGAGCATATATCGACTATTTTGTCAAACAGATTCTAAACAAACTGTTACAACATATATTGGACTATTTTGCTAAACAGATTTGAACCATGATAAACTACGTATAGGTCAACTATGTATAGATAAAAGCCATGATTGCCATGTTTTGCTTGATTGGTACTATGATATATACAGGTAATCACATGAGCACACACTGAAATTCATTATTAAGCACATATTGAGCACATATTGATTATGTATAGATAAAAGCCATGATCGCCATTGATCTATAGATAGTTGATCCATACATAGTTTATGACTTGACTCTATTTAATGGTATTGCATTCATGTCTCACAGCAGTATACTAGAACTCATTACTGGCAAGAAATAGTTAGAAAGTTTAGTTATTCATTTCACTAGTATTGATCTCTCACAACACTATACTGGAATTTATTAGTGAGCACAAGTTTATGACTTGGCTCTATTTAATGGTATTTCATTCATCTCTCACAACAACATACTAGAACTCATTACTAGCAAGAAATTGTTACAAAGTTTGGTTGTTCATTTCACTGGTATTGATCTCTCACAACACTATAGTGGAATTTATTAGTGAGCACATATTGACTATTTTGCTAAACAGATTTAAAACAAACAACTAGAAACTGTTACAAAGTTTAATTTTTCATTTCACTAGTATTGATCTCTCATAGCACTATACTTGAATTTATTAGTGAGCACATATTGACTATTTTAAAAACAGATTTGAAACAAACAGTTACCACATATATTGACTAAATTGCTAGGCAGATAGTAGATAGAAATAGAACCATGATAAACTATGTATAGGTCAGCTATGTATAGATAAAAGCTATTGATATACTTGTAAATTTCATTACTGAGTACAAAAAATTAAAACTTTAACTATGATATATATAAGTAATCAGAGTTAAACATATTGTGACTCATTCTTGATCATATATTTTAACTAGTTTTCTAAGAAGACCTGCGACACGCAGTTACATTTGAATGAACCAAAAAAACTTAAAAAAATCTAGTATTCAAAGGTGGGTGTGAGAAGAGAACCGTTTACTACCGCCACTATTCAAAGTGGAGAAGAGAAATTGCAGAAAATGCCACGGCCACAAGAAACCACGGCCACAGAAAACCCACAAACCCAACAAACGGCAGCAAACCAGAAACCCTCGCAAACCACGGCCACAAAAAACCCACAAGCCCAACAAACACAACAAACCAAAAACCCTCGCCTTCACACAACAAAGCACGAAAACAATACAACTGTCATCTTCCAAAAAACCCAATTTGTTCTTCCAAAAACCTAAGGTAGATTCGACAGACCCGATGATTTATTCAAACGCATTCATAAAAATCCAAAACCTGGTTTTCATTTCAACTTCCACCTATTTCCTGGAAAAAATTTCTTCCAATTTTTGAGCGAAATTGGTAGACAAAACCCAAAACTGGGTTATGCGTTTGATGAACCAAACGCCACCATTTTCTTCCATAACCTGGTTTTGGTGCTGAAAACCCTATTTTGTGTGCGGTATTCTCGTAACCAAATGGGGCCTAAGCACAAACTGCATTGGAAAAGAGTACGAATTTTTTGATATGTGTACCATTTTTCAATTCTAGCGGCATATTGCATTGTGTGTCTGGAATTGAATGGTTGCTCGACTGTTGTATATATTTTTAAGCTTCATTTTGAACTCTAAAATTACTTGTTAAAATTATCACATGGATCAAATTGATTGAATATGTTCTCAAATATAATTATATATAAAATTGTTGATTTAGTATATTTTCATATGGTTAACACAAAGTGAAGGGTGCACAATTGTATTTGTTTGGATCTAATATTAAGTTTTTCATTGTTCCTACAGTCATTTCTAGCCTTTCAATGATGTCATTTCTGCAGTGCTATAAAAGAAGTTAGACTTTATATCTATGTCTTAATTTTTTTGATACAATATTATTTTTAAGTATATAAAATGCTTATTCTTTTTTGACTAAATTACTATATCAAATTATATTAAATGTAAATAGAGACTTAAAAAGTAGTTAATAAGTCTAAGAGGTGGTTAGATTGTTAGAGGATACATTAAATTCACCTTTTAAGAATGTGTTGGTAAACAGACTTGTCATCAAGAAAATATACAATTTGGTTCAATGGAGTATGTGGCAAATTGATGTCTCCAACAGTGGGATAGGCCCTTGATATCCAGCCTTCCTCTGCGTTTAGAGGGGCAGCTCCCTCGCAAGATAAAATTTGTGATTTTTCAATAAAGATGAGTAGAACTTAGAAAATAAAAAGGAAAACCATTGATAGCGAATGCACCACATGCCTTCAATGTTTTCATAAAAATGATGTAAACTGTTAATGAGAGCAATCAAGCACTACGCTTGAGAACTATCACTGACACAATGCTAATTCAACTATTCACAAATACTCACACCATACCATGAAAATACTCATAGATGAATCAACACTTTAAAAATTCAAATAACTGAGAAAGAGAATGCCAAATGTACTTCCTTTATTTCTTTGCACCAAGAAAGTAAGAAATAACTTATTACAAAAAACAAGAATTGTACACACTTTCCAAAAATTGCTTGTTATCAAAGCATAAGTGTTCCTTCTCTTCTAGTCCAAAAAGTCCCTTATTAGATTGATTTTAAGGAATTTATGGCCAATCCAGATTAACCAACCTTTTGGGTTCATAACTACTCAAAAAGTTAGAGTTTGGGCTACTCTGAAGAGTTCGTAACCAACTCTAACTTTTAATGCTTAACTACAATTAAAAAGGTTAAGACATTGACCAAAACCAAAGTTAATTCTAAAGTTGACCATTTTAAAAAATACATAAATAAAACCTAAGACAACTTTAGACATATGCAATTCTAACTTTTAACTATGATCGTTGATATTTCCCAAGCTTGCTCTTTGATTTGCTGGTGTTGTGAGTAGCTGAGTCAAGTTTTCCTTGTATGCTCTAAATGATTTGATGACCTGAGCCAAAGTTTTATTTTTAATGATGATTAAACCCTGCATCTTCAGCTTACATAGCTCATGTCTCTTTGTAACTTCATCCAATTCTATGATTGATGAAGGTACGCTCTGATACCACTAATGAAGGGCCATACCACCCTTACCAACTCACAACAAAGAATGCAACAATATGAAGACCAATAAAATGCTTCCCAAAGAACTCTTTTATTATACTTGAAAATCCAATAGCAATTACAATTAAATTTTTGCAAGATCTCTCAAGATCCAATCCAAACCCAAGCTAGTCTAGATCCACACTCTGGTAGAAACCTCCAAGATCTCAACTTGTGCTCGCAAGCCACCAAGCAATCTCCTTTTTTCTAAACTGTATTCACTAGCTGTTCTCCAATCTTATCCAAGATCCAAGTGTAAACTGCCTCACATTCGATGTTGTATCTACACACTCACAACTCCACCATAATCCTGTTGTAAACTGCCTCACATTCGGTGCTCTGTCCACAGACTCAGGAAAACTCATTCTTCACTTCCTCCTTCACTTTCGCACCTTGAAGCCTTCACACCTTCCAAATTTCACATATTCAAGCTTTTCCTTCCAAAGCTTTCACCTTCTACAGTTTCTACTTTCAAAGCTACTCCTTCTCGAGCTTCTACTCCTCGAGCTTCCACTTCTCAAGCTTCTCCTTGAGCTTGATTAGAAATGCTCATATTCCTTGCTTAAATAGGCACTTACCACCCCATGCATGACTTATCCACAACCTTCTAGAATTCCTCCACAAACTTCTACAACTTCCATAACCTTCGACAATATTCATAACTTTCTAGAATTCTACCCATACCTTGATAAATGAAATGACAACCATTTATTTTTTTATTTTTTTCTATTATGCCACCTATGCACCTTAAAAATAGAAATTTCTCCTTTTCTCCTTTTTTCCATTTTTTTAATTTTCTATTATTTCTCCTCTAATTTTTGTCACTTTCTCTCTCCTCCACAATTTTAGTTTTTTAATTTTTTAATTTTTTTCAATAATTTTCTCATGAAAGATGCTCCTGCATCAGACTCCCCTGGTAGATAGAAAAGTGTGTCCCACACTTTGACACCAAAAAGAAAGATCTACAACCATTTTCATCTTCACCAAAAGTTTCCACCTCAACGGGGACAACAATACCACCATGCCAATCTTCCACATCTACATTACTCTATCAAACACCAGAATCTCAACCATCCAATTAGCATGCTCACTGTCAGGAACAAACTAAACATAATTCTTCATCAACAAACCCTCATTCACATCAGCAACTAGTGAATTCACACCTATAGCAACAAACCCCACATCCACAGCCACATGTATATCTCCATCAACACATGCCAAACTCTCAACACTAGCAACCTCATTGCTCACAACAAGATGCTCTACAATACATAACTCACCTCCAACAATCAGATCATCCATGACCAAGTGCTCTATAACATACAAGTCACCACCAACATCAACTAGATCATCCACAACCAAATTCTCTGTAGTCTCCATGTTAGACTCAACCAACTAATCATGAAAACCAATCTCCATCCCAACATTAGCAAAGTCAGGAATATCCTCAGCAACAACCTCTATTTTCTCTACAGGTTCTACATCAGGCTCCACAAACTGATTAGCAAAACCAACCTCTTCCACCTTGACCTTCTTAGCTTGATCAGGCAATCTAGCATCCAACCGAGAAATTGTCTTAGAAAAACTCCTCTCCACTATATCATGGATTTCTGCAATCATCTTAGGGTCCAATCCTCTTGGAGCCATCTCCCAAAATCTTCATAACCCCTCTGCAAAAAATCCTTCCCATGCTCCTTGTAACAACCAAATTGTTTGCAAGTCAGATCACAACCTGCCACTTTGCACGATCAATCAGGAACCACATCACAAATCTCTAGGACAATGGATTTGCAATCCACTAGCTCTCTACAATCATGCCTCAACAAGTTCAGTCTTCCATCTCTGCATCAATCCATCAATCTGAATGTCCTCCCAAGGTCCTAGTGCAAACTGCCTCAACTTTGGCGATTTGTCTACACACTCAAGAACTCCCACTCTAATAAACTTCACCCAACCAAGGTCTTGGTACAAACTACCTCACACTTTGGTGATCTACTTGTACACTCAGGAACTCCTACTTTGATAAATTTCACCCAACCAAGGTCCTGGTAGAAACTGCCTGACACTTCAACGATCTGCTTGTACACTCAAGAACTCCTGATCTAATACCACTGATGAAGGTACACTCTAATACCACTAATGAAGGGCCAAACCACCCTTACCAACTCACAACAAAGAATGCAACAATATGAAGACCAATAAAATGCTTCCAAAAGAACTCTTTTGTTGTACTTGAAAACCCAATAGCAATTACAATAACATTTTTGCAAGATCTCTCAAGATCCAATCCAAACCCAAGCTAGTCTAGATCCACACTCTGGTAGAAACCTCCAAGATCTCAACTTGTGCTCGTAAGCCACCATGCAACCTCCTTGTTTCTAAACCGTAGTCACTAGCTCTTCTCCAACCTTATCCAAGATCCAAGTGTAAACTGCCTCACATTAGTCGCTCTGTCTACACACTCACAACTCCACCATAATCCTGCTGTAAACTGTCTCACATTCGGCACTTTGTCCATAGACTTAGGAAAAATAACTCTTCACTTCCTCCTCCTCTTTCAACCCTTGAAGCCTTCACACCTTCTAACTTTCACAGATTCAAGCTTTTCCTTCCAAAGCTTTCACCTTTCCAAGGGTCACCTTCCACAGTTTCTACTTTCAAAGCTACTCCTTCTCGAGCTTCTACTCCTCGAGCTTCCACTTCTCAAGCTTCTCCTTGAGCTTGATTAGAAATGCTCATATGCCTTGCTTAAATAGGCACTTACCACCCCATGCATGACTTATCCACAACCTTCTAGAATTCCTCCACAACCTTCTACAACTTCCATAACCTTCTACAATATTCATAACTTTATAGAATTCTACCCACACCTTGATAAATGAAATGACAACCATTTATTTTTTATTTTTTTCTATTATGCCACCTATGAACCTCAAAAATAGAAATTTCTCCTTTTCTCCTTTTTTCCATTTGTTTAATTTTCTATTATTTCTCCTCTAATTTTCGTCACTTTCTCTCTCCTCCACAATTTTTTTTTTTTAAAATTTTTTTTCAATAATTTTTCCATGCAAGATGCTCCTACATCAGACTCCCCTGGTGGATAGAAAAGTGTGTCCCACACTTTGATGCCAAAAAGAAAGGTCTACAACCATATTCATCTTCACCAAAAGTTTCCACCTCAACGGGGACAACAAAACCACCATGCAAATCTTCCACATCTACATTACTCTATCAAACACCAAAATCTCAACCATCCAATTAGCATGCTCACTCCCAAGAACAAACTGAACATAATTCTTCATCAACAAACCCTCATTCACATCAGCAACTAGTGAATTCAAACCTATAGCAACAAATCCCACATCCATAGCCACATGTAGATCTCCATCAACACATGCCAAACTCTCAACACTAGCAACCTCATTGCTCACAACAAGATGCTCTACAATACATAACTCACCTCCAACAACCAGATCATCCACAACCAAGTGCTCTGCAACATACAAGTCACCACCAACATCAACTAGATCATCCACAACCAAATGCTCTGTAGACTCCATGTCAGACTCAACCAACTAATCATGAAAACCAATCTCCATCCCAACATTAGCAAGGTTAAGAATATCCTCAGAAACAACCTCTATTTTCTCTACAGGTTCTACATTAAGCTCCACAAACTAATCAGCAAAACCAACCTCTTCCACCTTGACCTTCTTAGCTTGATCAACCAATCTAGCATCCAAACGAGAAATCATCTTAGAAAAATTCCTCTTCTCTATATCATGGATTTTTACAATCATCTTAGGGTCCAATCCTATTGGAGCCATCTCCCAAGATCTTCGTAAACCCTCTGTAACAAATCCTTTCCACGCTCCTTATGACAACCAAATTGTTTGCAAGTCAGATCACAACCTGCCACCTCACATGAACAATCAGGAACCACATCACAAGTCTAGGACAATGGATTTGCAATCCACTAGCTCTCCACAATTGTGCCTCAACAAGTTTAGTCTTCCATCTCTGCATCAATCCATCAATCTTCATGTCCTCCCAAGGTCCTAGTGCAAACTGCCTCAACTTCGACGATTTGTCTACACGCTCAGGAACTCCCAACTCTAATAAACTTCACCCAACCAAGGTCTTGGTACAAACTACCTCACACTTCGGTGATCTGCTTGTACACTCAGGAACTCTTGCTCTGATAAACTTCACCCAACCAAGGTCCTGGTACAGACTACCTCACACTTTAGCGATCTACTTGTACACTCAAGAACTCCTGATCTGATACCACTGATGAAGGTATGCTCTAATGCCACTAATGAAGGGCCACACCAACCTTACGAACTCACAACCAAGAATTAAACAATATGAAGACCAATAAAATGCTTTCCAAAGAACTCTTTTATTATACTTGAAAATCCAATAGAAATTACAATAACATTTTTGCAAGATCTCTCAAGATCCAATCCAAACCCAAGCTAGTCTAGATCCACACTCTGGTAGAAACCTCCAAGATCTTAACTTGTGCTCGCAAGTCACCAAGCAACCTCCTTGTTTCTAAATCGCAGTCACTAGCTCTTCCCCAACCTTATCCAAGATCCAAGTGTAAACTGCCTCACATTCGTCGCTCTGTCTACACACTCACAAATCCACCATAATCTTGTTGTAAATTGCCTCACATTCAGCACTCTGTCCACAGACTCAGGACAACTCACTCTTCACTTCCTCCTTCTCTTTTAGACCTTGAAGCCTTCACACCTTCCAACTTTCACATATTCAAGCTTTTCCTTCCAAAGCTTTCAGCTTTCCAAGTTTCACCTTCCATAGCTTCTACTTTCCAAGCTACTCCTTCTCGAGCTTCTACTCCTCGAGCTTCCACTTCTCAAGCTTCTCCTTGAGCTTGATTAGAAATGCTCATATGCCTTGCTTAAATAGGCACTTACCACCCCATGCATGACTTATCCACAACCTTCTAGAATTCCTCCACAACCTTCTACAACTTCCATAACCATCTACAATATTCATAACTTTCTAGAATTCTACCCACACCTTGATAAATGAAACGAAAACCATTTATTTTTTTATTTTTTTGTATTATGCCACCTATGCACCTCAAAAATAGAAATTTCTCCTTTTCTCCTTTTTTCCATTTTTTTAATTTTCTACTATTTCTCGTCTAATTTTTGTCACTTTCTCTCTCCTCCACAATTTTTTTAAAAAAATTTCAATAATTTTCCCATGCAAGATGCTCCTACATCAATGACACAACTTGGCAAGTTTTGAGTATAGGAGTCCAATGCCACTGAGAGGCTGCTCAATCTCATCATAACACTAGCATCTAAACTTTGTTGACTACCAAGTTTGGTGCTGATTTTTGTCTATATGCATTCCAAAATGGAACATATGTCCAGATTTAGAGTGTGTTCACTAATAGAAATACCTTCTACGATCATTGGTATATCCCCCAAGGCTTTCTTTTTCAATAACTTGCATGAGTTTAAGAATTGTTCTCCTTCAACTAATTGTTCATTCATACTATCATTCTTCCATTTGATGTTTTATAGCCATATATCAATTTACTCTTCTTCTCTAGTGTTGATTAACTTTAGTGATTTAACTATATGTTGTCCATGCCTTTAATCTCTACTAAATTGGCACCAATTTCTCTCTAGAATGTTTGTTGTTCCTTGAGAGTTATCAGCTCTTTATGAATGGTTTGTTGTATATGCTTTGTTATATATTTCGTAAATAATCATACTTTTCATTCTAGAACAAAACAAATTGATTTGAAATATAATTTTGTAGATGACATGGGTGAAGAAGAAAAAGCAAGTTTAGAAAAGATTGACACTCATGAGAATGTTGTAGATGCATTAAAAAAGCTAGTGAACAAAACTGAGTTCATATGTAAGATCAATGGGGTTTAAATACCCTAACACTCATTCACTTTATTGATTAACTCTATAGATATTAGTAAGTAGCTCATCAATTGGGACATTATTGAGTGTGATTCACACAAGTTACCATACAATGGCTTCTTAATGTATGGTGAGGCAGTGTATGCGCGAGTCCACTTTATACTGGTTACTCACTGTACATGGCTTCTCATCCTATAGTAGGATCTAGCTAGGTGTATGAGGATTTTTTAGTAGGATATAAAATAGAATAGTTGGCAGTTAAGACATATGATGAAATTGATAATTGAATTCAATGATGATATGGTGAACTAAGTATACTAAGTTTCAGTATGGTGACATTATCACAAGTATAGTGAGATCCAATTTTTGTATAGTGTATTGATGCTTGTATAGTAGTATTTGCCATGTGGTGATGATGTACAATGACATCCATAGAGTATTATATATCATGTTGTTATGTGTACATGGTATAAACATGTATTCACGAAACTTTAATGTAGAATGCAGATAGACTAACAATGAACTAGACTAAACCTAAGAAATCATGATCAAAATGTAAATTCTATGAGCATCCCATGTCTCCCTAACTACAACTGCTAAGAAAGCTCTCAAACTAGCATCCCAGTGATAGTTCTAGAATAGGAGTATGCTTAGAATGCAAATCTACAAGAATGCATGCAAGATCTATGACTATAATGCAGATTATATGAAGATGACAACCCTTAGAATGCCTGAAAATGGACATACAAGTTAATATGTAATAAATGATGCTAAATGACATAAAAATAATGCTAAAATGCTATAAATTTCTAGAATGATAATGCTAAAATTATAACTCAGAGCGTGCCTATAGTGCAGATGCCTAAAACTTGGGTCCCTTGGCTCTTGGATTTCGCTCCTATTTATATGATTTTGGAAGGGGTTGGGGTAAGAATCAAGATTTTCACCTTTGACTGGTGGATGAAAGTGAAACTAAAAATATCTCATAAGAGACCAGAAGGAAGAATCCAATGAACTTGGTTTTAAGGATAAATGAGAATATTTCTAATTCTTTTAAATAAAAAAGGGAGATTTTCTCTTTTGTGAGGATAATTGATTTTAATAAATGTTTATTTATTTCTACCACTTTGTCTTTTCCTTCCTCCCTTTTTGAATTTCATTTTATAAATTTGAATTGCTTTTCTCCTCTTTTAAAATTAATTTAGGTCTTGTCAATTTGATAGAGAATTAATGACCTGATGTGATTTTGATTTGAAAGTTTATTGCATTGTTTTGATTTCCTCCTTAATTTGCATTTATTGATCAAAATTGCATAATTTAAGTCTTTGTCAATTTTTGGGTGTCTACAAATGTCCCTCTTTGAGCTAATATCTGAAGCATATTAGCTCAAAGACCATCTTGATTTTCTAATTTTAGGTCAAATTTTGATGATTAAATGATGTTTGATTGATGATGTTTTCATGTTTGGTCATTAATGGTTTAACATCTTGATTATCATTGATTTCTCTTATTAGTGTTGTGATGTTTTTACTTGGATACCTTGGTTTTGGTTGATTTGATGTTTTAAATTTTGGCTGAGGTAGAACATTTTTTATTTTTCAAAAAAAATTGATGCCCCATTTTGGATACCCTAGTTTGATATGGATATGCTGCCCCCTTAGAAATGAAATTGGAAAAAGAAATGAAAATGCAGAAATTAAGGAGGTTCCAATTTTATTTTTGAAATGTTGGATAATTGATGGATAAAGATAGACAAGTTTATTTAGTGCAATACCCAATTCATGAAAGGGAGCAAAAGGATTCGAATATTGGGAAAATAGGGTGAAAAGGTGATATAAATGCCCCTAAGGAAGGTTAAATAGGTCACAAGTCCTTTTACCCTTGTCATTTTCACACTCCCTTTTTTATTTGGTGAGTTGGACCTTTGAGTTAGCGAGGATAATGGTCCCTTTATGAGAGCATAGATTCAAGAGGGGTCGCAGGTACAAGCATCCAGTGGACTATGGTGCCCCGATAAGTCATTGAGATCCCTCATGTTTAAGATTTTTGCGTTGGTACCTATGTTTTTGGAACTTTGTGTGAATTTTTATGATAAATGTGGTAATTTGAGTCTTTTAGCACATTTACCATTTTGTTTAGTGCCTTTGAAATATTTTAGTGCATTCAAGTGATCCTTTAACACATTTGTGGGACAAAACAATGCATTTAAAAACCTAGTTTTAATGCAAATCAGCACATATAGTTAAAATGTAGTGCATTGAGTGTTTTAGTAGCTCATATGAATGATTTAGTGCATAAAAATAGTCTTATAGTGCATATGTGTAATATTTAGATGCTTCTATTTAAAATAGCATGGTCTTCCTATTAAATAATGCATGTGGTCATCATAATAGTGCTTGGCCATCTTGTGGCACATTTGATGTGTGAAGTAGCGCTTTTGATAGTTAAGATAGTGCATCCATCTAGTATAGCACATATGATTGATTAGGTAGTGCATATGTCCTAAAAAATAGCACAAATGATTATTGAAGAGCAAAAATTGAGTGTAGGGTCTAAGTTGAGTGTAAGATAATGCAAAAGGCTAGATGCTAGGTCTGTCAGCTAGGGATAGTTAGAACAAGTAAACAATAGGAATCAAGTATTCATGAAGTGATGTTGTAGGATTAGTCTGATGATAGATAGGTAAAGAGTGATGCCCTAGCTTAGGATATAGAGTAGGGAAAACAAACAAGTTTGACTCAAGATAGAGAAAGATGAGTAACAAGACCAAGATAGAAATAGCAGCTAGGTAGCTAGACATAAATATTAGACTAATGTTTGATGATCATGTTGTGATGAAAATTGTCATTTTTGTTTATTTGATGAAAAATAGGCATGTGAGCAAAAGCTCATGGTACGAGGACTATATTTGTGGGCTTTAAAGGTAGTAGGCTGATTGTCACATGTAGACTACTAGGTGATAGATAGATGTGGGTTTACTCATTTACTACAGATGCCCTAGTTTTGAGTGAACAAGGGGCTATTGATAGTTTTGGCCAAGCGGTGGCACTCAGACCACAACACCTTTCATTTTTTGATGGGGGAGATGATAGTAACTCCCTGACAATAGGGGATTTAGTGTACTATGATCAGATCACTAATGGTACTACTTTTTGAGACATGTTTGGGGATGACAGCATTGGTGATGACAACCATCATGGTTTCAAATGTTGTAGTATGAGGCATTGCTGACCGTTTTGGTTGGTTTGATAGGAAGATTTTTGTTGCCAAATCGACAAGGGCAAGTCTATCTAGTTGGATGGGGCTGATTGATATAGGATATGATTGATCAGCCATGAAGATTTGCATGGGGTAGTTGTATTTTGGCCCATTTATATCATAACTTACATCAGGTTGTATATTCTAGAGCCCCATCGCTATCGGCAAGGGTGATTTTGCTAGAGTTATGGACATGGGAGCATTTTTCCATTACACATTTGGTGTGTGTGTGATAGTAGCCATAGGGTATGTTGTACATGTGTACTTATTCTAGCAACCCCATTTGGGCATGATAGATTATTGGCAATAGATTTTGGATGATATTGATGAGGTTGTGTGGAGACCTTATAGGTTCATAGAGCCATGGGCTAAAGATGATGATGAGATGGTATATTTCTTTGGTCTGAGGTATATCCTAGGCTAGGTACTTATAGTGATAGAGTGGCTTTGTTTCAAGTCAGTGGTGAGATAGTTTACTTGGCAGTAGGGCATGCCACAAGGGTCAGCACATTATGCTCAGGTGTAGTTAGAGAGAGTAGTTGGGGGGCTAAGTTTGGAGTATAAGGCTTGTCTAGAGGCCTTTTGTAGATGATAGACACACCATAGCCATGGGCTTTGTGAGATGGGAATGGAGGAGGATTATGCATGGTGGTTTTAGGAGCATCGCTTCGCTAGATACAGAAATTCGGTTGAGCCTATTCTAGGGATCGATAAACCATCAAGTGGGGGAGAGGATGAGGATAATGAGGGTGGTATAAGGAGAGACAAGGGGAGAAATTGGGCCAGATTTAGGGTGAGAGGTGTGGTCAGAGCATGGGGGAGGCAAGGTTGAGTAGCTGCAGTACTACTGCAAAGGGGAGTGGCACGAGGTCTAGTGCAGAGACCAGTGGGTGTAGGGAGAGTTGGAGGGATCTGAGGCTTGGGTGGTGCAAGGGTGAGAGGAGGGATGGTTTGTGGTGTGGAAGTTAGGTAGCAAGATAGAGGTGCTAAGTAGGGTAGGGTAGAGTAGGTGAGGGCTAGGTTGCTTGAGGATGTTTAGTTTGTTCGATGACAAAGGCCATGAGTGTAGGAACCTATTAGGGATTGATAGGATGTCCAGCCACATGGGCCACATTAGGTGCTACCAAAGGCATAGCCACAAGTAGAGTAGCTAGTGCCACTAGATGCACAACTACCACTAGAGAGGCCAAGGGGGTCGATTGATTTGGAGGCTAGGATGAGTGCCATGGAGGCTCAAATGGGTGAAGTGTTGAGTACCCTATAGGAATTTATAGCTGTGATGACACTGGGGCAACCACTGCCACCACTGAGGGTAGATGGGGTATTGACTAGTCAAACAGTTGATGTTGCATCAATGACAAACATGACAAGGCAAGCACCTAGAGAGGATATGAGTGACCCTAGTGAGCAAGGACTATTGGATCAGGCACCTATGCAAGGATGAGTTGACATTATGTGTTGTGACAATGCTTCTCATTATTTGTGATTATTCTTTTGATGTTCATTTGATATTCATGCTGATGCACTTGGTTGATCTTTGGATGTTCATGTTGATAGAGATTGTGATTTATTGTTGTTCATGTTATTTAACCTATTAGATGTTCTCATTGATGTATTTTATTTGCTATTCATGTGGATGTATTGTCTAATTGTTGTTTTTGCTTTATCGGATATCCAAGCTTATTGATGTTCAAATGTGTGCACTTGTTATATCATGGACTCATGTATGCATGTGATGGTTTGATTTGATGGATATGGTAGTAGTAGATGTTGATGTATATATATGTGAATGATTAATGGAGCATGACATACGGATAATGATTAAAATAAATGACATGGCAATAATTATGTAATGAAACGGTGATGTGATAATATGAGTGTAATGACATGAAATGAAATGTGGTAAAAATGAAATTGTATTTAATGAAATGAGACATAATGGAATTTAATAAAATGAAATATAATGATATGACATTTGGTGTAATGTAACATGATGTAAAGAGATGTAACGTGATGTTATAAAGTGATTTGTGATGTAATGTAATGAAATGAATTGTGAAAAGTGAATTGTAATGAGATAAATGTTATGATAATGTAATGAAAATTTGATAAAATGTGAAAAGAAATGATATGTGATGAAATGATATGAAATGAAATGTGGTAAAAATGTAATTGGATTTAATGCAATGTGATAAATGAAATATAATGAAATAACAATGGGTGTAGTAATATGAGATGTGATGTGGTGTAGTAAAATGAATTTTAATGTAATGTGATGTAAGGAAATGAACCGTGAAAAATGGATTGTGATAAATGAAACGTAATGGAATGAATTCTGTGATAGTGTAATGTAACAAAATGAAAATAGATAAAATGACATGTAATGAATTGAAATGTAAGGTATTAAAAAAATGAAATGGAATTTGTAATGTGATAAGATGTAATGAAATGGAATGTATAACGTGGTAAGATGTGATGAAAAGAAATATATAACATGATAAGATATAATGAAATGAAATGTATAACATGATAAGATGTAATTAAATGAAATGTATAATGTGGTAAGATATAATGAAATGAAATGTATAATGTGATATGATGTAATGAAATGAAATGTATAACATGATAAGATGTAATGAAAATAAATGTATAATGTGATAAGATGTAATGAAAATAAATTTTTAAGTGAATCAAAAATGTGATGAAATGGAATGAAAATGTGAAAGGAATTAACATGATGTGATGAGAGGAAGAATGATATGTGGTATGGTGATATGTGGTGTGATGAATGTAATGTAATATAATGCAATGATATGTAATTAAATGAAGTTTTTTGTTATGTTATGTATATGAAATGAAATGAATGTGTAAGAAAAAATGTAGATGACTAAAAGTTCAACAAAGTGTCATGGAAAGGAACATGGTAAAATGAGAATAAAAATGTGAAGATGGGAGCGTAATAATAGGAAATGATGAATAAAAATGTGAGAAAATGTAATGTGAATGAAAGTGAAAAATGGAAGGAAATGAAATTGTTTGATATTTGAAAGATAAGGGATGGGATGTCAACTTTTGAGATTCAAAAGCCACGAAATGAAATAGATAAAATGCATGAATTACAGGTAATGTGATGAAGAACACAAAATGCAAGGCACAAATGTAGAAAAATAGGAAAAAATGAAATATAATGAAATGAAATGAACTATGATATGTAAGGAAATGAAATGGGGGGGATGATGTGTGATGTAGTGAATTATGATAAATGAAAAGGAAATGAAATGGGATGTGATGTAATGAAATTGTTTGAGATTCAAAAGCCATGTAATGCAGTAGATGATGTGGTCAAATGTGATAGTGACTAGAATTGTTTAAGATTCGAAAGCCACATAATGCGGTAGATGATTTAGTGAAATGTGATAGCATGGTGGTGATATTATGAGGAGACAAAGTTCATGATAGTTGAGTGCTAAAAGATCACCTTGATGTTGATGTTGTTGTCTATTATTGGATAACCAGTTGTGATTTACTGAAAATGTCATGAAGACCTCCTTGTGTAAGCCTAATTTATGTGCCAACCATTATTTTTTAAAGAACCAAAGAAAAAAATGCAAACTAAATGAATGAAACTAACTATCACTTTGTAGAGAGATGCAAAATTAATTGTTATCATAGAGCATTTTAATAAAAAGTAACTAAATACAATTACCACTAGCTCAGCTATGGTGATATGAATACTATGTCATGCTAAGGAGTACCAAAAAATATGAACAATGTACATGAAAATTATGAAAATGATTAGAAAGTTAATTTACATTCATAGAATAATAAAAATAGGCATGTAAATAGTCACATGTCAGATGAAAAACCAATAAAATATCATGACTTCATCCTGACACCTCTAGTAATTCACATCATTGAGGCACTAGAAGTACATAATAGTGAAAGAAAAAAAAAAATTGTAGACCAAGCTTGCTGTGAGTTGTGTGTAATAGTGTCAATTTTGTTCAGTTCTGTCTAGGAGCGACTATTGTACAAATTGGATAAGAAAGCATGAGATGTGTTAGCCATAATTTAGTAATAGATTCTGTCTAGCGATGTGCATTTGCAAAAAGTAGGGTGTCTAAGTGTCAGAGTCAAGGGTCAAGTGTACCTAGTACCAGTATGGCAAGATGTAGAGAGTATATACATGGTAAGACCAATAAAGAACAACTCTCAAGTGAGTCATGGCTATAAGTAAGTGGATATCATGGGAATAGAATAAGGCAATGTGGAGAGGAGAACATGGCTAGTGGATATATTGAGAAGTTACAGGAAGTGTGTAAGTGAAAGTATCTCAGGCTCACCAAATTAGTTGTAGCAGGAGGGTGATTGTAGCTAGGGAAGATGGATGAGGCAAGGGCAAAGAGTGAAGCACATTTGGTGAACCTCTCAGGAACTGGTGTATCACTCGAAACTACAAGTGTTAATTTCAGAGCCAAGTGAAGCAAGTAATGTGGGACAAGGGTCAGTGCAACCCAAAGAGGTGAGGAGTAGGGTAGAAGAAATGCCCTTTTCGATATTAATGATGTTGTTAGGGACCACAATACAACATGCATTACAGGTGGTATTAGATGACAGCCAATGAAACAAGTGGAAAATAGTCTGCCTAAGATGACAAAGAGTATGCCAGGAGTAGAGGAGGAGACAGGGGAGATAAAATCTCGTAACAAGTCCATGGGAGAAGCTCTAAAGGATGCAGGAGGCGTTAGTGGGGTGGAGTGGATCAGATCGATTACTTAGCCTCAAGATTTTGGGACAAGGATCAATAGAAGGGGAAGTGAGTGGTGGAAACGTGGAAGAGCCCTAGCTAGAAGTGGGGGGTGGAGATCAAGTATCAAGTGATGTGGAAGAATTATGGAGAATTTTAGGCATAGAAAGAGTCCAAGTAGAGAATGCAGAATAGGAAGTCACATTTTTGCTAGGATTGATGGAGAAGATGTAGGAAGATGGACTGCAAATGGAGGCAAGATGGCTGCAAGTGGTGGTGGATGTAGAGCAGGTGTGGGTACAATTGCTAGAAGTGGAGCTATGACCTGTGGATCAATCATAGGCAGAGGGAAATGACATGGGAATGTGAGTAGAGTGGTCATAGGCTTAGAGCTTGTAGTAATCTTTGAAGATGGCGCAAGTGGGTTTAGAAAGTACTTAGAACAAGCTGGTGTTGTTGCAGTCATAGTCTAAGTCATTTAGGGAGGTGATTACAAAAGAAAACTTCCTATCATTAAAGCTACAAGAGTAGTCAACATTAAGTGAGGGGAAGGTTAGACAATTGTAGTAGCATTTGGGTGAGGCAAAAGTAGACATGAAGTGCTAGCAAATGGAAACTAATCAAATGCAACAAGAGTGAGATATGGCCCAATGAGTGATCACTGCACCAGGAGTAAACAAGCTGGTGGACAATGTGTTTGTGGAAATGCATTGGATGAGAAAGGTACATCAGGAAGCCGCTTATTATATGGGACATTATCGTTAGGCATTCAAGAATGAGGACCAATGAGAGATGCAATTTTTTAATAGGGAATTCACACAACTATTAAATGTGTAATTACATGGTTGGAGGTTTCCAATTCCCATGGATGCAGTGTGGTTACATAGAGGACTGATGCTAGGAGCATCCTCTTTTGGAGCTGGGTTTGAAGAAACACCATTGGTTGGATACTCTATCTTACCAACTCCTTCAGGGAGGCTAGAATAAATAATCCACCAAACATTTATCGAATATAAAGTTATCATTATTGTCATAGTAGAATAAAAGTCTGTGCTTGTCATTCTGGTAAGCAAAGGGACAACTAATGTTGATTATAATATATTGTCATGTTTGTTTTTGGTATTTTTGAAATATATGAATGTTTCTAGTGTTTTGAGGAATATGTGAATTTTTTTGTGATATTTGAAAAATGTTAGGAAGGTTTTAATCTCCATAAAAGTGGGAGTAATATGATCTGTAGAGGAAGGAAAACCTTTATGTATATGCGAGGAACTGAATGTCCATGTGGGCTTGTAATGAAAGATGAGTAGAGATTTGCATAACTCTTGGAGTGTCTTGATATGTAAGGCATAATTATGCATATATTAATAGCCTTTATAGATGATTACAAGGCCAACACTGGGATGTTTCTTTAGGTTTGTTCTATGATGGATACTCTCAAGACCTGTGGAAAGGCATTTGGGGCCCAAAAAAGGTGCTTGAGGGGCCTGAAAAAGGCATTTGGGCCTAAAAAGGCACTTGAGGGGCTTGAGAAAGGCGTTTGTGTGCCTGGAAAAGGTGCTTGATGGGCTTGAAAAAGGCATTTGGGCCTAAAAAGACACTTGAGGAGTGTGAAAAAGGCGCTTGGGCCTAGAAAGGTGCTTGAGGGGCCTAAAAATGCACTTGACAAGCCTGAAAAAGGCGTTTGGGCCAAAAAAGGCATTTGGGCTTAAAAAGGACACCTGGGCCTTGAGAAGGGTGAAATAGGGCCTTTGAGAAAGGCACTTTGACCTAAAATGGCATTGTGGCCTTAAAAGGCATTTGACAGGCTGAAAAAGGTGTTTGGGCTAGGAAAGCTGCTGCAGGGGAGCCAAGCTCTTACACTTATGCTTACTTATTCTATGCCCCTAGTTAAGTGAGGATGAAAGAGTTCGATGGATATCTAGGCTTTTGGGATAGCATTGATATATTTGTTGAAGGGGGCTAGACCAATTGTGTCCACTACAACATGAATAAGACTAATTATTTCTTGGGAATTGTTGTTCTTGACAAGAGGAAGGAAAAGGGGACACCTCTTGCACTATTTGCATTGTCCCAGATTTTTCAAAGTCTAGCAAAATGTTTTAGGACATTACTACACTACTTCTTAATATCAGTGAGGCACATTGGATTCAAATATTTTATGTCCTATTGTATAGCCTACTTGAGCTAAAGTGAGCCACGTTTGATAGAAATTTTGAGCTGCTGTTAATTTTTTGAGCTTTCATGACTATGTTTGGCAATTATTTCCCCCTTCCAATGTTTGTGGCAAGTTTTGACAATTTTGGATTTTTTTTGATAATTTTAGACAATTTTTGAATTTTTTTGGTAAGTTTTGGCAATTTTTGAATTTTTGTGCAAATTTTTGGCAATTTTTGAATTTTTTGGATAATTTTGGACAATTTTTGAATTTTTTTGATAATTTTGGACAATTTTTGAATATTTTGGTAATTCTTGAATTTTTTTGGTTAATTTTGGACAACTTTTGAATTTTTTGATGATTTTGGACAATTTTTGAATTTTTTTGGATAATTTTGGACAATTTTTGAATTTTTTTGATAATTTTGGACAATTTTTTAATATTTTTGTAATTCTTGAATTTTTTTTGTTAATTTTGGAAAACTTTTGAATTTTTTGATGATTTTGGACAATTTTATATTTTTTTTGGATAATTTTGGACAATTTTTTAATTTTTATGATCATTTTGGACAATTTTTTAATTTTTGGGATTTGGGATGAGGATGTGAGTGAGATTTATTGGACTATAGGGGTAGCTAGGACCATGTGAGGCACCTAAAGGGGCAATGAAAGGATTTTGGGACATCAAGTGGGTCAACTAAGGGCTAAAATAAACATTGGGGATCATTGGTCAAGGTGGATAGCTAAGATGTACATTCATTTTCTTGCAATTCATGTTTATGGTACCTCAATACATAATTTTACTCCATGTTTCTCATGATCTATTGTGATTCCCTTTGGTGCTATTGTACTAGTTGTCTCTGTTGTGGTGAACTACATTTGAGGCCAAAGAACCACTAAAGGGTAACTCACAAGTGTTTCTCAATTGGGTATGTGTGAAATTAACTCAACCATGCCAGATAGGCCTTATACAAGAAAAATTTGTTACAGAGACAATTGGTTGAGTACTATCATGATTTTTTTCAGCATTGGAGGACTTATGTAGTTTAGGGAAGTCCAAAGGTTCTATCTCTTGCTCCTTTTCAAACCTAAGGTGGCATTCTTGCTTCTTTTGTACCAATTTTGTTTTTTTTGGTGTTTTTTTTAATTTTTAAAATATTTTTGATGTGTTTCTCAAAGCTCTAGACATAAAATATTTTGAGGTGGATGCTATTGATGGGCTTTGCTAGGTCTATGACATCACAATTTGAGAGTCTATAAGTGACAATCCCAAAGGATTTTTTGATAATGTAAGGACCAATCCAATTGGCCTCCCACTTTCCCCTCTTTTCCCTAGCTATGTGGTTCTTGGGGTTTTCCTAGAGCACTAGGTCACCAATCTAAAAAACACAGGGTTTGATCCTTTTGTTGTAATGTCTTAATAACCTATTTTGATACACTTTGAGGTGTTTATATACTATACACTAATGTTTTTCTAACAATTCTAGCTATTCTAGATGGGCCACTCTATAATCCTCATCTGATAGGATGTCTTGAAGAGTAAATCTTGAGGAGATGATCTCAACCTCTAAAGGAAGAATAGCTTCATAGCCATAAACCAAGGAGAAGGGTGTTGCACCTCTAGGTGTCCTAACACTCATCCTATAGGCCCAGAGGGTGGGGTTCAACTGTAAATGCCAATCTCTACCAATATCATTGATTGTTCTTTTGAGGATGTTGATAATGGTTTTGTTGGTGGCCTTTTCTTGGCCATTGCCTTGAGGATAATAAATTAATGAGGAGTTGTGTATAATGAATTTTTTTTCACATAATTCATTAATTATTTGATTTTTAAAGTACAAGGCATTGTCCATGAGAATGGCATGAGGTATGCCAAACTGACGAATGCTATTATTTAAAATGAAGGAAGAATTTTTTTTCCTATAGAGTCAGCAAGTGGTGCCACTTTGATCACCTTGGTGACGTATTTTATGGTGGTGTTAATCCATTTATGTCCACCAAAGGAAGGTGGATGGATGGCTCCAATCAAATCAAAGCCCCATTGATAAAAAGGTCATGGTATGGCCAAAGGGTTGAGCTCTTGGGCTGGTGCATGAACAAGGTTACCATGGATTTGGCATTTTTTGCAAGTTTTAACATAGTCAATAGAAGCCTTTTTTATGGTTGGCCAAAAATAACCCATCCTAAGAATCTTCTTTACTAGTGTAAACCCACTAGAATGTGACCTACAAAACCCTGTGAACTTCCTATAGAGCAACTCTAGACTTGTCCTTTTCAAGACATCTAAACAAAGTACTGTCAAGACCCTTCCTATACAATGTATCAAGCACCAAAGTGTAGCATGAGGATTTTCAAATGAAATTTTGTATTTCCTTATGTGAGAGGTCAAATAGAATGGTGCTATCATGAAGGTAAGTGATGATGGGGTTGTACCAAAGGGAATCAAGAGCATCTAAGTGGAAAATGATAAGGGAATTGGATTGAATAAATGTGGGTTGAACCATCTCTTCCACTAAGAACTCATATCACTCATGCTACTCTAGGAGCTAGAGTAAGGAGGCCAAGGTGGCCATATCATCTGCTGCTCTGTTTTTATCTCTAGGAATTTGTTCAAAAGTAATACAAACAAAACATGCCTTGAGGGTGTCCACCATATCTTTGTAAGGTAATAACTTTTCATTTTTGGTTTGATAAGTATTATTGACTTGATTAATGATCAATTGGGAGTGTCCATAAACCTTTAGTGTTGTTAGTTTCCACTCTAAAGCTAGTTTGAGACCCAAGACCAAAGCTTCATATTTTTCCATGTTGTTGGTGCAAGGGAAAAGTAGTTTGTAAGAATTAGGGATGGTAACACCTAATGGTGTGATGAAAAAAATATTGACACTTGATCCATGATGTGTGCAGGAACCATCAAAATAGAATTTCTACATTATTGGTAGGCTCAAGGAGATTTAGAGGTTTTGTGCACTTGATGGTTCCATTGGCTATTCTAGTACTCACTCGTATAGGTGATTGTTTTGGTTTTGTAGCTATACTTGTTTTATGTGGTGGCATGAAATGTGAGTTGGATTCCTTTAGTTCTTAGGCATTTTCAAAATATGAGGGTTTCTGTTGACTATGATCATTTGTAGTAACAAGCTAGGTTGGACAAGGTGCTTACCAATGTTGAGAGGATGAGTTTTACTTTCATGAAGTCAGGTAAGTGACAGATGTGTGTATTTGAACATTTCTAGCTTCATGTGCAAAATGAAGACATGAAAACTATTGGGTTGATAATGATGTTTGTAGCTCTACTTGTTTCAAAAAGATGTTTCAATCAATTATGGAATCTCTTAGAATTGTAAAATTCCAGTGAAGAAAAGAGTATCCAAATTTATCATTTGTTCACAATTATCATACATGTAGATGGCCTTTGTTTTATGGCTTTGCTCAAATGCATCATATGATTGATCAAATGCACTTATTCACTAATTATATGTTCTTTTTAAATTCTCAAATGTGTTATTGTAATTGTCATATGCATTGTTTAATGATTCACATGCATTGTTTGACTCTACAAATGCATTGTTTAAAGGTTCAGATGGACTTTTTTGCAGGCATATGCATTATAATAGAGATCAAAAGTATCATAGGAGTGTTCAAATGCACTATTTCATGCAGCATATGCACTACTTTAGGGTTGTTCAACGATGCTCTTGTTTTGAATTCAGTTTTTTAATACCAGTTTGAAGTTGCATCTTTCAGAAGGATAGTGATCCACACTGGTGTTTGTTATTAAGTTTTAAAGCACTTCCAAGCATAATGCAGTAAAACCAAAACAAAATATAAAACCAAACGCACCTAGAAAACCGAACAAAATGGCTTCCTAACAAGGTTATCTAAAGTTGTTGATTAGTGTCTTTTAGTGTTTAACCAGCTATGTTCAAATTTACCTCTCATGTGACAGAGAGCTTCCCACCAATGCTAAGGAGGTTTGGAACAATCCCCATGGAACTACTTGAGGAAGGCTATATTCTAAACATGAGTGGCTTGCATTTGATTGAGAATGTAAGATTGGGAGGCAATCCCTCTCACTGGGCCCGCTAAGGCAACTCAGGAGGCAACCTTTCTATGGCTAGATAGTCCTACCTAGTGGAAAGTAGGAAATGAAAATCACAAATAGGTTTGGGAATCTGATCACTTGAGAAGAGTGAGAGCATATCCCTACTATCTAGACTTCCCAAACATAATAGATACAAATTTTTAATCACTACCCCTTATACTACTAAAGATAGAGGGGCTCCTAGTTAAGCTATGTGTTGATTCTTTCCTCATTCAATTATTACTAATCTTTACAAAAGGTCAGACATTCTGATCAACTTGAAGGATTTGAGAGCATAGGCCTACTTCTATTCTAGACCAGCAAGATTGAATGCTTCTATTAAGATATGTTTGGAAATTTGAAATGCCACACTTTATATTAACAAGAGACAAGGTCCACTTACCTAATTCAGAGCTAGCAAAGGCTAGGCACATTTTGGAGGGTCTTCATTCCTATCGCATGCTGCCTATAATTAGAGAGCTTTTTTTAACTTAGAAGGGACCTATAAGCAATTGATATTTGGATATAGAAGTTAGAGGCCAAGTAAAAATCTATAGTTATTGTTACACTTGTACAAAACTCTATAGTGAGTGCTAGTTGGATTGGATGCATGAAAAGGCTAAGGTAGTTGACCATTTTGAGAAGTGATATTTGACATACTAAATTCTATAATGAATTATAATGTGTGTAAATGACTACAAGATTCATTAGGAATTGAAGTAAGGTTTAAATTTAGGTTGATTGTAATACTATTTGAGCTTACAAAGAAGTCTAATGTTAGATGTATCTAACTATGGGAGGAAATAATCGCTCTAAGTGAAGGTGGCCTATTTCTATTTATGGAATCCATGATATAGCATTTTGATAATATCTCAAACCAATTTTTTGATTCTTGGGTTGAAAGGAGAGTTACCATTAATGGTATTTATTTTACTTTGAATGAGGAGATCATTGCATTGGCCATTAGTCTTTCTATAAATGGGAAAAAATGCAAGAAGGTCATGAAGGTTATGGATGAGACTAGTCTGAAATGATGTTTCAAGAAGAATGAGTAGACAATGAGGTTTAGATGTGAGTTTGGTAGAGAAAGTCTCATGTCCCCATGGAATTAGGTATGATTTATTCTCATGAAGTATCTAACCTTAGAGGGTAGATTTGAGATCTTCTATTTTTATCATTTCCTCTTGTTGAATCACTTTAGGCACCATGATTAAATTGTTATTCCTTTTTTATTTTTGCATGATCTTGAGGCTACTATTGCATATGTTAGGGATAGGAGAAAATAGGAAAAAAATTATACTATTTTGCATTAGGAATTAATTATTAGGCTTTATAATTTTCAACTTACCTTAGCACCTACCTCTAATGTCATTAACAACTAGGACTTGCCATCTCTACCTATAAACTATGGGGGTTTCTCTACAGCCCCCACTCCTAAGCCTTCCCCTTCATCCACGCCCTTTGAAAACTCTAGAAAGAATATGACCTTGAAAAAGATAAAAGTTGTAAAGGAGGAAGTTGACCTAGTATATTTAGAGGAAGAAAATGAGGGGGTTAAAGAAGGTCTAGGAGACATGCTAAAAGTAGCGCTAGAATGAAATAAAATCTTGTATGATTGGGTGATTAATGTGGAAATAAAGTCTAAAATCTATGAAAATAAAGAGAAAAATAAATAAAAAAGAGAGAAAGAAAGGAGGAAAATCTGGATGGGATAGGGACTAAAGAGACTAGCTCATTGTTACATGAAATGAAAACTAATAAAAAGATGTAAAAGGTCAACCAAGAAACTACCCATGTGTTGGCTAGTTTCACTATGAGTATGGTTGACTTAACATCTAGAGTGGTCTTTTCTTTGAGAAATCAGAATGATGGTTTCTACTGACCCCATGTTGCTTGAGGTTCAGGCTATAGAGGTTAGGAAAGGAAATTGTATTGGTTGTTAGGATTTGTCTAGTAATTTCGAGGGCATCAAACAAGAGATGGTGATGCTTAAGGAGAAATTCAAAGTTCTAGATGATAGTTTTACTACTCTTTCGAACTTTTCCCTTAAAGTTACTCATGTTGTTGTAATCACTCTCTAGATTTCACATTAGGAGAATAATGATGAAAATCTTAGTGTGAATGAGTTTACTAATCTTTGTGCCTTCCTAATGGACAACTAGGCATAAGTCTTGTTGGCTAAGAAATGAAAGGAGAAGGTCAATGCTTAAGCCTAATGCTTGTTGATCTTTAAGCCTATGCTACCAATTAGTGTCCAAAAACTAAGTCATTTGCAAGTCATTTACTAATCAAGATTACAAGGTCATCACTATGACCAAGTTATCTAGTAAAGGTTAAGCACGCAATGCTTATACCAAGTAAGATAACTATTATGAAGCATTTAGTAAAGATCGAGTAGTTATGCGAGCCAAGTAACTTAGTATGAGCCAAGTAATATAATGAAGGTTGAGAAAAATAATCAAGACTTAGCATATTGAAATGTTAGTAAGAGTCAAAAAAATAGAAATATAGAGGCTAAGTAATATCATGAAAGTTTATGCATGGCTGAGCTTCAAAGCATTCAAGCACATCGAGTAATTCTGTTTTGATAGGACAGTTTGTAATTACAAAAACTTATATTTAAACATTTTCTGGATGATATTTATATGACATTTAGTATTTGGAGAGGAATATCAGATGTTGTTTGCACATCATTATAGAAGTTAATGATCCCAAAGTGAACTATTCAACCAATCATAAAATGGGATGTAAATGGAAAAATATGTTTAAGTTGAAGCCATCAATCAAGATCTCAAAACTTCACAAATCATTTATTTAAGGAGGATTCTAACCCTAGAATCATGTATGAGTGAAAGATTGTAAGTGTTATTGTTGTGAGTTATTATCAATATGTGAATGCACATGTGATGGACTAAGAAAAAGTTTCAAAGATAGATTCAACATAGAGAAAATCAGAGAAATGAAGGAATAAACAAAGTTACCAGATTAAGAGAATTAGATTAGTAATACAACAAGGAGGAGACCCAATATTAGCTTGCAGAGCATACCGAGGGCCAGGTACTAAATTATTTACTTGTCAATTGAGACATGGTAAATCTCTTAATAGTGTGGTCCTAATAGGCCTATGTAAATCTCCTAATAGAGTCCTTAATTGTGAGTGTAGAATCCTTTAACAAGGTGAGACCTAATAATCTCTTAAGATTTTAATAGGGAAAACCACTCACAGGGTAGATCATATCTTATGATCAAACATTATAACCTTAACAAGTTAACCTTATTGTTGTAACAATGAAGATTTGTGGGTTTTATCCCCACCCTAGTTTTACCTTCATCTTGAAGTGTTTTTGGGTTATCAAATCATTGTGTTATGTGTTGAAATTTTATGGATGTGATGCATTTGATGTATTTTATTGATGTTACAACATTTCAATTTTAATGATAGATCTATGAGATGAATTAGGTGTAGTTTCATATTATTGGTTTTGAGGCTAATTTTTTAAGATCTTGATTCATGCCCCCCTCTTAGTATCTTGTTTCCCATATACTTATTCTAAAAATTGGTATTAGATCCTAGTTCTCTTGTAAGGAAGCCTAATAGTTTGAGAGGATAAGATCATGGAGATGGAAGTGTACCAGATGGGAAAAGTCATTGTGAATCAAATGATTTAAATCTAAATTGTGTTGCCACAATTAGAGACAAGAAAAGAAGAGTTAAGGAAATTCTAAAAAGAAGAAGAGACTTAGCTATCTAGCTAAATGACACTTAATTTGACACATGAGGACTTTTAGATAGTAGAAAGACTGGTAAAAATAATGAAGCAATGACATAATTTCTAGAGAAGAATAGTCCCCTAGTAAAAGATCTCAAGAAAGAACATGAAATCCAATCAATTGCACTATGTGAAGCATCCAAGAAAAAGAAGAAAGAAATGGAATATAAGATCATGACTAAAGAAATCAAAAGGAAGATGGCTAGAAAAGTTGAAGAAGCATCATTTGAAGTTTATAATATTACGAATAATTATCTTGACATGATAAATCAATTGGTAATTACAAATTAGGAAGAAAACATAAAAGACTTAGAGATCAAAAATCTAAGGCTAAAGAATGAGAAATTGAAAAATGAGTCAAGGCATGAAAATGAACTCATAGAGAGGATGAAAAAACCAAATGAAGTAATCAAGCACTTTGAAGACATGATGAAGTTAGCTAGAGAAAATGACACCTCTGTACTTGGATACAACAAGCAATCTTCAACTACTGAAGAAGGAGAATGATCAAAAGGTGGAGAACAAAGGAATGAAAAATAAAAAGGGAAACCTAAATTTCATTATTGTGGGAAAATTGGACACACAAAAAACATTTACAAATGACGAAAAGGTAAGAAACTTCATAAACCTAAGCTAAGTGGTAATTTTTTTAAATGCAAGAAAGTAGGACATCAAGCACATGAATGTAGATCAAAGAATAATGATTTAACTAGAAAGGTATCTAGATTCCAAGGTCACTGTTACAATTTTCAAAAGTATGGACATAGAGCATATGAGTGCATACTTAAGAAGAAGTCACACTAGGTCTTTGAGAAACAAACTCATACAAAAAAGAAAGGTAATAACTATGTTTAGAATTCCAACACATGGTAAAGCTGTCACTATTGTGGATAGTATGAAAACATTTGAGAGAATTACATCAAAACACATTTTAGAGGAAATTACAAGAAATGGTTAAATGGAGAGATAGTATGTTTTAGTTGTCTCAAAGTTGGACACATTAGTAAGAACTACAAAACTAGGACACCAACACCAACACCAATCAATGTAAATGACAAACCTAAAGGTAAGAAGATAAGGACAGAGATAGTAAGAGATGGAAGTAGTAGAGTAGATGAAACTATGGTCACCCAATTTGATGGATCAAGTGATCATACCAAATCTCACTAATGAAAAGAAGGTATGTAGGAACTATATACTTAAAGTTACATTTTACATTAGTTCCTAGCATAAAAGTGATGAAAAGATATATTTTCATAAATGGAGATCCATTAAGAACCATAAGAAAATGAAAATCAAAAAGTGCTAAGCATCAATGGTACAAGTATATATTGATTGAGCCTTGTAGTATAGACCAAGTGATCAAGAAGGATTACATATCGATCGAGTGAATTGGTTATGGGTGAGTGCATAATCTTGACAAAGCTAAAGTAACGATCGAGCTAGTTGTCATACATTATCTAAGGGTGAAGTCATTAATTGTAGACCTAAATTAAAAGATCAAAGGTATATATCAAATTTGAACATTTACTTTTACTCACTAAGTGATCAAAGAACTCATGAGAAGATTTCAAGGCTATAAAAACATTTTTTAGCAACCATAGCAAATAATCTTAGCAAGTTATTATAAAATTGGTGAAGTGAAGTAAATATTACTCTTAGTGTCAAGTAAAGTGTTTAGTGAAGGAATTTTTGAAAAAAATTTGAAGCCCTAGTTCACAGTGGCTTCTGGAAATGAAATGATAAAGGATAGTAGTGCACAAATCATTAGGAATGATCAAAGACCTCAATCCAATTTCAAAAACATAGTTAACATTGAAACCATTGTTGATAATATTGGAGCATTGTCATCAATTCCACCCAGATTCTTGAGTGTGCAAGACATTATATCATGCCATCAATGTAAAATTGGAGAGATTCAAGATTTTGAAATGAAGGCAGCATATGAAAAGCTATGCATTGATGGAGTTTTGAAAGATGAATTCAAGAACATTGTTGGCAAAGGGCTTACTTGTGCCCTAGGGTTTCCAAAAAAATTCAATGTTGAATGGTTCAAGATTGTGCTAATGAGTTCATGACATAAAATCTTGGTTGGAACTTGGACCAATAAAGATAAATAACGTAATCATTCAAAGGGCAACTAGGCACCCTATATTAGAACAACCAAAGAGCATAAGGAGAGAAACCAAACTAGCGCAAAGTGGAATAGTCATGGAATGTCAATAGACAACATTGCAAATCTACTAGTTGAATTTGATGTTCACGTGATTGCACACAAGTTTTATCAATTTGTTAGATTAAACAATGTGACATGTGTTGCTATTGATTTGGGCTAAAAAATTGCAAAGAAACATAACTCATGTGATCTTTTTGAGCTATAGTTACATCAACTCATAGAAAACCTAGAAGTAGTTAGAAAAGTGAAGAACAAATCTTGTAAGTTTAGTTCCCTACTAGTTTGTATATTTTTCTATGTACATAACTATTTTCCTACCATTGGAATGATTGCATGGGATAGAAATAGGACTTCTATGGAATAGTTAAATGACCTAATAAAAAAATTGGGAGAGAATTTTCAGGTAGTAATGGCTAACTACTTTGAGGAATTCAAAGTGAAATAAGAATTCCAAAGTCTATTGTAGACAAATATTATGATGAAACATTTTTCATTGTGGACATAGATTTTGTGTATGCATAGGCAGTATTACCTAGGGTGGCATGGTTAAAGCCAATGCCCTATGAGCTAAATGTTGATGATGTCATGATAGCAGTTATTACACACTATTGTTAGAAGATATTGATGCTAGTGCAAGCATTTTGGTACATATGAGACTATTATTTTTGAGATGACTGCAAAATTTGGCACACCCAAGGCAGGCAAACAAAGGAAAAGGAAAGTTGGCAAGGCTAGTGTTATAGAACAAGGAGAATGGTCCCAAGGAGGGAAAAGGCAAAGATCTTGTAGTTGTGAAGCAAAAGGCCACTAAATAGAGAAAGGTTGTTATTATAGAACCTAAGGTGAAGGAAGACTTCCAAAAGAATATGCAAGAAATAATGACACCATAGAGGCCAAAGGGAAAGTTGATCATCACTAGAAAAAGGTTTTCACATACCTCTGCCAAGATATTAATAGGTAGTCCATCAAAGAAGATAAAGAAGGTAGAAGTCCAAGACAAGCCAAAGAGGAAGTTGATCATTGCCCAAGAGGAGGAAGATGAAGAAAAGAAAAAGTTTGATGAGACTAGGAAACTATAAGTGGTAAATAGACTCCCTCCAATGATTTTTTATCAGGTATATATGAATGTGATAAAATTAGAGAGCATAATGGATTTCAAAGACATTCAATATGATTCTTTGAGAAATGATGATCAAGTTAAACTTGAAGATGCAATGATCGATATGATGATCAAGTCCAAGAAAACACCCCTAGAATTGGGAATATGATTTCTAGTAGGATTGTATATAGGAGTGGATTCTAAGTGGAAATGGACATTGTCAACTAGGAAGCAAATAAGAGAAACAACATTGACAAAATTTATGCTAGATTTGAGGAAGACACATATGTCTATAGCCCTTTAGGATTTTTTATGAAGTTTTTGCCAAGGGACAGGGCATATAAAGTTTTAAAGAATATAGCTCATGAAGTTGAGCAAGACAATACAAGAGTATGGAAAGAAAAATTTTGAGTGGTTGAACCATCGGTTGAGGTGAGGGAAGGCCAAGATGCTATTGAACTTGAAGATGAATGTAAGCAAAAAGTGGCCAAGATGACAACAAAAATTTAGTAACTTATCAATGGATATTAACATAAGGACATTGTCACAATTGAAGATGACACTGACATACCTCCACCTAACCCTAATTTACTAACTAAAGAAGAAATTCAATGTTTGATGTAGGACTCAAGAAAACTTTATACAAACCCAACAATTAGTTGAATAACCAATGCTTGAAGTCAAGAAGAATGATGATGTCATAGTCACACCAATTATAGAGGCTACAATTTTTGAGCAACTTGGTAAGGAATTCATTGTATATTTGCCACCAAATTGTATGAATATTTTGAGAAAGGGAGTAAATTTTGAAAAATATTCATGCACTAAGATGGTAGAAGTCAAAAAAATAGAGAAAGAGAAAGAGGCTAATCAAGCTCTTATTCAATTGGCAAGTGCAAAGGCTGTAGAACCTACACAAGTGACACCTATACAATAGGTGATTTCTACTCTCGAAATGAAGTAGCCAAAGGAGAGATTAAGTGAGAAAGGGAAGCAATTGCAATTATCACTACCTAGTGATACACTGTCCAGATCTCAAGATGTGACTCAAAGAGAAGAGGATGATGATGATCCAGTGAACTTTGATTAGGTAATTACATTACCTAGATATGATTTGAATAATCTTATGCTAGAGAAAATGAAGGAATTGTAAATGTTGTTGAGTCATAGGGAAAAAAAAGAACAACTAAAAAGGGAGCAAAAGAGAAGACAAGTATTACATATTGTCAAGGATATCTTTACAGATGCTTTTGGAATTATAGATATAAATAATTAGCATACAATTTTGGAATAGCTTGAATATGTAGTTGATAGAATTCAACTAGATGATATAGAGACAAATGAGAAGTTATTACAATGGTTTGAAAGAATAATGATGCTTGAAGTATTATAGAAAGTCTTGGAGGAACTTGTATAGAGGCAAGCCAAGATTTCTACATATATTACACAATTGGAAACAATTTTGAAGACCATCAAAATTTCTTTATACTTGAAATTGTGTGATACAAATTTCTTTATAGAAGATACTACACAATCATTAGAGCTATTACATGTAGGCATTAATGAAAATATTATTACACTGGGAAAGAATGCAAGTTCAAGATCATCCTCTTACAATAAGCTAACATTTAATTAGAAGATGTTAGCCAAGCTCACAACTAAAGATGCAGAGATAAGGCATAAGTTGGCATTATTTCAACTTCAATTATTGCCACTTATAGAGATAATTCAAATGGTAATCTCTATTGCTAGAGATTTTTTGAAGAAAGAGACAAAATTTTCAAAAGTTGTAGGATTTATTGACCTAGCTGCCAAGCTAGAAATTCAATTTCAGATTTTGGAATAGGTTCATGATAGATGGAATAAAGGCTAAGCCAAAATTGTGGCAAGTCATCAAAAATTCTTTGAGAAGTTTCAACTCACCTCAAAAGCCCCATGTTCCATTAGTGATAAAAAAAAGAGGGATATTGATGAGATATGAGATTTATGAAAATGAAATAATGTGATAGGTGGAGCTAAGAAATAAAGAAGGAGCTATGAAGCATATATCAAATTGAACAAAAGTAGAATCAAATTTTTGTTTATAAGGGGAGAATACATTTTGGAATGAAATAATTTTATGAAAATGTGTTTTTGCCACTAATGTCAAAGGGGGAGATTGTTGATATCTAAGCCTATGTTGTTGATTAGTGTCCAAAAATTTAGTCATTTGCAAGGTCATCACTGCGACTGGGTTATCTAGTAAAGGGCAATTACTCAATACTTATACCAAGCAAGAAGGTGATTGCCAAGAATTGAGAAAATATGCATGCCAAGGAACATAGTACAAGCCAAGTAATATAATGAAGGCCAAGCAGTACCAAGCATATTGACAAGCCATTAAGAGCTGAGTAAATAGACATATAGAGTTTGAGTAACAAAATGAAAGTTTATGCATGATCAAGCGTCAGAGTATTCAAGTGCTAAGTGATTCTATTTTGATATGAGTGATTGTAATTGCACAAAATCATATGTAAATAGGTTTTAGCCATCATTTCCATGACATTTAATATTTGTAGAGATGGAATAGATGTATTTTATGTGTCATTATAGAAGCTAATGATCCCAAGGTGAACAATTCATACAACCAAAAAAAGAGATGCAAATAGAAAGCATTGATGAAGTTTAAGTCATCGATCAAGATTTGGAAACTTCATAGAACATCTATTTAAATAGGATTCTAACCCTATAATTACATGGGAAGGAGAGTGAAAGATTTCAAGTGTTGTTGTTGCGAGTTGTCACCCAGATGCGAATGCACAACTGAAAGAGTAAGATGAAGTTTCAAACACAGATCCAATCGAGGGAAATTAAAGCATTGATAGATTGAACAAAATTATTAGATCAATGATATAGTAAGGAGGAGACTAAATATCATCTTGCAGAGCATACCAGGGGTTAGGTAATAAATTAATTACTTGTGTCAGTGTTTTAAAACTATAGGTTCCAAACATCCAATACCAGAATACAGAATGAAGATAAACACCTAGGGGTCAGCTAATTCCCATATTCAACATAAATTCACTCAGATTTGGATCAACTTCAACAAAGAAAACAAGTGCTTTCTACCCTTTAGGCTCTATAGGGCCAAGGCGGGTGCACCTAGGGATTAGCTTCTTATTCATTGATATTGTTTTTAATTTTACATCCCTTATAGAAGAATAACGATCAAAAATCTTCTTGATGTTGTAATCAACCTTTTGAGTTACAACAACCAACTATAGAATCAAAGAAAGCTATTACAACAAGGGAATGACCAGAAACATAGCTCCTCATTATAGAAATTAAATGATTGATTTTAATTTAAAAGTGTATTGTACAATCAAATGACTATATCAATTTGTATCACAATTTATGAATAGTACCTTATTCATTATTATATAGAGTCATATTAGTAAATAGTTGACCTATTTAATTGACTTGTAATTAAATTTATTATCTGTTAACTCTAAATTCCATTCTTATCTAAAAACCCTATCAATTCATGGAAGCATTTACTTAATTCTTTGAATTAAAAGCAATAATGAATTAATATACAACCTATCCCAACTACATTAAATTAAAAGAAATTTGCTCATTCAATCCCAAAATTACAAGCACATGAAAATGAAGACGGAACTTAGAGACACATATATTCAAAATTTCTTCTTTGTATTTAAAATATTCCTTGGAAATAATACACTACTAATATAAGACTCAAAATATAACTCAAAATATGACAAATTCTATCATTCACTATTCATTGTGTATTTAGTTCACAAATTTGAAACAACATACAATTGGCACAAAAACTAGATCGACTGTTGATAGCATAAACACTAAAAATTATATAAGACTCAAAACCTCACTCCACATCTTGGAAATCATTTTATAAGTAAGGATTAAAAAAGCCTTCAAATGTGAGGACACATGTCAAAAATATGTTTGGAAGAAAGTATAGAGATATTTCAATATTTGTTATTTTACAAAACATTCTTTGTATCCAGAGAAAATTGGGGAAGCAATTGCAAAACTGGCAGGTGACACTTTCTCCAAGTATCTATAGCATTAATATGTTTTTATTTTAATAGCTTGTCACTTTCCTTACCTTTTCTTTACTCTTGTTTTTCTTTTATGCCTCTACCCATGACTTTAACTTTTCAATCACTACCCCCTAATGGAAAAGCCTATATTCCTTCTATAACTTCCTAGATGGCTATATCTGTGTCCACATCTAGCCAAGTGGCATCTATGATTCCATTTAATTGTTTAAGGAATTTTGTCAATTTGGCATCTATTATATCTCTAACCTTTTCTGTTATTTTTCCTATCTTTGACTCTAGTTTATATAACATATCAATTAAATCATACACTACTATAATGTCAGCTTCACCATTGTAGTAGGACACAAAACTAGAGTGATTTAGAATTTCAACAAAAGAGGATGACCATTCTAACCATTCCTTGACTCCTCCATCATTATCTAAAATTTTGGGTACAAAACTTGGTGTTCCTCTAGAAATTATTTTCATTTTATTTTGAATCAATTGTAACTTGACCACAAAGAAACCATTTAACTCTTTTACCTTGTGAATAAATTTTCTTATAGAAATAATTTTCCCTTTTGTTAAGTCCTTCTTCTAGGTAAGCTTGTGAACAAGGCTCTCAAAGAATTGGGTGTAGGGGCCCCATGTGGTGAATAAGGGAGATAATAATGCAATTTCCTAAGAGCATTGATACTTTTCCCCTTAGAACAAAAGATAATTATTATGCACATTTTGAGAAACTAGCTTCAATGAATTTATCTTGTGACAGCAAGTTCTTAATGGTTCTGATTTCTATCTCCTTACTAAACTCCAATTCCTCTTCATCACTAGCCATAGCTTGTTCTGTCATATCCTCTATCTTAGGTACATGACCCTCTATTTGTACACCCTTTTCTTTAATCTCTATAGCAGATTTTATAGTGTTTCTCAATTCTACCATTTCATTTTTCAGTTGGAGGTTCTTTTGTACTAGGACATAGGTTTTCTTCATTTCCTCCTCATATTTCCTCTTGGTCTTGATGTATAGGTCTCGTAGGGTCCTTCCATCTATTGTCCTAGGATATCAATTTTGTTCTTCCATAATAGTGATGGTAGAGTTTGTAACCCAGAAATCTAGCAACTTGAGGTGGAATGGATATTCCGAAATATTCCATTTTCCCTAGGGAATCCTTAATCTCAATGAGGGTGGGCTTCTAGTTTTCTTGAACCAAACTCCATATTTCCATGCTCTAGGCATCAAAGTTACATCCAAAACCTCTCAACTGCCCTTGCTGATTCTCATCTTCAGATGAGATTGTTCTTTCTTGCCTCCTCATTTGATCTAATAAGAATGAAGAACTAATATCCCATCCTGGGAAGATAATCACTCCACTCCTCTATATCATCTCTCTGGCCTCTCCTACAATTAGAGTCTCACTTGCAGGGTCATAATCTTGTAGCTTTTGAACCATTTCAGCTACTAATTCATCAAAATCACCTGGCTTCATCTGCAATGATATTTTATTCTACTTTAACTTAAACAAAAAACTTTTAAATTATTCAGTTTTGATAAAAAAATCATCACTCATGAATTCATTGGCCTCAATGTTTCTATCATTAATCATCTCAACTTGACGCTTTAACCTTTTAGCCCTTTGCTCATCCTCAGTGGCCTAAGCCATCAGATGATTTCTTCTTATAGTGTCAAAGTATTGACTATTCCTTGGTAGGATTTGCAAGGATTTCTCTTTGGCATATTGTGGAATTTCCACCATTTTTTGCTTTTTGCTCCTTGATTGAGCCTATTCTAAACTTTCTACTTGGTCTTCATCATCAATAACCTCTATAACAATATTCTACTTAGAGAACATAGGGTCTACTCTTTTTTTATCTCTTCTAGCACTTGAGATGAAATTTCATCAAAATTCTCAATGCATTTATCAAGCCTGGCCCAATAATCTATCTCTGGATAAAGTCCCTTAAAGGATGTATTGGCCTTTTTCATCTCTTATTCAAAAATTATTACATCCCTAAATTTTAGCATTCTCTGTATGTAGATATTCTCATTCAAAAAATCTACAATTATATCCTCTTCCCATTAACACTTTATTCAACGAAAATTATATCCCCTCATGTGTTTCAAAGCATTTCTAACTACATTATAGGGGTCATATGTTCTTGTGGGAATAGTTGGCAATATATAGCTTCTATGGAAAGCATCAATTTCCTCTATTACATTCTTCTTTATCTCAAAATCTCGTACTTCGGTCCATCTACACACAAATGTGCCCTTTTGATAGTTTGGCCTAGATATTATCTATTCAATGAAATTAGCTACCAAAAGACCTCTGCAAATCCTAGTCTCTCTAGAACATACTTTGGAAGGAGGTGGGGTGGCCAAGGGCATCCATAAAACCTAATAATAGTATAATCCTCAAAAAGAAAAATGCCCCCCAAGTCATTCCCTATCTATTTTCCCTCATCAAAACATAAGTTGGACTTAATTATCTTCCTAACATTTCTAGACATTCTTTCAACTATAGCTCCCAACATATCTAGAACAAGGTATACAAAATTGTTATAAAAGGACATAGCATTTGAATATGGGTAGAATCTTTGGCATACCCTTGTCCAGTGTTGCATAGGTAGTCTCTCTCCCCATTCCTTTATACTTTCAAAGAAGATTTGATCAAAGAATTGTACATTTTTGTACAAGATCAAATGAATTATTAGGCAGCAATGATGGAACATAAAGTTCTCCAGCTTTCCAACCTTTGTTACAAAAATTTCATCGTGAATTCTGGTGATGATGTATGTAACAAAATCATATCCCACATTTCTTTAGGGATCCTAAATATTTAATGCCATGATATAGTGTGCACCAGCAACATTCATGGTTCCATTTGAACCCAAGACATTGTTTAAGCTAAAGATAGTATTCTGCATATACCTTTGAAAGACTTCAAGAGGCATGAAGTCTTCTACCTCCTTCTTTGAAATCTATCCTTTCTCTTTCCTTGACATTGGGATATTTTTGGTCATAGCCCTACCCATGTAGAAGCTCTTCTAATTCTTGAAATTATCATTAGGCTTCTCTATGTCAATTAGAAATGACGTTGGACCTCCAACATCAAAGGCTTCAATAAATGTTTCTTTGTCCACTGCTAAGAGTATGCTTCTATCTTTCTTGTGAAAATCCTTGCTATCTAGGTTGTATGATTTTATAATTGCCTTGACTAGGTCAACATCCATAGAGACCTTAGGCATAATAAGCTTTCCCAAATTCCTAGTCCAAGGGTTTGATATTGGGAAATTCTCTATCTTGTTTTAGAAGAACTAAAACAATTCACTTCCATTTCTATTAGGTACCTTTGCATCTTTACAAAATATGTAGGAATCTTTGAATGCATGGTCATTCGCAGATTTAAGATTGAATGAACCTGGTAAAATGTGAAACCATTCATCTACAAAATGGCTAGGGATCTTTTCCTTTACTATAGGTTCTTCTATTTGTGCTTGTGCAATCAGTTCACCTTCCTTTTGTGCCATATCTTCAACAATTCTACACTCTATAGACTTAAATTTTCTTAAATTTGCTTTGCAACTCAAACTCTACTCTAAAATTTCAAACAATTATGTAACAGGTAATGGAAAAACTCATTCTTCTCACAATTTATCTATTTCTATAAATGAGAGTGTGGCATTAATGACATTACAACTAACATTCTTGAAATCCTTTCAGTCCTTGAAAAGCTGGTGATGTCTTCACTTTTTCACTGTTCATACTTCCAACTCATATTTATTTTTCTAGGTTAGATATGGCCATTTTAAATGTGTTTTATGCTTTAAAATAAAGGTTGTGAAGAAGAAATTCCTTTTTATCTCTTCTTCACCACAGTTTCTTACCTTTCTTCATTTTTGGCTGCAACCATGCAAAGATGGTTATCTTTATTGCTTCACAATGTTGTCACTTGAATCCCTAACTATTATGTTAACATTTTGATGTTGTGCTTCAAGCCATTTGCCTCTTCACAAATCTATTTCCTTATTGACCATGTTGACCTACAAGACTATGAATTTTTCATTCAAGCCTTAATTGCTTCATCACAACTATTTTCTTTTAGATTTTATTGATTGTAGTAAAGTAGCGATGACTAAAATATTAACCATGTTCTCATCTTCACAGCATTAAAACTAACTGTTATAATCATCATGCGAAGTGGCTAAAAGGAATGCTTAAACCATTTCCCAACTTCTCAATAGTTTACTGCTTCACTTTACTAATCATGGCAATCAAGAGAAATTGTCTTTTTAACATCTCTTCATAACATCAGTGTTCTTAAATAAAAATATGACTTAAGCCTTGTGAACTAGTGAAAGCCTTCATGCTGACCTTTTTGTAACTTCTACATGGTTTAGGACTTAACATTTTTATAACTTGTGATTTTGTGATGACTCAAACCTTGACCTTGTCATCTCTTCGTAATCACTAGATATATAGTTCTTTTAAACTAGGTGAGATTTTGATAGCTACCTTGATTGAATGCTATTTTGTTTCATGTCTTCGTGACCAAAGAATTTGACTACAACTCAAACATTATGATGGTGCGATAGTTATTTCATTTAACTACTAAATTCTATTCGCAGCTTTGCAAATTAAAACTCTAACTCATAACTAAACCCTACAAAGCTATGATAATGAGCTTTAGCTACTTTTCTACCTTGACCTTCAAGTCTAGTTTAACCACATGTCATGAAGTGATAGTGTTTAAAATTTAACTATCCTGGTTAATTTTCACACTTTCGTAGCTTGAAAAATCTTAACTTCTTTGCCACCTACAATGTTGCAATAACCATTTTGAAGTTAATTATTACCTTTTTCACAACCTCACAACTCTAGAATTCAACTCACCTTATAACCTTGTGAAGCCATGACTATAAACCATCGTATCTTCACAATTGTAACCTCAGGTTACTATTAACTGCTAGTGATATTGTAGTATCCTAGACTTTGAATTTTGTGGCTACCCTTCATATCATTGTGACTTAAAATTCTTTAAGCTAAAATTGAGTTGTGATCATGTGATCTCTAATGAATCACTCCTTCACAACCAAAGCTTGAAGGTTAGCACTAAAACTTGCAATGTTACGATGACCTTTATCTTGATGGATTTGCATCCTCCAAAATATTTAGTGATCATAATGGAGCAATGTTGTGATCTAAACAATATCGCAACATTGCAACTTAAAGAAATTTAAACACATGACTTTATAATATATGAAAATGATCAATGGACTTAGGGATATAGAAATAAACGTATAACCAAAGTTTTTTTTGTATCTCTATTTTATACTTGCATGTCATTTTATGAATAATTCATCAAAACATAAGACACAACTATTTTCTAGGATTTTTTAATGAGGATGACAACATTTTTAGAAACCCGAAGCAACTAAAACATACTCTCTTTTTGTTTCTCACAAGATATCACAAAATTTTTTAGCTAGGGAAAAATTAGGCCATCAATGACTTTATTTGGGGATGATGGATAACTTGTATCCATGCAAGAATCTAGAATCTTCAATTTAAGAAGACTACATACATGACAACATATGACAACTTTGGAGAACAACACCCAAAAAATACGGGAAAATAATAGAACAAATAGGAAAAACTAGATTGTACAAGGATTTATATATGGTACAAAACTTAACTAATGTTCATGAAAAGATAAGCATTTCAATAGAAATACTTCTTCAAGAATTGTCCATGAACTGGCAATTCAAGAATATCACTGAGAGTTCCTTTAAGATATAATAATCTTCACCCCACATGGATTCAACTGGATAAGGACCTAACCAAATAGGGTCAAATTCACCATGTTTTCCCTTATCTTAAATTCTTGCATTTCACATTAAAACTAGGTTCTTAGGCTCAAATTTCCTTGCTAATGCCTTTCTATCATATAAATGTTTTGTCTGCAACTATAGTTTTATATTTCTAGTAGAGGCTTCTTTCTTGGTCTCTGTCAGTCCTTCCAATTTATTCATTATTTATTGCATATTATCTATAACATCATCATCATACATTTGGATATACTTGTATAGGGATATCAAATTTTTTTAAAGCATCCTTGCCTGGATTCCATATACTAGGTCAAAAGGTGATACACTTATTTCCTTCTTGACAGTTATTGTTTCAACTCAAACTAGTGAATGCAACTTGGAATCCCATGCCTTTTTATTATTATCCAAAGTCCTATTAATGACTTTCAACAAACTTTTATTTGTGAATTCAACTTTTCCATTCTCTTGTGGATGATAAGGGGATGATATTGATTTGGTAATACCATACTTGTCACAAAACTTCATGAATTCTTTTGATCTGAAGCACATTGCATTATTAGGCACAATTTTTTTATGACCCTATTTTATACTTACATGTCATTTTTGTTAGAGAAAAAGGATAATTTCATTTCATTTATTAAATTTCCTTTTCTTACTTCTTAAGATTTTTCTTTATGCATTTTTAAGCTTTCTCTATTTAATAATTATTTAATAACTATTAAATAGCTTTCACCTTTAGGTTACCCTTTTCAATTTCAATCTCTATGTATAAGGATTGATCTCTTTTTAATGAATCTATTCTTCATCTATATATACAATTTTTTTGTTTTTAGATCAAACCCTTGCCTCTTCTTGTATTTTTCTTCTCCATGATAGGTCTTCTACATGCACATATTCTTGGGCTTGATGGATTTGATTTGCATATTTGCTCAAATCCTACATGGTATTATAGCTAGATCTATTGTAGCTTGTTTGGTATTTGGAGAAAAATGGAGAACAAGGGTTTGACAGATCAAATTTGGAGATTTCTAGGTATTTCCTAAGAAAATAGGGGGATGACTAATTTTCAAAGTAGTCTAAGGCCAAATAGACCTTACAGATGGATCTAGAAGGCATCAAAACCCCTGTTTCCATATAAAGTTTGTTTATTTTGGACAACATTGATCCCAGAGGCAATTTTTTTGTTTGGTAGAGCCATATGACCTTTGCATTCACTTTGAGGTAGAAAATTTTGCAAAAACAAAAAAAAAAAAAAATAGAAAAAAAAGTTTTAAGGCCATGGTGTTTAATTAACCACTAGCAGTGCCACTGCGATCATCGCTTAGTGGTTTGCTCTGTGGCTCCATAGTGCCCCGCAGTAGCTCTACCCACCAACCTCCTATGTGTGGCCCTCCGCCCACCCCTCTACCCAATTGTTGCTTCATCAAAAATGGGGGGTTGTTTGAATTTTTTTAAAATAAAATTTATATAAAAAATAATAATTTTTATGCATTTCCATGGGCCTTGTTGGTTTTTTCTCTGTAACTTGAGCATATGGATGTAATTTTTCAATTTAAAAAATGTGCTAGAAAACTAGTTCTGAGATGGAGGCATTGGTGTAGGTGTATTTTGGTTTTGATGTAGTTTGGTTGCTTATTTTGGCATTCAAAGCTAGATGTTCAATTTTTCACTCTAGAGGGCATACCTTGAGCATCCCACCTCCATTCTTTGAAAACATGACATTTTTGGAAAGTTGGTTCTGTCTACTTTTTAGAAATACTTTAATTTCTTCTAGACTCTACTCCATGCTCTTTCTATCATGTTTTTTGCCTTTTTTCTCTATGGTGGATATCTTGGATGTTTTAGGTTCAGGGATCATTTTCATGTCATGGGATCTCTTCTTTTGGGTTGTAATATTTTTTGTATCAGCTATTTGCCCATTCTAATCATTGATGATATCATTTGTAAGAATTTTTATGCAATCACATTGAGATAAAGTGCCATACTGCATTTGTATTTTTTTTTCAGTTGTTTTCCTTGTTTTTCCTTTTGATTCAAGTAGTGTCATCTAAGGACACTTGTATAGATTACTATATTCTTGGGATTCATTATATCTTGTACTCTATTATACATGTACTACTCTAATAAAGTGCCATGGGGGGTTGAAATTTTCCATGATCTTCCTTTGTCTAGTGAGTGTCCCTTCCAAGACATTAGCCTCATGACATGTCTGAGATTGATCACCTCAGTACACACTTATGTACTCTTTTGAGCATCTTGATCATGGTTACTTGACTTGAAGTTCTTTTTGGCCCACCTTTTTAGCTTCTTGTCACCTGACACTTGTTTGCATTGGGTAGGGGGTTCTTCTATTGTTTCTAATGCTTCCTTGGTTCATTGGAGTGACCTATGTATTTAGTATTTGATCCTACATACTAGGCGATTGTAATGGCTAGATACCTATGCATTTCAGTGAGATGGATCATCTACCAAATAGATACTCTTCTTTTCTTTTTCATTCCTACTTTGGTTGTAGCCTTCCTTGGTTCAATTGCTCATATTTTTAGGCTTTGGTGTTTTATGACATTTACATTTTTGAGTTTATTTGTTTGCCTTTGTTTGCCTCCTGATTTGATGTAGGTTATAGTCTTGTCTACCTGTTCAGGTTCTATTTCAGAGCAGGCTATATAGGTCACCAGTTTCTTTTTTATAGAGTTTTCAGCTTCTTCATGCTTTAGTGGTTTTCTTCATGATCTCTATTTGTTCCTATTTTCTCGAACATTCCTCTAGTTGGAGGCTTTTGTAGTCCTTCACTAGATTTTTTAGCTATCTCTTTTTGGAGTAGGATTTTTCCCACTTAGTTTTCTCCATTTCTCTATTTCATAGAGATTTTGTTATGATTGGGTACCTCATTAGGCATTGTTGGTACGACCCAAGTTTTCTTTCAGCATTGCATTATAGTTTCCTTGCTCTTTCTACATTGTTTGTAGCTGCATTGTTCGTCATCTTAAGGGGGGTGCTAGAGAAAAAGGATAATTTCATTTCATTTATTAAATTACCTTTTCTCCCTTACAATTTTTCTTTATGCATTTTTTAGCTTTCTCTATTTAATAATTATTAAATAGCTTTCACCTTTAGGTTACCCTTTTTGGGTTTCTTATCTCCTTTTATAAGGATTGATCTCTTTGTAATGAATCTCTTCTTAATCTAAATATACAATTCACATGTTTTCAAATCAAACTCTTGCCTTTTTCTTCTCCATGACAGATTTTCTACATGCAAGTATTCTTTGGCTTCATGTATTTGATTTGCATATTTGCTCAAATCCTACAATTTTATGAATAATTCATCAAAACATAAGACACAACTATTTTCTAGGGTTTTTAATGGGGATGACAACATTTTTAGAAACATAAAGTAGCTGAAACATACTCTCTTCTTGATTCTCACAAGATATCACAAATTTTTTTAGTTGAGTAAAAAATTAGGCCATCAAATTATTGATTGAGACAAGGTAAATCTCTTAATAGAGTGATCCTAATAGGCCTATGTAAATATTCTAATAGAGTCCTTAATTGTGAGTGTAAAATCATTTAACATGGTGAGACCTAATAGTCTCTTAAGATTTTTTAACATGGAAAACCCCTCACCGGGTAGATCATATCTTATGATCAAACATTGTAACCTTAATAGCTTAATGTTATTGCTGCAACAATGAAGATTTGTAGGTTTAATTCCCACTGCATTTTTACCTTCATCTTGAAGTGTTTCTAGGTTACCAAATCATTCTGTTATGTGTCAAAATTTTATGGATGTGATGCATTTCATTTGTGTTACAAGATTTAAGTTTTAATGATAGATTTGTGAGATGAATTAAGTATGAATTTATATTATTGGTTTTGAAGCTAAAAGTTTAAGACCCTAATTTACCCTCCCACAACTCGGTATCTTGTTTTCCATATACTTATTCCAACAATTCCTTGGAATTTTTAATATATCACTTGACTTAACTTAACTTTCTTGACATAAACAATAACCTTTCTTTATCAAAGTCTATCTAATCAAATGTTTATTGTAACTTCTTTTTCATAACACAACCTTTCCTCTAGGTGCTTTTGTTATGAGAAATTTCTCAAATCCTCTTCATCAATCAATAGATGTGACATCAATGATAAAACACATCACATTGTTAAGGATTTCAGAGTAACTTAGAGAATTTTAATGCACTACTATTGATAATGAAATTAAATTCTTTGAGACTTTCATTGTTAAAACATTTTGAGAGTAAATCTCTACATAAAAAAATATTGTCTTTTATATTTTGGATGCAAATCAAAAGGAATTATAATCTGGCCTTTAGATAGCTATTGAGAATAATGAGTTTTGGCATAACCATAAGCTACCAATTTCACTTCTTAAAACCTTGGAAGTGTCTTTTGTGACTTTAGACTACAGTTCATTGTATTTGGTGTTGTTGGTGAGGAACCACACATTGGTATTTTGACTTATTTTTCTCTTGATAAGCCAACTATGATTTAATGTCTTGATGATAAGAAGTTAGAGTTTTAGGATAGTGACGTAGTTCTTTCTTCTGAAGTAGTCAGAAAGAGTGCATATCCATATTCATTGGAATCCCTTCTAGTGTACCCATTTGGTGTTGAGGATGCAACACCTTTAAACTATCATTATGATGCCCAAATATGTGTATTTAGAAGAGATATGCATAAAATCTTGGAGGATGCTAAAGTGTTTGTTGTTGCTGCAAGTGCTCTTGGGTGCAAGCTTCTACCAATTTTGGTGCTTATGGAGGTCTCCTCTAGAAAAAAAGGAAAGTTGACCATAATAGATGATGATGTTATTGAGAAGAGTAATATTAGTCTATCATTTCTCTTAATAGATTGAAACATCATACATGGAAAATAAACAATGGAAGCATCTGGAACAAGGTCAATCAATCCACAATTTAAGGTGGAGGCATTACAAAATCATGTTAGTGCAAATACTGAAAAATATTTTAGTGATGCTTTCTGTGATTACCTTTATGTTGTTTTGAATTCATTGGATAATGTAAATCTTAGGCTATATGTAGATTCAAGGTATGTTTAATCCTTTACTAGAGTCAAGAGCTTAACATAGAGAACTATGGAGCATTGAGAGATCCTCTAGAAAAATAAGATGTTATGTGTACAGTTCATTCATTTCCACACAATAATGATCAATTTCTAACTTGGGAAAGGTCCAAGTTTAAGGGTCTTTTAGAGAAAACACAATATGAAGTTAATACTTTTCTTTCAAGACCAGAGGAGTACACATGAGAAAACACTAGAATATTTGAACATAGTACATTCAGATGTTGAGTGTGGTTGAGGTAAAACAAAACTAAAAGCATGTCATCATTTCCTACAAATCCATTTAGGAAAACCTAATTCTTACAATAAGGTTAGGAGTTTGACACTAAAGAAATAAAAATAATAAATAAGAAAAAAAATCATAATAATAATAATAATTAAGTTGGGTGGAATAAATAATAATAACAATTTTTACAAAAATAGTTGTTATTAATACAATTAAAAGTTTTTTTTCATAATAATATTTTAATCATAATAAGATGTTTATTATTATTAAATTATAATAATAAGATTTAATAATATCATATAATGCTATTTTATTTATTATGTTTTTAACAGGAAAATCTTTATTTTGTTATTATTTATTAAGTTTTTAGAATAAAATCTTTAATTTTCCTTTTTCCAAAACATAAGAAGAAAAATAATACAAAGACTACAATTAGTATAAAAAAATGAATACTAATAATAAATATTAGTAAAATAATAGTTATTATAGTTATAACTATATATTTGAGAACAACAAAAAAGAATAAGAAAATAATAATAAGGATCAAATATTCAAACTACTCCAATAAAAGCACGATTATCCATTTAAATGTTTGAGCCAATCAAATTTTACATAATTTTTTTATTAAAAAAAATTAGTTAAGAAATTTGCATTTATACGTTCATTAACAATTTTTTTAAACATCAAAAAACATATGATTTATGATTGGTTATAAAATAAATTTACATTTATACTTTCATTAACAATTTTTTTGAACCTTAAGAAAAAAATGATTTATGATTGTTATAATTAACTATTTAATCACTATTTAAGTTGTTATGGTTACCTATAGTTCTAGTGCAGGACAAGAAGTAATAATTGCTTATATGCTGAAAAAATACTGAAATAATATTTTCTACTAAATATATTCTCTTATCATTTTATACAAAGGATTGAATTATTATTTTTTCTCCCATTATTTTTAATTGGTATTTGAGGTAAAGTGTAGGTTTTATTTTTTCCCTGCTAAAAGTGTTTTTTTCTTGTGAGGTGAATGGTTACAATAACAAATTTCGCTTTCTGAAATCATGTTTCCAAAACATAGTGATAAAAGAAGCCTATGTTGCTCAGACTAAATGAATTTTTTAGTGAGAGGACGGATTATTGTTCTTTAATTCTAATCAAAGCAACTTTCTTCAACCCAACCACCCTAATTTATGGTATACATTTTCTTCCAAATCTCGTACTATTGGCGACTCCTCCTTAAGATAGATCGTAGAGTTTTAAGGCTTCATCATTCTAACACGAATTGGTATTTTGAACTTTATGAATTGAAGAACACTGCCAATAGTAGAAACGAACATGAAATATTACTATCATGACTCTAAAAATTCTTATCTCTGATGAAAAGATCTTTGAAATCACCTAGTTGCCTGTTTACGAAATGCATTTTGATATATTATAATCAAGTAAAACTAAATTACCACCTATTTGAAATCTATTTTATCTGTGCCTAGCTTAGTCATTTCATCTGCAAAGTTCATTTGTTAAAAGTGTCTGCTAAAGGAACTTTAAAAGCTCTAATAATGTTTTGCCCGGAATTGAGTTTAGTCTTCAATTCAATATTTTAATCTCAATTGCACCTTCAAAAGGTTTAGGTCTTGACATATTAGAATCCCTTTAATTAGTGCTTTAAATTCTATAATATTTTTTGTTTCTTGATCTAAAGATTTGACCATTTTGATTATACATTAGCATTAAAAGAATGGATAACACAACTAGCCCCACAAGTACCAGGGTTTCTTTTGATTATCTTCATCGAGATTTAACTTTTACAAACCCCTCATTAGGAAGAGACCATTTTCATTGATCCCTATTTGATTGGTTTATCTTACCTCCAACATAAATAAATAACCTGTAAACCAAACCATCTCCTCTTATTCTATCATTCTAACTGTGATAAAACTAAAAAATTGAACCAAATTCTACTCATGACTCCACAATTTCTTATTCATTCTTATTCATTAAGAAAATTGAACCTTGAAATATTATGTGATATGAATCTTTTTGTAATTCTTATATCAAATTGAGATGGATAAGAAATCTATAAAGGGCCAAAAAGGTTAGAGGTAAATAACTTGTGTTGGCCTTCAAATGTACTAAGAATATCATTTGGAAGAGTTGTAATCTAATCTAGTTTAGCACATATGTACTGCAAAGTTATGAGCATAAGTGTCATTCAATAGAATGTAGTTCATTAATTCTTCACCATGCTGGCACAATATGCAAATAGAGACTTTTATATCTAAGTTTCTTAAACCATTCTTGAGCAAGAATCCTCCACTGAGTGGTAGCCCGAGATGAACTACCTAATTTTAGAGAACATATCTTATCCTAACACAAATTTAATGGAGAGATGCTTTAATAATATGTTATTTTGCTACTAATGACCATATTTGGAATTGTACTTTTTCAATTTAGCTCAAATCTATATGATATTGTCTACTTGATTTTGGAATGATAATGATCTATTCTTAAGAATATTCTGAATAAGTAAAACACCATCTCTTGATACATGAATATCTTTAAAGGATTTTTGTTTCCATCCCAAAGAGGGGTCTAAATAACCAAATGTTACATAATCTTTGGTAAATGGAATTGATTAATATTCACAAATTTATCTAGTATTGGTTGTACCCATCATTTTGTTTATATGTAGATACACTTCCATTGAATCCACCCAAAACAATGTCTTTATACAATCTACTACATCCAATATCTTCATAAATTGAAATTTTTTTTATTAAATGCTCAATTAGGCCCCATTTTTGTCTTTTAGTAATTTAATGTTTGTTATGTTTGGTCATGCTATGACTACCTACACTTTAAGCTTTCTTTCCTTGTTTCCAATAACCAATTTCAAATTTTGCATGTTTTGCTAACACAAGGATTCTTTGGTCATCCTCTTCTCTCATATTTTTCTTGAAATTTGAATTAGGGATACATCTTGTGGATGAAGTGATATTTCTAAAAAAATTCAATCGTCCTTCAATTTTTGAGCTCTAAAATATTGAATGGTAGAAAATAAACCTATCTAGTCTTCTTCAATGGAGGAAGTGTCTCTCCCATGGTGGTCAAGATGAAGATCCTCCATTTACATCCATCCCATTCTTGAAGAAAAGAGTCCAGTATGAGTGAAAATGTGAGCCTCTAAACCTCACACACACTTCAATGTGGTCATTACCTATGAAGTCATCCTAGAATGAACATTGAATTGTTCATCCAAAACACTCGACACTGTGACCTATTGCTTCATATCTAAAGGGATTTTTCATGTTCAATGTCCTCAGATTTGAGGTATAGGAAACCAGAACCTCTAAGAATGAAGGATTTTGAATGCAATTAATCTATGTGATATGCAATTATTCTATATGAAAGATGCAATTAATCTAAGAACATGTAAATCAAACTAGATTAACCATATGCATTTTTAAGAACTAGATGAGATTAAGCTAAGAATGTAAACATATGGGAATATGTGAGCTAAAAGTGAATATAAAATGCGGCAGTGATTTGATAGCAATAAAATTCAACCCCTTTAATGAAGAATTATGAGTTCCTTAAATAGAATTCTTGGAATCTATCCATGGGTGAGATCAAATTGGATCAACAGTTGGGATTGAAGGAAAGATTCAGTTAAAATGGAAACTTCCTTGTGCAGGTGAAGCGAACTATTTCTAATCTAAGTGTGATGAGCAGTTAACTGAACTTGCCATGGGTGTGAGATTAAGTTAACTAGATTGATTCCAATTCAAGAGAGAGCTCACTCAAGGTTTCCATTTAGAGCTAAAGACTAGAATTAGGAAAGATATTTAATTTTATAAAATAAGATATGACCTCATAAATACCTTTTCTATTTAATTAAATAATCACATTCAATTAATTAAAATAGGCATATTTATTTAATTAAATAAATTTATTTCCTTAGTATATTAGCCTTAGGACATAATTTAATTTAAGTAAAGTATAAATGCTTAATAATTTAATTAAATATTAATCAATAGGTGTTGATGTGACTAACATGAGTAAATACTATAGGAATTAAATAATAAGCATGATGAATGTAGATTAGGGTTTTCTGCATTTGACAATTAAGTCAAGTAGCGATAATCAGAATGAGATTTTCCTATTAGAATAGGTCTTAGGATTGGTCAGAATAGACCCGAATTGGTATAATGGCAATGAGCCAATATTATGGTAATACAAGTCCCTCAAGCATAACAACATTACAAAAATTTGAAGAGTCTTCATTGGATCTATGTATTTTTTAAATGCATCCTTGGTTCTTCTTTATATTTGAAAATTCAAAGGCAACACATAATTCCATATTTTAAGAAACATACAAGCATCTTCATACACAATACGATCTTAATATAGCTTTTTGGAGGTATATACCTATACGAATTATATCTAATATTTACCTTACATTTACATACTTTATTTTTATACAATTTCATTTTTATTTCAAGTTTAATTCCATACCAAGGAATTTGTTTCTAGAAACCATTGGAAAAAATAGTCATCATGATAACTAAGAGGTTGGGGGCAGGGGGGGGGGCCCTGTTGTGAATCGGTTATCCAAAAATTAAAATAATTATCTTCTCTAAACAAACTTAACAATTCAACCAAAGCAAACAATAACAATAATAAGATGCACATAGACAATTACACTAGATATGTTAAGTAGGGAAACCCTTGATCAGAGGGAAAATCCTAGTGGGAATGATGCCCACAAGATGATGTACTAATCTAAATATTCCTTGTAAGAGGGTGGACCTTGTTAGGAGTATATTAAAACATTTTTCACATAGAGTCCCTTTTAGGAGACTTTGAATCCATGTTAAGAGATTCCAACCCTGTTAGGAGCTGTCCTACAATGTATGCAAGATGCGTAAACATGCAATTTCAACTACAAGAAGAGCTCATTGCTCAAACACGCAATTTACTATTATGTTCTTCTTTCCTTTGTTCTATCAACCAAACCAAACACTGTAAGACCTTGTAAACTAGTTCATGAACCCTGATCCTAATATTACTCCTCAGATCCAAATATCAAACCTCGAATAACACAATAGAACCTTGTCAATGAAGTTTCTTTCACTTCTGCTCTACTCTACTCAACTTCACATTCCACTCTCTCTACTGCTTACAAATTATTTCTTCATATCATCCACATAGTTAGCATGAAAAAGGAAAATGTCCTTCCTTTATATCAAATCCATAAAACAATTCTCTGATTTTGCTATTAGACCTTCTCAATTAATATTTATAGGACCACATTAAGAACACGTTACACTTAGTGATAACATTAATCTTCTGTCTTGCAACTTGAATAACCTTTTGTACATGTAATATTATGATGAGCAAGCTTAACCACATCATCACCAACATGTCTTCTACAAATCATCAACCTAGATTCTCAAAATAAAAATTTTGCTAAGAGATATAACAAGTTTACCAGAACATGCCTCTGTAAACTCTATCTCAGAATAGACATCACCAAAACTTACATAACTTTTTCTAGACTTATTATTTTTTCATTCAACATTAATTCCATATACTAGATACTCAAAAGTAACTCTCATAATCTTGGATAGTGAGAATACTTAACTATCTATCCACACCAACTTGATCTTTCTGTTGTTCTTTTGTTAGATACCATAGAAAATTGCTATGTTGACATGAATGAAAAACTCAGTCATGAATGTAATATATCATCATAGTAACATATCTACAATACTCCCCCATAGGAATATCATCAACATTCATGCTTCCAACAATCTCCCCCTTTCGCATTGATGGCAACATTGATAAAAAAATCTAGTTCCAAGAATACCAATTGTAAAAGACTATTAATCTTTCTTTTCAAATCCTCTCCATCAATCATTCTCCCCCATTGATATACCTCAATATGATTTCTATCAAATTCTCATTTCATGTTGTACTTCTTCTTCTTTCTTATATTTTCTTTTCCCATGATGTTCTTCCTCATGATCTTCTCATGATGTTTTTCATGCCAAACTTATCCCCCATTGACATCCACGATAAAGGTTTCAGCAACCATCAAACTCTGCAATAACTGATTCTTACTAGGTCAAGTGTCCAAAGACACTGTTCAAAACAACATCCAACAAGAGTCCTAGATGACTCTATCCATCATAGATACTCCCCCACATTGGACGCATCAGTATTCAGTCCAAAAAAATAATGGTGCACTATTGCACTGGACTGATGCACTCTTGCATCTTCTACTCTGATATAGGAAGGGGTATAACCCCTAACATACCTCGCAAATACTCAAAAGTCTCTTTGGAAAGAGGCTTAGTGAATATATCTACAATATGCTCTTTAGTACTCACATACTCCAATTTGATTTCATTTTCTACAACTTTCTCCCTCAACATGTCATAGTTAATAAAAGTGTGCTTGGTCTTTCAATGCGACACTAGATTCTTAGACATATTTATTGTGCTTGTATTGTCACAATGTATGAAAATAGGTTCACTAAATTCTATGCTTATATCCTTCAACATATGCTTCATCCAAACAAATTGATTGCAACTGATTGTTGCTGCAACATATTTTTCCTTTGTTGTATTTTGTGATGTATAATCCTGCTTCTTGTTCAGCCAAGAAACCAATCTTCCTCCAACAAAGAAGGCTCCACCACTAGTTCTTTTTCCATCATCCATACCACCTACCTAATTAGCATCAGTATAAGCACTTAGAGTAAAATCATTAGAGTTATCATACCATAATCCAAACTTTGATGTTCCTTTCAGATATCTAAATATCCTTTTGACTACTGCATAATGTGCTTATCTAGGATCAACTTTGATTTTTGCAACAATTCCAACTACATTTTCTATATTTTGCCTTGTGTGAGTTAGATATTGTAAACCTCCAATCATAGATCTCTACTTCTTCTTATCAATAGTAGGTGTCTCATCCTTTGTAGAGAACTTGTGTCAAGTTACCATAGGTGTTCCAATAGGTTTACATGTTTCCAAACCAAACCTTTTTCATTAGATCCTTCAAATGCTTAGTCTGAGAAATAAAGATTCCTTCCTTATTTTGTACAATCTGTAATCCTAGAAAATATTTCATTTCTCCTATCATACTCATTTCAAATTATTTCTTCATTTCTTCTACAAACTTTTCACTTTCCTCATCATTTCCTCCAAATATGATATCATCAACAAATATTACTAAAATCATCAAACCATCATTAATTTCTTTCCAGTAGAGATTACTATCTACCATACCTTTTCTATATACAAGCTTTGTGAAATGCTTCTCCAACCTCATGTTCTAGGTTCTTGGTGCTTGCTTCAAGCCATACAATACTTTCTTCAATCTGCATATTATGTTCTTGTCATCTATTAAAGGACAACCTTTAGGTTTTTTGTATACCTATTGTTCAAGTTCTCCATTCAAAAATGTTGACTTGACATCCATGTAATACACTTTGAATTTCTTTTGTGTAGCATAGGCTAAGAATAATCTTAGTACTTCTATTCTAGCCATAGGAGCATGGGTCTCATCATAGTCTATTCATTCTTGCTACGAGTAACCTTTACATATCAATACAACCTTGTTCCTTACAACTTTGCCTCGCTCATTCATCTTGTTCCTAAATACCTATTTAGTTCCTATCACATTCTTGCCTACTGGTCTGGGGACCAATTCACATGTCTTATTCTTTACTGTCTTTTCTAATCCCTCTTTCATAGCTTGTTTCCAATAATCATCTTTACATTCTCCATTTTCATTCTTAGTTTCAACTTGAGCTATCAAACATAGTTCTTCATTGACTCTACTTCTTGTCAACACACCTTTATCTTTTCTTCTGATGATCTACTCAAATATGTGATTCTTTATCATATTCTTTCCCAAAGTAGGAGTTTCTATCTCAACTCTTGGCTCTACCAAAGGTTCTGATCTTTGTTCCTACCTTGGCTCTCCTTCATTCTGCAAATAATTGTTAGTCTCAACAAATACTTCATCATTCCTTGGTTTAGAAGCAACATCATCATTTGAATTGTAATCAATCATTCTTTCCTATATCCTAAATTTCTCATCAATTCTCACATTTGTACTTTCCATAATAATCTTAGCTCTCAGATTATAACATCTATAAGTCTTTCTTTTCAATGAATAACCAAGAAACATACCTTCATCACTTCTAGCATCAAACATACTGATGTCATCATCTCTTTTGATATAACACTTACTACCTAAAATTTTTAATTACTTAACTATAGGTGAGTAACCAAATCATAGTTCATAAGGGGTCTTGTTTATGTCTTTCATGACTTGCACTCTGTTCATAGTGTAGATTATTTTATTCATAGCTTCTCTCCAAAACATCTTGGATACATTATTATCAACTAACATAGCTCTTGGTTCTTTTGTAACTGATCTATTTCTTTTCTCTGCTATACCATTATGTTCAGGGGTCTTCAACTCAATGATTTCTTCTATTCTAGAATAAGATCTATGTTCTTCAATATGATTCCCAGGTAGGTGCAAGGAGTTAGGTTTCACTTTTGGGAAAAAAGTGAAAGTGTTTTTCCCATTTTTGAAATTTCTTGTCAATTGGTGTCAAAATTTCATGCATTTAGAGATTGAATATAAAAAAATTTTTAGGAATAAAAATTATAGTGTTTGGAATCTACATTTTGAATATGTAATTTATTTGTGTACCCATATGATAGATTTTGTTTTTGGTGTGGGTCTTTTAAAACCACTTTTTCAAAATGTCTATTTTAGGACCATACCACACTCATGTACAGACACCATAATTTGACACAAATAAATCAATATTTGTAAATCCTATTAAAGGGAGTTACCTAATACACCTAAGATTGATGAAAATATTTTTCCTTAATTTTTTATTGAATAATTTTATTATTATTAATTATTAATTGGCTATAAAGGTAAATTTTAAAAGCTCTCATCTATGAACACCATAATTTGATCAAAATTTCTCTTTTTTCAAAAAAAAAAATTATAACCTCAAAAGAATTGTATGTAGATTGATAACATATAAATTAATTTAAGAAAAATTATAAAATAAAAAAGTTATTAAAGTTTTAGCGAACTTCACTATTTTACATTTAGGTACCACCTTTCATTAAAAATAATGCACAAATAGTAAATAAAATTATAGCACTACAAAATTCATATTTTTAAAATAGGACAGTGAGAGCTCTAATGGGTTTTTGTTTCATAAAAAGTTTTTATCTGGAAGACCCTCTAAAAATTATGGCAAGACATAAATTTGTTAGTTTAATGCCTTAGTCAAATCTTGAGAGGTCAATGCATAGGCTTGGTCTCACCAAGCCTATCCCAAACCAAAATCTGAGGTAGGAGGAAAAAATCTTGCCCAATATTCTAAGAAATGGGATTTTTTTTAAAATAATGGGTGCCCATTTTTTAATTTTGGATCAGGCATCCAATCCTAAAATGGGTACCCATTTCTAAAAGAGTACGATCTCAATCTGCGGACTTTCATGGAATTGAGACCCAACTTCTTGCTTCTACACTCCCATTCTATAAATCATTAATGATAACTTCCACATTTTCAAGGTTAGCCTCTAGATCAAGAATAGTTACCAAGGCTATTTTATCTACTACTCCCATTTCCTTAACCAATTTAAGTTCATTATCTTTATCACAATCATTCAAGAATCTTTCCATACTTGCTTTAAATTTTCATCTTCATCAGAAAGTGAACTCTTTCTAGTTTTCCTTACTCTCTCTTAGGGCATGTAGATGAAAAATCACCAAACTCATTACATGTCCAACAAGAAAAAGTTTCCATACCTTTTGGCTCTCTTTTCATGAGATCAATACATTCCTTGATCTTCATATCTTTTTCAAATCTTGATCTATCTTTACTTGTGCCTCTATCTAGAAGCTCAGTGCTCAAATATGTACAAAGTTTTGATCCCTCACCAAGAAGCTCCATATTCAGGGTGTTCAAATTTCCTCCATTAGACTTAGGATTTTTTCTGAGATAACTTGTCACTGATCTCCCAAAGTTGTTAAGCTTTATCTTCAAGGACCTGATGCTCTAATACAATTTGTTAGAAACAATAGTCCACAAAGATAACTGAGGGTGTGAAGGATGGGGGGGTGAATTAGTTATCCAACAATTAAAACATTTATCTTCTTTAAACAAAGTTAACTATTCAACCAAAGTAAACAACAACCATAATAAGATGCACATAGACAATTACACTAGATATGTTAACTAGGGAAACCCTTGATCAAAGGGTAAAACCCAGTGGGAATGATGCCAACAAGATTATGTACTAATTTATAAATATTTCTTGTTAGAGGATGGACCCTTTTAGGAGTCTATTACAACATTTAGTGGTGCAGGAGCACCTAAAGTACAAGAACATGAGAAATTTAAGATTCCTTATTTCAAATATTTAAATCCATTTGAGTCATTTATGTTGTATTTGGGTCAAGTTGTAAAGTATATGAAGCCATTTTGTCATAAATTGTAAGCGTTGTCAATTTGCCCTAGTTGTCCTAGTAAGGTCATGAATTGGTCAAGAGGTCAAAATGTGTTTTTAAACCCAAAAAAGGGTTAAAAAATTGTAAATGGTGATTAATATTCCATCATGACATGTTTTTAAGGTTGGAACAAGGTTGTGAGGTAAAAATTTCTAAAATGTTGCAACTTTAAAACTTTGCAAAAAGTGCAAAAAAGGTAAAGAGTGTAATAAGTTGGTTCCAAAGTTAGTTGCAAAGTTTTGAACTATCAAAAATCACATAAAATAATTTTAATGGTCATTCCAAATCAATTAATGAGAATAAGGAGAAGAAAGAAACATTTTGGAGAATTTTGGTGTTTTCAACTATTGCTATTTTGATTGTTGTTTTGGATTTGTGTTCATTCCAAGCCTTGTATAGAAATGTACAGCCTAGAAACCATGTATAATCTATATATTTTGATATTTTTGTGAATTATTTTTCCTTTTTATTTTTTTTAGAGTAATTTCATGCAGTTTTGAGGAAGTTATGATCATTTTGGTGAAAGTTATTGTTTTCAGATTTGAGAACTCTTGCAAACAGTCATGTTGCAACATTTGGTATGAACACATATGGATGGTTCGTGAAGTCTAAATGTATTCATTGGAAAGATATGTGAATTAACTTAATTTTTCATTTTTTCTGAGACATTTTTATAAAAATATGTGAAAGTGATGAAGATTTGAGTGAAAACTGATTTTTAAATGTATTCAATGGAGTTGAAGGCAAAGATATGGGATTATATAATGATTTATGTATTGAAAAAATTAATTTCTTATAGTTTTGAAAACTAGACTCAAAAATTGATAATGTTGAATTGGTTTGGTATCATTTGAATTTTTTTTCTGAAAGATATTGGATGCCCTATGCAGGGTTACATATTTTACTTCTGGTTTTTGATAGATAAAATGGGTCTCGATGTAGACAACATAATTTGTAATTGGTGAATTATATTCTATTGAGATTTGGATATGTTTTAGTAGGTATAATTTTTTAAAACGACACTAGAGGAATTTTCAATAAGATATTTAGAACTGAAGTTATGAACAATAGAATCAAATATAGAGATCAAGTTATGTAAATAGAGAAGGGTTGATATTTTTGTGTCGAAAATTATTTTGTTTTACTTCATGAGATGCCTCTATTTAATGTAATTATTTAATGGATTTGGAAGGATCATCATGGATCCTACTAATCATTTGGTTTTGTATGATGCACTACATCATTTAGTACATAGAGTCCTCATTAGGAGACTTTGAATCCTTGTTAGGATATGTCAACCTCGTTAGGAGTTGTACCAACCCTTTTAGGAGTTGTAGTACAATGTATGCAAGAACTACAAGAAGAGATCACTGCTCAAACATGCAATTCATTGTTATGTTTTTATTTCCTTTTTCTTTTTAACTAAATCAAAGACTGTTGGACCTTGCAGACAAGGTCATGAACCTCAAATCCAAATATCAAACCTTGGACCACACAATAGAACCTCAACAATGAAGTTTCCTTCACTTCCACTCTACTCTACTCAACTTCGCATGTCTACTCTCTTTGTTCCTTACAAATTAATTCTTCATATCATCCACATTCTTATCATGACAAAGGAAAATTTCTTTCCTTTATATCAAGTCCATAAAACAATTCCCTGAGTCAACTATTAGAGCTTCTCAATTAATCATTTTAGGACCACATTAAGAACATGTTACACTTAGCGATAACATTAAGCTTTCACCTTGCAACTTGAATGAATTTTTGTACATGTAATATTATGATGAGTGAGCTTAGCCATGTCATCACCTACATGTCTTTTACACATCCTCAAGCTCGATTCTCAAAATAACAACTCTACTAAGAGATATAACAAGTTTACTAGAACATGCCTTTGTAAACTCTATCTCAAATTAGATATCACCAAAACTTACATAACTTCTTTCAGACTTATTATTTTTTCATTTGACATTAACTGCATATACTAGATACTTCAAAGTATCTCTCATAACCTCAAATAGTGAGAATACTCAACTAGTCATCCATACCAACTTGATATTTTCGTTGTACTTCTGTTAGATACTACAGAAAGTTTCTATGTTAACACTAATGGAAAAATCAGTCATGAATGTAACATATCATCATAGTAACATATCCATAATACTCCTCTATAAGAATATCATCAACATTCATGCTTCCAATAGAAACTACAAGATATGGTGGACAATGTGTTAATAAATTTAATTACAAGTGATAGAAATAAGACTTCTTTCGCACACTCTTCTTGGAATAGGATGCATTGGGTGACCTTTTACCTAAACAATAGATGAAAAATTTGTAATTGAGTAAAGTGAAAACTGATAGGAATAGGATGCCTTTCTCAGCCTCTCTCTAAGAAAAAGATTTGTTGAGTGACCTCTAAGGATGCTAAGTGTTTTATGTTATTTGGTGTATTACAAAACTTGTCATTTTTTCTTATTTTATCCTCTATCTTAAATTATTCAATCATATCTCTACAAGAAAATCTCATATTTACACAATATTTTTTTTATCATTTCTCTCTCCTTATATGAGTACTAATGGTTTTTATGGTGCACTAACAAAGAATCGGCTAGGTATTGCATTAGGGAGCTACTCTCGAACGCTTTGTTATTTTTTTACCACCTTTTTCTTAATTTATACATCCCAATAAATTTAATTTGTTAGGAGAAAATTACCATAAAATTCCACACCCTCAAACTTTTAGAAGTATTTGAATCCCCAAATATCCTCATTTAACTTAGGTGCCTCAAATATTTCCCTTTTACTATTCAAAGCCATCCCAAATTAAGTTGTTTGAATATTTTTCATATATTACTTGGCTCCTAGGATTTTTATTTTCCATATCAAATTTCATAATCTCACTCCCTACGAAAATTATTCTACATATCTTCTCCTAGAAAATATTTAGGATCTTCTTCTTCTCAATGGAATATTATTAATTGAATGGTCTTTTTTTCATACTCACTTTGCTGACTCCTATAGATAATGGTAAGTATGAAAATACACATACACACACACAGATATATATATATATATATATATATAGACGCGCGCCCGCGCGTGTGCGCGCACACCCACACACATTTTATTTTAACGTAATACTTCTTATTGTAGATAACCATTGAGGAATCCATATTTCTATCCTAATTTTTATTGACTCATTCAAAGATTTAGTAATTCTCAATTGGTTGTCTAGAGGCAAGCGTAATAAGAGCATGTAAGTTTTACTACTTTAAATCCAAAGGGATCAAATGTTTCTTTGTCAGTCAAGGGTGATCCAATGAAATAGAAAAGTTAACATATCATTGGGTTGTAGAATATGCCTTAAGAATTTTTAAAATCTCATTGCATCCTTCTTGCAACCTTCCCAATAAACATCATGTCATTAAAAAATTTCTAATTAATGAGTGATAGTATATTCTGATTCCATTTCCATTATACCTTCCATTTTTATCCTCGCATGACCTTTATCAATGGTTGTTTTCACAACTCCTACCATTATGATAAATAGGTAAGGATAAATTGGATCATTTTGTCTTAAAAATAAAAACTCATTTGGGGAACCATTGATTAAGCTTGAAAAGTGGGGTTTTATCATTTTGAATTGGATGAGTGGATTTTTATATTATGATTTTCCCATCAATAATAAATTCATTAGGAAAAAATCCTCAAATAATAGTTTTTGATAAAGAACACAATAAAGGGACCTGAATCTATAGAACCATTAGAGAGAATTAGTACTCCTTGGGCCATTATAGCCAAGTAGCTAGCTAAAGCATCATAAACTACCCATGTAACCTATACCTTCCACAAAATATATCTAAAAAGGAAAACATCACTATGATTGTTCACATGATAAAAAGATAGAGTATTGCTAAAGGAAACCATAGAAATAAGTCTATTAAGAAATTTGCTTGAACTAAAATCAAACCAAAAAATATGTCTCATAATCAACAAACAAACACCATTCTTGTAACAAATATTAGACTTAAACATTAAAATTTTTAGTTTGTTCATAAAGACATAAATATCTCTAAACCCAAAGATAGTCATAAGCAGCAAAAACCAACAAGAAATAGAGCTATATGGCATGCTTCATAGTGTTCGAATCCTTCTCCAGTTGGTATAGCTCGTTCAACCACTTGGTGATGTCTCAAGATCCCTAGTCATCCTTGTTCTTGTACATTTTGTCTAGGGAGTCATTTTTTCTCTTCATACTATCCAAGGGACTAGTTAAATTGGATTTTATCTCCTTTATCCTTTCCTCTAGAACATCCATTTATTTTCCCCCTTATCCGGCTCTTCCATGGTGTTATTTTGACTTCCTTGTTTCTAGGCTTCATCCTTGGTGGGAATCTCATGACTAAGACTAATCACACCTAAGTCCACCTCAATGTGTGCCTCCTATTTGTCCAATTTTACATCTTCATCCTCCCCATCATAACTCTCTTCCTCTCCTTTTGCATACTCTTCATCTTCTGCATTGGAGTCCTCATCATCTTTCAACATTTCAACCTCAATTCCTCTTCTACAACTTTAATGTCCTTCTTGTCCTTTCTCATACTCATTTCCTTTTTCTTATGGAGACATTTTAATCTCATCTCTGCAGAGATATAGTCATAGTTTTATCATCTTTGCTATCTTATTCCTCAAACCCCTATTTATCTACATTTATAATTTCACTATCAATTTTCTTGTGTTTAAGGGTAGGGCCTCGGGGAATATTTTGAGGCAACTCCTTCATTTTGGGCTAGGATTCTATTAGAAGGGATTCTTCAATGGAAAGAGCCCTAGGTTTGACATTTTAGGGCTCAATGTTTCTAAATCTATTAGCTAAAAGTTAGTTTGATTTTTTTAAATCTACTAGCTATAAATTTAGTGAAAATTTTATAAATTGTATTGTAAAGGAAATAGAATAAAATTCATTCCAACTCAATGTTTTTTCTTTTGGGAAAAATAAAGTAAGGAGATTGTGGTTTATTTCTTTTAAAACCATATCTAAAGTTTTTACACATTCTAATGCCTAAGTAAATTCTTCTCATTTTTGAGAAAAACTAGCAATGAACCCATCTAACTTGGAGTTCTCTTCAGATGATGTTGTTTAAGAGAAATTTTGTTTCTATAGAAGTTTTTTTTTTCTATTAGCTTTTTTTTTTTTGTCTATTGTGATATAAGGCAAGAGATAATTTTGTTTTAACAAACTTGTAGTAGAATTATTAAAACCTTTCCAATTATTAAGAATTTCTATAAAAAGAAAAACTTCCTCTTTGACTATATTTTATTATTGAATGCTATCAATATTCCTTCTTTATTTTCTATTCTTATTAAAAAATAAAATTTATGTGACCTTTACTAATAATATTTAGCTTAACTTGTATAACTAATAGATCTCATCCTTGGTTAGTTTGTCCTCATAAACCATCATCAACTCATTGTTTAAATTATTTTTCCATCCCTACCAGTAGTAGTAACTTGTTCTTTTAATATTTTGTGTTTCTTCACAATGCCAACTTTAGTTTGGAAGATATTATTTAAATGTTTCATGTTCAACTTCAAATTTTTCTTTAACTTCAACTTTAGATACAAAGAAGAATAACTTTGAGCCCTCAAAATGCTTTTTATATAACTATTTTTCTATTAATCCAAAAAACCATTTGTCTTATGTTTTCACTCTCAAAAGGTAAACACAAATTTTTCTTCACCCCAAAATATCTAATTTCACTAGAAAAAGATCGAACCCAGAAATATAGAGAATAGAAGATTTGCCAAAAACGAAGAATGAAGAGGAGTCTATATTTTCCACAACTTAAGTTCAAACATCTATTATTTTAATTATATTTCTATAATGTTGTTTCTTTTTATATTTCTTTTTTTTAAAATGTACTATCTGATTCACATGGAGGGATAGTAGGCAAGATATCATACATATGGTATATTTTGGAAAATGTATTATTTCTTTTCTATTTCTGACTAGTCAAGAGCCTTTCTTTTTTGTAACCAATGAGGAAGTATAATTCTCTTACTAGCTCTTTTAGCTCTTTCCCTAAAGAATTATGGAACTAATTATTATAATTGATAAAATACACAATATTATAGTCAATTTAATTAAAATAACCTATTCAAAACATATGAATTTCTTTATTTTCTCAAGCTAAAATTGTAGAGATTGAATACTAGTGATTTGAGAAGGTTTGTATAGAATTATTTTACATACAAGTTATAACCATCTAGGAGAGTGTCCTTTCAAGCCATCTCTATAGAATATATAATTATACTCAGTCTATTGTATGTCTACATAAAAAAAAAAAAATACAGTTAATAAGTAAAATATAACTCATATAACCAAAAAAAACTAATTTGTTTTAAAACTTAGAATATTTTTGATGAATAGTCCTGTTCTATTAAAAAAATATACTTAGAATAAAATTTACAAAAAAAGGGTTGAGAGATACAAGATCACGCCGTGAGAGAGGTCAAATGGCCTAACCTAGATCTAAACACATGGCGTCAACCAGAAATGGCAACTATTCATAAAAAAAAAAAACATATATAGCAACCTCAAGCTGCCAAAGCAGTGGCAGCCAAGGGGGAGGATCATCTTTGTCATTGAAACCCCAATCATTGGTGGGATTAGGGGGTGAGCTAGGCATAGACTAGCCATCATCAAGAGCAGCAACAGTAGGGGGATCAGTTGCAGCCTCCGCATCTTTGAGCTTAGGTTGAGGAGGAGAGATCGCTAGTGCTAGGCAGGGCCATTTGCTAGCATTATCTCGATGAGCACCAAGAGGAGCAGTCAGTGACTATCCAAAGCCACCATGTGGTGGGGAGGTAGAGCGGCACCTCAAGCTACCAGCCCCACCACAGGGAGAGCAATGGCAAGAAGCTTGCGAGTGCAGAGTGTGTGAGTGGCGACCTAAGGAGTGGCACTGCTGGTGGTAGCCATGATGCATTGAGGTGTCTGCCGAGCCATTTGGAGGTACTTGAGCCATAGTGCAAGACGCATTGCCCCAATGGTTGAGTAGCTCCTACAAGTGAGCAACTTCCAGAGCAACTTTGTTAGCTTGCACCTATATCTGCATAATAACATTGTTACAAATACAAGCTATAGTGTATATTGCAATGTTAACATCCAAAAAGCTATTGTGGATAAAACAACATTTCTATCTTTCCATAGAGTAAACAAAATTTCCATCCTGAATGTATGCTAGATCTAGGAGTACTTTCTAGGATTTCTAGGGGAATCACCTAGCAGGATCATGTGCCATGAAAAATGTTTGGGCCTAGAGGGCTTGAAAAAATCATGAATCTAGTGCCAGTAATTCTGTGCACATTGACAAAATTAGAAAATATGAAGAAAGGACTTAGGCTGACCACAAAAGGGGCACCTGGGATCAGGAACCCCAAAGTGCTTGAGCTAAGGCCCCAAGGGAAGACCTTGGAAGGCAAGACACTAAGCAAAGTGGGTGATCTTGGGCTATGTATTAGTGCACGAGATGGTATCAAAGCATTTTTCCCATTGAGAGAGCAAAGATTGCAAATGTCATATCTTGTTGAGTGTGTGTACCATCGAAAGATGGGGCAAAAGCCATCGGTATCCCTTATTGGGCTTGTAGTTGGCAAATGGAGTGTCAGGATACCACTTCTAGTCATGCCACCAAGGATGACCAGATTGAATTCACACCTTGTGCACCAAATGTACAGGGATGGAGGAAAGCAATAGGTCAAAACTCTGTCGATCTGAACGGACAAGGCAGTACTGAACCTGCATGTCTTTCCAAGTCTTGAAACTCATAGTGACTTTGGAAAAGAGATCTTTAGCAGTCTTGATGCGAGGTTTGAAAAAACAAAGAGCACTAGCACCTTGGGTTTTGGCAAGAGGATTACCGTGAATGAAAAATAGGGGATACCACCAAATATTCTATTGATTGAAGGAGAGGCCATTACGAAAGTCATCCCTAGCCCAATGAAGCCAAGGCTTGATAGCCTCCTAGGCTTTCCAGATGCTCTTGATAAAAAATGAGTCATGTATGACAACAGGTTCATGCATGATGAGAAAGGTTTGAAAACCAATCCCCTTCCATGCAGGTCTATGTATAGGGAAGCTAGAAGAAATGCAATGGTGAACTAGAATCTTCCAAGCTTCATCTCTAGTAATAGCTCGAATGATCCACTTGGCACAAAGAGCAAGGCATTATTTTTGAGTAGAAAGTAGAAAGAGGCCACCAGATTCTTTTGGGAGGCAACAAAAATCCCAAGCGACTTTGTGGAATCCATGATGATCGAAATTGGAAGCCCAAAGGAAATCTCTGTGCAAGCATTCCAGTTTAAGATAGGAAGCTTTGGAAGGAATGGGTGGCCGCTAGAATCTTAGAAAAAATCTAGAATTTACCAGCAAGAGAGAGCAGCTTGGTAATCCAATAATGAAGCTTTTTTGCAATCTTAGCAAGGACAACATTCCAAAGCTCCAAAGGTGAAGCCTAAAAGGAAAAAGGGATGCCAAGAAAGTGAAAAATTACACCATAAGTGACCCATTTCCACTCAAGCTAGTTGAGCTGGCAAAAAAGACTGGCAATAGCAGAGCCTTTTATGCAATTGAATGGACAAGCTAGAGGCTTGAGAAAAAGTCTCTAGACAAGATAGTACATTGTTGATGCTTTCCTCCTCTTCAACAAGAGTAAGGAAGGAATCATCAACAAAATGACCATTAACAAGCTAGGATGTAGAATCAGGCAAGGCAATACCACGAACCAGTCCTAAGGAAATATAATAAGCAAGAAGGTACCCAAATCCTTCAACAACAAGAACGTAAAGCATCGGAGCTAAAGGACAACACTGCCTGATGGAGCAAAAGAGCCCAAAGGCCTTAGACTATGAATTATTAATGGTAATGCAAGCATTAGCATCACCAAAAAGTATCTCCATGGATTGAATAAAGTTGGTACCAAATCCCAAAGCCTGGAGCATAGCTAGGATGAAGGGCCATTCAATGTGGTCATAGGCTTTGGCAAAATCTATCTTCAAAAAGATAGCCTTATGTTTGGACTTACGAGCCCATTCCATCCCTTCCTAGACAACAATAATGTTATCAAGAATGTATCTAGATTTGATGAAGCAAGTTTGCTCAGGCCACACAATTAGAGGCAACATGTGCCTAATTTTGAGAGGAGAGTGGCTTGGCAATTATCTTATAAGCCATATTCAGAAGGGCGATGGGCCTCCAGTTGCATATATCCTTCGGATCACTAGCCTTAGGTATGAATTTAATATTTCCTTTATTTATAATGGCTCCTAAACTTTTAGAATGATATGCTTCAAGATAGACTTTGTGCAGATCAGGGCCAATTTTCTCCTAGAGGTGTTTGTAAAATTCACAGGGAAAGCCATCACACCTAGGGGATTTGTCACCTACCATAGAAAAGGTAGCCTCTTTAAGATCATTGAGGGAAAGAAGTTGCTCATAGAAAGCACGCTACTCCCCCACAAGGTGGTTTGGAGTAATAGAGATGCATTTTTAGAGAGCTTCTTCCTGGGTAGCAAAATTTCCCTGTGAAGCAAAGACATTCTCATAATGATGAAAAAATGCTTGCAAGATGTCAGGGAGACTGGACAAAATAGTCGTGCCCTGTTTATGTTTTTGAATCCCAACTTTGGTACGATGAGAACAAAGAGCATGAAAAAATTCCTTTGAGGCTTTGTTGCCAACCTCCAACCAGTGGAGACGAGTCTTGAGTTGAGCTCCACGGATAGCATAGTTGTTAGCAACTTGCTTGTCATGGAAAATCTTGGCAAGCTGAACTTGCAAATCCACATCAAAGGGGTTGAGAGTGTTAGCTGCATAAGCCCTTTTTCAGAATATGGTGACTTGAAGCCCATAGATGCGCAAGAATCGTGTAGTTCTGGCAATGGCATCATTCCACCATTGAATCCATCCCCTTTGAGAATGTGGATGTGGCTCCAAATTTCAAACATGTTGGATATGTGAGATGGTGGAAGCATGCATTAGCACTGACGTGTTGAGGAAAAACTGAGACTTAGCTACCTTGGGGACAGTTGTTTGCCAAGTAATGCAAAAATAAATGGGATAGTGGTCAAATAAAGTGACATCTGACAGGGGAACGACAAAAAAATCTTGATCCTCAGAAAAGGAGAAAAAAGATTACGCAGAGATCATGGCATGATCAAGACATTTTAATATACGATCTAGGCTAGCTCAAAAGTTGAACCAAGTGTGCCAGACCCCACTACTCTTGTGACAGTTAGTGTTGGGATCAAACACACCCAATTTATTATGCATGTAGTACCAAGCTGCCCTTTCCCCAGATGTCCATCAAAAAGGTAGAATGCCTTCTTTTTCAAAGGCCACTTCTACCATATTGAAGTCCCCACACATGACCCAAGTAGTTGGAAGAAAATTTTCAGCTAGCTAGGCCCACAATTGGGCTCTTTCAATAGTGTCATTAGAAGCATAAACATTAATAACTCCAAAAGAGTGATTGTTAATGGAAATTAAAAGCCAAAAAATTCTATGCGAAGGGTCAGTACGATGTGAAATAATAGAAAAATGAAGGTGAGGTGACAGGAGAGTAACTACACCACCTCAACCAGCATCATGTTGTGAGGAAAACATAATGTCATCATGCCAAATGACATGGCATGCAACAGCAAGCATGAAACCAGAGATCTTAACTTCTTGTAGACACAAAAAATAATAATCCAAATTTCAGAGTTTTCTGTATGATGTTCTAAGATCCGAAGCCCGTGCACCATCACCTTTAAGCATTACAGTGGCAAACAAAAGCCCTAAACCTAAAATCCCATAATCCAAAGGTAGCAAGTCAAGACAAAATAAAAATTTAGAACAGAGTCATATTGCAGAAAATAATAAAGCATTCTCATCCGCATTACGAAAAGATTTGATTTACAAAACAGCATGAGATCCGATCCAGTTAAAATAAAATGATTTTCCCGAGTGAATTTCCATTGATTTTGTCATGCCATCATGCTCACAGTATTATCTTAGAACTTAGGAGTATTAAATATGAGGTGGTATGTTTGACTTAACAAATAAATGGTCATTTGATCTAAAATAATGCATAGATTGACAACATTTTGTTATTTTTAAATATTATTTTGTTTGATAGAAGATATTTTTTAAAGTTTGAGAATACATTTTAAAGAAGAAAATCAATTATTACTTTATAACGATGTGAAATACAATAATACATTTTCTAAAGTATATTATAGTCTAAAATAAAATTTATGCTAAGAACAATTTATTTATTTTGTTCTAAACAACCTTAATACATATTTATATTTTGAAAATTTATTTATTTATTTCTTAGCTTTTTTATTCATATTTCATTATACAATATTTGTTTAAAACTTAAAATTTTATAGTATAAATCTATCAATACAAAAATTTTTGTTAAAAATAATATTAAATTTTAATATTAAAGAGAAGTATATACATGATCCTCAGATATATTGGATCTTAAAAATTTATTTAAATTCATTTATACTTTTAATAGTTTTTAAAAATAAATATGAATAAATTGAAGCAACATTAGCCATAGATTAAATTTTAATAATAAATATGAGATTTAATTGAATATTTTCAATTAAATTTTTAAAATAGAATTCAATTTATTAAAATTAAAAATATAAATCAAATTAATTACTATTAATATGAGGTGAAATAAATTAGGAGGTATGTATGTTGAAGTGGATTTTAAGTTGCAAATTAAATCAAAAGAATGTAATCTTATAATAAAGCTACAATATATATATATATATATATATATATATATATATATATATATATATATATATATATATATATATATATATATATATATATATATATATATATATATATATATATATAATAGAGAAACCAAAAAAAAGAAATACACAATACAAAGATACCTTAGGAGGTGAGGCCTCCACCCAGCATATCAATGTACTAGAAAAGTTCACATAATATCAACTACTATAGAGTTCTACAATTATATGGATTTTTTTTCATTATTACTTGGTATTTAGTAGTAATAGTATTAAAGATTTAATATATGATTTTTTAAAAATTGAATCTATTAGATATCAAATCTAGATAATTGTAAGTTTCTCAAATACTATAAATTAAATACATAATGACTGCTCAATTTTTTATTATAAAAAATTATCATAACAGAACTTTATATTAAAATTGAATTTTATAAATTTAGAAGGATAGATCAGTTCCAATCAAAGCATAATATTTTTTTTTCCTATTTACTACCAATGCCTGAGCAACAAAATCAATATAAGATGATCAATTAAAAGGGGAGAATTATAAACTTAAGAAAATCTTGATCTTACACTTTTAAGTGTTTGACAATTGAGTTATGCATTCACTTTATCAAATTTTTATCATTATTAGACATCTGAAAAATTATTTGTCTACATAATTTTATGCTATACGTAAACCTTTTCCTAAGATTTAAGATTAGCTATACATATTTGGTGTTCTGTCCATACTTCAATTTGTAAATGTGTCATTTTTATAAAGATAAATTAAAGTGTCATATCTCTAGGTTTTCTTTATATACAACATTTGATAGCTATGGACATTTACAAATGCCTAGCCATTTAAAATCTAAAATATCAAATAGAACCAATGGTATTTTTAAATTAAAAATAAAATATATTTTAGCTAGAAAATCTAAATCTGTACAATGGATTGCATGCTATGGATTCTTGAATTTTCATTACCATTGACCTGTAGAATATACAAACCTAAATTTCTCCTTGTAAATAATTGTGAATAATCTAAATACTCATTGAAGCAATAGCAACAAAATTATACTTTGGTTTAGATCAAATAAGGATTAAAAATTTGGTTTAAGAATGTTCCTCAAATAAATGTAAACCAATCATAATGATAATTTATGTTCTAAACTATTGATGTACTTCATAATTAAAATTTACATTATAAACCATTGATGTACTTTTAACAAAAGTAGTTTCAATACAAAAAAATATGGTTTCTTACATATAAAATACTTCCATTATTTGTTTGTCATATCTTCTCTAACTTATTCAATTCAAATTAGAATATTCAGCAGCATAAAAGGATGATACTATTTCATCTTTAGAGATAAAATTCTAGGCATGGAAATTTCTGTAGCATATCTCATCTTCCATTAAAATGAAAATTTCACTCATCAGAAGCCATTGCAATGGATTGTTGCAGTTTGTTTGACACTCTACACACTTTATTAGTAGGTCAACTCCTTGTTGCTATAGCGAGTATCTACACATTTGGGAAGAAAGCCAAATCTTTCACATCACTTGAACAAATACAATTGGTTGAGACTAGCTTGTTCCTTGGCTTTACATAAATGTTATTAGTAGAAAAAAACAAAAGAAAAAAAAAAAAAAGTATGGCATGAGATGTTTGTCTTTCATATATGTGTATCATTGCATCATATAAGGTTTAATAGTCAAACCTAGTGAAAAATAATATTGAAAATAAACTTGAAAATGTTTAAAGTTCTCCAAAGCCTAATCAAGTTAAACAAAACTAAAAAATTATTCGAAACCTAGTCAGGTTGTAAATAAATAATACATCTTTTGAAAGGTTGTGGGTTTGGCCATTTCCAATGCTGAAATTTTCAAGAATAACTTTTCTGCCCAAGATCTTATAGTAGATTCATGTCAAATGAAATGGGATACACATCCTAGTGAGAATAGTAAAAGAGGCCACATGGAGAAACACAAGTTCAAATGCATCAAGTACATCAATGTGGCACCATTTCAAAATATGTACATATGCATGAAAACATGATTGTCACTACAATGATTGTACATATATATATGTCCCAATGCATATTCCCCAACCACTTCTCCCTAGTTCCATTGTGAGAAACACATTGTTAGCAATTCTACTTTGTCTATCCAACCACATTTGCCACACTAGTAAGTGCCACTTTCTTCTGAATAAGTCTATTATAAGCCAATTGTCTTTGTTTCTAGATAGATCACATTTTTCTTGCTAATTAGTCATTTTAATTTGGAAGGGCTTGACATGTTCATTTTTTGTGACTATTCTTTGCTTGGTTTATAGTTTAAGTGGTATAAATGCATATCAATTTTTTTCCTCTAGCCATGAACATAGTGAGAGTTTGAAATAAAATTGCTTCGGAAGGTTCCATATTTCAGTTTTTGAGCAAATTTTGTAATGTCCTAAATTCCATTTCTAATGTTTACTTGCTAGGAGAAATCCATACTTGTATTGGTACTTAATTAAGGATTGTTTTCATTTTTTGTGGTCCATTAAAATATTGTTCTCATATTCATGTAATTTGAAAGTTAGTGTCCACATAAGATATTTATGGTAGTACAAGGACACCCAATGTTACTTAAGATATTTCATCCTATTATTTATTAAATATTAAATATATATTTTAATTTGTTAAAAAAAAAATTTCATTATATAAATATTACAATTTGTAGGCATTTTATTTATGTTAATTTATAAATTTCAAATGACCAAATAATTTTTTATTCCACTTTTAGACATCATACGTATTTTAATACATAATTCATTTAAAAATAAAAATAATTTTTTTAGATTGTATACAAAATAAAAATATCAGGGTAACTAATAATACTAATTAATATTAACTAACATTATTACTTATTTTAATTTACTCTACTCTACAAATTGGTAAAAAAGGTGAATTGGCAAAAGAAATGTTCAGGAAAAGCTTTCGCACCATTCCAACACACATATCAGCATCAGAAGAAAGAGATCGACCCTTTGCTTACTATTAACTAGTTCAAAGCCCTCTCCTCTTAGAATGACCAAAAAAATTGCAAATCCAAAACAAATAGCTTCAGAATCCTAATTTAGTATCATGCAAAACAAAATGCAAAAATCCTAGAAAGGTAGCACAAAAAAGTTGAGGAAGGATGGCATATTGTACAAAAGAAGAAAAAATTAAATTAGCGATGAGTACCACAAAGTAAAGATGGTGCAGAATCAAGACTGCAAATCCAAAGAGAATTTTTCATCAAAATGAAGTATGCAACTCTGATAGACCAAAACCCTAGCCCAAGAAAACATATTTAGAATAAGCATCCAAATTGGCCTAAAGAAATTTTGGAGGCCAACATTATACCTTTAGGCCCTAATTTGACAAGTTTCTAGAAGCAATCTAAAGCTCATAACTCACAAGTAGGCATCCTAAAAAATATCTCGAGGAAGGAGGAAATTCCCCTAGTAAAGGAGGCATGTATCCCCCCATATTGGAAGAAATATCAAGAAGCTATTAATCAAAGAAAGGGAAGAAACCATAATCCGGGGCTTTCAACAAAAAATAGTAACATTGATGCAATAATTATCAGCAATACACATAGTGAAGCATGATGGATGGAATGTGCTGAGAAGGGCATCTATGCATATTGGAATGGGCCACCAAAACATAGAAGCAAGTTAGTACGTAACATATCCAAGAAATGGGGCAACAAGGTAAGTAATATAAGCCCTTTCTCAGATAATTATTGGTACATTCAATGTATGAATAAAAAGGTTAAATTTGAAATTTTAAACTTTGCAAATTATTTCTATAGTGGACATCACATTAATTTTATAGCATTGCAACCAAATTTCAACAAAAACCACATAAAAAATATACAAACAATCAAATGGATGGAATGCATTGTAAACATACCATTGGAACTAATGGAGGTTAATATCATTAAGAGAATAGAAAAATCTCTAGGATCTCTCTTAGGAATTGAAGCTAGCAAAATCAAAATGAACAAAATTAGAGTATTTGTAAAAACATATCTAAGTAATATAGTAAGTAGGAAAATTATAACCAACAGATCTATTTATAACCTATCTTTCAGAGAATACTTAGGAGAAATATATAAAATTATGGATCTAAACTTCACCAAAATGCATAATAAGATCATCATTAAAGATAGTCCAAAGACAAGGAAAAGTGTCAGTTTGGGAAAAGGAAGAACTATGGCAGATAATGAAATAGTAAAGGAAAATAGAGATAGTCAAAGAGTAACAAGAAAGATCAAAAATCAAAAAGAAAGAAATTCATAGAGAAAAGAGGAATACCAGTAGGAGAGGTTGGGAAAAGAAGGGGTGGAGGAAAATGATTGGATAAAAAACATAGATTATCAACACACACTGGATAAATGTAAAAAATGTAAGGATTGTCAAATGGAAAGAGAGACAGTAGGAGAAATGGAACTCAATATTAAAAAAAGAAACAAGTTATTTCATGATATCCTTTTACTATAGAATAATTTGATTGATCAAAGCATACTAGTAGAAGCTTCTCACAAAGAGCACAAAGGAAAAAGGATACTAACATCAAAAACATAGGAAACATCAAAAAATAGTAGTAGCTAGATTAAAGTCCGAGAAGAAGGACCATCAAAAGCCCTAGATGAAATATGGGGACTTAAATAGTTGGAACTAGGATATAATAAAAGAGAAGAATTAGGGAAAGATGCAACTCAGGAAGAAGCCCATCAATCAAAGATTTTAGAATAGGAATTTAACATTCCATCGATAGACTCAACCCAATGGAGCAACGTTACTATTAGAAAGAAGGAAAAAATGAAGAGTTACAAATTTTGGCAAACCCCTAGCAATGGCATGGACATGTTTGCCCCAATTAGAGAAGGAATAGAACTAGAATAAAAAATAAGGAACTCAACCCCAATATTAACAAGCTCACATTATGAAGAGCAAGCAATATGGAACAATTTAGGGGACAACCCGAATAGAGGAAAAGAAAGTAAAGATTATCAAAAAAATAAAATGATAATCAAAGAAATTCTTATAGAAGACTATCAGGCAAGAGAAGATTCAGAGATAGTAGAAAAAGTGATAAAAGAACAAAATTTGGAAAAGATAGGTCCCTCAGTAAATTAGGAAGGAATGAAGACACCAAATTGCAGGAAAACGAAATAGAAACAAGGGAGGAAATCACTAAAAGAATTAAGGCAGGTAGTAGGATAGGTAAAAGAACAAACAATGATTTTTGGCATTCTACAAGGTGGGAAGGGGAAGAGCCTTCCCAAGGATCAATGAAAATCACCACTTGGAGTGCTAGGGGCCTAAACACCCCTAGAAAGAAACACTTATTAAAATGTAATCTCACATTGTTTGATTCAAATATTACATTATTACAAGAATCAAAACTAAATAGAGAAGAAGGAATAAAATTAAGTTAGAAATTGGGAAATTGAAAATCAGAGTTTAAAGAGTCATAGGGAGCATCAGGTGGACTTGGTATCATTTGGAATTCTTGGCAAGTCAATATACAAGATATATCTACCCACACTAACAGGATGGGAAGTAGAGTTGTTAGCAAAAAATCAAGCATATAGCTGATTGTAATAAATGTCTATGGGCCCACTCAATCATAAGAGAAATTAGTAGTTTGAAATGAAATCAATGCATTTATTAATACAAAACCAAATGAGGCTATTATCATAGGAGGAGATTTTAATGCTATTTCAAGAAAAGAGGAAAAATATGGTGGAATAAGCTCAGTCTCTAGCGATATGGAAGATTTAAAAAACTATCTAGAAGGACTCCCTTATAGATATCACTACCAAAAATGACTTTTATACATGGAATAATAGATGGAAAGGATTTTGTTATATCATAGAATGACTACACAGATTCTTCCTAAAAGGAGAGCTTAATATATTGGATAAAGAAGTCAATACAGAAATACTACTAATGGTAGGTTCGGATCACTTTCCAGTAAAATTGGAAATCAAAGGGCAGATTAAACCAAGAAGGAACCCTTTTAAATGTGAAAAGATGTGGTTTATGGACAAATCTTTCATGGATCAAATAAAAGGATGGTGGTAGGAAGAACAGTTTCAGGGCTCAAAAATGTTTTTCTTTGTTTCAAAGCTAGAAAGCATAAAAGGAAAAATTCTAAAATGGAATAAAATGCAATTTTAAAACATCTTCAAAGAAAAGAAAGATATCAAGGAAAAATTAGATAAATTAAACAAATAAATCATTCTTAATGGAATGAATAATGAAACTTATCAATTAGAAAAGGAGTACCTTTTAAAACAAGAAGAAATATTTTGGAAGCAAAAATCCAAAGAGAAGTGGCTATCAGAAGGAGATTGCAACACGAAAATCTTCCATAATAGCACACTACATAATAGAACATGTAATAACATAACAAAAATAAAGAATCCGCAAGGTGAGAAAACTGAAAACCTAGAAAAAATAGCAAAAATCTTTGTCAACTACTTCAAAGATAACCTCAATAATTTGAACTCTTCAAACAAGGTGGAACAAGAGGAAATGTTAAAATATATTCCCAAGCTGATCACAGATGAAGATAATAGAATCCTTAATAAACCTTTTACTCTTAAAGAAGTTAAAGTTTCCCCTTTCAACATTAATCTAGACAAATCCCCATGTCCAAATGGGTTCCAAGCATTCTTCTTCCAACAATGTTGGGATATTCTAGACGAAGATGTATAGAAAGCTTTGGAAACTTCTAGAAATGGAGGATCTCTCTTATTAGAAATCAATCACACCTTCTTAACCCTTATCCCTAAAAAGAACTTATGTGTAGAACCAAGTGACTTTAGACCCATCGCACTTTATAATACTATTTACAAAGTATTCTCAAAAGTTTTAGCCAAACGTCTTAAAAGCTTTCTCCCTGAACTCATATCAAAGGAACAAATAGGTTTTTTTCTAGGTAGATCCATCCTTGATGGTATCTCTATCATCCAAGAAACTATCCACTCTACAATCAAAAATCACAAAGCATGTATGTTATTAAAACTAGATAGTTAAAAAGCATACAACAAAGTAGACTGGAGATTCCTATTTAAAACTCTTAGAGCTTCTGGCTTCTCAAAACAGTGGATAAACATTATATATCAATGTATATCCACCCCAAAAATTTCCCTTCTCATTAATGGTACTCTGGAAGGTTTTTTTCAATATTTCAAGGTGGATCTGACAAGGAGACCTTGAATCTCCATTTTTGTTTATCATTATGGCGGAATGATTTGGAAGAGTAATCAAATCTATGCAATTACATAAAAAAATTAAAGGAGTCAAAGTAACAAATGATGTAGAAAATATGACTCATCAATAGTTTGCTGATGACACAATCCTGGCAGGAACCAACACTCTAAATGAGGTTGAACAAATGGAAATATTATAGAAACATATTCTAAAGCCTTGGGACAAATAATTATTGCTGAAAAAATAGAAATCTTCTTCTTAAATACATTAGAGGAAAGAGAAGATCACATATGCAACAAATTAGGATTCAAAAAGAGCACTTTACCATTTAAATATCTAGGAATTTTCCTAGAGAAAGGTAGCAAGACCAACCTAGGATGGGAGCACATCCTAGGGAAAATTGATAACCAAATAGAGACTTGGAAAGGAAGGTGGTTGAACAAGGCTAGGAGAACTGCTAAAATTAAAGTTATTTTATCAACTATTCCCACCTATCAGCTCTCCTATACACGTTTACCTAAGAACATAAACCAAAAAATTGAAAAGAAACTCTAAGAATTTTTTTGGAAGGGATTAGAGGATAAAACGAAGCTAGCTCTAATCAACTGGGACAAAATTTGTAAACCCAAAGAAGTTGGGGGCTTAGGAATAAAAAATCTAGAATGATAGAATGAAGCATTAGAAGCTAAACAAGTTTGGAGACTGTATCAAGAATAGGAAAAAAAATGGGCCAGAATCCTTTATAAAAAATACCTCAACTCATTAGATAGGACCTCGTTATTTAGAATCAGAGAGCCCCCTAAAGAGTCTATAGGGTCGAACTTCCTAAAAAAATGCCAGCATTTGATATCCAAATACCTTACATGGGATATTGGGAAATGCGATGAAGATATGTTTTGGGAGGACTCTTGGAATGGACATCCACCTATAAATTTCTCAGAAATTACCCTAGAAGTTGTCACTCACCTTAAGACAATATGGGGTTCAAAAGTGAAAGATTATATATAAGAAAACTACTCTAAGTCATAAAAGAGTTGGAAATGGAAACCCCTCACTAATTGTGGCCTCAACTATGCAGATCAAGATATTCTAGAAAACATCCTTAAAAATTGCTCGATTTCAATTAAAAATAGGGAGGATAAACTAATTTGGGTAGCTTCTAAGGATGAAACTTACAAAGTCAAAGAAGGGTATAGAATAATCACAAATTCTCAGAAATGGGATGTCAGTGCCCTCCCAATAAACCTATGTTGGGACTCAGCAGGGCTTCCCAAAGTAGGTATATTTCTTTGGGCAGCCATGTAGAAGAGAATACTAATAGAAGATAGAATTAAAAAAATGGGTCTCAGAGGTTCCTCTAGATGTATACTATGTAAAGAAAGTGAAGAAACTGTAGAACATCTCTTATACTTTTGTGGACAACCCCACTAGTAGGAAATTGGCTAGATCACCTAATAGGCTGGCCAAAAGACCCTGCTAATAATGTATATGGGAAACTTTGGAATATCACCCCAACAATCCTAACCTGGGAAATCTGGAAAGAAAGAAACCTATGCATCTTTCAAAATTAAGAGTTTAATTTGCAATCTCTCCTTACAAAAATAGAAGTGTCTATTATAGAAGTTATGAATAGAAATCTAAGGAAAATATCGAAAGAAGACGGATCATTTATAGAATGGGATGCTGAGATTAAAAATTTATGGCCTCTCATCATAAATCCTCCTCTCTCTTACAAGAAGAAATATAATTTGGCAAGGAAAGAATGTAAATGGGAACCACCACTGATAGGATGGAAGAATCTAAATTTTGATGGAGCTTCTAGAGGCAATCTAGGCAAGGTAGGCATAGGATGTATTGTTAAGGGAGAATTAGGAAACTAGCTTGCAAAAAAATCTAAGTCATTGGAAATAACCACCAATAACTTAACAAAATTAGAAGTGGTAGAAGAAGGTCTAAAAATATGTAATAGCCTTAGCATTAAAAAGATTATAGCTGAAGGAGACTCATAGATTATATTAAAGGCTCTCAGAAAAGAGGAAACACCAAACTGGATCATAAAATCCAGACTAGAAACAACCCTTGAACTATTAGAAAAATTTGAAGAGATAAGATTCTCGCATATCTATAGGGAAGGAAACATAGAGGCTGATAGCCTAGAAAATAAAGGTACTGATCAAAAAAATCAATTAATATTCAACCAAAGTGGAATAGGATAACTTTCTAAATTAGTTCTCCCTCCCAACCTTATGATATCATGATTTTATTTATCATTTAATCGAACCTTGTACCATATTTTGATGCATATCTTTCATCCATGCATGAAAATCTGCATAATTATGAAATCGAGTGACATTTACAAACTCGTTTGCGTGACTATGTCATCATTACAGGATCTAGATTTTTCCTCTTAGAATCTATAACTAACAAATTTTTCTCTATAGTTTTAATCTTCATTGTAGCACTTTCGTTTGTGATATTAGTTCTCCATGGATACAAATATTTGTTTATATCATGCTTTCAAAAATCACACTATGGCCTTCTCTAGTACTGTTAAGCAAGAAAGATGGAATAGGATATTTTAGCCAATAGATAACATGAGTCGAATTGCAGTAAGTAGAATGTTGGGTGGGGAGGTTTTCAACTATGATTATACATGGAGAACAAATAGTGACATTCTGGAGTTGTGAGTAGGCTGCCTCGCTAGGGCAGGGGTTGAGAAATGAGACATTGTTAGGCTTAGCTACAACCTTTTTGACCCATGATAGTTGCTAGGGCTAGAGATAGTGGTAGCTAACATTGATGAAAGGCTACAAACCCCCCTTCTAGAAGCATACATGGAACATGAATTAGGAAGCCCAGAACTTGCCAAAAGCCCTAGGCATTTTTGTTTGGTCATCAGAGATAACATTCAATTTTTTAGAGAGTGGCTGAGGATGGAAGCAAGCATCAACATCTTGTTGAGATGGAGATGAATTATTGAGGACTCGGGTAGAGACTGGCTCTTGAATTATCTTTGGGCCTATGATGCATACATCCATCTGGATGTGGACCTCTCCAACTTGGAAGACATGGAATTCTATCTCCCAAACTATGACAAATCAAGCAAAGGTAGGTCTATCTACAAGTTTCTACTAGGTTTGAATGCCAACAATCTTCATGAAGGTTCAGAGATTATAATGGTTTTTAAGAAACAAAATTTACAATTGTAGTTGTAGTTCTGGGCCAATTTTGTTGTATTAATCTGACCCAGTTAAGTATAGGGTATAGAATCTATATCTAGGTTTAGTTTTTATACTTTAAGCTGACCATTTTTACTTTGCAAACATGAAATCTTGTATAAGTTTTTTTTATAAGGTTGCATTTTATAAGAAGTCTTCCTATTGGTTCATAACTAAACTCTCATATAGTTTTTCTTTGTAAATATCATGTTCTAGAATATATTATAATCGTCACTCATTATCATCTCTCTCATATTAATGAGCTAGTTTTGATGGCTTCTGTGATTTTGGCATGAGGATCTCTTTCTGGTCTGTTATTTTGGTTTTGTCTTCATTTTTATGCATGCCACTCTTTCCTTTTCAGCTTGACATTTTCCACATATTGTATTTGATACCTTAATATCTTAACTAAACATGTTTCGTCTTCAATGGACTATTTTCCCTTAACTATTTTCAAATATACTTTTATAATCAGCTTACATTCTAATCTTTGGTCTTTTGGAGTGTTTGGAGTTCTAACCTCTGACTATCACTTTGATGGGTTATGCTCCCTTAGGATTCTTTAATGCACAATAAAATTATGATATATGCTAAATAATGTTTTCTCTAACCATTAATGTAATTTGATGTTTAATCTATGATGTCTTATAGATATCAAGATGAATAGTTTAACTCATATTATGCAAGATGGATCAAAAGATCAAATCTTTCAAGATTATCCTTTTATCATGTCATCCCATCTAATTATTGTACAATAAGGTATGCCCCTTTTACTTATGTAATAATATAGGACTTTGGTCATGGGCAAGACTATAAGTTTTCTTGCTCCATTCTTTCCTACTAGTGCCTGTCAGAATGGAGAAATTCTTGTAATCATTTCACTTTTATTAATATAATATAATAAAAGGCTTCAGCCTTTTACCGATAAAAAAAAGAGAGAATATAATTTTTTAAAATTTTTAATTAATTAGAAGCACAATTTTTTAAATAAATTAGACTCAATATTGCAATGCGAAATTTTTAATTTGGTAAAACAATTTTAATGGAAGTAATGCTACCATGTTACAGCTAATGTTGTGACATTTTTTCATTTTAACTCGAAATTAATCATTGGGTAGTTACAACAAGTGTTGTTTATCTCTTTGGATTTCTTTAATATTTTTCAAACATTGTTTATTTCTTTCTTTGGTAGTGGTTGAATATATTCTTTAATGAAATTTCACTTAGTTATTTATAAATTTAATTATGTGTTTCTATTTTTGTCTATCATTATACTATAAAAGAATAGGATGAGATATAGAAATGTAGATAATTAGAATAATAGATCAATGATCTATCCTATAGTATGATTGAAAGTCTTGATGGAAAAGAATAACACAATGGAATGAAAGTAGAGGCATTGTATATGGTAAAATATCGTGACAAGGAAATGAATCTGACAATATCTTACTCTACTAAACATGCATGTGAACATGATAAAGCTCAAAAATTGTACTTGTCATTGCTTCAAGTAGAATCATGTCAATATATTGTAGAGATGCAATTGTATTCTCCTAACAATATGTCAAGGAAATGTAAGTGGTTTTTATATATAGAAGAAAAGTTAGTATTAGATTCTTAAATCTTACAAAAGATGTATTAGCTTCTCCTTTGGATCTCCCATTAGTTCAGATTGTAACTATTTGTCTCCAACACCTTGAGAGGTATTGTCTCATGTGCATGTTCATAAAATTAAATTTATTTAATTTGTAATATTCAGGGTTGCATTTAAATGGATTGTACAATTGGTTGTCTTCATATTTTCTAGGATCACACATGAATACATTTATTAATTTATGCAAAGGTTGAGACCATTATAAAATAGTTGAACATAGCATTATTCACTCTTGAAATAAGTTTCTTAAGACTTATATGTAAGGTTGAATTATACATTTCATTATCTATTTGAATTATATGTTAAAGAAATATTTAACCACAACAACCTCTTTCTCAGCTAGACATGCCCATTAAAGAAGAAGACAAACAATCTCAATTAACCACCATTTTGGATGAAGTAGGAAGTGAGGAGGAGAGCCAAGCAGAAATAAAGGCTCAACATAATGGATTGCAAATAAGAGTGGTGAAAATGCTACCAGATGGAAATTGCTTTGTTAGAGCCCTAGCAGATCAACTTCAAGGTGACCAAGAGCAACACTTGAAGTATCATAATATGGTAGTGGAGTACATTATGGAGAATTGTTCATACTTTGAGCCTTTCTTTTCTCATAAAGATGACATGAATTTTGAAGAATACTATGAAAAAATAGCAGAAGATGGAACTTGGATACACCATTGTTAGATTTATGTAGCCTCCATGGTGACTCAAACTAACATTCATGTGCACTATTTGAAGGGCCAAGAATCCCAAATCTACAATATTCATAGCTCACAAAGACCCACAGTTCATCTCTCATATCATGATGGAAACCACTACAATAGTTTATACTTCATTAATAAAAATGCCAATGCTCATGTAGCACCCATGCCTTTAGAGGAGGATAAGTCATGTACATGACATAATGACCAAGATCCTATCAAGTTCATTATAGATGAAAAAGGGACCAAAGATACCAACAAAACTTGCATAGAAGATAAATTATTGAAAAGAAAGGACAAACATCGACAAAAGAAATGTTCAATAGGGTGTATTCAATGGTTTGAGAGGAAGAAAAAAGAACAAAGATTTTAAAAGTGTCTTTATAATGTTCTACAATGTATAGAAAATCTTATTAGAAAACTTTTTGTGACATTATTTGATATATATAAAACTATTCATGTAACCCTTCCACCCTTAAAAGGTGCAAGTGCTAGTTTAACATCCTAGAAAAAAAAGACGAGGTTGGACTTTCTTAAATGTGTTGAGAGATTGGATTGTCTTTTAGGCACTACAGGTTAACCTATGGGCATGATTTAGATAATTTTCTAATAAGATCTTGATAATGAATTTTTAAGAAAGGATAACATAAATGATAAAAGTGCTATTTAATATCAATCATTTACCATATAAGGACATTACAAAATTCACCATTATAGTTATTAAAATACATAATAGAGAATATATTAACATTCAATGTAATATATCAAATCCTTCTTCATATAGAAATATATTTTTACAACTTGATATCATTTTTCTCACGACTTAATATTATTGCAAAAGAGGAATACTATGTCTTAGGAGGGATACTTCTAGGATTATTTAAATAAACATAATATCATTTTCTTTACAAATTTAGATAAAACTATGTCTTAAGAGGGATACTTCTAGGATAATTTAAATAAGAACATAATATTATTGTACTCTACAAATACTTTAAGACTTAGATATTTCAATAAGTACTTGGAGAAATGGAAGTTTCGTGATACTATAACTCTTAAACCCTGCTTTGAAAAATAATTGGCTAAATTCTTTCTCAGTTCTCTCCTTTCCATCCATAGTATAGATGGTCATATGAATGTCAAACAATAATCCTAGTCGATTTGTGCTTCCCTGAGAACCCTCCAGTAGTGCTTCAACAATTAGGACCTTCCCATGCTTTGATGTTGCTTCATAGATCTTCTTCAAAAGTTCTACACACTTCTCATCATCGCAATCATGTAAAATCCACTGCAATAAATATGACAATAGCTCTTTTGTAGACATGAGTATTGATGTAGCAAAGAAAGTGAAGAAATAACAAAAGAAGACAATAATTGTTATATGGATTGCCAAACAAGCATAATATTGATAAAGCAAAGAAAGATAAGAAGTCAACAAATACTAAAGTATATTGTTTCTTAATGACATATCTTTAACCTTAATGAAAATTATGTCTCCACATGGAATTTTGTCAAACATATTTCCACAAACATACTTCACTCCTATACCAAAGGTGCAATTTCAATGCATGAGACAAGCCCAAGTTAAAGCTATACAATTAGATGAATTCTATTGGAGAAGCTCATATAATTTAAAACAAACTAGCTAAACAATCTAAAGTTCAAAATGTGTAGTTTACACTTGAACTCAAAATTGAGACGAGACTGCTCACTAGCCATCCTTAAAAGTCACACACTAAGAAATAAATTAAGTTTGGAAAATTAAGTCAACTTTGACTAAGAATCAAGCTTTTAGTCTAAGAATCAAACTTTTAGTGTAAGAATCAAACCTTGGTGTGTGATGTTTAAGCTGTCCACCCCTATTCACCTGATATGGGAGGTGCAGTTGCAATAACATGAGGCAAGTCAAAGTTAATGCCCTGTATGTGTGGATATTCAGCAATTATAACAGACAATGCAGATCCCACTCCTCCAGCTACATCCACCACACTCCTTGCACTCTTGAATCCATCAAACATCTTCACCACAGAAGCCATGAGATCTTTTGTATAGCAAGCCATGCCCTCATTAAAAAGCTTGTTGGCTTGAGCATTTGAGCCCACATATTCCCAAGGGCTCATGCCATGGACTTTTATGAAGGGATGACATCCTTCCAAGACAGCATCTTGAAAGTAGTGGTAACTATCCTGGTAAGCTTTGTCTGTAAGTAACATCACAAATGGCACACAAGAATCCCTATCTCCTTCCTTCACTAGCAGCATGGAAACACTGTTCAACCCATACTTCATTTGCTTGCTTTGCTCATCCACGTCTTCAGTGAAAATTCCACTAGAAGCCAGCAGCTTCAGAATCCTAAACAAGTACTCCTTGTGGGGAACAACCTTAGTCTCTGCGGAGGCAGAAATATGTTGAGCAATTTCATCAACAGAGAGAGGCTTTTCTCTGATAATTTGGGGGATGTTAAGCAAGACAGCAGCTTTGAGAGCCATGGGCTTTGCAGCGCAAAGAATCATCTCATTAAGGTGGAGATGGGCTTCCATTTTTATTTTTTATGTGAAGCGAAGAGATCTGAATGAATCTCTTAACAATTCACTTGCTTTTATAGAGAAGAACTCTGTTAAGGGGATCAAAGTGAGATCATCACGTGTTTGAATTTCTCGGATGCCCAACGATCTACATGTGGAATTTTCGAAGAAAAGAACGATGTCAAACTGCCGATGACAAAACAATTGAAAGAAGAAGTTAAAACGTGGAAAGAAAATGATAAAACGTGGAGAGTGAGGGTGAGGTTTTAACGCATTCAACACATGTTATGGCCGGTGTATCAAATAATTTTGTTTTTGTTTTTATAGTGAAGAGTTAAAAGTTAAGAATTAAAAAAATTGAGTGACAATATAAAAATAATAATATAGTTATATAGCTAATAATATAGTTATATAGTCAATTTCGGGAGTGGTAAATGCTCACGTCAAAGATAAGATCAGCAACTATAGCTTCACCCAATGGGATAACTCCATCCTTAAAAGATGGAACCACATTTCTATCCCTCCATTTATGGTGTCCTCTTCACCACATAACCATGTTGACAGATCTCAAATCAAGTGGCTACCTCTGACCAATGGCTGTATTAAAATGAACTTCAATGGATCTTCGAGAGGCAATCCCTGGAAAGCTAGTTGTGGCATGTGTTTACAAATGGTAATTAAACCAACCTAAGTCCATAGGATTTTACCCTAACTGATACAATTGTTAGAGAGTAACAACAAAGGCTTTTGTCCTAATAGAACTCACAACTTAACTTGCAGATTTTAGATCTTAGTTCAACTCACACTTTTGCTTGGTTTTCAGTCTTTGTAGCTCTGACAGTTTGTCCTCCTTTTAAGATTTTTCTCCTCGAGTCTTTTTGCTCGATGTACTAGTGCAATCTCCTATATGGCCACTTATCAAAGCAAAGTCTCTATGCTCTATTCTTCCTTCTTGATCCCTTCAACTTGACACCCTTCAGCCACTTCAATCACTTCAACTTGGCACCCAAAAACTCTTGCTTCTTGGCATGAGACTCCTTAAATAGAAGTCTAGAATATTTTTCCCACTTGAATCTTCCCACTATTTATTTTAATTTGAATGGATTAGGTAGGATTCAATGAATCTACCCCATATCATGTCATGAAGAATCCTCCTGAATTTGCTTAAAAAATAGTTTACCTAAAATTCTGTGCCTTTAGCTCATCATCCTTATCCTCCATCTAGTTCACAAAATTCAAGGTAACAAACTTGTTAGCTCAGATTTGGTGAATCTTTGACTTTTCAAATAATGCAGTAGCTCGGCACTATTGAAATTCTAGTGCTCAGTACATACTATGTTACTCGACACCAACAACATTTCACTGATGCTTAGCATCTACTATGGATTCACTTGGCATCCACTAAGTTTTCTGATGCTCGACACTTATCACTTTTCTTGGCACTTGAACTTGCTTGGCTTCTTCTATATCACTTGACACGTACTAGATTTTGTGCTTGCTCGACACTTATTAAAGATCTACTCGATATGAACTAGCTTGCTTGGCACCTACTAATGAACTTAGTCAAGCTTTGTAGATAGCCTTTTTACAACTTATACTTCGAGAGTTTCTAAGTGTGGCCAATCTCTGCATCTTCAAGTATATTATCAATACATCATTTTATCATTGTCTTAACTAATCTTTATACTTCATTACAAAACCATGACTCAACCTTTTCCTTAGGTACTTTTCTTACATCTTGTTGATTAAATCCTCTTCTTCAATCAACTAAGTGATAATACTTGGATGTTATAAGAAATTGTCATTTCAACAAATAGCAGGTTTGACATCGGTGACAAAACAATGATTGAAAACACTCTTTATCAATAATCTCCCTCTTTGCAAACAATCTTCTTTCTTCAATAATGATCTTTTCAATCAAATTTCCAAAATTTCCTTGGTTGAAAAGCAATACAATTATTCTAGTATAGGCATCCTAAAAAAATTAAAACAATAAAACATTAAATCATTGGTTATTTCTACTCTATTACTGAAACATAATAAACCAAGTTAGAATATAGATCAATACTTACAACAATAAAAACCCTAATAGACTCATTCATCCATCAATTCTCCTCAAGAAGATGACCAATTACAATGCAAGCATAGAGAAGAGTAACCACTGAAGTAATTACGACCATTGAAGAATGATCTGATGTACTGCCCAACCCTATCCTCGTGAAAAGTGAATGCCATGGGAAACTAATTAATATTAAATATATATTTAAACTGTAAAAATAATTGAAATGCAAATTTACTTAAAGTTATTATACTTATAAATATATAATATATCTTTAAAGAATTTTATAATATATCTATAAAGAAAATTTGTAATATATCTTAAAACTATAAAAATAATGGTGGAGCATGATCTTTTACCAACTACCATCCACCTACCCCTCTAATGCAAATGCATAGTGATTAAGTACAATGCATGGAGGTGGTTTCCTTGTTCTCACCTATATGCATAAACTAATTCTCCACAATCCTTAAATTTAAGCTTTTACCTCTGTGAAATTCATTTAGGTGTGTGTGTGTGTGTGTGTGTGTGTGTGTCTATATATATCATTTTCTTAACAACTTCTTCCTAATGATTTCAATTTAAATTGTCAAAATATTTCGTCCTTCATCACAACATTCAAAAACGTATAGTAAGGTATTTTAAATTTTCAAATACTGATTTCATAAACAATTTATCAAATTTTTTTTGAATCATTATTTTCCTTAATTGTGTGAATTTCTGACAAATGTTTTACAATTCAAGTAATAGTTTTTTCTAGCATAAATAACTGACCTGAAGAGGAAGTGACAGAGCTGAGCATAGAAATTTGTCCAAGTTCCTTCTTACTTTGAATAACATATTATGTGATAATGAATTTGGTTTATTTTATTTTATTTTTAAAATAAAATGCTATAAATACAAAGTCATTCATCCCTTCTTAATTATGGCAATAATTTTTAGAATCTTTACTTGGGGATCTATGTTTCAAAACTTAAAACATGATAGGATGGTCTAACAATAATGATATATAACATCTTAGTTGAGTTGTACTATTCACAATCCTTCTCTACCATACTACTCTATTGTAAACACAAGCATCATGAAAAATCTGTCAATGTTTTTTTTTTTTCAGCTGGAAACTAATGATTTGTAACCATATTAAGATGGGTGAGCATACTTGGATCAATTTTCTCATTGACTAGCTGCAACACAACATTATGCCAAACCACTTCAGCTAAAGAATCTGCATGCCTTCACATGGATTCCTTCAAACTTCCCTATTGTTGATGTTAAGATTTCACCATTGCGGTGAAGTTTGGAAGAATATGTTCTCAAAAAATGGCTAAACGTGACAGCAATTCAATGTTGGAGAAGAGTACTATTGCTTAAGAATATATCGACTGCCATGTTTAAAATAGGTTTTAGACAATTATAGTGTTGATGGTTACCCTCTCACATGGATCAAAATCAGGATTTAATGAATTGATTCAACATTTTTTTGGTACAATGGCTTAAGTCTAGCAATGGTGGCTTTTTAATGGTTTTTTCATTACGAAGCTTTTTTAATATTTTGAAGAAAGCATATATACTTTAGCTTATTCATATCAAGAGTATTGTTGGTTGTAGCCCTTAGTTGAAGCCATTTTCAAGAGATTTGTGGTGATTCTATGTTTGATTCAAGCGTATACATTAAAATTTTATATTCGAAAGAAAGCATATATACTTTAGCTTCTTCATATTGAGTATTGTTGGTTGTAGCCCTTAGTTAAAGTCATTTGCTACAACATATTTTTCTTTTGCTATACTTGGTGACGTACAATTCTTCTTCTTGCTTAGCCAAGAAACCAATCTTCCTCTAAGAAAGAAGGCTCCACCACTTGTGTTTTCTCTATCATCCATATGGCCTACCCAATTAGCATCAGTATAAACACTTAGAGTAAAATCATTAGGGCTGCCATACCACAATCCAAACTCTAATATTCCTTTTAGATATCTAAATATCCTTTTGACTGCTGCATAATGTGCTTATTTGCGATCAACTTGGAATCTTGCAAGAATTCCAACTGTATTTGTTATATTTGGCCTTGTGTGAATCAGATATTGCAAACTTCTAATCATAGATCTATACTTCTACTTCTCAATAGTTGGTGTCTCATCCTTTTCTAGATAACTTGTGTCGAGTTACCATAGGTGTTCCAATAGGTTTACATTTTTCCAAACCAAACCTTTTCAGTAAATCCTTCAAATACTTAGTCTAAGAAATAATATTCCTTCCTTATTTTCTACAATCTACAATCCTAGAAAATATTTCATTCTCCTATCATACTCAATTCAATTTATTTCTTCATTTCTTTTGCAAAATTTTCACTTTCCTCATCATTTCCTCCAAATATGATACCATCAAAAAACATTACCAAAATCATCAAACCATCATCAATTTATTTCTTGTAGAGATTATTATCTACCCTACCTTTGCTATATCCAAGTTCTCCCATTCCAAGTTCTTGGTGCTTGCTTCAAGCCATACAATAATTTCTTCAATCTGCATACTATTTCATTGTCATCTATTAAAGGAAAACCTTTAGGATGTTCAATGTATACCTCTTCTTCAAATTCTCCATTTAGAAATGCTTACTTGACATCCATTTGATACACTTTGAATTTCTTTTGTGTTGCATGGGCTAAGAATAATCTTACCACTTTTATTCTAACCACAGGAGCATAGGTCTCATCATAGTCTATTCATTATTCCTATGAATAACCTTTACATACCATTCTTCCCTTGTTACTTACAACTTTTCCTTGCTCATTTATCTTGTTTATAAATACCCATTTAGTTCCTATTGCATTCTTGTTTGCTAGTCTGGGGGCCAATTCCCATGTCTCATTCTTTACTATCTAATCTAACTCCTCTTTCATAGCTTGTTTCCAATAATCATCTTTACATGCTCCATTTGCATTCTTATGTTCAACTTGACATATCAAACATAGTTCTTCATTGACTCTACTTCTTGTCAACACACCTTTATCTTTTCTTCTGATGATCTACTCAAATATGTGATTTTTTATCATATTCTTTGATAAAGTACAAGTTTCTATCTCAACTCTTGGCTCTACCAAAGGTTTTGAGCTTTGTTCCTACATTGGCTCTCCTTCATTCTGCAAATAATTGTTAGTCTCAAGAAATACTTCATCATTTCTTAGTTTAGTAGCAACATCATCATCTAAATTGTAATAAACTATTGTTTCCTATATCCTAAATTTCTCATCAATTCTCACATCTGCACTTTCCATAATAGTCTTAGTTCTTAGCTATAACATCTATAAGCCTTTCTTTAAAATGAATAACCAAGAAACATATCTTCATCACTTCTAGCATCAAATTTACTGATATCATCATCTCTTTTGATATAACACTTACTACCAAATTTTTTTGAAATACTTAACTATAGGTGAGTAACCAAATCATAGTTAATAAGGGGTCTTGCTTGTGTCTTTCCTGACTTGCACTTTGTTCATATAGTATTCTGTTGTATTCATAGTTTCTCTCCAAAATATCTTGGATATATCATTATCAGCTAACATAGCTCTCGATGCTTCTGCAACAAATCTATTTCTTCTCTCTGCTATACCATTTTGTTCAAGGGTCTAAAACTCAACTCTTTCTTCTATTCTAGAATAAGGTCTCCATTCTTCAATTTGATGCCCATTCTATGAATCATTAATGATAATTTCCACATTTTCATGGTTAGTCTTTGGATCAACAATAGTTACCAAGGCTATCTTATCTACTACTCCCTTTTCCTTAACCAATTTAAGCTCATTATCTTTATCACAATCATTCAAGAATCTCTCCATACTTGCTTTAAATTTTCATCTTCATTAGAAAGTGAACTCTTTTTTGTTTTCCTTACTCTCTTAGAGCATGTAGATGAAAATCACCAAACTTGTTACATGTCCAACAAGAAAAAATTTCCATACCTTTTGTCTCTCTTTTCATGAGATCAATAGCTTCCTTGATCTTCATGTCTTCTTTAGATCTTGATCTATCTTTACTTGTGTCTCTATCTAGAAACTCAGTACTCAAATCTATACACAATTCCGATCTCTCATGAAGAAGCTCCATCTTTAGCATATGCAAATTTCCTCTGTCAGATTTAGGACTTGTTTTTTTGAAATAACTTGCCACTAATATCTTGAAGCTATTAAGCTTTATCTTCAAGGACCTGATGCTCTAATACCAATTGTTAGAAACAATAGACCACCATGATAACTAAGAGAGGGGGGTGGGAGTTGGGGTGTGAATCAATAATTCAACAATTAAAAGATTTATCTTCTTCAAACAAACTTAACCATTCAACCAAAGGAAACAACAACTATAATAAGATGCACATAGACAATTACACTAGATATGTTAACTAGGGAAATGCTTGATCAAAGGGAAAACCCTAGTGGGAATGGTGCCCACAAGATGATGCACTTTAATATAAATATTCCTTGTTAGAGGATAGACCCTGTTAGGAGTCTATTAGAACATTTAGTACATAGATTCCTTATTAGGAGAATTTGAATCTCTATTTAGAGATTTCAACCTTGTTAGGAGTTATAGTACAATGTATGCAATAACTACAAGAAGAGCTCACTGCTCAAACATGCAATTTACTACTATGTTTTTCTTTCCTTTGTTTCTTCAACTGAACCTAATACTATTATACCTTATAGACTATGAAGTTTCCTTCACTTTCGCTCTCCTCTGCTCAACTTTGCATTCTTCTCTTTGCTACTTACAAATTAATTCTTCATATCATCCACATTCTTATCATGACAAAGGATAATTTCCTTCCTCTATAATGAGTACATAAAAAAATTCCCTAAGCCAGCTTTCATACCTTATCAATTAATCATTATAGGACCACATTAAGAACACGTTACACTTACTGATAACATTAAACTTTCACCTTGAAACTTGAATAACATTCCATAGATGTAATATTATGATGAGAAAGATTAGACATGTCATCACCTACATGTCTTCTACACGTCCTCAACCTCGATTCTCAAAATAATAACTCTACTAAGAGATATAACAAGTTTACCAGAACATGACTCTATCAACTCTATCTTAGATTAAACATCACCAAATCTTAAATAACTTCTTCCATACTTATTATTTTTTCATCTAACATTAACTGCATATACTAGATACTTAGAATTATCTCTCATAACCATGGATAGTGAGAATACTCAACTAGCCATTTGTAACAACTTGATCTTTTCATTGTTCTTTTGTTAGACACCAGAAAAAACTGTTATGTTAACACCAATGAGAAACTCAATCATGAATGTAACATATCATCATAGTAACATATCTAAAATTTTTCACCATATGAATATCATCAACATTCATGTTTCCAATAGAAACTACAAGATATGATGGACAATGTGTTAATAAATTTAATTAGAAGTGATAGAAATAAGACTTCTTTCACATACACTTCCTAGAATATGATGCATCAATTGACCTATTCCATGAACAATAGATGAACAATATGTAATTGAGTAAAGCCAAAATTGATAGGAATAGGATGCCTTTCTTAGCCTCTCCCTATGAAAAAGATTTGTTGAGTGACCTCTTAGGTGGCTATGTGTTTTATCTTAGTTGGTACATTACAAAACTTGTCATTTTTTCCTATTTTATCCTCTATCTTACATTATTCAATCACATCTTTGCAAGAGAATCTCATATTTATACAAGATTTTTTGTTATCATTGCACTCTACTTCTATGATTACTAATGGTTTTTATGGTGCACTAACAAAAAAATTGCAAGGTATTGCATTAGGGACCTACTATCAAACCCCTTGTTATTTTTTTATCACCTTTTTTTATTTTAGACATCCCAATAAATTTAATTTTTTAGGAGAGAATTACCATAAAATTCCACACCCTCAAAAACTTTTAGAAGTATTTGAATCTCCAAACATCCTCATTTAACTCAGGTGCCTCGAATATTTCCCTTTTACTATTCAAAGCCATTCAAAATTAATTTTTTTGAATATTTTCCATATATTACTTGGCTCCTGGGATTGTTAATTTTCATAGCTAATTTCATAATCCCACTCCCTACGAAAATTGGTCATCCGCATTTGTCTACATTTTGTCTAGGGAGACATTTTTTCTCTTCATACTATCCAAGGGACCGATTAAATTGGATTCTATCTCCTATATCGTTTCCTCTAGAGCATGCATTTGTTTTCCCCCTTATTTAGGTCTTCCATAGTGTTATTTTGACTTCCTTGTTTCTAGGCTTCATCCTTGGTGGGAATCTCATGACTAAGACTAATCACACCTAAGTCCACCTCAATTTATTCCTCTTATTTGTCCAATTTTGCATCTTCATCCTCCCCATCATAACTCTATTCCTCTCCTTCTGCATACTCTTCATCTTCTAAGTTGGAGTCCTCACCATCTTCTGACATTTCAACTTCAATTTCTCTTCTACAACTTTCATGTGCTTCTTGTCTTTTATCATACTCATTTCCTTCTTATCGAGGGATTTTAACCTCCTCTCTAAAGAGATATACTCTTATTTTTTATCATCTTTGCTATCTTATTCCTCAAACCCTTATTTATCTAAATCTATAATTTCACTATCAATTTTCCTACGTTTAAGGGTAGGGCCTTGGGGAATATTTTGTGGTGACTTCTTCCTTTTGGGCCAGGTTTCTAGTAGAAGGGATTCTTGAAGGGAAAGAGTCCCAAGGTTGACATTTTACGGCACAACCTTTTTGAATCTATTAGCTAAAAGTTAGTTTGACTTTTTAAAATCTAATAGCTATAAATTTAGTGGAAATTTTATAAATTGTAATGTAAAGGAAATAGAATAAAATTCATTCCAACTCAATGCTTTTTCTTTTGGGAAAAATAAGGTAAGGAGATTGTTTTTTATTTCTTTTAAAACCATGTCTGAACTTTTTCCACCTTCTAATGCCTGAGTAAATTCTTCTCATTTTTGAAAAAAACTAGCAATGAACCCATCTAACTTGGAGTTTTCTCCAGATTATGTTGTTTAGGAGAAATTTTGTTTCTATAGAAGTATTTTTTTATATTAGCTATTTTTTTTGTCTATAGTGATATAAGGCAAGAGATAATTTTGTTTTAACAAAATTGGAGTATAATTATTAAAACCTTTCCAATTACTAAGAATTTCAATAAAAAGAAAAACTTCCTCTTTGACTATATTTTATTATTGAATGCTATTAATATTCTTTCTTTATTTTCTATTCTTATGAAAAAATAAAATTTATGTGACCTTTGGTAATATTTAGCTTAACTTGTATAACTAAAATATCTCATCCTTGGTTTGTTTGTCCTCATAAACCATCATCAATTCATCATTTAAATTATTTTGCTATCCATACCAATAGTAATAACTTGTTCTTTTAATATTTTGTGTTTCTTCACAATGTCAACTTTATTTTCGAAGATATTGTTTAAATGTTCCATGTTCAACTCCAAATTTTGCTTTAATTTCAACTTTAGATACAAAGAAGAATAACTTTGAGCACTCAAAATGCTTTTTATACAAGTATTTTTCTATTAATTCAAAAAACCATTTGTCTTATGTTTTTAATCTTAAAAGATAAACAAAAATGTTTGTTAACTGAAAAATATCTCATTTCACTAGAAAAAGATCTGACCCAAAAATATAGAGAAAATAAGATTTTCCAAAAAAGAATCAAGATAATTATCCTCTAAAGAGAAAGGAGTCTAAATTTTCAACCATTCAAGTTCAAATATCTATTATTTTGAGTATATTTATGTAATGTTGTTTCTTTTTATATTTCTATTTTTTTATTTTATGTACTATCTGATTCATATTAAAAGATATCTTTATTTTGGAGGGTTAGTAGGTAGGATATCATACATATGGTATATTTTTAAAAATTTCTTATTTCTTTTCTATTTCTGACTAGTCAAGAGCCTTTCTTTTTTGTAACCAATGAGGAAGTAGGATTCTCTTACTAGCTCTTTCAGCTTCTTCCCTAAAGAATTATAGAAGTAATTATTATAATTAATAAAATATACAATAATATAGTCCATTTAATAAAAAAACCTATTCAAAATATATGAATTTCTTTATTTTCTCAAAATAAAATTATAGAGATTGAATACTAGTGATTTGAGAAGGTTTGTATAGAATTATTTTACTTACAAGTTAGAACCGACTACGAGAGTGTCCTTTCAAGCCATCCCTATAGAATATATAATTCTACTTAGTCTATATTTATGTCTAGATAAAGAATAAACAATTTTGTTAATAAGAAAAATATAACTCATATAACCAAATAAAAACTAAAATGTTTTAAAACATAGAATATTTGACAAGTAGTAGAACAATATAGGAAACAATGATGATTCTAAAATTGTTGTAAGTAACTTACATATACCAATTGCCAAATATTTATGAGAGGCACAAAGTTGAAGTATATAATTCTAATATACAATCCTTTTTAGAGCTCTACTGTATCATAATTGTATTCTAATTTTGAATGAAATGCATGGATTGACATTTGAAAATCAAAAAATAATTTTGCACACTCCAAATACTGAGATGCACCGAAGGATTTGTAGGTTGGAGTATAAAATGTAATTCCACATTCAGGAATACTTTTAATGCTCTTATTCAAGCTTTTTGAAAGAAAAAAATATAAAGATACAATCAAGTATCCAATTGAAATTCAAATAGAGGTCCGACATGTAGTCATAATAACAAAAATTTAAAAAACTCTTTTAACTTATGCAGTTGCAATAACAAAAATTTAGAAACCTCTTTCAACTAAATTAATGAACTAAGATAAGAAATCAAGAACCAATAATCTGCTAATGCTGAATTGGAGGAATAATAGTTGTATATACATGGCTGGGAATGGTTTTGAGTTTGTTGGCATATAAAAGCTTGATATGGGATTAAAGCCTTTTTCCATTTTATTTTTTTTATAAATAGTGTCCTTTTCTATTAATAAAATATATGTAGATTAAAATTCACAAAAAAAGGGCTGGGCGATACAAGATCACCCCATGAATGAGTTCACATAGCCGAACCCAGACTAAAAACATAGCCATAGCGAGAAATAGAAACTATTCATTAAAAAAAAACCATATAAGGCAACGTCGGGCTGCCAAAGCAATGCCAACCAAGGGTGGTGGATCATCTTTAGGATAGGAGGGTAGGTTGAGAATAGTCCAGCCATCATTAGTAGTAGCAGTAATAGTGGCAGCCTCTGCAACTTTAACCTCTGGCTATGGAGGAGAGATCACCAGGTCCAGGCAAGGCCACTTCCTAGAATGAACATGCTGAGAACTAGGAGGAGGAGTTGATACCAATCTAAACCACCATGGGGTGGGCAAGCTGAGTAGCACCTCCATCCACCTTCACTACCACTAGGAGAGCGATGGTGAGAAGCCTGGGAGTGCGGGGTGTGTGAGTGGCAATTGGAGGAGTGGCATTGAGGATGATGGCCATGAGGCATTGAGATCTCCATTGAGGCATCAGGGGGAACTCTGGCAATAGTGCATGGAGCATTGCCCTAGTGATTTAACAGCTCCTATAGGTGAGCTACCTTGAGTGCACCTTTGTTAGCTTACACCTAAATCTGCATAATTACATTATTAAAAATGCATGCCTTAGTGTACATAGAAATGTTAACATCCAAAAAATTATGTGTGAAAAGAACAACATTCCTATCTTTCCATAGAGAAAATTGAATCTCTAGCCTGAAGGTATGCCAAATTTGGGTGAACATTCGAGGAAATCTAGGAGAGTCACCTAGTAAAATCATGTGCCAAGAAAAAGACTCAGGTCTAAATGACTTAAAGAAATCATGAATCCAGTGCCAATAATTCTGAGCATGCTTACAAGACTAGAAAATATGCAAGAAAGACTCTGGTTGTCCACAGAAGTGGCATCTACGATCAGGAACACCAATGTGTTTGAGCTAAGGCCCTAGTGGAAGACCTTGGAAGGCTAGGCACCAAGGAAAATGTGCAATCTTGGATTCTATCTCCTATATCCTTTCCTCTAGAGTATGTATTTATTTTCCCCCTTATCCAGCTCTTCCATAGTGTTATTTTGACTTCCTTGTTTCTAGGCTTCATCCTTGGTGGGAATCTCCTGACTAAGACTAATCACACCTAACCCCACCTCAATGTGTTCCTACTATCTATCTAATTTTGCATCTTCATCCTCCCCATCATAACTCTCTTCCTCTCCTTCTGCATACTCTTCATCTTCTGTTTTGGAGTCCTCACGTTCTTTTGACATTTCAACTTCAATTTCTCTTCTACAACTTTCACGTCCTTCTTTAACTTTCTCATACTCATTTCCTTCTTATGGATGAATTTTAACCTCCTCTCTACAAAGATATACTCTTATTTTTATCATCTTTTCTATCTTATTCCTCAAACCCCTATTTATCTACATCTATAATTTCACTATCAATTTTCCTACATTTAAGGGTAGGGCCTTGGGGAATATTTTGAGGTGACTTCTTCCTTTTGGGCTAGGTTTCTAGTAGAATGGATTCTTCAAGGGAAAGAGCACCAAGGTTGACATTTTAGGGCTCAACCTTTTTGAATCTATGAGCTAAAAGCTAGTTTGACTTTTTAAAATCTACTAGCTATAAATTTAGTGGAAATATTATAAATTGTATTGCAAAGGAAATAGAATAAAATTCATTCGAACTCAATTCTTTTTCTTTTGGGAAAAATAAGGTAAGGAGATTGTTGTTTATTTCTTTTAAAACTACGTCTGAAGTTTTTGCACCTTCTAATGCCTGAGTAAATTCTTCTCATTTTTGAGAAAAACTAGCAATGAATCCATCTAACTTAGAGTTCTCTTCAAATGATGTTGCTTAAGAGAAATTTTGTTTCTATAGAATTTTTTTTTTTATATTAGCTTTTTTTTGTCTATAGTGATATAAGGCAAGAGATAATTTTGTTTTAACAAACTTGGAATAGAATTATTAAAACCTTTCCAATTATTAAGAATTTCTATAAAAAGAAAAACTTCCCCTTTGACTATATTTTATTATTGAATGTTATTAATATTCTTTCTTTATTTTTTGTTTTTATGAAAAAATAAAATTTATGTGGCCTTTGGTAATTATATTTAGCTTAAATTTTATAACTAAAATATCTCATCCTTGATTAGTTTGTCCTCATAAACCATCATCAATTCATCGTTTAAATTATTTTGCCATCTGTACTAGTAGTAATAACTTGTTCTTTTAATATTTTCTACTTCTTTGCAATGTCAACTTTAGTTTGGAAGATATTATTTAAATGTTCCATGTTCAACTTCAAATTTTTCTTTAACTTAAACTTTAGATACAAATAAGAATAACTTTGAGCCCTCAATATTCTTTTTATACAACTATTTTTCTATTAATTCAAAAAACCATTTGTCTTATGTTTTCAATCTTAGAAGGTAAGCACAAATGTTTCTTCACCCAAGAATATCTAATTTCACTAGAAAAAGATCTGACCCAAAAATATAGAGAATAGAAGATTTGCCATAAAAGAATGAAGATAATTCTCCTCTAAAGAGAAAGGAGTCTAAGTTTTCCACCATTTAAGTTCAAACATCTATTATTTCTAGTATATTTCTATAATGTTGTTTCTTTTTATATTTCTTTTATGTACTATCTGATTCATATGGAGGGATCTCTTTATTTTGGAGGGCTAGTAGGTAGGATATCATACATATGACATATTTTGAAAGATGTATTATTTCTTTTCTATTTGTGACTAGTCAAGAGCCTTTATTTTTTGTAACCAATGAGGAAGTAGGATTCTCTTACTAGCTCTTTCAACTCTTTCCCTAAAGAATTATGGAAGTAATTATTATAATTAATAAAATATACAATAATATAGTCCATTTAATAAAAAAACCTATTCGAAAGATATGAATTACTTTATTTTCTCAAAATAAAATTGTAGAGATTGATTACTAGTGATTTGAGAAGGTTTTTATAGAATTATTTTACTTACAAGTTATAATCAACTGTGAGAGTGTCCTTTCAAGCCATCTCTATAGAATATATAATTTTATTCAGTCTATATTAATGTCTAGATAAAGAAACAAATAATACAATTAATAAGAAAAATATAACTCATATAACCCAATAAAAACTAACATATTTTAAAACTTTGAATATTTGAAAAGTAGTAGAATAGTTTAAGAAACAATGATGATCCTGAAACTATTGTTAATAACTTACAAATACCAAATGCCAAATATTTATGAGAGGCACAAAGTTGAAGTATATAATTCTAATATAAAATCCTTTTTAGAGCTATACTGTATCACAATTGTAATATAATTTTGAATGAAATGCATGGATTGACATTTGAAAATACAAAAATGATTTGCACACTCTAAATACTTAGATGCACCGAAGGATTCATAGGTTGGAGTACAAAATGTTATTCCAAATTCAAGAATAATTTTTAAGGTTTGATTCAAGCTTTTTGAAAGAACAAAATTTAAACATACAATCAAGTATCCAATTGAACATTGAATAGAGGCCCCACATGCAGTCATTATAAATTTTTTTTACAAAAGTATTTTAACTTATGCAATTGTAATAACAAAAATTTAGAAAACTCTTTCAACTAAACTAATCAACTAAGATAAGAATTCAAGAACCAACAATCTGCTAATACTGAATTGGAGGAATAATGGTTGTATATACATGGCTAGAAATGATTTTGAGTTTGTTGGCATATAAAAGCTTGATATGGGATTAAAAGCTTTTTCCATTTTTTAAATTTTTATTTTTGATGAATAGTGTCCTTTTCTATTAATAAAATATACTCATATTAAAATTCACAAAAAAAGGGCTAGGGGATACAAGATCACCCCACGAACGATTTCACACCGTCGAAGCCAAACTAAAAACATGGCCATAGCTGAAAAAAAAATCTATTCATAAAAAGAAAACCATATAAGGCAACCTCATACTACCAAAGCAGTACCAGCAGAGGGTGATGGATCATCTTTGTTTTGAAAACCCTAATCATCTTTAGGATTGAAGGGTGGGCTGAGAATAATCTAGCCATCATCAACAACAGTAGTAGCAGTGGTAGCCTCCACATCTTTAACCTCTGGACATGAAGGAGAGATCACCAAGTCCAAGCGAGGCCACTTCCCAGAATGTGCATGATGAGAACCAGGAGGAGGAGCTGGGGACCAAGCAGAACCACAATAGGGTGGGGAAGCTGAGCGGCACCTCCATCCTCCATTACCACCACTGTGAGAGAGGTGGCAAGAAACATGGGAGTGGGGGGTGTGCGAGTGGCAGCCAGAGGAGTGGCACTAAGGACAATGGCCATGAGACATCAAGGTCTCCACTGAGGCATAGGGAGGAACTTTGGCAACAATGTATGGAGTATTGCCGCAGTGATTCAACAACTCCTATAGGTGAGCTACCTTGAGTGCAATTTTGTTAGCTTGCACCTAAATCTACATAAGTACATTATTACAAATACATGTCTTAGTGTACATAGCAATGTTAACATCCAAAAAACTATGTGTGAAAAGAACAACATTCCTATCTTTCCACAGAGAAAGCAGAATGTCCAACATGAAGGTATGCCAAATCTAAGCGAACTTCCAAAGAAATTTGGGAGAGTCACCTAATAAAATCATGTGTCAAGAAAAAGACTCAAGTCTGAATGGGTTAAAAAAATCATGAATCCAGTGCCAATAATTTTGAGCATGCTTATAGAACCAAAAAATATGCAAGAAAGACTCTAGTTGTCCACAACAAGGGCATCTAGGATTAGGAACCCAAATGTGTTTGAGCTGTAGCCCCAAGGGAAGACCTTGGAAGACTAAGCACCAAGAAAAATGTGTATTCTTGGGTTTGGTTATAGCATTCCATATTGTATCAAAGCATTTTCTCCATTGAGAAAGAGAAGATTGCAAATGCCATCTGTGATTTAGCGTATCCACCATTGGAAGATGAGGAAAAAGCCATCTGTAGCCCAAACTTGGCTTGTAATTAGAAAAATTAGTGGTAGGACACCACTTCCAATCAAGCCACCAAGGGAAAATAGACTAAATCCCCACTTTATGAACTAAGTGAACAGGGATGGAAGAAAGCATAAGGTTAAAAGTCTGTTTGTCTGAATGGATGAGGCAGTACTGTACTTGGATATCTTCCTAGGTCCTGAAACTCATGGTGACCCTTGAAAAGAGGTCCTTAGGAGTTTTGATGCCACATTTAAAAAAATGCAGAGCATTGGCCCCTTGAGTCTTGGTGAGGGGAGTACCCTGAATGGAAAATAGGGGAGACCACCAAATGTTCTATTGATTCAAGGAGAGGCCATTGTGGAATTCATCTCTAGCCCATTGAAGTGAGGGCTTAATAGTCTCCTAGGCTTTCTAAATGCTCTTGATGATGAATGAGCCCTAAATGACCATGGGCTCATGCATGATGAGAAGGCTTTGGAAACCAATCCCCTTCCAAGTAGGTCTATTGACAGGAAAGCTGAAGGAAATATAGTGCCGAACAAGAATCTTCCAAGCTTCATCTCCAGAAATAGCCCTAATAATCCATTTTGTACAAAGAGAAAGGCCTTGTTTTTTAGTGGAAAGAAGGCCAAGACCACTAGACTATTTTTGGAGACAACAAAAATCCCAAGCCACTCTGTGGAAGCCATGGTGATAAGAACCAAAGGCCCAGAGAAAATCCCTAAGCAATCTTTCTAGCTTCATGTAAGAAGCTTTGGATGGAGCCTAGCAGGAGGAGTAATAGACATGAGTGGCTGCTAGAATCTTAGAGAAAATCTAGAATTTTCTAGTGAAGGAGAGTGGCTTAATGATCCAGTAATCAAGCTTTTTGTTAATCTTGGCTAGCATAGCATTTCAAATTTCCATAGATGACTCCTAGAATGCAAAAGGAATGCCAAGGAAGTGGAAGATTTCCCTGTGAGCAACGCATTTCCACTCAAACTAGTTGAGCCAAGGTGGAGCTGGCAAAAATGACTGACAAAAGTAGAGCGTTTTATGCCATTGAATGGGATAACTAGAGGTTTGACAAAAGGTGTCTAGGAAACTTAAAGAATTATTGATGTTTTCTTCATCCTCTAAAGGGTATGTGTAGGATCATGGTCAACCAAACTATGCCCTTAAGTGGACATAAAAAATTAGAAAATCAGGGTTGTGTCAACTTGACATACAATTTTCTACTTGTTATTAACTTTATATCAAAAAGTTGAGAGAAAAGAATCTCTAGAAAATTTAATCTAGTTTCTAAACTACTGGGATTTATCTCAAAAAAATAAAATTTGATTGGTCAAAATTTCAAATTTTATTGCAATATTACAAAAAATTTAGAATAAAAAGAAGAAGTAGATGTATGTTTGACCACCTTAATCAAAATCAAATGATAATATTTTTTTAATAATATTCTAGATATAAGTAGTAGACTCATGCTTGGATCTGAAACATATTTTTTGGTATTTTTATTCTAAATAAATAATAAATAATTAATTTTTGACTTTAATATTTTTGGAATCAAAAAAATCTCATGTATGCCCACCTTAACTAATTCAAAACTCTGTAAAATTCAATTTTTCATTTTTTTCCCTTATAGTAGAAGAAACATAGAATGTGATGCATCTTTTGGATTTAAAAAATGTTGTACCATTTGAAAGTTATAGTTGTTTTCCAAGTAATGTGTTAGTCAACACTTTATATGTAACTCCATTAGAAAATAATTAATAATTACTTATTAAAGTCATAATTTGACAAACCTTACATTTATGGAAAGATAATAACATTCTTAAGAAAAAAAAATTATTTCATCAAATTTTGGTGAAAAAAAAGTCGTCAGCTACATGTTTGAAGTGAAATCACATAAAAACAGGCCAAAAGCACATTTTTTAGGATGTTTAAATTAAAGTTGACCATAAAGGTTGGTATCAAAAAATATAATAGACTTTATGAAGATATTTTTTTTTTTCATTTAGTATCAAGGCGGGTGCAGAGAAAGTTGGAATAGATTTTGGAATGGTTTGAGATATTTCAGAACTACAGATTTTTTCAGATCGCCACTTTTTGGCACACCATGATCTTGCACATACCTTAAAAGACTAGTAAGAAAAGAATCATTAGCAAAGTGTTGATTGACTAATTGGGGGGATGATTCAAGCAAGGAAATGCCATGAACCAGTCTTGAGGACATAGAATGTGCAAGTAAATAGCCAAAACCTTCTAAAGCAAGGATATAAAGTGTAGGAGCTAGCAGACAAACTTGCTTGATGGAATGAAAAAGTTTGAAAGCCTCAGATTGCAAATTGTTGATGGTAATGCAAGCATTAGCATCTCCAAAGAGCATCTCTATGAACTAAAAGAAATTGGGGCCAAAACCCAGAGTCTAGAGCATAGCCAAGATGAAGGGCCATTCAATGCGATCATAGCCTTTAGCAAAATCTATCTTTAAAAAGATAGCCTTCTGATTGGACTTGCAAGCCCATTCCATTCCCTCCCAGATAGCAATGATGTTGTGAAGAATATATCTGGACTTGATGAAGCCAGTTTGCTCTGGCTGCACAATTAAGTGCAACATGTGCCTGATTTTGAGAGAGAGTGCCTTGGCAATAATCTTATAAGACACATTCAAAAGGGTAATGAGTTTTCAATTGCATATGCCCTCTAGATCACTAGCTTTAGGCATGAATTTGATATTTCCTTTGTTAATAATGGCTTGTAAGCTTTTAGAATGATAGGCTTCAAGATAAACTTTGTGTAGATCGGGACCTATATGCTCCTAGAGGTGTTTGTAGAATTCATAAGGATACCCATCACATCTAGGGGACTTGTCATCTACCATGGAGTAGACTGCCTCTTTAAGGTCTTAGAGGGAAATAAGTTGCTCACAAAAAGTACGTTGCTCAATTGCTAGGTGGTTTGGAGTAACATAAATACACTTTCTGAGAGCTTCCTCCTGATAAATTAAATTTCCCTATGAAGAAAACACATTTTCATAGTGATGAACAAATGCTTGCAGGATGGCAGGGAGACTAGAAAACACAACATTTCTTTATTTGATCTTTTTAATCCCAAAATTGGTATGACGGGCACAAAGAGCCTTAAAAAAACTCATTCGAGGCTTTGTCGTCAACCTCTTACCAGTGGAGATGGGCTTTAATTTGGGCTCCTTGAGTAGCATAATTATCAGCAACTTGTTTGTCATGGTGAAGCTTGGCAAGCTGAATTTGTAAGTCCATATCAAAGGGATTGAGGGTGAGGGCCTCGGAGGATTTTTTGAGGGCAAGCATGTTGGCTTCATATGACTATTTTTGAAACATAGCCAATTGTTTCCCATAAATGCATAGAAACTAAGTAGTTCTAGTAATGGCATCATTCCACCACTGAATCCATCCCCTTTGAGAATGCGAATGTGGCTCCAAGTTCCAGACATGTAGGATGTGTGAAATAGCGAAAGCATGCATCAACACAAATGTGTTGAGGAAGAACTGAGACTTCGCCACCTTTGGGACAACTATTTTCCAAGAAATGATAAAACAAATGGGATAGTGGTCAAATAATGTCACATCTGGTAGGGGAATGACAGGTAAATCTCGATCCTTAGAAAAAGAGAAAAAAGATTGCGCAGTGATCATAGCACAATCAAGTTATTTTAATATGCAATTAGAGCCAACTCAAAAGTTGGACCAAGTGTGCCAAACCCCACTATCCTGGTAGTGGTTGGTATTGGGATAAAAAGGCCCAATTTATTGACCATGTAATACCAGGCTTGTCTTTCCCCAACTGTCTAGTGAAAAGGTAGAATTCCATCTTTGTCAGAGGCTACTTCAACCATATTAAAGTCCCCACACATGACCCAGGTAGATAGAGGCAAGTTATTAGCCAACTAGACCCACATCTGGGATCTTTCCATAGCACCATTGGAAGCATAAACATTAATGACTCCAAAAGAATGAATGTTAATGGAAAGTAAAAGCCAAATAATTCAATGCATGGGGTCATAACTGTGTGAAATAATAACAGAATGAAGGCAAGGTGATAGGAGAGTAACTACACCACCTTAGCCAACTTCGTGCTGGGAAGAAAACATCACACCATCTTGCCAAATAATGTAGCATGCCGAAGAAAGCATGGAACCAAAAATTTTAACTTCTTACAGATAGAGAAAATCTAAATTACCAAGACTATGATGGACATTTTGAACATAGTACTTTCTGGGGAGGTCTATGGAACCTTAAACATTCCATGATAGGAAGTTCATGAGAACTCTTCCATATCATCCTCGTCCTTAAGAGAGGACTAGCTATTCTACAAGAAGGTAGAAACATGGTTAAAGTCAAATAGAAAGCCCTCTCGACTTATAGCTTGACATTTCACCTCTGATATCTCTACATGTGTAAGAGGATTGCAAGAACGTTGTATTGCTAGTGGTACTATGGAAGAAGTAGCAAGAGGAGTATGCACCCTAGCCAAGTCAGAAGCCTTAGCAACTACCTTTATCCCCTACATGCCAGTAGGGTTTGAAACCTGTGAAACACTAGGAGTAGTTCCTTTGTCCACCGCTTGCATCCCTACGCTGGCCGAAATTGATGCTCCTATGGGGATAGGAGGAACTGTGGTGACCGCAACATAGGACTACTTGGGGGGCAAGGGACTCAAGGGTGCCTTGCCCTTATGCCCAACAATAACCCATTCTTCTTTTTTCCCTTTGGCCTGTTTGACAGGCACTTCTTTAGGCATGGGCTTGACCCTTGGCGTAGCTAGAGGGCACTCCTTGATCTTGTGTTCCACAAACTGGCAGCTATAAGAGGTGTTGGGGAGGTTCAAGTAAAGCACCTTCTAGGAGAAGGTTTGAGTCCCAATTTGAATTTCCATAGAATCCTTAAGATCCTTGGAAAGATCCACCTCGACGCAAATGCATCATTGCGGGTGAGCATTAAAAAAAATTTCAGGTTCCTTGGTGAAAACTTTGCCAAGGGCTTTGGCAATGGACTCAATGAAAGGCTCGCATGGTAGGGGTAAACCTAGGAACTTGACCCACATAGGAACCCTAAGGTTTTTATCATCCCAGACTGTAAAGTCTCGTGACCATTTTTGAAAAATAAGCAAAGAAGAATGCATAGACCAATGTCTATTGTTAAAGATCGTGTTTTCTTGCAATGGGTTAGCGAAGTGAAATGAAAAAAAACCTTTGGTAAGGTTTTGCATACCATCAAGGCAGACTCCATGAGGAGTCTAGCTCTTGTTAACTCATTCTCAAAGCACAGCTTTAGAAGGATTCCTACCCACAACATAATCTATCAAGGTTTCCAGTTCTAAAAAATCACATGCAGTATCAAATTCTTGGAAAGGAAGGATAATCTCAGGATTACCTCATGAAAATCCTTTGGGACAAACTTGCATGGGAATTTGTTCTAAGGCCACACCATGGCAAACTAAAGTAGCAACGTGAACACCAGAAACAACTAGTTCACTATTGGTTGGAGCCATTATATCCTATCCTAAAGAACTCTCACAGTAAATGCAGTGTGACAAGTGGTGCTTACAGAAAGAAAGTTCAGACAAAAAGCTATACATAGAAAACTAAAAGTTTGCATGAAGCAAGAAACCTTTTCCATATTTTAATATCCTAGAAAAAAAAATGGGGTTTGACTTTGTTAAATGTGTCAAGAGGTTGGATTGTCTTTCAAGCACTATAGGTTAACCTGTGGGCATGATTTAGATAATTTTCTAATAGGATCTTGATCATGAATTTTTGAGAAAGGATAACATAAATGATAAAAGTTCTATTCAAACATATAAGGACTTTACAACATTCACCATTATATTTATTAAAACATATAATAGAGAATATATTAACATTCAATGTAATATATCAAATCCTCCTTCATATAGAAATGTATTTTTACATCTTGATATCATTTTCTTCACAACTTAATATTATTGCAAAAGAGGGATACTATGTCTTAGTAGGGATACTTCTAGGATTATTTAAATAATAACATAATATTATAGTATTCTACAAATACTTTAAGACTTAGATATTTCTATAAGTACTTGGAGAAATGGTAGCTTCATGATACTATAACTCTTAAACCCTGCTTCGAAAAATAATTGGCTAAATTCTTCCTTAGTTCTCTCCTTTCCGTCCATAGTATAGATGGTCATACGAATGTCAAACAATAATCCTAGTCGATTTGTGCTTCCTTGAGAACCCTCTAGTAGTGCTTCAACAATTAGGACCTTCCCATGCTTTGGTGTTGCTTCATAGATCTTCTTCAAAAGTTCTACACACTTCTCATCATCCTAATCATGTAAAATCCACTACAATAAATATGACAATAGCTCTTCTGTAGACATAAGTATTGATGTAGCAAAGAAAGTGAAGAAATAACAAAAGAAGAAAATAATTGTTATATGAATTGCTAAATAAGAATAATGTTGATAAAACAAAGAAAGATAAGAAGTCAACAAATACTAACGTATATTGTTTCTTAATGACATATCTTTTACCTTCATGAAAATTATGTCTCCACATGGAATTTTTTCAAACATACTTCACTCCTGCACCAAAGATGCAATTGCAATGCACGAGACAAGTCCAAGTTAAAGCTATACAATTAGATGAGTTCTATTGGAGAAGTTCATATAATTTAAAACAAACCAGCTAAACAATCTAAGTTCAAAACATGTAGTTTACACTTGAACTCAAGATTGAGATGAGACTGCTCACTAGCCATCCTTAAAAATCACACTAAGAAATAAATAAAGCTTGAAAAAATAAGTCAACTTTGACTGTTTAATACTTTTAGTCTAAGAATCAAACCTTAGTGTGTGATGTTTAAGCCATTCACTACTAACGTGATATGGGAGGTACAGTTGCAATAACATGGGGCAAGTCAAAGTTAATGCCTTGTATGTGCGGATATTCAGCAATTATAACAGACAATGTGGATCCCACTGCTCCAGCTACATCCACCACACTCCTGGCACTCTTGAATCCATCATACATCTTCACCATAGAAGCCATGAGATCTTTTGTATGGCAAGCCATGCCCTCTTGAGCATTTGAGCCCACATATTCCAAAGGGCTCATGCCATGGACTTTATGAAGGGATGACATCCTTCCAAGACAGCATCTTGAAAGTAGTGGTAACTAACCTGGTAAGCTTTGTCTGTTACCATCATCAGAAATGGCACACAAGAATCCCTATCTCCTTCCTTCACTAGCAGCTTGGAAACACTGTTCAACCCATACTTCATTTGCTTGCTTTGCTCATCCACATCTTCAGTGAAAATTCCACAAGAAGCCAGCAGCCTCAGAATCCTAAACAAGTACTCCTTGTGGGAAACAACCTTAGTGTCTGTGGAGACAGAAATATGTTGAGCAATTTCATCAACAGAGAAGCTTTTCTCTGATAATTTGGGCGATGTTAAGCAAGACAGCAGCTTTGAGAGCCACGGGCTTTGCAGCGCAAAGAATCATCTCATAAAGGTGGAGATGGGCATCCATTTTTATTTTTTATGTGAAGCAAAGAGATCTGAATGAATCTCTTAACAATTCACTTCCTTCTATAGAGTAAAACTCTGTTAAGGGGATCAACGTGAGATCATCACGTGTTTGAATTTCTCGGATGCCCAACGATCTACATGTGGAATTTTCGAAGAAAAGAACGATGTCAAACTGCAAATGACAAAACAATTGAAAGAAAAAGTTAAAACGTGGAGAGCGAGGTTTTAATGCGTTCACCACATGCTATGGCAGGTCTTTAAAATATTTGTGTTTTTATAGTAACGAGTTAAAGTTAGGAAGAAAAAAATTGAGTGACAATATAAAAGAATATAATATTTTGAAACTATTTTCTAATAATGCTATTTAGTTTCAATGAGAATTTTTATTGTTATTTATTGATTTATTTGGATCTTAGTGGAATTTGTAATTTTTTTTAAAAATATTTTGGAGTCATTCTATATCAATGATGAAAAGAATGAGAAAATCATATTCACATGAAATTTATGTAGAAAAATTAAAAATTAAACAATATTTACAGATTTTAAAGAATTTGAGATACATTCCTTAATTTTAGTATTATTTCACACTGAAGGGATTAAAGTAGTCTTTAATAAGTCTAAATGAGAAATCTCTATCATTATTTTTTATTCATTTATTTAAATATTAGTAGAACTCGTAGATTTTTTCTCAATAATTCTTTGAAACTATTACTAACAAGTGTGATAAAATAATATTATTTAAAGTATGGAGTAAGAGAATCAAGAGAAAAGAGAAAAGTATTAATATTTTAGATTTATTAAAGGTTTTAAGAAAAATATAATAAAAAGCTTATGTTAGAATAAATTAATCGTATATTACTATTCAAAAACTATTCAATGTATTTTAAGGGGTTCATATTTAAATATACATTTCATCCTCAAATATCGACCTTATAATAGGAGTAGTGGTTCCTCCAAAATTTGCTACTATAAGACCCAAAATTTACGAGTCTAAAGTAAAATTATTTTGTAATTTTAGAAATTAAAAATATGAAATATAAACATTAGAAAAATAAAAATAAAAATACTTCCATTTAATTAGTTGAAGTAGAAAAAATTAACACTAGATAACTACAAGTGATTACAATAGTAATATATATTTTTAAATGATATGTCTAATTTTGATAATTTTACAATTAAAAAAAAATCATGTTAAACTTTTTAATATTTTTCAAATAAAATAGAAAAGAAACAAAATGTATAGTAATTTATCGAAATAAAGATGTTTAATAAGAGTTAAGAGAAACTCATTACAATAATATGTTGTCTATTGGTAAATACTAATAAAATGTACTTTCCTATATGGATTATGAAAATAGCTAGTGATCATAATGGAGCAATGTTGTGATCTAAACAATATCACAACATTGCAACTTAAAGAACTTTAAAGAGATGACTTTATAATATTTGAAAATGATCAATGGACTTAGGGATATAGAAATAAACGTATAACCTAAGTTTTTTTTAATCTCTATTTTATACTTGCATGCCATTTTATGAATAATTCATCAAAACATAAGACACAACTACTTTCTAGGATTTTTTTATGAGGATGACAACATTTTAGAAACCTGAAGCAGTTAAAACATACTCTCTTCCTAATTCTCACAAGATATCACAATTTTTTTTAGCTAGGGAAAATTTAGGCCATCAGTTAATTTGTCTTGGGATGATGGATAACTTGTATCCATGCAATAATCTAGAATCTCTGATCCAAGTAGACCACATACATGACAGCACATGACAACTTTGGAAAGAAACACCCAAAAAAAAAGGGTAAAATAATAGAAAAAATAGGAAAAACTAGATTATATAGGGATTCACATATGATAAAAAAGCTAACTAATGTTCATGGAAAGATAATCATTTCAATAGAAATATTTCTTCAATAATTGTCCATGAACTAGTAATTCGAGAATATCACCTGATAGTTCCTTTAAGATATAGGAATCTTCACCCCATGTGGATTCAACTGGATAAAGACCTAACCAGATAGGGTCAAATTTACTATGTTTTCCCTTATTTTAAATTCTTACATTCTACATTAAAACTAGGTCCTCAAGTTCAAATTTCCTTGCTAGTGTCTTTTTGTCATATAAATATTTTGTCTGCAACTGTAGTTTTATATTGCTAATAGAGGTTTCTTTCCACATCTCTATTAGTACTTCCAATTTATTCATTCTTTCTTGCATATCATCTACAAAATCATCATCATACATTTGGATATAATTGTATAGGGATATCAAATTGTTCTGAAGCATCCTTGCTTGGATTCCATATACCAGATCAAAAGGTGATACATGTATTTCCTTCTTGATAGTTACTCTTTCAGCTCAGACTACTAAATGCAACTTGGAATCCCATGTTTTCTTGTTATCATCCAAAGTCCTATTAATGACTTTCAACAAAATTTTATTTTTGGATTTAGCTTGTCCATTCCCTTGTGGATGATAAGGGGATGATGTTGATCTAGTAATACCATACTTGTCACAAAACTTAATTAATTCTTCTAATCTAAAGCACATTGCATTATCAGGCACAATTTTTTATATCCCTATTTTATACTTGCATGTCATTTTATGAATTATTCATCAAAAAATAAGAAATAACTATTTTCTAGGGTTTTTTAATGAGGATGACAATATTTTTAGAAACCCTAAGCAGCTGAAACATACTCTCTTCCTTATTCTCACAAAATATCACAATTTTTTTTAGCTAGGTAAAAAGTCAGGCCATCAACTTATTGATTGAGATAGGGTAAATCTCTTAATAGAGTGGTCCTAATAGGCCTATGTAAATCTTCTAAAAGAGTCCTTACTTAATTGTGAGTGTAAAATTATTTAACATGGTGAGACCTAATAGTCTCTTAAGGTTTTAACATGGCAAACCCCTCACAGGGTAGATCATATCTTATGATCAAACATTGTAACCTTAACAACTTAACTTTATTGTTACAACAATGAAGATTTGTGGATTTCATTCCCACTACATTTTTTTCCTTTATCTTGAAGTATTTTTGAGTTACCAAATCATTTTGTTATGTGTTGAAATTTTATGGATATGATGCATTTCATTTATGTTACAACATTTAAGCTTTAATGATAGATCTGTGAGATGAATTAGGTATGAATTTATACTATTGGTTTTGAAGCTAAAAGTTTAAGATCTCGACTCACCCACCCACCTCTGGGTATCTTGTTTCCCATATACTTATTCTAATAATTACTTAGCATATTTAATCTATCACTCAACTTAACTTTCTTGACATAAACAATAACTTTTCTTTATCAAAGTCTGTCTAATCAAATGTCCATTGTAGCTTCCTTTTTATAATTCAACCTTTCCTCTAGGTGCTTTTGTTATGAAAAATTTCTCAAATCCTCTTCATCAATCAATAGATGTGACATTTAGATTAGGTAGCAATATGTCTTATCAATATATTTGACATCAATGATAAAACACATCACATTGTTAAGGATTTTAGAATAAAGAGAATTTCTATGCACTACTATTGATAATGAAATTAAATTCTTTGAGACTTTCATAGTTAAAACATTTTCAGAGTAACTCTCTACATAAACAAGTATTTTTTGTCTATTATATTTTGGATGCAAATCAAAAGGAATGAATTTAAATACCTCTATAATCTAGCCTTTTAGATAGCTATTGAGAATAATGAGTTTTGTCATAACCATAAGTCACCAATTTTGTTTCTTAAAACAGATATCAGAGGGCTATTTGGAAGCATCTTTTGTCACTTTAAACTGGTGTTCATTGTATTTGATGTTGATAGGGAGGAACCACACATTGGTATTCTAACTTCTTTTTCTCTTGATAAGCTAGCTATGATCTCATGTGTTGATAATAAGAAGTTAGAGTTTTAGGATAGTGACCTTGTTGTTTCTTTTGAAGTAGTCAAAAAGAGTGCATGTCCATATTCATTGGAATCCCTTCCGATCGACCTAGTTGGTGTTGAGGATGTACCACCTTTAAACTATCATTATCATGCCCAAATATGTGTATTTAGAAGAGATATGCATAAAATGTTGGAGGATGCTAAAGTGTTTGTTGTTGTTGTAGGTGCTCTTGGGTGCGAGCTTCTAAAAATTTGGTGCTTATGGGGGTCTCCTCTAGAAAAAAAGGAAAGTTGACCATAATAGATGATGATGTTATTGAGAAGAGTAATATTAGTATGTCATTTCTTTGAATAGATTGAAACAACGGACATGGAAAATCAATCGTAGAAGCCTCTAGAACAAGGTCAATCAATCCACAATTTAAGGTGGAGGCATTGCAAAATCGTCTTAGTGCAAATACTAAAAATATTTTAATGATGCTTTCTAGGATTACCTTGATGTTGTTTTGAATTCAGTGGATAATTTAAATGTTAGTCTATATGTAGATTCAAGGTATGTTCAATCCTTTACTAGAGTCAAGAGCTTAACAGAGAGAACTATGGAGCATCGAGAGATCCTCTAAAAAATAAGATGTTATGTGTATAGTTCATTTATTTCTACACAATAATGATCAATGTCTAACTTGGGCAAGGTCCATGTTTGAGGGTCTTTTAGAGAAAACACCATCTGAAGTTAATACAATTCTTTCAAAACTAGAGGAGTACACATGAGAAAACACTAGAATATTTGAACATAGTACATTTAGATGTTGAGTGTGGTTAAGGTAAAACAAAATTAAAAGCATGTCATCATCTTCTACAAATTGATTTAAGCAAACCTAATTCTTACAATAAAGTTAGGAGTTTGACATTGAACTAATAAAAATAATAAATAGGGAAAAAATTAATAATAATAATAATAATTAAGTTGGTGGAATAAATAATAATAACAACTTTTACAAAAATATTTGTTATTATTACAATTAAAAGGTTCTTTCATAATAATATTTTAATCATAATAAGATGTTTATTATTATTAAATTATAATAATAAGATTTAATAATATCATATAATACTATTTGATTTATTATGTTTTAAAAAACAAAATCTTTATTTTGTTATTATTTATTAAGTTTTTAGAATAAAATCTTGAATTTTTTTTTTCAAAACGTCAGAAGACAAATCATACAAAGACTAAAATTAGTATAAAAAATGAATACTAATAATAAATATTAGTAAAATAATAATTATTATAGTTATAACTATACATTTGAGAACAAGAAAAAATAATAACATAATAATAATAAAGATCAAATATTCAAACTGCTCCAATAAAAGCACCCTTATCCATTTAAATGTTTGAGCCAATCAAATTCTTGATTAAAAAAAATTCAAAAAAATTAGTTAAGAGATTTGCATTTATACTTTCATTAACATTTTTTTTAAAACATCAAAAAACATATGATTTATGATTGGTTATAAAAAAAATTTAAATTTATACTTTCATTAACAAATTTTTTGAACCATAAGAAAAAATGATCTATGATTGTTATAATTAACTGTTTAATCACTATCTATGTGTTTTATGGTTGCCTATAGTTCTAGTGCAGGACAGGAAGTAATAATTGCTTATATGCTGAAAAAACACTTCAAATAATATTTTCTACTAAACATATTCTCTTATCATTTTATACAAAGGATTGAATTATTATTGTTTCTCCCATTGTTTTTAATTGGTATTTGAGGTAAAGTGTAGGTTTGTTTTTTCCCTGCTAAAAGTTTTTTTTTCTTGTGAGGTGAATATTTACAATAACAAATTTCGCTTTCTGAAATCATGTTTCTTAAACATAGTGATAAAAGAAACCTACGTTGCCCGGACTAAATAAAAAATTTAGTGAGAGGACGGATTATTAGTCCCTGCCTTTAAAGCAGGAGACTATAGTTTTCATCTCCCTCTTTTCAATTACTTTGCTTCAAAAATAGTGTATGAAAAATATATAATCTATAGTCTTGTTCATTTATTGTAATAAATAAATTTTTATTATGTTTCTTTTAATTTCTAATTGGTAGAAACTGTTTTTCCTAGTGGTCTTTTCATTTTATCAATCAAAAACTCTTGTAAATATTGCATGTTATTTCACTGGACAGTGGAAAAATAATTCAGGTGGATAGTCTCTACTTCCACATTTGGCTACATACACAGACAGGTGGAAATAATAGAGTGCCTGCCGCTGCATGCACTCAATATGGCCCTCCTATTATGGTTGAATTATAAGAGGAATCTACTCAATCTGCATCAAACGGCTCCGCTCCATGGATGGTGAAACAGATTAAGGGTAAACAGCCACTGTTGCTCAGATTGGATCTATTTGGCCAAGGGAGACACGACGGGGTTATGGTGGTTTTCTAACGAGAAGGGACTGAAATGAGTGCTAAAATATCTGCTACTAGAAGCTACATATCTATATTCAGATCCATATTCAGTTTACCAAAAAGAAGTAATTCTAGTGTATCTAACATCTCAATTAATTTCATTTTGTTTGATTATACCTTTGTTTTTATTCACAGCTTGGGATCTATTCTTACTTGATATAGAAAAATTGCTAGGTAAAATTCTTTTAGTAAAATGGAAAATGTTCAGGCCTTCTCCATTGTTGTCACTTCCGCTCCTTCTCGCTCCTCCTCTATTGTTGTTTGTGAAGGAGCTTGTGTGCATCAGTCTCATCAAAGAAATGATGCTCAAGAATGACAGATTGTGGTGAGCGTGGAGAGAAATTTGGCGTGCATGAAGAAAATGGTGGCGAAGGCAAATCGTCTCCGCTTCGCAGTGGAAGCTGTGGCTGAGTGCTTGCTGATGTGGAAGCATGATATGCATTGCTTTCAACTCCTGGTTCGATTTCAGCATGACTACTACTCTACTGCTCTCGCAGATGAACAACTGTAATCTTTCTAATAGTTATGTTCAATGTTGTTCATTAATTGCAGTGAAGAATTATTAGTTCTTGATGGGGGATCCAAAAATAGACCAAGATGAAAAATGACAATGAACAGAATTGTGAAAATTTTGATACATCTTTGAAATAGTGGATGTATCATGATAGTTTGCCTATCAGATACCTTTTGAGCAGCAAAATGGAGAAATGATAATAAATCGGGGGCATGAAATTTCATTCCAAGTGTTCCTAGAATCCTGCCAAACTGTTACGGGGTTCAATGATATATTTCGTAGCTTTCTCAAAATTATTTGTAGACTACAATTAAATCATCTTTCATTATTTCTTGATTTCTGGGTTTCCTGCACACGTTTGGATGATGTCAGGATTGCTTTTAGGTCCATTATCGTCATTCAACAAACTTGAAATAATTATACTTTACTGTTCATTACGATCTAATCATATAAGATTTATCAATTGCTATATTTTATACATCTCACATTTTAATTCAAAAATAATTTAACGATTAAGAGTATAAGGTGTACTAAAATTTTCCTATTCAAAAACTTTATATAATAACGTCCTTATCTTCTATTTTGTCCGTTTAAAGATTGATGTATTAGACTACTACATCTTTGATTATTCTTGATAAGTATCTTTTATCTTTATCGTTTGTAAAAGCCATCATTGGAACCTTACCTGGTAAGTCTATACTACTCTTATTATAAGGAGATGGCTTGAATCATGAAACAAAATTTTTGTTAATTGAAATTTGTTCTTGTGTATATAGGGATGTTTTGAATAATTAAATTTTATTTTCAAAATAATTGTTTATTCCTTTTTTTACTAAGATGCACCACTCTACAACTCCTTTGGCCTTCAAAATTGCTCCTATACAAATCTCGCTATCCTTCACAAGGACAAATCTTATCTATTTTTCTATGTCTCAAATAGATTCTAAATGGCCAAGAGAGAAGATAATTCTTATCTATCTTTCTATTTCTCAAATAGATTTTAAATGGCTAAGAGAGAAGATGATGAGTGTGATTATCTTTTCAAAGTGGCATTGATTGCAGATTTTGGAGGTGGCAAGCCTAATCTTCTTTCTAGATTCACTCGCACCAAATTCTTCCTTGAGTCAAAATCCACCATAGGAGTGGAGTTCACAACTCATATTGTTCAATTACAAAGATTTTTTTATTTACCTTGCATACCAATTTCAAATCTCACAAGACCCATATGGTTTGTTTTGGGTTTAAGGGATGCTAATTGAGTTTGAATGATTATGTTTTCAATTTTTGTTAGTTCTCTTGATATGGAGATCTTTGGATTATTTTTCTTTTTCTTTGGTTTTCATGGTATAGAATCAAGACAAGATCAACCCTAGGTGGGTGCTATGCCCTAAATTATTGTTTGTCTCTGGCAATGTATATGTTGAACTCCATTTCTATAATTTGTAAAACCCTTTCAAATGTGATTTTTGTTATTTTGAATCTATTCTTAAGAGAATCCACCCACGTCATTTTTCCTAAGATCAATCTTAGTAGGATACAACCAATTGTTCATTCACAACTAGTTTTTTAGATTGAATTTTTGTGGCATACACTCACACTAAGAAATTGATTTTTCTAGAGTGATATTGTATCCTTAATCTACTTTCATTCAACAATGTATAAACTAGCACCAAAGTTTGGCATCATTTATCAATATTATGTAGTGTACATCAATTCCAATAAACTTATCCTCTTACAATGCTACTTAATCAATCTCTATGTTTTTCTTTCTACAATTGGATAGTTAGTGTGTCTAGTAATATTTCTTAAAAGGCTATGATGATGCTGATCACCACTTTAAGAAAAGAAGATCCACATCTAGATACGTCTTAAAAAATTGTATATGAAAACTACCTTGAAACTTTCTTAGCTTTATTTGTGATATCTTCAACTATTATATTTAATGACTTTTAGATTATGTGGTGAGCATATCATTGTGAACCCTCTAGAATTTCATGCAATTACAAATTTTATGATGAATGGTCTATCACTATATAAAGAGGAAGTAGAAGTCAAGATGACACATAATCAAACCATAATGTCTATGAGCTTGAGGAAGAAACTGTTCATTGCAAGAAAATGTGTGGATTACATTTTATAGACATGTTCTTCAATGTAGTATTTTTTGATTTAAAAATCTAATCTAACAAGTTCTTACCGTCATTAAAAAACAATGCCCTTTTAATGTGTTAAATCTACAAACATTACTACTCTGATATTTAAATGCACAAATCTTTAGTCATATTTCCATTGTTAAAAGTAGAAAACCTATTTTTTATAAATATTTTAACAAAAAATTGAATTGAATGTCTTTGATTTGTGTAAATTGCATTAAGAAAAATAAAAAATAGTCATCTTTTATCTTAAGTCTTGTCAATAAATATTTGTAGAAATGTGTATGCATTCAAGATTATTATATGCACCTCCCTCTTTTCTCCATTCATCAAACTAAATTTATGTTTTTAGATTATGATTAATAAATTGTTATTTTTACCACTGTCAATCTATATATTTGATTATTTATTTTCTTTCTCTTCGGAAGGCAGGGACTCAAGCTCAAATAGAGCTCTTGTTGTTCTTTAATTCTAATCAAAGCAACTTTCTTCAACCCAACCACCCTAATTTATGGTATACATTTGCTTCCAAATCTCGTACTATTGGCGAATCCTCCTTAAGATAGATTGCAGAGTTTTAAGGCTTCATCATTCTAATACGAATTGGTATTTTGAACTTTATGAATCAAAGAACACTACCAATAATAGAAACCAACATGAAATATTACTATCATGACTCTAAAAATTCTTGTCTCTGGTGAGAAGATCTTTGACATGACCCAATTGCCTATTTATGAAATGCATTTTGGTATATTATAATAAAGTAAAACTAAATTACCACCTATTTGAAATCCATGCCATCTATGCCTAGCTTAGTCATTTCATCTACGAAGTTCGTTCATTAAAAGTGTCTGCTAAAGGAACTTTAAAAGCTCTAATAATGTTCTGCCCAGAATTGAGTTTAGCAATTCAATGTTTTAATCTCAATTGCGCCTTCAAAAGGTTTAGGTCTTGACATAGTAGAATCCCTTTAATTAGTGCTTTAAATTATATAATATTGTTTGTATCTTGACCTAAAGATTTGACCATTTTGACTATACATTAGCATTAAAAGAATGGATAACACAACTAGCCCCACAAGTACCAGGGTTTCTTTTGATTCTATTAATCAAGGTTTAACTTTTACAAACCCCTCATTAGGAAGAGACCATTTGCATTGTTCCCTATTTGATTGTTTTATCTTACCTCCAATATAAATAAAAAATTTGTAAATCAAACCATCTCCTCTTATTCTATCTTTCTAATCGGTATAAAACTAAAAAATTGAACCAAATTCTATTCATTACTCCACAATTCTTTCTTCATTCTTATTCATTAAGAAATCCTAATTCATTCTCTTCCCTTGAAATATTATGTGATATGCATCTTTTTGTAATTCTTATATCAAATTGAGAGGGAGAAAAAATCCGTAAAGGGCCAAAGAGGTTAGAGGTAAATAACTTGTGTTGGCCTTCAAATGTACTAAGAATATCATTTGGAAGAGTTATAATCTAATCTAGTTTAGTACAGAGTTACTGTAGAGTTATGAGCATAAGTGTTATTCAATAGAATGTAGTTCATTAATTCTTCACCTTGCTAGCATAATATACAAATAGAGACTTTTACATCTAAGTTTCTTAAACCATTCTTGGGTGAGAATCCTCTACTGAGTGGTAGCCCAAGATGAACTACCTAATTTTTGAAAACATATCTTATCCTAACACAAATTTAATGGAGCGATGCTTTAATAATATGTTATTTTACTACTAATGACCATATTTGAAATTGTACTTTTTAAATTTTGCTCAATCTATATGATATTATCTACTTGGTTTTGGAATGATAATGATCTATTCTTAAGAAATTTTCTAATAAGTAAAACACTATCTCTTGATACATGAATATCTTCAAAGGATTTTTGTTTCTATCCCAAAGAGGGTTCTAAATAACCAAATGTTACATAATCTTTGGTAAATGGAATTGATTAATATTCAAAAATTCATCTAGTATTGGTTGTACCCATCATTTTGTTTATATGTAGATACATTTCCATTGAATCCACCCAAAACAATGTCTTTATACAATCTACTACATCCAATATCTTCATAAATTGAAAGACTTTTAATTAAATGCTCAATTAGGCCCTATTTTCATCTTTTAGTGATTTAATGTTTTTTATGTTTGATCATGCTATGACTACCTACACTTTAAGCTTTCTTTCCTTGTTTCCAATAACCAATTTCAATTTTTGCCTCTTTTGCTAACACAAGGATTCTTTGGTCATCCTCTTCTCTCATCTTTTTCTTGAAATTTGAATTAGGGATAGATCTTGTGGATTAAGTGATATTTCTAAAAAAATTCAATCGTCCTTCAAGTTTTGAGCTCTAAAATATTGAGTGGGAGAAAATAAACCTATCCAGTCTTCTTCATTGGAGGAAGCTTCTCTCCCATGGTGGCCAAGACAAAGATCCTCCATTTACATCCATCCCATTCTTGAAGAAAAGAGTCCCTCAAGCATAACAACATTAATTTTTTTTGAAGAATCTTCATTGGATCTATGTATTTTTTAAATGCATCCTTGGTTCTTCTTTATATTTGAATATTCAAAGGCAACACATAATTCCATTTTTTAAGAAACATACAAGCATCTTCATACACAATATGATCTTAATATACCTTTTTGGAGGTATATACCTATACGAATTATATCTAATATTTGCCTTACATTTACATACTTTCTTTTTATACAATTTCATTTTTATTTCAAGTTTAATTCCATACGAAGGAATTTGTTTCGAGAAATCATTGGAAAAAATAGTCCACCAAGACAACTAAGAGGTGGGGGGTGTGAATCAGTTATCCAAAAATTAAAATAATTATCTTCTCTAAACAAACATAACAATTCAACCAAAGGAAACAATAACAATAAAAGATGCACATAGACAATTACACCATATATGTTAACTAGGAAATCCCTTGATCAGTGGGAAAACCCTAGTGGGAATGATGCCCACAAGATGATGTACTAATCTAAATATTCCTTGTTAGAGGATGTTCCTTTTTAGGAGTCTATTACAACATTTTGTACATAAAGTCCCTTTTAGGAGATTCCAACCCTGTTAGGAGCTGTCATACAATGTATGCAAGATGCCTAAACATGAAATTTCAACTACAAGAAGAGCTCACTAATCAAACATGCAATTTACTATTATTTTCTTCTTTCCTTTGTTTTGTCAACCGAACCAAATAGTGTCAGACCTTGTAGACTACTTCATGAACCCTGATCCTAATATCAAACCTTAGATCCAAATATCAAACCTCAGATCACAAAATAGAACCTCATCAATGAAGTTTCTTTCACTTTCGCTCTACTCTACTCAACTTCACATTCCACTCTATCTATTGCTTACAAATTACTTCTTCATATCATCCACATACTTATCATGACAAAGGAAAATGTCCTTCCTTTATATCAAGTCCATAAAACAATTCTCTGTCTTTTCTATTAGACCTTCTCAATTAATATTTATAGGACCACATTAAGAACACATTACACTTAGTGATAACATTAATCTTCCATCTTGCAACTTGAATAACTTTTTGTAGATGTAATATTATGACAAGCAAGCTTAGTGACATCATCACCAACATGTCTTCTGCACATCATCAACCTAGATTCTTAGAATAAAAATTCTGATAAGAGATATAAAAAGTTTACAAGAACATGCCTCTGTAAACTCTATTTCAGAATAGACATCACCAAAACTTACATAACTTCTTCTAAAATTTTTATTTTTTACATCCAACATTAACTACATTTACTAGATACTCAGAAGTAACTCTCATAATCTTGGATAGTGAGAATACTCAACTATCTAGCCACACCAACTTAATCTTTTTGTTGTTCTTTTGTTAGATACCATAGAAAACTGCTATATTGACATCGATGACAAACTCAGTCATGGATGTAACATATCATCATAGTAACATATCTACAATACTGCCCCATAGGAATATCATCAACATTCATGCTTCCAAAAATCTCCTCCTTTGGCATTGATGGCAACATAGATGAAAAATATCTAGTTCCAAGAATACCAATTGCAAAAGACTATTAATCTTTCTTTTCAAATCATCTTCATCAATCATTCTCCCCCATTGATATACCTCAATGTGATTTCTATCAAACTTTGATTTCATGTTGTACTTCTTCTTCTTGCTTGTCTTTTCTTTTCCCATGATGTTCTTCCTCATGATCTTCTAATGATGTTTTTCATGCCAAACTTATCCCCCATTGACATCCATGAAAAAGGTTTCAGCAACCATCAAACTCTACAATAATTGATTCTTACTAGGTCAAGTGTCCAAAGAAATTGTTCAAAACAACATCCGACAAGAGTCCTAGATGACTCTGTCCATCATAGATACTCCCCCATACTAGAAGCATCAGCATTCAGTCCAGAAAAATAATGGTGCACTGCTACACTAGACTGATGCACTCTTGCATTTTGTACTCTGATGTGGGAACGGGGATAACCCCTAGCATACCTAGCAAATATTCAAAAGTCTCTTTAGAAAGAGGTGTAGTGAATATATCTACAATATGCTCTTTGGTTCTCACATAATCTAATTTGATTTCCTTTTCTACAACTTTCTCCCTCAACATGTGATACTTAATAAAAATGTGCTTGGTCTTTGAATGTGACACTAGATTCGTAGACATATTTATTGTGCTTGTATTTTCACAATGTATGAAAATAGGTTCACTAAATTCTATGATTATATCTTTCAACATATGCTTCATCCAAACAAATTGATTGCAATTGATTGTTGCTACAACGTATTCTTCTTTTGTTGTACTTTTTGATGTACAATCCTACTTCTTGTTTAGCCAAGAAACTAATCATCCTCCAAGAAAGAAGGCTCCACCAATGGTGCCTTTTCTGTCATCCATACCACCTGCCCAATTAGCATCAGTATAAGCACTTAGAGTAAAATCATTAAAGTTGTCATACCACAATCCAAACTTTTATATTCGTTTTCGGTATCTAAATATCCTTTTGACTATTGCATAATGTGCTTATCTAGGATCAGCTTGGAATTTTGCAACAATTCCAACTACATTTGCTATATCTTTCCTTGTGTCAGTTAGATATTGTAAACCTCCAATAATAGATCTCTACCTCTTCTTCTCAACAGTAGGTGTCTCATCCTTTGTAGAGAACTTGTGTTGAGTTACCATAGGTGTTCCAATAGGTTTACATATTTCCAAACTAAACCTTTTTCAGTAAATCCTTCAAATACTTAGTCTAACAAATAAAGATTCCTTCCTTATTTTTTACAATCTGCAATCCTAGAAAATATTTCATTTCTCCCATCATACTCATTTCAAATTATTTCTTCATTTCTTCAACAAACTTTTCACTTTCCTCATCATTTCCTCCAAATATGATATCATCAACAAATATTACCAAAATCATCAAACCATCATTAATTTCTTCCCAATAGAGATTACTATCTGCCATACCTTTGCTATATACAAGCTTTGTCAAATGCTTCTTCAACCTCACATTCTAGGTTCTTGGTGCTTGCTTCAAGCCATACAATACTTTCTTCAATCTACATATTATGTCCTTGTCATCTATTCAAGGACAACCTTTAGGTTGTTTGTATACCTATTCTTCAAGTTCTCCATTCAAAAATGCTAACTTGACATCCATCTAATACACTTTGAATTTATTTTGTGTTGCATAGGCCTAGAATAATCTTACTACTTCTATTCTAGCCATAGGAGCATGGGTCTCATCATAGTCTATTCATTCTTTCTATGAGTAACCTTTACATATCAATCTTGCCTTGTTCCTTACAAATTTGCCTTGCTCATTCATCTTGTTCTTGAATACCCATTTAGTTCCTATCACATTCTTGCCTACTGGTCTGGGGACCAATTCCCATGTCTTATTCTTTACTATCTTTTCCAATTCCTCTTTCATTGCTTGTTTCCAATAATCATCTTTACATTCTGCATTTTCATTCTTAGGTTCAACTTGAGATATCAAACATAGTTCTTCATTGACTCTACTTCTTGTCAACACACCTTTATCTTTTCTTCCGATGATCTACTCAAATAGGTGATTCTTTATAATATTCTTTGCCAAAGTAGGAGTTTCTATCTCAACTCTCGGCTCTACTGAAGGTTCTAAGCTTTTTTCCTGCCTTGGCTCTCCTTCATTCTACAAATCATTGTTAGTCTCAAGAAATACTTCATCATTCCTTGGTTTACTATCAACATCACCATTTGAATTGTAATCAATCATTCTTTCCTATATCTTAAATTTCTCGTCAATTTTCACATTTGCACTTTCCATAATAGTCTTAGTTCTCATATTATAACATCTATAAGCCTTTCTTTTCAATGAATAACCAAGAAACATACCTTCATCACTTCTAGCATCAAACTTACTGATGTCATCATCTTTTTTGATATAACACTTACTACCTAAAATTTTGAATTAATTAACTATAGGTGAGTAACCAAATCATAGTTCATAAGGGGTCTTTTTTATGTCTTTCCTGACTTGCACTCTGTTCATAGTGTAGATTGTTGTATTCATAGCTTCTCTCCAAAACATCTTGGATACATCATTATCAACTAACAGAGCTCTTGGTTCTTATGTAACTAATCTATTTCATCTCTCTGCTATACCATTCTATTCAAGGGTCTTTAACTCAACGATTTCTTCTATTCTAGAATAAGATCTATGTTCTTCAATATGATTCCCAAGTAGGTGCAAGAAGTTGGGTTTCACTTTTGGGCAAAAAGTGAAAGTGTTTTTCCTATTTTTGAAATTTATTGTCAATTGATGTCTAAATTTGATGCATTTGGAGATTGAACATAAAAAAACTTCAAGAATAAAAAATTTAGTGTTTGGAATCTACATTTTGAATATGTAATTTATTTGTGTACTCATATGATAGATTTTTTTTTTGGTATGGGTCTTTAAAAACCACTTTTTTCAAAATGTTTGTTTTAGGACCATACCATACTCATGTACAAACACCATAATTTGACACAAATAAATGAATTTTTGTAAATCTTTTTAAAGGGAGTTAACCTAATACACCTAAGATTGATGACAATATTTTTCTTTAATTTTTTATTGAATAATTTTTTTATTATTAATTATTAATTGGCTATAAAGGAAAATTTTAAAACCTCTCGTGTATGGACACCATAATTTGATCATAATTTCACTTTTTTCAAAAAAAAATTTTAACCTCAAAAGAATTGAATGTAGATTGATGACATATAAATTAATTTAAGAAAAATTATAAAATAAAAAGTTATTAAAGTATTAGTGAACTTCACTATTTTACATTTAGGTACCACCTTTCATTAAAAAATAATACAAAAATAGTAAATAAAATGATAGCAATATAAAATTTATATTTTTAAAATTAGGACAGTGAGAGCTCTAATGGGATTTTGTTTCATAAAAAAAATTGATCAGAAAGACCCTCTAAAAATTATGGCAAGACATAAATTTCTCAATTTAATGCCTTAGTCAAATCTTGAGAGGTCAATGCATAGGCTTGGTCTCACCAAGCCTATCCTGAACCAAAATCTAAAGTAGCAGAAAAAAGTCTCACCCAATGTTCTAAGAAATGGGTACCCATTATTTAAATTCAAAAAATAGTACCCATTTTGAAAATGTCAAATCAACACATAAAATTCCCCCCCGGGTCCCCCAAAAAATTAAATTTTTAGAAATGGGTACCCATTTTTTAAAAGAAAAAATACATACCCATTTTTTGCTTTTCAAAAATGGGTACGCAATTTTTTTTAAAATAACAGGTGCCCATTTTTTAAATTTTGAATCGGGCACCCAAGCATAAAATGGGTATCCATTTCTAAAAGAGTACGATCTCAATCTATAGACTTTCATGGAATTGAGACCCAACTTCTTGCTTCTACCCTCCCATTCTATAAATCATTAATGATAACTTCCACATTTTCATGGGTAGCCTCTAGATCAAGAATAGTTACCAGGGCTATCTTATCTACTACTATCTTTTCCTTAACCAATTTAAGCTCATTATCTTTATCACAATCTTTTAAGAATCTTTCCATACTTTCTTTAAATTTTCATCTTCATTAGAAAGTGAACTCTTTCTAGTTTTTCTTACTCTCTCTTAGGGCATGTAGATCAAAAATCACCAAACTCATTACATGTCCAACAAGCAAACGTTTCCATACCTTTTGGCTCTCTTTTCTTGAGACCAATACCTTCCTTGATCTTCATATCTTCTTCAAATCTTGATCTTTCTTTACTTGTGCCTCTATCTAGAAACTCAGTGCTCAAATATGTACACAATTCTGATCTGTCATCAAGAAGCTCCATATTCAGGGTGTTCAAATTTCCTCCATTAGACTTAGGATTTTTTTTGAAATAACTTGCCATTGATCTCCTAAAGTTGTTAAGCTTTATCTTCAAGGACCTGATGCTCTGATACAATTCATTAGAAACAATAGTCCACCAAGATAACTGAGGGGATGGTGGGGGGGGGGGGGGGGGGGGGTGTGGAAGGGGGAGGGTTCAACAATTAAAACATTTATCTTCTTTAAACAAACTTAACTATTCAACCAAAGTAAACATCAACCATAATAAGATGCACATAGACAATTATACTAGATATGTGAACTAGGAAAACCCTTGATCAAAGGGAAAACCTCGGTGGGAATGATGCCCACAAGATGATGTACAAATTTATAAATATACCCTTTTAGGAGTCTATTACAACATTTAGTGGTGTAGGAGCACCTAAAGTACAAGAACATTGGAAAGTTAAGATTCCTTATTTGAAATATTTAAATCCATTTGAGTCATTTATGTTGTATTTGGGCCAAGTTGTAAAGGCTATGAAGCCATTTTGTCATAAATTGTAGAAGTTGTTAATTTGCCCTAGTTGTCCTAGTAAGGTCATGAATTGGTAAAGAGGTCAAAATGTGTTTGTAAACCCAACAAAGAGTAAAAAAATTGTAAATGGTGATTAATATTTCATCATGACATTTTTGTAAGGTTGGAACAAGGTTGCGAAGTCAAAATTTCTAAAATGTAAAAGTTGCTTAAATGTTGCAACTTTAAAACTTTGCAATAAGTGCAAAAAGGGTTAAAGAGTGTAATAAGTTGGTTCAAAAGTTAGTGGGAAGTTCTCAACTATAAAAAATCATATAAAACTATTGTAATGGTTTTTTCAAATCAATTAATGAGAATAAGGAGAAGAAAGAATCATTTTGGAAAATTTTGGTGTTTTCAACTATTGCTAGTTTAATTGGTGTTATGGATTTCTATTGGTTTCAAGCCTTGTACAAAAATTTGTAGCCTGAAAACCATGTATAATCTATATATTTTGATATTTGTGTGTATTATCTTTCTTCTCTATTTAGTTTAGAGTAATTTCATGCAGTTTTGAGGAAGTTATGATCATTTTGGTGAAAGTTATTGTTTTCAGATTTGAGAACTCTTGCAAATAGTCATGTTGCAGCATTTGGTATGAACACATATGGATGGGTTAGGAAGTCTAAATTTATTCATTGAAAATCTATGTGAATTACATTACTTTTTCATTTTTTCTAAGACATTTGTATATAGATTTGTGAAAGTTATGAAGATTTGAGTGAAAACTAGTTTTTAAATGCATTCAATGGAGTTGCAGGCAAAGATATGGGATTATATAATGATTTATGTATTGAAAAAATTAATGGCTTACAGTTTTGATAACTAGGCTCAAAAATTGATAATGTGGAACAGGTTTGGTATCATTTGGATTTTTTTTTCTGAAAGATATTGGAGGCCCTATGCAGGGTTATATATTTTACTTCTGGATTTTTACAGATAAAATGGGTGTCGGTGTAGACAACATAATTTGTAATTGGTGTATTGGATTCTAGTGAGATTTGGATATGTTTTAGTAGCTCTAATTCTAAAAAAATCCACCAAAGGAATTTTCAAGAAGATATTTAGAACTGAAGTTATGAACAATGGAATTAGATATAGAGATCAGGATATGTAAATGAAGAAGGGCTGACTTTTTGTGTTGAAAATTATTATTTTTTACTTCATGAGATGCCTCTAATTAATGTAATTATTTAATAGATTTGGAAGGATCAGCATGGATCCTACTAATCACTTGGTTTTGTATGATGCACTGCATCATTTAGTACATAGAGTCCTTGTTAGGAGACTTTGAATCCCTGCTAGGATATTTCAACCTTGTTAGGAGTTGTAGCAACCCTTTTAGGAGTTGTAGTACAATGTATGCAAGAACTACAAGAAGAGATCACTGCTCAAACATGCAATTTATTGTTATATTTTCCTTTCCTTTCCTTTATTTTTTCAACTGAATCAAATACTGTTGGACCTTGTAGGCTAGGTCATGAACCTCAAATCCAAATATCAAACCTTGGATCACATAATAGAACGTCAACAATGAAGTTCCCTTACCTTCCACTCTACTCTGCTCAACATCGCATGTTTTCTTTCTTTGTTGCTTACAAATTAATTCTTCACATCATCCACACTCTTATCATGAAAAAGAAAAATGTCCTTCCTTTATATTGAGTCCATAAAACAATTCCCTAAGTTTGCTATTATACCTTCTCAATTAATCATTATAGGACCACATTAAGAACATGTTACACTCAGCGATAACATTAATCTTTCACCTTGCAACTTGAATGAATTTTTGTACATGTAATATTATGATGAGTGAGCTTATCCATGTCATCACCTACATGTCTTCTAAACATCGTCAAGCTTGATTCTCAAAATAACAACTCTGCTAAGAGATATGACAAGTTTACCAGAACATGCCTCTGTAAACTCTATCTTAGATTAGACATCACCAAAACTTACATAACTTTTTCCAAACTTATTATTTTTTCACCTAACATTAGTTTCATATACTAGATACTCAAAAGTATCTCTCATAACCTCAAATAGTGAGAATACTCAACTAGTCATTGATACCAACTTGATATTTCCATTGTACTTCTGTTAGATACCACAGAAAGTTGCTATGTTAACACTAATGACAAACTCAGTCATGAATGTAACATATCATCATAGTAAAATATCCATAATAGTCCCCCATAAGAATATCATCAAGATTCATGCTTCCAATAGAAACTACAAGATATGATGGACAATGTGTTAATAAATTTAATTAGAAGTGATAGAAATAAGACTTTTTTTAGACACTCTTTTTGGAATAAGATGCATTGGGTGACCTATTCCCTAAAAAATAGATGAAAAATTTGTAATTGAGTAAAGTCAAAATTGATAGGAATAGGATGCCTTTCTTAGCCTCTCTCTAAGAAAATGATTCATTGAGTGACCTCTAAGGTTGCTATGTGTTTCATGTTAGTTGGTGTATTATAAAACTTGTCATTTTTTCCTATTTTATCCTCTATCTTAAATTATTCAATCATATCTCCACAAGAAAATCTCACATTTACACTATAATTTTATTGTTATTGCTCTCTCCTTATGCGAGTGCTAATGGTTTTTATGGTGCACTAACAAAGAATTGGTCAGGTATTGCATTAGGGAGCTACTCTCGAACCTCTTGTTATTTTTTTACCACCTTTTTCTTATTTTATACATCCGAATAAATTTAATTTGTTAGGAGAAAATTACCATTAAATTCCACACCCTCAAATTTTTAGAAGTATTTGAATCCCCAAATATCCTCATTTAACTTAGGTGCCTCAAATATTTCCCCTATTCAAAGCCATTCCAAATTAAGTTGTTTGAATATTTTTCACATATTACTTGGCTCTTAGGATTGTTATTTTCCATATCTAATTTGATAATCCCACTCCCCATGAAAATTAGTCTACATATCTTCTCCTAGAAAATATTTAGGATCTTCTTCTTCTCAATGGAATATTATTAATTGAATTGTCTTTTTTTTCGTACTCACTTTGCTGACTTGTATAGATAATGGTAATTATGAGAATACACACACACACACACACACACACACACACACACACACACACACACACACACACACACACACACACACATGTCTACACACACGCACACATTTTATTTTAACATAATATGTCTTCTTATTGTAGATAACTATCGAGGAATCCATATTTCTATCCTAATTTTTATTGACTAATTCAAAGATTTAGTAATTCTTAGTTGGTTGTCTAGAGGCAAGTGTAATAAGAGCATGCAAATTTTCCTTCTTTAAATCCAAAGGGATCAAATATTTCTTTGTCATTCAAGGGTGATATAATGAAATAGAAAAATTAACATATCATTAGGTTGTAGAATATGCCTTAAGAATTTTTAAAATCTCATTGTCTCCTTCTTGCAACCTTCCCAATAAACATCGTGTCATTGAATAATTTCTAATTAATGAGTGATAGTATATTGTGATTCCATTTCCATTATACCTTTCATTTTTCTCTTTGCATGAGCTTTATCAATAGCTTTTTTCACAACTCCAATGTTTATAATAAATAGGTAAGGATAAATTGGATCATTTTGTCTTAAAAAATAAAAACTCATTTAGGGAACCATTGATTAAGTTTGAAAAATGGGGTTTTATCATTTTGAATTAGATGAGTGGATTTTTATATTATGATTTTCCCATCAATAATAAATTCATTAGGAAAAAATCTTCAAGTAATAGTTTTTGATAAAGAACACAATAAAGGTACCTAAATCTATAGAACCATTAGAGAGAATTAGCACTCCTTGGGACATTATAGCCAAGTAGCTAGCTAAAGCATCATAAACTACCCATGTAACCTATACCTTCCACTAAATATATCTAAGAAATCTAAAAGAAACACTAAGAAAACATCACTATGATTGTTCACACAGATAGAGTATTGTTAAAGGAAACCATAGAAATAAGTATATTAAGAAATTTTCTTAAACTAAAATCAAACCAAAAAATATGTTCCATAATCAACAAACAAAGACCATTCTTGTAACAATTATTAGACTTATACATTAAATTCAAAAACAAATATTAGACTTAAACACTAAATTTTTTAGATTGTTCTTAAAAACATAAATATCTCTAAACCCAAAGATACTCATAAGGAGCAAAAACCAACAAGAAATAGAGCTATATGGCATGCTTCATAGTGTTCCAATCCTTCTCCAGTTGGTATAGCTCATTCAACCACTTGGTGATGTCTCGAGATCCCTAGTCATTCTTCTCCTTGTACATTTTTTCTAGGGAGTCATTTTTTCTTTTCATACTATCCAAGGGACTAGTTAAATTGGATTTTATCTCGTTTATCCTTTCCTCTAGAACATCCATTTATTTTCCCCCTTATCTAGCTCTTCCATGGTGTTATTTTGACTTCCTTGTTTCTAGGCTTCATCCTTGGTGGGAATCTCATGACTAAGACTAATCACACCTATGTCCACCTCAATGTGTGCCTTCTATTTGTCCAATTTTACATCTTCATCCACCCCATCATAACTCTCTTCCTCTCTTTCTGCATACTCTACATCTTTTGCATTGGAGTCATCATCTTTCGACATTTCAACCTTGATTCCACTTCTACAACTTTCATGTCCTTCTTGTCCTTTCTCATACTCATTGGAGGCATTTTATTCTCCTCTCTACAAAGATATAGTCATAGTTTTATCATCTGTGGTATCTTATTCCTCAAACCCCTATTTATCTACAGCTATAATTTCACTATCAATTTTCTTGTGTTTAAGGTTAGGGCCTTGGAGAATATTTTGAGGTAACTTCTTCCTTTTGGGCTAGGTTTCTAGTAGAAGGGATTCTTCAAGGGAAAGAGCCCTAGTTTTGACATTTTAGGGCTCAACATTTTTGAATCTATTAGCTAAAAGTTAGTTCAACTTTTTAAAATCTACTAGCGATAAATTTAGTGAAAAAATTTAGAAATTGTATTGTAAAGGAAATAGAATAAAATTCATTCCAACTGAATGTTTTTTCTTTTGGGAAAAATAAAGTAAGGGGATTGTTCTTTATTTCTTTTAAAACCATGTTTGAATTTTTTGCACCTTCTAATGCCTAAGCAAATTCTTCTCATTTTTGAGAAAAACTAGCAATGAACCCATCTAACTTGGAGTTCTCTTCAAATGATGTTGTTTAAAAGGAATTTTGTTTCTATAGAAGTATTTTTTTCTATTAGCTTTTTTTTTTTTTTTTGTCTATTGTGATATAAGGCAAGAGATAATTTTGATTTAACAAACTGGGAGTAGAATTATTAAAACCTTTCCAATTATTAAGAATTTCTATGAAAAGAAAAACTTCCTCTTTGACTATATTTTATTGTTGAACGCTATCAATATTCCTTCTTTATTTTCGATTCTTATTAAAAAATAAAATTTATGTGACCTTTGGTAATAATATTTAGCTTAACTTGTATAACTAAAAGATCTCATACTTGGTTAGTTTGTCCTCATAAACCATCATCAACTCATTGTTTAAATTATTTTTCCATCTCTACCAGTAGTAATAAATTGTTCTTTTAATATTTTGTTTTTCTTCACAATGCCAACATTAATTTGGAAGATATTATATAGATGTTTCATGTTCAAATTCAAATTTTTCTTTAACTTCAAATTTAGATATAGAGAAGAATAACTTTGAGCCCTCAAAATGCTTTTTATACAATTATTTTTCTATTAATCTTAAAAACCATTTGTCTTATGTTTTCAATCTCAAAAGGTAAACACAAATGTTTCTTCACCCCAAAATATCTAATTTCACTAGAAAAAGATCTGACCCAAAAATATAGAGAATAAAAGATTTACCAAAAAAGAAGAATGAAGATAATTCTCCTCTAAAGAGAAAGGAGTCTAAATTTTCCACCATTTAAGTTCAAACATCTATTATTTTAAGTATATTTCTATAATGTTGTTTCTTTTTATATTTCTATATTTGTTTTTTAATGTATTGTCTGATTCACATGGAGGGATAGTAGGCAGGATATCATACATATGGTATATTTTGGAAAATGTATTATTTCTTTTCTATTTCTGACTAGTCAAGAGCCTTTCTTTTTTCTAATCGATGAGGAAGTAGGATTCTCTAGCTCTTTCAGCTCTTTCCCTAAACAATTATGGAACTAATTATTATAATTAATAAAATACACAATAATATAGTCAATTTAATAAAAAAGCCTATCCAAAATATATGAATTTCTTTATTTTCTCAAACTAAAATTGTAGAGATTGAATACTAGTGATTTGAGAAGGTTTGTATAGAATTATTTTACTTACAAGTTATAACCAACTAGGAGAGTGTCCTTTCAAGCCATATCTATAGAATACATAATTATACTCAGTCTATATGTATGTCTACATAAAGAAAAAATAATATAGTTAATAAGTAAAATATAACTCATATAACCAAATAAAAATTAATATATTTTAAAACTTAGAATATTTGATAAGTAGTAGAACAGTAAAAGAAATAATGATGATTCTAAAACTGTTGTTAATAAATTACAGTTATCAAATATTTATGAGAGGCACAAAGTTGAAGTATATGATTCTAATATACCATCTTTTTAGAGCTCTACTGTATCACAATTTTAATATAATTTTAAATGAAATGCATGGATTGACATTTGAAAATCCAAAAATGATTTGGACACTCCAAATACTTAGATGCACCGAAGGATTCGCAGTTTGGAGTACAAAACGTAATTCCAAATTCAGGAGTAGTTTTTGTGCTCTGATTCAAGCTTTTTGAAAGAACAAAATTTTAAGATACAATCAAGTATCCAGTCGAACTCAAATAGACGCCCGACACGCAGTTGTAATAACAAAAATTTACAAAACTCTTTTAACTTATGCAGTTGTAATAACAAAAATTTAGAAAACCCTTTTAACTAAATTAATCAACTAAGATAAGAATTCAAGAACCAACAATCTGCTAATACCGAATTGGAGGAATAATAGTGACAAAGGTTACAAAGACTCCCCGCATGACCAGGAGCTCTGCAAAATTCATGAGCGGATTGACATGGCCCTGCCCAGGAAATGGCACCACTACTGCGTGCAATGATTCTCCAGACATTTTGAAGCAAACTTCTTTTCTCTCTTCTCCAAATTTTCTTATTTGATTCTTGCAGGCTGCACAAGGGTGAAGAATACAGGTCTGCAGTACGATGTTTTTTTTATATATAGCTGCGATTATAATCAGATAAATTGAATCCAAGATAAGGAGATGTGATAGGTAGAGGAATAGATTGATGGAATATATAAATGGTGGTTTTTAACTGTCAGTGTGCAAGTTACAGTGGTAAAATAGACATTTCTGAAACAGACGCTACGAAATGAATAACGATTGTTGAGCTGGTTCCACAAATATCCATGTTGGTTAAGCTGCTGATTGGCACAGTAGTTTTTTGATAGAGTTAGAATGCTAATGTGTCTTTGTTTTACTAGAATAGAAGAGTTTTAAATTAGTCTATCAATGATAAAATCTTACTTTCGAATTTTTCAAACATTAATATATCACGTATATGCACGTAATTAAAATGCCATGGAGGATGTAGATAAACTATATTAGAGATCTCACTTTAAAATAGATTAACTATTTTGGAGTTTTCCGAATGATGTTCTCAGATCAGAGGCTCGTGCACCATCACCTTTAAGCATTACAGTGGCAAACAAAAGCCCTAAACCTAAAATACCATAATCCGGAGGCACCAAGTCGAGACAAAATAAAAATTTAGAATAGATTCGTATTGCAGAAAATAATAAAGCATTCTCATCCGCATTACGGAAAGATTTGATTTACAAAACGGCATGAGATCTGATCCAGTTAAAATTAAATGACTTTCCCCAGTGACTTTCCATCGATTTTGTCATGTCATGATGCTCATACTATTATCTTAGAACTTAGGAGTATTAAAGACGAGGTTGTATGTTTAACAAATTAATGGTCGTTTGATCTAAAATATTGCATAAATGGACAACATTTTGTCATTTTTAAATATTATTTTGTTTGATAAAGACATTTTTTTAAATCTGAGAATACATTTTAAAGAAGAAAATCAATTATTACTTTATAACGATGTGACATACAATAATATATTTTCTAAAGTATATTATAGTCTAAAATAAAATTTATGCTATGAACAATTTATTTATTTTGTTCTAAACAAGTTTAATACATATTTATATTTTGAAAATTTATTTATTTATTGCTTAGCTTTTTTATTCTTATTTCATTATCAAATATTTGTTTAAAACTTAAAATTTTATAGTAAAAATCTATCAATACAAAAAAAAATGTTAAAAATAATATTATATTTTAATATTAAAGAGAAGTATATACATGATCCTTAGATATATTGGATCTTAAAAATTTACTTAAATTCATTTAGACTTTTAATAGTTTTTAAAAATAAATATGAATAAATTGAAACAAGATTAGCCACAGATTAAATTTTAATAATAAATATGAGATTTAATTGAATATTTTCAATAAGTTTTTAAAAATAGAATTAAATTTATTAAAATATAAAATATAAATCAAATTAATTACTATTAATATGAGGTGAAATAAATTATGAGGTATGTAAGTTAAAGTGGAATCAATAACAAGAATGTTACAATTATATATATATATATATATATATATATATATATTAGAGAAACCAAAAAAAAAGAAATACACAATACAAAGGTAACTTAGGAAGCGAGGCCTCACACCAAGCATATCAACATACCACAAAAGTTCACATAATATCAGCTACTATAGAGTTCTAAAATTATATGATTTTTTTTTCATTATTAGTAGGTATTTAGTAGTAATAGTATTAAAGATTTAATATATGGATTTTTTAAAATTGAATCTGTTAGATATCAAATCTAGATGATTGTAAGTTTTCAAAATACTATAAAATAAGTATATAATGAATGCTCAATTTTTTATTATAAAAAATTATCGTAATAGAACTTGATATTAAAATTGAATTTTATAAATTTGGAAGGATAGATCGATTCAAATCAAAGCATAATATTTTTTTCCCCTATTTACTACCAATGCCTAAGCAACAAACTCAATATAAGATGATCAATTAAAATGGGAGAATTATAAACTTAAGAAAATCTTGGTCTTACACTTTTGAGTGTTTGACAGTTGAGTTATGCATTAACTTTATCAAATTTTTATCATTATTAGACATCTAAAAATTTATTTGTGTACATAATTTTATGTTATACATAAACCTTTTCCTAGAATACCTATACATATTATGTATTTTATCCATAATTCAATTTGTAAATGTGTCATTTTTATAAAGATAAATTAGAGTGTGATACCTCTAGGTTTTCTTTATATACAACATTTGATAGCTATGAGCATTTACAAATGTCCAACCATTTAAAATCTAAAATATCAAATACAACCATTGGTTTTTTTAAATTAAAAATAAAATATATTTTAGCTACAAAATCTAAATCTATATAATGGACTGCATGCTATAGGTTCTTGAATTTTCACTATCTTTGACCTGTAGAATATACAAACCTAAATTTCTCCTTGCAAATAATTGTGAGTAATCTAAATACTCATTGAACTAGTGGCCTGAAACAATAGCAACAAAATTAAACTATGGTTTAGATTAAATAAGGATTAAAAATTTGATTTAAACATAATAATAATTGTGGTGCCAAAGATAAAAATTATAAAAGGTCAAAGTTGAATTACAAACTTGCATAAAAATGTGAGTTTTCATATATTAATGGTTTTATCATTATCTCTTATTCTACCCTAATACGCCATTTAAAAACTCAACACATCAATAGACCTAAATAACGTGAGATTATAATATGAAGACCATTAAAAAAAAACACCATCCACGACTACTGTTTTTGAAGAGACCATCTGTTAAGAATGTTCCTCAAATAAATGTAAACCCATCATAATGATAATTTATGTTCTAAACCATCAATGTACTTCATAATTAAAATTTACATTATAAACCATCGATGTAGTTTTAACAAAAGTAGTTTCAATCCAGAAAATATATGGTTGCTTACCTATAAAATACTTCCATTATTTGTTTTTCATATCTTCTCCAACTTATTCAATTCGAATTAGAATATTCAACAACATAAAAGGATGATACTATTTTATCTTTAGAGATAAAATTTTGGGCATGATAATTTCTGTAGCAATTGCCATCTTACATTACAATAAAAATTTCACTCGTCAGAAGCCATTGCAATGGTTCACTATAGTCTGTTTGAAACTCTACATATTTTATTAGTACGTCAACTCCTTGTTGTTGTAGTGGGTATCTACACATTTGGGAAGAAAGAAAAATCTTTCGCATCGCTTGCACAGATATAATTGTTTGAGGGCAGCTTGTTCCTTGACTTTACATAAATGTTCTCAATAGAAAAGAGAAAAAGAAAAAGAAAGAAAAGAAAAGTATGGCATCATATGTTTCTTTTTCATATCTATGGATCACTACATCATATAAGGTTTAGTAGTCAAACCTAATGAAAAATAATATTGAAAAATAAACTTGAAAACATTTAAATTTCTCCAAAGCCTAATCAAGTTTAACAAAACTAGAAAATTATTCAAAACCTAGTCATGTTGTAAATAACTAATACATATTTTGAAGGATTGTGGGTTTGGCCATTTCCAACACTTAAATTTTCAAGAATAAATTTTATGCCCAAGATCTTACAATAGATTCATGTCAGATGAAATGGGATATGCATCCTAGTGAGAATAGTAAAAGAGGCCACATGGAGAAACACAAGTTCAAATGCATCAAGTACATCAACGTGGCACCATTTGAAAATATGTACACATGCACAAAAACATGATTGTCACTACAATGATGGAAGACTACAATAGATTCATGTAAGATGAAATGGGATATGCATCCCAGTGAGAATAGTAAAAGAGGCCACATGGAGAAACACAAGTTCAAATGCATCAATGTGGCACCATTTCAAAATATGTACACATGCATGAAAACATGATTGTCACTACAATGATGGAAGTGACCATACATACATACATACATACTTACATACATACATACATATATATAGATATAGATATGTCCCAATGCATATTCCCCAACCACTTCTCCCTAGTTCCATTGTGAGCAACACATTGTTAACAAGTCTACTTTGTCCACCCAACCACATTTGCCACACCAGTAAGTGTCAGTTTCTTCTTACTAAGTCTATTGTAAGCCAATTCTCTTTGTTTCTAGATATATCATGTTTTTCTTGCTAATTAGTCATTTTAATTTGGAAGGGCTTCATATGTGCATTGTTTGTGACTGTTCTTTTCTTGGTTTAGGGTTTAGGTGGCATAAATGCATATCAATTTTTTCCCTCTAGCCATGAACATAGTAAGAGTTTGAAATAAAATTGTTTTGGAAGGTTCTGTATTTCAATTTTTGAGTGAATTTCATAATGTCATGAATTATATTTCTAATGATTACTTGCTAGGAGAAATCCATACTTGTATTGGTACTCAATTTAGGATTGTTTTCATTTTTTCGTGGTCCATTAAAATATTGTTCTCATATTTATGTAATTTGAAAGTTAGTGTCCACCTAAGATATTTATTGTAGTACAAGGACACCCAATCTTTCTTAAGATATTTCATCTTATTATTTATTAAATATTAAATATATATTTTAATTTGTTAAAAAAAAACTTTAGATTATTTAAATATTACAATTTGTAGGCATTTTATTTATGTTAAGTTATAAATTTCAAACAACCAAATAATTTTGTATTCCACATTTAGACGTCATAAGCATTTTAATATATAATTCATTTTAAAAAAGGAATATATTTATTTTAGCCTGTACACAAAACAAAAATATTAGGGTAACTAATAGTACTAATTAATATTAACTAATATTATTACTTATTTTAATTTACTCTGCTCTACAAAATGGAAAAAAAGGGAAATTGGCAAAAAAAATGTTCAGGCAAAACTTTTGCACCATTCTAACATGCATATTAGCATCAGAAGAATGAGATCAGCCCTTTGCTTACTAATAACTAGTTTGAAGCCCTCTCCTCTCAAAATGACCAACAAATTTGCAAATCCAAAATGAATAGCTTCAAAAGCCTAGTTTAGTATCATGCAAAATCAAATGCAAAAATCATAGAATTGTAGCACAACAAAGTTGAGGAAGGATGGCATATCATCCAAAACAAGAAAAAATGAAATTAGAAATGGCTACCACAAAGAAAAGATGGCACAAAATCAAGACTATGAATCCAAAGAGATTTTTCCATCAAAATGAAGTATACAATGGTAATAGACCAAAACCCTAGCCCAAGGAAGCATACTCAAAATAAGCATCCAAATTGGCCTAAAGCAATTTTAGAGGCCAATAGTATACCTTTAGGCCCTAATCTAACAAGTTTCTAGAAGCAATCTGAAGCTCATAACTCACAAGCAAGCACCCTCAAAAATATCTTAGGGAAGGAGGAAATTCCCCCAAAAAAGCAGGTCTGCATCCCCCCACATCAGAAGAAACATCAAGAAGCTATTAATAAAAGAAAGGAAAGAAATCATAATCTAGGGCTTTCAATAAAAAATAGTAACAACAATGCAATAATTATCAGCAATACACATAGTGAAGCAAGATAGATGGAATTTGCTGAGAAGGGCATCTATGCATACTTGAATGGGCCACCAAAATATAGAAACAAGTTGGTATGTAACATATCCAAGAAATGGGGCAATGGGGTAAGTAATATAACCCCTTTCTCAGACAATTATTGGTACATTCAATGTATGAATACAAAGGCTAAATTTGAAATTTTAAACTCTGCAAATTATTTCTATAAGGGACATCACATTAATTTTACAACATGTCAACCAAATTTCAACAAAAACCACATCAAAAATATACAAACAATCAAATGGATGAAATGCATAGACATACCATCAAAATTAATGGAGATCAATATCATTAAGAGAATAGGAAAATCTCTAGGATCTCTCTTAGGAATTGAGGCTAGAAAAATCAAAATAAACAAAATTAGAGTATTGGTAAAAACAGATCTAAGTAATATAGTAAGTAGGAAAAATATAACCAACTAATCTATTTATAACTTATCTTTTAGAGAATACTCAGGAGAAATAGATAAAATTATGGATCCAAACTTCACACAAATGCATAATAAGAACAACATTAAAGACAATCCAAAGACAAGGAAAAGCGTCAGTTTGGGAAAAGGAAGAACTATGGTAGATAATGAAATAGTAAAGGAAAATAGAGATAGTCAAAGAGTAACTGGAAAGATCAAAAATGAAAAAGAATGAAATTCAAAAAATAAAGATGAATACTCGTAGGAGAGGTTGGGAAAAGAAGGTGTGGAGGAAAATGAATGGATAACAAACATAGATTATTAGCACACACTAGATAAATGCAAAAAGTGCAAGCACTATCAAATGGAAAGAGAGATAGCAGAAGGAATGGAACTCAATATTAAAAAAATAAAAAAGCTATTTCATGAGATCCTTCTACTATAGAATGATCCGGTTGATCAAAGCATACTAGTAGAAGCTACTCACAAAGTGCGCAAAGGCAAAAGGATACTAACATCAAAAAAAAAGGAAACATCAAAAAATAGTAGTAGCTAGATTAAAGTCTGAGAAGAAGGATCATCAGAAGCCCTAGATGAAATACTAGAACTTAAACAGTTGGAACTAGGAAGTAATAAAAGAGAAGAATCAAGGAAAGATAGAACTCAGGAAGAAGCCCATCAATTGAAGATTTCAGAACAAGAATTTAACTTTCACCGACAAACTCAACTTAATGGAGCAAAATTACTATTAGAAAGAAGGCAAAAAAGAAGAGTTACAAATTTTGGCAAACCCCTAGAAATGGCATGGACATGTTTGCCCCACTCGGAGAAGGAACATAATTAGAATTAGAAATAAGGAACTCATGCCCAAGATTAACAAGCTCACATTATGAAGAGCAAGTAATATGAAATGATTTAGGGGATAGCTCGATCATAGGAAAAGAAAGTAAAGAGTTAAGAGTCAAAGAAAAAGGCCAAAATTAAGTATCAAAAGATTAGAAAAAAAATAAAATGATAATCAAAGAAATTCTTCTAGAAGACTATTAGGCAAGAGAGGATTCAGAGATAGCAAATAAAGTGATAAGAGAACAAAATTTGGAAAAGATAGGTCCCTCAGTAAATCAGGAAGGAATGAAGACACCAAATTGTGGGAAAACCAAGTAGAAACAAGGGAGGGAATCACTAAAAGAATTAAGGGAGGTAGTAGGATAGGAAAAAGAAAAAAAAAAGATTTCTGACATTCTTCAAGGTGGGAAGGGGAAGAGCCTTCCCAAGGATCAATGAAAATTACCACTTGGAACGCTAGGGGCCTAAACGCCCCTAGAAAGAAATTCTTATTAAAATGTAATCTAACACTATTTGATTTAAAGATTACATTAATACAAGAATCAAAATTAAATAGAGAAGAAGGAATAAAATTAATTCAAAAATTGGCAAATTGGTAATCAGAGTTTAAAGAGTCACAGGGAGCCTCAGGTGGACTTGGCATCATATTGAATTCTCAGCAAGTCAATATAGAAGATATATCTACCCAGACTAATTGGATGGAAAGTAGAGTTGTTAGAACAAAATCAGACATACAATTGATTGTAATAAATGTCTATGGGCCCACTCAATCATCAGAGAAATCAGTAGTTTGGAATGAAATTAGTGCATTTATTAATGTAAAACCAAATGAGGTTGTTATCATAGGAGAAGATTTTAATGTTATTTCAAGAAAATAGAAAAAATATGGTGGAATAAGCTCAATCGCCTGAGCTATGGAAGACTTTAGAAACTAGATCCAGAAGGACTCCCTTATAGATATCACTACCAAAAATGGCTTATATACTTGGAATAATAGAAGAAAAGGCTTTTGTTATATCACAGAATGACTAGACAGATTCTTCCTAAAGGGAGAGCTTAGCATATTGGATAAAGAAGTCAATGTAGAAATACCAATAGTAGGTTTAGATCACTTTCTAGTAAAATTAGAAATCAAAGAGCAGATTAAACCAAGAAGGAACCCTTTTAAATGCAAAAAGATGTGGTTTATGGACAAATCTTTCATGGATGAAATAAAAGGATGGTGGGAGGAAGAAAAGTTTCAAGGTTCAAAAATGTTTTTCTTTGTTTCAAAGCTAAAAAGCATAAAAGAAAAAATTATAAAATGAAATAAAACACAATTTAAAAACATCTTCAGAGAAAAGCTAGATACTGAAGAAAAATTAGATAAATTAAAGAAAGAAATCATCCTTAATGGAATGAATAATGAAACTTATCAAATAGAAAAAGAGTACCTTTTAAAACAAGAAGAAATATTAGCAAAAGAAGAAATATTCTGGAAGCAAAAATCTAGAGAGAAGTAGGTGTCAGAAGGAGATCGCAACATGAAATTCTTCCATAATACACTACATAATAAAATAAATAATAACATAACAAAAATAAAGGATCCGCAAGGTGATAAAATTCAAAACCCAGAAAAAATAGAGGAAATCTTTATTGACTACTTCAAAGATACCCTCAATAATTTGAACTCTTCAAACAAGGTAGAACAAGAGGAAATGTTAAAATATATTCCCAAGTTGATCATAGATGAAGCTAATAGAATCCTTAATAAAAAATTTACTCTTCAAGAAGTTAAAGTCACGCTTTTCAACATTAATCTAGACAAATCCCCAAGATTAGATGGGTTCCAAGCATTCTTCTTCCAACAATGTTGGGATATTCTAGGTGAGGACTTATGGAAAGCTCTAGAAGCTTCTAGAAATGGAGGATCTCTCTTATTAGAAATCAATCACACCTTCTTAAACCTTATCCATAAAAAGAAATTATGTGTAGAACCAGGTGACTTTAGACCCATCACACTTTGTAATACTATTTACAAAGTATTCTCAAGAGTTTTAGCCAACCGTCCTAAAAGCTTTCTCCCTAAACTCCTATGTAAAACTCTTGAAGCTTTTGGCTTCTCAAAATAATGGATAAACATCATATATCAATGTATATCCACCCCAAAAATTTCCCTTCTCATTAATGGTACTCTAGAATGTTTTTTCAATATTTCAAGGGGGATCTGACAAGGAGACCCTATATCCTCATTTATTTTTATCATTATGGTAAAATCATTTGGAAGAGCAATCAAATCTATGCAATTACATAAAAAATTAAAGGAGTCAAAGTAACAAATGATGTAGAAAATACAACTCATCAACAATTTTCTAATGACACAATCCTTACAGGAATCAACAGTTTGAATGAGGCTGAACACATGAAAATATTCTAGAAACATAAACTAAAGCCTCGAGACAAAGAATTAATGCTGAAAAATCAGAATTCTTCTTCTTCAATACATCAAAGGAAAGAGAAGACCAGATATGCAACAAATTGGGATTCAAAAAGAGCACTTTACCATTTAAATATCTAGCAATTTTCCTAGACAAAGGTAGCAAGACCAACCCAGGATGGGAGCACATCGTAGGGAAAATTGATAACCAAATAGAGACTTGGAAAGGAAGATGGCTGACCAAAGTTGGAAGACTACTAAAATTAAAGCTATTTTATCAGCTATTCCCACCTATCAGCTTTCCTATACACATTTACCTAAGAACATAAACCTAAAAATTGAAAAGAAACTCTGAGACTTTTTTGGGAATGGATTAGAGGATAAAAAGAAGGTGTCTCTAATTAGCTAGGACAAAATTTGTAAACCCAAAGAAGTTGGGAGCTTAGGAATCAAAAATCTAGAATGGTAGAACAAAGCATTAGTAGCTAAACAAGTTTCGAGACCATATCAAGAATGGGATAGGAAATGGGCCAGAATCCTTTATAACAAATACCTCAACTCATCAGATAAGACCTCATTATTTAGAATCAGAGAGCCCCCTAAAGGCTTTTTAGGATGGAACTTCCTAGCAAAATGCCAACATCTGATATCCAAATACCTTACATGGGATATTGGGAAATGCAATGAAGCTCTATTCTAGGAGGACTCTTGGAATGGACATCCACCTATAAATTTATCAAAAATTACCTCATGAGCCATTACTCACCTTAAGACAATATGGGGTTCAAAAGTGAAAGATTATATATAGGAAAACTACTCTGAGTCATAAAAGAGTTGGAAATGGAAACCCCTCACTAATTGGGGCCTCAACCAGGCGGATCAAGATATTCTATAAACATCCTTAAAAATCACTCAATTTTAATTAAAAATAGGGAGGACAAACTGATTTGGGTAGCTTCTAAGGATGGAACTTATAAAGTCAAAGAAGGCTATAGAATAATCACAAATTCTCAAAGATGGGATGTTAGTGTCCTCCCAATAAACCTATGTTGGGACTCAGTAGGGCTTCCCAAGGAAGGTATATTTCTTTGGGTGGCCATGCGGAAGAGAATACTAACAATAGATAGAATTAAAAAAATGGGTCTCGAAGGTCCCTCTAGATGTATACTATGTAAAGAAAGTGAAGAAACTACAAAACATCTCTTATACCTTTGTAAATACACTCATGAATGTCGGAGGTGGCTCAAATACAAACTCAAGTGGACAGTCCCCCTAGCAAGAAATTGGCTAGATCACCTAATAGGCTGGCCAAAAGACCCTCCTAATAATGTATATGGGAAACTTTGGAATATCACCCTAGCAATCCTAACCTAGGAAATCTGGAAATTAAGAAACCAATGCATGTTTCAAAATCAAGAGTTTAACTTGGAAGCTCTCCTTACAAAAATAGAAGTGGCTATTATAGAAGTTATGAATAGTGATCTAAGGAAAAGATTGAAAGAAGAAGGATTATTTATAGAATGGGATACAAAGATTTAAAAAGTATGGCCTCTCATCATAAATCTTCCTCTCTTACAACAAGAAAAACAATTTAGCAAGGAAAGAATGTAAATGGAAACCACCATTGATAGGATGGAAGAAACTAAATTTTGACGGACCTTCTAGAGGCAATCTAGGCAAGGTAGGCATAAGATGTATTGTTAGGGAAAAATTAGGAAACTGGCTTGCAAAAAGGTCTAAGTCACTATAAATAACAACCAATAACATAGAAAAATTAGAAGCAATAGAAGAAAGTCTAAAACTATGTAGTAGCCTTAGCATTAAAAAGATTATAATTGAAGGAGACTCACAGATTATACTAAACACTCTCAGGAAAGGGGAAACACCAAATTGGATCATAAACTCTAGACTAGAAACAACCCTTAAAATATTAGAAAAATTTGAAGAGGTAAGATTCTTGCATATCTACAGAGAAGGAAACATGGAAGCTGATAGCCTAGCAAATAAAGGTACTGATGGAGAAAATTAGTTAATATTCAACCAAAGTGAAATAGGATAACTTGCTAAATTAGTTCTCCCTCCCAACCTTATGATATCATGATTTTATTTATCATTTAATTGGGCCTTGTACTAGATTTTGATGCGTATCTTTCATCTGTGCATAAAAATCCTCTTAATTATGAAATTGAGTGACATTTACAAACCCATTTGGGTGACTATGTCATCATTGCGGGTTCTAGAAATTTTGCTTCTAAAATCTATAATTAACAGATTTTGGTCTGGAGTTTTAATCTACACTGTAGCCCTCTGATCTGTGATATTAGTTCTCCATGGATACCAATAATGTTTTATATCATGCTTTTGAAAATCACACTATGGCCTTCTATGGTCATGTTAAACAAGAAAGATGGAATAGGATGTTTTGGCCAATAGATGACATGAGTCGAATTGCAATAAGTAGATTGTTGGGTGAGGGGGTTTTCAACTATGATTATATGTAGAGAACAAATAGTGACATTCTAGGGCTATGTGTAGGTTGCTTTGCTAGGGTGGGGTTAAGAAATGAGAAATTGTTAGGCTTAGTTACAACCTTTTCAACCCATGTTGGTTACTAGGGCTAGAGATAGTGGTAGCTAACATTGATGAAAGGCTACGAATCCCCCTTCTAGAAGCATATATGGAACATGAATTGGGAAGCCTAGAACTTGCTAGCAGCCCTAGGCATCTGTGTCTGGTTATCAAAGATAACATTTAATTTTCCAGAGAGTGGTTGAGGATGGAAGCAAGCATCAACTTCTTGTTGAGATGGAGAGGAATTATTGAGGACTTAGGTAGAGACTTGATCTTGAATTATCTGTGGGCCTATGATGCATACATCCATTTGAATGTGGACCTCTCCAACTTGGAAGACGTGGAATTCTATCTCCCAAACTATGAAAAATCAAGCAGAGGTAGGTCTACCTATGAGTTTCCATTGGGTTCGAAGGCCAAAAATATTCATGAAGCTTTGGAGATTATAATGGTTTTTAAGAAACAAAATTGACAACTATAGTTGTTGTTTTGGTCCAATTTTGTTGTATTAATCTAACCTAGTTAAGTATAGGGTATAGAATCTATATCTAGGTTTAGTTTTTATACTTTAAGTTGGTTGTTTTCCCTTTGTAGACATGAATTCTTGCATAAGTTTGTTATAAGGCTACATTTTATAAGCAGTCTTCCAGTTGGTTCATAACTAAACTTTCATATAGTTTTTCTCTATAAATATCATGTTCTAGAATATATTATGATCGTTACTTCTTATCATCTCTCTCATATTCATGAACTAGTTTTGATGGCTTCTGTGATTTTGACATGAGGATTTCTTTCCAGTTTGTTATTTTGGTTCTAACCTCATTTTTATGCATGTCACTCTTTCCTTTTCAGCTTGACATTTGCCACATATGGTATTTGATACCTTAATATCTTAATTAAACATGTTTCATCTTCAATGGACTATTTTCCCTTAACTATTTTCAAATATACTTTTTATGATATAGCTTATGCTCTAATCTTTTTTCTTTTGGAGTGTTTCGGGTTCTAACTTCCTACTGTCATTTTGATGGGTTATGCCCCCTTCAGATTATTTAGTACACAAACACATTATGATTTATGCTAAATAATGTTTTTTCTAACCATTAACGTAATTTGATGTTTAATTTGTGATGTCTTATAGATATTAGGACAAATAGTTTAACTCATATTATGCACCATCCATAATTTAGATGGATCAAAAGATCAAATCTTTCAAGATTATCCTTTAATCATGTCATTCCATCTAATTATTGTACACTAGGGTATGCCCCTTTTACTTATGTAAAAATATAGGACTTTGGTCCCAGGCAAGATTGGAGGTTTTCTTGCTTCATTCTTTCCTACTAGTGCCCATTAGAATGGAAAAATTCTTGTAACCATTTAAATTTTATTAATATAACATAATAGAAGGCATCGGCCATTTACCGATAAAAAAAAAAGAATATATTTGTTTTAAATTTTTAATTAATTTGAAGCAAAATTTTAAAAATAAATTAGAAACACACTCAATGTTGCAAAGCTAAATTTTTTATTTGATAAAAAACTTTTAATGGAAGTAAAGCTACCATGTTACGGTTAATGTTGTGACATTTTTTCATTTTAACTCAAAATTACTAATTCAGTAGTTACAACAAGTGTTGTTTGTTTCTTTGGCATTCTTTAATATTTTTTAAAACATTGTTTATTTCTTTCTTTTGTAGTGGTTGAATATATTCTTTAATGAAATTTCACTTAGTTATTTATGAATTTAATTGTGTGTTTCTATTTTTGTTTATCATTATACTATAAAAGAATAGGATGAGATATAGAAATATAGATAATTAGAATAATAGATCAATGATCTATCCTATAGTATGATTGAAAGTCTTGATGGAAAAGAATAACACAATGGAATGCAAGTATAGACATTGTATATGGTAAAATATCGTGACAAGGAAATGAATTTGATAATATCTTACTTTATTGAACACGATAAAGCTCAAAAATTGTACCTATCACTGCTTCAAGTAGAATCATGTCAATATATTGTAGACATGCAATAATTGTATTCTCCTAAAAATATGTCAAGGAAATCTAAGTGATTTTTATATATAGAAGAGAAGTTAGTATTGGATTCTCACATCTTACAAAAGATGTATTAACTTTGGCTTTGGCTCTCCAATTAGTTCTGATTGTAACTATTTGTCTTCTACACCTTGAGAGGTATTGTCTCATGTGCATGTTCATAAAATTAAATTTATTTAATTTTTATTATTTAGGGTTGCATTTAAATGGATTCTACAATTGGTTGTCTTCATATTTTCTAGGATCACACATGAATACATTCAATAATTTAGGCAAAGGTTGAGACCATTATAAAATAGTTGAACATAGCATTATTCACTTTTGAAATACATTGCTTAAGACTTATATGTAAGGTTGAATTATACATTTCGTTATCTATTTGAATTATATGTTAAAGAAATATTTAACCACAAATACCTCTTTCTTAGTCAGACATGCCCATCAAATAAGAAGAAAAACAATCTCAACTAATTGTCATTTTGGATGAGGTAAAAAGTGACGAGGAGAGCCAAGTAGAAATAAAGTCTCAACATAATGGATTGTAGATAGGAGTGGTGTAAATGCTACTAGATGAAAAAAAAAAAATTCAAAGCCCTAGCATATCAACTTGAAGGTGACCAAGAGCAACACTCAAAGTATCATAATATGGTAGTGGAGTACATTATGGAGAATCATTCATACTTTGAGCTTTTCTTTTCTCATAAAGATGACATGAATTTTGAAGAATACTATGAAAAAATGGTAGAAGATGGAACTTGGATAGACCATTGTGAGATTTATGCAACCTCCATGGTGACTCAAACTAACATTCATGTGCACTATTTGAAGGGCCAAGAATCCCAAATCTACAATATTCATAGCTTAGAAACACCCACAGTTCATGTCACATATCATGATGGAAACCACTACAATAGTTTATACTTCATTAATAGAAATGCCAATGCTCATGTAGCACCCATGCCTTTGGAGGAGGATAAGTCATGTACATGCCATAATCACCAAGATCATATCAAGTTCATTATACATGAGAAAGGGTGCAAAGATACCAACAAAACTTTCATAGAAGATAAATTATTGAAAAGAAAGGACAAACATTGATGAAAGAAAGGTTTAATAGGGTGTATTCCATGGTTTGAGAGGAAGAAAAAATAATAAAGATTTTAAAAGTATCTTTGTAATGTTATCTATGTATAGAAAATCTGACATTATTTGATATATATAAAACTATTGGCGTAACCCTTGCACCCTTGTGCAAGTGCTAGTTTAACATCCTAGAAAAAGAAAATGGGGTTGGACTTTGTTAAATGTGTTTAGAGATTGGATTGTTTTTGAGGCACTATAGGTTAACCTATGGCCATGATTTAGATAATTTTATAATAGGATCTTGATCATGAATTTTGAAGAAAGGATAACATAAATGATAAAAGTGCTATTCAATATTAATCATTTACCATTTAAGGACTTTATAGCATTCACCATTATAGTTATTAAAACACATAATAGAGAATATATTAAAATTCAATGTCATATATCAAATCCTTCTTCATATAGAAATGTATTTTTACAACTTGATATCAATTTTTTCACAACTTAATATTATTGCAAAAGAGGGATACTATGTCTTAGGAGGGATACTTCTAGGATTATTTAAATAAGAACATAATATCATTTTCTTTATAAATTTAGATAAAACTATGTCTTAAGAGGGATACTTCTAGGATTATTTAAATAAGAACATAATATTATAGTATTGTACAAATACTTTAAGACTTAGATATTTCTATAAGTACTTGGAGAAATGACAGTTTCATGATACTATAACTCTTAAACCCTACTTTGAAAAATAATTGGCTAAATTCTTTCTCGGTTCTCTCCTTTCCACCCATAGTATAGATGGTCATATGAATGTCAAACATTAATCCTAGTCGATTTGTGCTTCCTTGAGAACCCTCCAGTAGTGCTTCAACAATTAGGACCTTCCCATGCTTTGGTGTTGCTTCATAGATCTTCTTCAAAACTTCTACACACTTCTCATCATCCCAATCATGTAAAATCCACTGCAATAAATATAACAATAGCGCTTCTATAGACATAAGTATTGATCTAACAAATAAAGTGAAGAAATGAAAAAAGAAGACAATAATTGTTATATGAATTACTAAATGAGCATAATGTTGATATAGAAAAGAAAGATAAGAAGCCAAAAAATACTAAAGTATATTGTTTCTTAATGACATATCTTTTACCTTCATAAAAATTATGTCTCCACATGGAATTTTGTCAAACATGTTGCCACAAACACACTTCACTCCTACACCAAAGGTGCAATTGCAATGCATGAGACAAATTAAAGTTAAAGCTATACAATTAGATGAGCTCTATTGGAGAAGTTCATATAATTTAAAACATACCAGCTAAACAATCTAAAGTTCAAAATGTGTAGTTTACACTTGAACTCAAAATTGAGATGAGACTGCTCACTAGGCATCCTTAAAGTCAAACACTAACAAATAAATTAAGCTTGGAAAAATAAGTCAACTTTGACTATGAATCAAGCTTTTAGTCTAAGAATCAAACCTTAGTGTGCGATGTTTAAGCCGTCCACTACTCACCTGATATGGGAGGTGCAGTTGCAATAACATGGGGCAAGTCAAAGTTAATGCCCTGTATGCGTGGATATTCAGCAATTATAACAGACAATGCAGATCCCACTCCAGCTACATCCAGCACACTCCTTGCACTCTTGAATCCATCATACATCTTCACCACAGAAGCCATGAGATCTTTTGTATGGCAAGCCATACCCTCATTAAAAAGCTTGTTGGCTACAGCATTTGAGCCCACATATTCCCAAGGGCTCATGCCATGGACTTTTATAAAGGGATGACAACCTTCCAGGACAGCATCTTGAAACTAGTGGTAACTTATCTGGTAAGCTTTGTCTGTAAGTAACATCACAAATGGCACACAACAATCCCTATCTCCTTCCTTCACTAGGAGCTTGGAAACACTGTTCAACCCATACTTCATTTGCTTGTTTTGCTCATCCACATCTTCAGTGAAAATTCCACAAGAAGCCAGCAGCTTCAGAATCCTAAACAAGTACTCCTTGTAGGGAACAACCTTAGTTTCTGTGGAGGCAGAAATATGTTGAGGAATTTCATCAACAGAGAGAGGCTTTTCTCTGATAATTTGGGGGATGTTAAGCAAGACAGCAGCTTTGAGAGCCATGGGCTTTGCAGCGCAAAGAATCATCTCATAAAGGTAAAGATGGGCTTCCATTTTTATTTTTTATGTGAAGCAAAGAGATCTGAATAAATCTCTTAACAATTCACTTCCTTTTATAGAGAAAAACTCTGTTAAGGGGATCAAAGTGAGATCATCACGTTTTTGAATTTGTCGTATGCCCAACGATCTACATGTGGAATTTTCGAAGAAAAGAACGATGTCAAACTGCAGATGACAACCAATTGAAAGAAGAAGTTAAAACGTGGAAAGAAAATGATAAAACGTGGAGAGTGAGGGTGAGGTTTTAACGCGTTCAACACATGTTATGGCAGGTCTATCAAATATTTTTGTTTTTGTTTTTATAGTGAAAAGTTAGGAATTTAAAAAATTGAGTGACAATATAAAAATAATAATATAGTTATATAAAAATAATAAAATATTATACAATAGCTATTACCACTTTTGTTTAAAAAAAAATAGAATATAGTATTTTGAACTATTTTCTATTGTTATTATTATTATTTTTAAATCTTAGAAGGATTCATGGAATTTTTATTTTTTTCGACTCGTTCTATATCACTGATGAAAACAGCGAGAAAATCATATCCACATGAAATTTAGGTAGAGAAATAAAAAATTAAAAACAATTTACAGTTTTTAAAGAATTTATGAAATATTCAACATTTTTTAGTTGGGGACTATTACTAATAAAAACAAGTGTATGAGTACTTGTCATTAATAGCAATAACATTACTTAAATTAATAGATTCTTATCAATCTGATAGATTAATATAAAAAATTAGAAAAATATAATAATTATTATATTTGTGTTTTAATTTTATGGAAATTATTGACATTGTTCGCTACATTGCACATCTCTAATTTTAGCATAATTCTTTAGTTTAATATTTTCTCAATAACATTTTAATATGTTAAGTTTTTTAAATATGTTTTTATTTTACTAAAGATCATTTTATTTATCATCATAAAATTAGTTGTTTATTTGATATTATTGTGCTTGTCCTAGGCAATAGTACTATTTGCATTCATTTTTATGGGCAGTTGAGATATTTCTAAACCTTTTAAATTAATTTATCAATTTCATGTATTCTAATAATTATTTTTCATTGATTTGATTGGTTCATTTGCTTTTGTGTTATTCAGAGGTTTGGGTCCATAATTTATTTTATATACACTATTTTAGAGATAGATTAATAAGAAAACTAATATTATTATTAAATCTATTACATATTTTAAAAAATATATATCACAAAACTATATATTATATTTATATAAAATAATAATCTCACACACATATATAATTTTATTAACATTATTATTTTAATGAGTTAATTGAAATAAATAACTTAAGTTAATTTAAGTTTTTAAGCATTACTATCTATTATATTTTATCGTTATATCTTTTGACAATTTACAAGTTTTTTTACTATTTTACTAACATTTGTAAAAATATTATTCTAAAATTGAAATAAAAAATATCTTTTTTTTCTAAACTATATAGCATGACTAAATGACAGGTACATGTCACTATGTGACACTTGCTTATAAAATATTATTATAAAGGTGGGTAGCTTAATTTATTTGGGGAAAGTATTTTATAGTAAAAGTATAATTAAGATTGATAAAATATTAAATTAATAATCATTTATATGCTATTGGCATAATCTACTTATTGTATATGAAAAATTTGTTGAATATAATTATATTAAGGCTCTTTTAATAAAATATGTATATAATATCATATTACTTGTTAAGAGATCATAAAATTTGTTCTTATTTATGAATTCTAAATAGATTTCATAATTTTGTTGAATATAATTATATTAAGGTTCTTCTAATAAAATTTGTATATAATATCATATTATTTGTTATTGTTAAAAGTAATATGGAGGAGCCTCTGAAAAAATGGCTCCTGTAACACAAGATCAATTCAACCAAGAGTTAAATATATTTTATAATATAAGTTTTTTATAAATAACTATCCAAACTTTAGAAATATTTAATTTATAGAAAGAGAGTTACACTTGATTGGTGGGAAAAAATATTAAAATTGTGTTATTGTGAACAAGTGAATGCAATAGTATCTTGCCTATGGCAAGTAAAATAAGATTATTTATGTAATTTTTATATAGAAAATTATAAGACTGAGAAAATTATAATTATATTTAGAGAAAAAAATATAAAATATTAAAAAGTATTTAAAGAATATAATATTTAAGCTGATAGGTTTTTTTTATTGTGACTAATTTGGAATGCAAATTTAATTAAACTTATTATACTTATAAATATTCACTAAACACCAATATATGAGAACTTTTTCATGTTAGAAATGCTTTAGAATAACTGTGAGGGTGGTGAATTAGTTATTTAAGGTCCAAATGCCAAAATAAAACCTTTTCACCAAGTAAAGTGAACCTATTAAACTATTCATGCATCCAAGCATAAGCTTTCCTACTTAGTAGGTTACTATAAAATGAACATGCAAGAATAACGCATGAAGAATCAACACATAACACAATGATTTACATGGAAATCCAATTTGGGAAAAACCACTAGTTATGCTACTCAATTCTCACTCTTCTAAAGTGATGCCCTATGAAAGGCTTGCCCTGTTAAAGGCTACAACACACTATTAAATGTGACCTAGTTAAAGGATTTAACCACCCTGTTAGAAGTGGGCCTAGTTAGAGGACTTTAGAACATTCACTTGGAATGCCACCCTATTAAAGGATTTACAAATGGCTATTAAACCAACCTAAGTCCATAGGATTTTACCCTAACTGATACAATTTTTAGAGAGTAACAACAAGGGCTTTTGACCTGATACAACTCACAACTTAACTTGTAGATTTTAGATCTTAGTTCAACTCACACTTTTGCCTGGTTTTCAGTCTTTGTAGCTCTGATAGTTTGTCCTCCTTTTAATCTTTGTCTCCTTGAGTCTTTGTGCTCGATGTACCAGTGCAATCTCCTATATGGCCACTTATCAAAGAAAAGTCTCTATGCTCTATTCTTTCTTCTCGATGCCTTCAACTTGACACCCTTCAGCCACTTCAATCACTTCAACTTGGCACCCAACAACTCTTGCTTCTTGGCATGGGACTCCTTAAACAGAAGTCTAGAATACTTTTCCCACCTAAATCTTCCCACTATTTCTTTTAATTCGAATGGATTAGGTAGGATTCAATGAATCTACCCCATATCTTGTCTCTTCTAGAAACATCATGAAGAATCCTCCTGAATTTTCCCAAAAAATGGTTTACCTAAAATTCTATGCCTCTAACACATCATCCTTATCCTCCATTTGGTTCAAAAAATTCAAGGAAACAAATTTGTCAGCTTGGATTTGGTGAATCTTTGACTTTTCAAACAATGTAGCAACTCAACACTATTTAAATTCTGGTGCTCAACACATACTGTGTTACTCAACACCAACTGCATTTCACTGATGCTCGACACCTACTATGGATTCACTTGGCATCCACTAAGTTTTTTGATGCTCGACACTTATCACTTTTCTCGGCACCTAAACTTGGTCAGCTCCTTCTGTATCACTTGGCACACACTAGATTTTACACTTGCTTGACACTTATTGAAAATATGCTTGGCATGAACTAACTTGCTCGATACCTACTAATGAACTTAGCCAAGCTTTACAAATAGCCTTGTTACAACTTATACTTTAGAGTTTCTAAGTGTGGCCAATCATTTTATCTTCAAGTATATTATGAATACATCATTTTATCATTGTCTTAACTGATCTTTATACTTCATTACAAAACCATAACTCAACCTTTTCCTTAGGTACTTTTGTTACATCTTGTTGATTAAATCCTCTTCATCAATCAACTAAGTGGTAATACTTGGATCTTATAAGCAATTGTCATTTCAACAAATAGTAGGTTTGACATCAGTGACAAAACAATGATTGAAAATATTCTTTATCAATAATCTCCCTCTTTGCAAACAATCTTCTTTCTTCAATAATGATCTTTTCAATTAGACTTCCAACATTTCCTTGGCTGAAAAGTAATATAATTATTCTAGTATAAGTGTCTTAAAAAATTTAAAACAATAGAACATTAAATCATTGGTTATTTTCACTCTATTAGTGAAAAATAATAAACCAAGTTAGAATACAGATCTACCTCATTTTTTCTTCCATTTCCTCTCTATAATTTTCACGATTTTAATTATAATTATATTTAGTCTATTTCTATTTTGTTTTTCTGACATGTAAATGAACATCAATTTTTTTTCAAAATGAAAATTGATTACATTGAAGATTGCTACCACTGTAGAAAGCCTCTCGGCTTAACAAGAATAAAAACCCTGATAGACTCATTCATCCATCAATTCTCATCAAGAAGATGATCAATGACAATGTATGCATAGAGAAGAGTAACCATTGAAGTAATTGTGACCACTGAAGAATGATCTGATGTACTAGCCAACCCCATCCTCATCAAAAGTAAATTTTGCTAGAAACTAATATATATATATATATATATATATATATATATATATATATATATATATATATATATATATATATATATATATATATATATATTTAAACTGTAAAAATAATTGAAATGAAAATTTACTTAAAGTTATTATACTTATAAATATATAATATATCTTTAAAGAAGTTTATAATATATCTATAAAGAAAATTTATAATATATCTTAAAACTATAAAAATAATGGTGGAGCATGATCTTTTATCAACTACCATCCACCTCCCCCTCTAATGCAAATGTGTAGGGACCAACTACAATGCATGGAGGTGGTTTCCTTGTTCTTGCCTGCATGCATAATCTAATTCTCCACAATCCTCCAATTTAAGCTTTTGCCTTTGTGAAATTCATTTAGGTGTGTGTGTGTGTGTGTGTGTGTGTGTGTGTGTGTGTGTGCGTGTGTGTGTGTGTGTATTGATATATATATATATATATATATATATATATATATATATATATATATATATATATATATATATATATATATATATATATATATATATATATATATATATATATATATATATATATATATATATATATATATATATATATATAGCATTTTCTTAACAACTTCTTCCAATTGATTTCAATTTAAATTCTCAAAAATTTTCCTCCTTCATCACAACATTCAAAAATGTACAGTAAGGTATTTTAAATTTTCAAATACTGATTTCATAAACAATTTATCAAAAAAAAATGAAATCATTATTTTCCTTATATGTGTGAATTTCTAACAAATGTTTTACAATTCAAGTAATATTTTTTTATAGCATAAATAATTGATCTAAAGAGCAAGTGACAGAGCTAAGCATAGAAATTTTTCCAGGCTCTTTCTTGCTTTGAATAACATATTATGTGATAATGAATCGAGTTTTTTTAATTTTATTTTTAAAATATAATCCTATAAATACAAAGTCATTCATCCCTTCTTAATTATGACAACAATTTGTAGAATTGTCACTTGGGGATCTATATTTTAGAACTAAAAACATGATAGGATGGTCTAACAATAATGATGTATAACATCTTAGTTGACTTGTACTATTCAAAATCCTTCTCTACCATACTACTCTACTATAAACACAAGCATCATGAAAAATCTATCAATTTTTTTTTTCAGCTAGAAACTAACGATCTTTAATAAAATTAAGATGGGTGAACATACTTGGATCAATTTTCTTGTTGACGAGCTACAACACAACATTATGCCCAATCACTTCAGCTAAAGAGTCCACATGCCTTTACATGGATTCCTTCAAACTTCCCTATTGTTGATGTTAAGATTTTACCATTGTGGTGAAGTTTGGAAGAATATGTTCTCAGAAAATGGCTAAACACGAGAGCAATTCAATGTTGGAGAAGAGTACTATTGCTTGAGAATATTTTGAATACCATGTTCAAAATGGGTTTTAGACAATCATAGTGCTTATGGTTACCCTCTCACATGGATCAAAATCAAGATTTAATGAATTTATTCAACATATTTTTTGGTACAATGGCTTAAGTCCGACAATGGTGGCTTTTTAATTGTTTTTGCATTGAGGAGCTTTTTTTATATTTTGAAGAAAGCATATATACTTCAGCTTCTTCATATCAAGAGTATTGTTGGTTGTAGCCCTTATTTGGAGCCATTTTCAAGACATTTGTGGTGATTCTATGTTTGATTCAAGCGTATACATTAAAATTTTATATTCTAAAGAAAGTATATATACTTTAGCTTCTTCATATTGAGTATTGTTGGTTGTAGCCCTTAGTTGAAGCCATTTGCTACAACATATTTTGCTTTTGCTATACTTTGTGATGTACAATCCTTCTTCTTGCTTAGCCAAGAAACCAATCTTCCTCCAAGAAAGAAGGCTGCACCACTAGTGCTTTTTCTGTCATCCATATGGCCTGCCCAATCAGCATCAGTATAAGCACTTAGAGTAAAATCATTAGATCTGTCATACCACAATCCGAACTCTGATGTTCCTTTTAGATATCTAAATATCCTTTTGACTGCTACATAATGTGCTTATTTGGGATCAGCTTGGAATCTTGCAACAATTTCAACTGCATTTGTTATATCTAGCCTTGTGTGAATTAGATATTGCAAACCTCCAATCATAGATCTATACTTCTACTTCTCAATAGTAGGTGTCTCATCCTTTTCTAGATAACTTGTGTAGAGTTACCATAGGTGTTCCAATAGGTTTACATGTTTCCAAACCAAACCTTTTTAGTAAATCCTTCAAATACTTAGTGTGAGAAATAAATATTCCTTCCTTATCTTGTACAATCTACAATCCTAGAAAATATTTCATTTTTCCTATCATACTTAGTTCAATTTATTTCTTCATTTCTTCTGCAAAATTTTTTCTTTCCTCTTCATTTCCTCCAAATATGATATCATCAACAAATATTACCAAAATCATCAAACCATCATCAATTTATTTCCCGCAGAGATTTTTATCTGCCCTACCTTTCCTATATCCAAGCTTTTTTAAATGCTTGTTCAACCTAGCATTCTAAGTTCTTGGTGCTTGCCTCAAGCCATACAATACTTTCTTCAATCTGCATACTATGTTGTTGTCATCTATTAAAGGAAAACCTTTAGGATGTTCAATGTATATCTCTTCTTCAAGTTCTCCATTCAAAAATGTTGACTTGACATCCATTTGATATACTTTGAATTTATTTTGTGTTGCATAGGCTAAGAATAATCTTACCACTTTTATTTTAGCCACAAGAGCATAGGTCTCATGATGGTCTATTCATTCTTGCTATGAGTAACCTTTACATACCTATCTTGCCTTGTTACTTACAACTTCGCCTTGCTCATTTATCTTGTTTTTTAATACCCCTTTAGTTCTTATCGCATTCTTGCTTGCTAGTCTAGGGACCAATTCCCATGCCTCATTCTTTACTATCTGATCCAATTCCTCTTTCATATCTTGTTTCCAATAATCATCTTTACATGCTCCATCGACATTCTTAGGTTCAACTTGAGATATCAAACATAGTTCCTCATTGACTCTACTTCTTGTCAAAAAACCTTTATCTTTTCTTCTAATGATCTGCTCATATAGGTGATTCTTTATCATATTCTTTTGCAAAGTAGGAGTTTCTATCTCAACTCTTGACTCTACTCAAGGTTCTAAACTTTGTTCCTACCTTGGCTCTCCTTCATTTTTCAAATAATTGTTAGTCTCAAGAAATACTTTATCATTGCTTAGTTTAGTAGCAACATCATCATCTGAATTGTAATAAATCATTGTTTCCTATATTTTGAATTTCTCATCAATTCTCACATTTGCACTTACCATAATAGTCTTAGTTCTTAGATTATAACATCTATAAGCCTTTCTTTTCAATGAATAACCAAGAAAAATATCTTCATCACTTCTAGCATCAAATTTAATGATATCATCATCTCTTTTGATATAACACTGACTAACTAATTTTTTGAAATACTTAATTGTAGGTGAGTAACCAAATCATAGTTCATAAAGGGGTCTTGTTTGTGTCTTTCTTGACTTGTACTTTATTCATACAGTAGCCTGTTGTATTCATAGCTTCTCTCAAAAATATCTTGGATATCTCATTATTAGCTAACAGAGCTCTCAAAGCTTCTGTAACTAATCTATTTCTTCTCTTTGCTATACCATTTTGTTCAAGGGTCTCCAACTCAACTCTTTCTTCTGTTCTAGAATAAGGTCTCTGTTCTTCAATCTGATTCCCATTCTATAAATCTTTAATGATAATTTCCACATTTTCATGGTTAGTCTTTCAATCAAAAATAGTTACCATGGCTATCTTATCTACTACTCCCTTTTCCTTAACCAATTCAAGCTCATTATCTTTATCACAATCATTCAAGAATCTTTCCCTACTTGCTTTAAATTTTCATCTTCATTAGAAAGTGAACTCTTTCTAGTTTTCCTTACTCTCTTAGGGCATGTAGATGAAAATCAACATGTCCAACAAGCAAAAATTTCCATAAATTTTGTCTCTCTTTTCATGAGATCAATACCTTCCTTGATCTTCATGTCTTCTTCAGATCTTGATCTATCTTTACCTGTGTCTCTATCCAAAAACTTAGTGCTCAAATTGATACACAATTTTTATCTCTCACAAAGAAGCTCCATCTTTAGCATTTCAAAATTTCCTCCATCAGACTTAGGACTTGTTTTTTTGAAATAACTTGCCACTGATCTCCCAAAGCTATTAAGCTTTATCTTCAAGGACCTGAGGCTTTTATACCAATTGTTAGAAACAATAGTCCACCAAGATAACTGAGAGAGGGGGTGCGAGTGAAGGTGTGAATCATTTATCCAACAATTAAAATATTTATCTTCTTTAAACAAAATTAACCACTCAACCAAAGTAAACAATAACCATAATAAGATGCACATAAACAATTACACTAGATATGTTAACTAGGGAAATGCTTGATTAGAGGGAAAACCCCAGTGGGAATGATGCCCAAAAGATGATATACTTTAATATAAATATTCCTTGTTAGATTTTAGACCTTGTTAGGAGTCTATTAGAAAATTTAGTACATAGAGTCTTTGTTAGGAGAATTTGAATCCCTGTTAGAAGATTTCACCCATGTTAGGAGTTGTAGTACAATGTATGCAAGTACTACAAGAAGAGCTCACTACTCAAACATGCAATTTACTATTATGCTTTTCTTTCCTTTGTTTTTTCAAATGAACCTAATATTATTATACCTTGTAGACTAGGTCATGAACCTCAATTCTAAATATAAAACCTTAGATCACACAATAGAACCTCAATAATGAAGTTTCCTTCACTTTCACTCTCCTCTACTCAACTTCGCATTCTGCTCTCTACAACTTACAAATTAATTCTTCATATCATCCACATTCTTATCATGGCAAAGGAAAATTTTGTTCCTCTATAATTAGTACATAAAAAAATTCCCTAAATTAGCTATTAGACCTTCTCAATTAATCATTATAGGACCACATTAACAACGCGTTACACTTAGTAATAACATTAATCTTTCACCTTACAACTTGAATAACTTTCCGTAAATGTAATATTATGATGAGCGAGCTTAGCCATGTCATTGCCTACATGTCTTCTACACATCCTCAACCTCAATTATCGAAATAATAACTCTACTAAGAGATATAACAAGTTTACCAGAATATGCCTCTATAATCTCTATCTTAGATTAAACATCACCAAAACTTAAATAACTTCTTCCATACTTATTATTTTTTCATTTGACATTAATTGCATATACTAGATACTTAGAAGCATCTCTCATAACCCTGGATAATGAGAATACTCAACTAACCATTTGTACCAACTTGATTTTTTTGTTGTTCTTTTGTTAGACACGACAAAAAATTGCTATGTTAACACAAATGAGAAAGTCAGTCATGAATGTAACATATAATCATAGTAACATATCTACAATACTACACCATAGGAATATCATCAACATTCATGTTTCCAATAGAAACTACAAGATTTGATGGACAATGTGTTAATAAATTTAATTAGAAGTGATAAAAATAAGACTTCTTTCACATACTATTCCTGGAATAGGATGCATCAGGTGACCTATTCCCTAAACAATAGATGAACAATTTGTAATTCAATCAAGTCAAAACTGATAGGAATAGGATGCCTTTCTTAGCCTCTCTATAAGAAAAAGATTCATTGAGTGACCTCTTAGAAGGCTATGTGTTTTATGTTAGTTGTTGTATCCCAAAACTTGCTATTTTTTCCTATTTTATCCTCTATCTTACATTATTCAATCACATCTCCACAAGAAAATCTCATATTTACACAAGAATTTTTTTATCGTTGCACTTTCCTTATGTGAGTACTAATAGTTTTTATGGTGCACTAACAAAGAATTGGCTAGGTATTGCATTAGGGAGATACTCTTTAACCCCTTGTTATTTTTTTTGTCATCGTTTCCTTATTTTATACATCCCAATAAATTTAATTTGTTAGGAGAAAATTACAATAAAATTCCAAACCCTCAAACTTTTAGAAGTATTTAAATCTCCAATTATCCTCATTTAACTCAGATGCTTCAAATATTTCCCTTTTACTATCCAAAGCCATTCCAACTTAAGTTATTTTGAATATTTTTCATATATTACTTGGCACCTAGGATTGTTATTTTCCATAGCTAATTTCATAATCCCACTCCCTACCAAAATTGGTCATCCTCGTCCTTCTACATTTTGTCTAGGGAGTCATTCTTTCTCTTCATACTATCCAAGGGACCTGTTAAATTAGATTCTATGTCCTATATCCTTTCCTCTAGAGTATGCATTTATTGTCCCCCTTATCCAACTCTTCCATAGTGTTATTTTGACTTCCTTGTTTCTAGGCTTCATCCTTGGTCAAAATCTCATGACTAAGACTAATCACACCTAAGTCCACCTCAATGTGTTCCTCCTATCTATCCAATTTTGCATTTTCATCCTCCCCATCATAACTCTCTTCCTCTCCTTCTACACACTCTTCATCTTTTGTGTTGGAGTCCTCACCGTCTTCTGACATTTCAACTTCAATTTCTCTTCTACCACTTTCATGTCCTTCTTGTCCTTTCTCATTCTCATTTCCTTCTTCTTATGGAGGCATTTCAACCTCCTCTCTACAGAGATATACTCTTATTTTTATCATCTTTGCTATCTTATTCCTCAAACCCCTATTTATCTACATCTATAATTTCACTATCAATTTTCCTACATTTAGGGATAGGGCCTTGGGGAATATTTTGAGGTGACTTCTTCCTTTTGGGCCAGGTTTCTAGTAGAAGGGATTCTTCAAGGGAAAGAGCCCTAAGGTTGACATTTTAGGGCTCAACCTTTTTGAATCTATTAGCCAAATGTTAGTTTGACTTTTTAAAATCTACTAGCTATAAATTTAGCCAAAATTTTATAAATTGTATTGTAAAGGAAATAGAATAAAATTCATCCCAACTCAATGCTGTTTCTTTTGGGAAAAATAAGGTAAGGAGATTGTTGTTTATTTCTTTTAAAACTATGTGTGAAATTTTTGCACCTTCTAATGCCTGAGTAAATTCTTCTCATTTTTGAGAAAAACTAGCAATGAACCCATCTAACTTGGAGTTCTCTTCAGATGATGTTGTTTAAGAGAATTTTTTTTTTCTATAGAAGTATTTTATTTATATTAGCTTTTTTTTGTCTATAGTGATATAAGGAAAGAGATAATTTTTTTTTAACAAACTTGGAGTAGAATTATTAAAACCTTTCCAAATATTAAGAATTTCTATAAAAAGAAAAACTTCCTCTTTGACTATTTTTTTTATTGAATGTTATTAATATTCCTTCTTTATTTTTTGTTCTTATGAAAAAATAAAATTTATGTGACCTTTGGTAATAATATTTAGCTTAACTTGTATAACTAAAAGATCTCATCCTTGGTTAGTTTGTCCTCATAAACCATCATCAATTCATCATTTAAATTATTTTTCCATCAATACTAGTAGTAATAACTTGTTCTTTTAATATTTTGTGTTTCTTCACAATGTCAACTTAAGTTTGGAAGATATTATTTAAATGTTCCATGTTCAACTTCATATTTTTCTTTAACTGCAACTTTAGATACAAAGAAGTATAACTTTGAGCCCTCAAAATGCTTTTTATACAACTATTTTTCTATTAATTCAAAAAACCATTTGTCTTATGTTTTCAATCTTAAAAGGTAAGCACAAATGTTTCTTCACCCAAAAATACCTAATTTCACTAGAAAAAGATTTGACCCAAAAATATAGAGGATAGAAGATTTGCCAAAAAAGAATGAAGATAATTCTCCTCTAAAGAGAAAGGAGTCTAAATTTTCCACCATTTAAGTTCAAACATCTATTATTTTGAGTATATTTCTATAATGTTGTTTCTTTTAATATTTCTATTTTATTTTTTTATGTACTATCTGATTCATATGGAGGGCTATCTTTATTTTGGAGGGTTAGTAGGCAAGATATCATACATATGGTATATTTTGAAAAATGTTTTATTTCTTTTCTATTTCTGACTAGTCAAGAGCCTTTCCTTTTTGTAACCAATGAGGAAGTAGGATTCTCTTACTAGGTCTTTCAGCTCTTTCCCTAAAGAATTATGAAAGTAATTATTATAATTAATAAAATATACAATAATATAGTCCATTTAATAAAAAAACCTATTCAAGATATATGAATTTCTTTATTTTCTAAAAATAAAACTGTAGAGATTAAATACTAGTGATTTGAGAAGGTTTGTATAGAATTATTTTACTTACAATTTATAACTGCCTACGAGAGTGTCCTTTCAGGCCATCTCTATAGAATATATAATTCTACTTAGTCTATATTTATGTCTAGATAAAGAAAAAATAATACTGTTAATAAGAAAAATATAACTCATATAACCAAATAAAAACTAGCATATTTAAAAACTTGGAATATTTGACAAGTAGTAGAACAATATAAGAAACAATGACTATTCTAAAATTTGGCATTCTTAAGACTCTTGCTCTGAGAGCATATAGAATTTGTGATGAGGACCACTTAAGCCTTGAACTCAACCACCTTCGACAAGTCTTTACGCTTAATGGTTACTCTCATAGACATATATCCAGAGCTTTCAACCAAGCCCAGTCCCTCCACCTTTCCTCGTGTGATACCAAAACCTCCCCTCGCCCTCCCGATTTGTTTTCCTCTCTCCCCTTTGTGGAAGGCATTTCGCAAAAAATCTCCAAGATCTTGACCAAAAAAGGTTTGCGAATAGCTTTCAAACCCTTATCCAAGCTTAGAAACCTTGTCCCGCCTTCAAAAGACTCTAGAGAGGCATATTCTAACTCAGGAGTCTACAAAGTAGTTTGCTCTTGTGGGACACCTTATATTGGTGAAACGGGTCGCTCTTTCCATACTAGGATCAAAGAGCACGTTGCAGACATTAGGCATGATAGGGTTTGCAAATCAGCCTTAGCTGAGCATTCTTTCTCTACCAAACATCACATCTATTTGGAAAACACGCAAATCCTAGCCAATGAGGACAACTATTTCAAAAGGAAGCTTAAAGAAGCCATTGAAATCAATAACCACCCCATCAACCTTAACCGTGATGATGGTTGGACCCTCAACCCCTCGTGGCAGCCAATGTTAACCTCTAGGTGCAGAGACCATCATTGCGAGTAGTAACCTCTCTCCTCCCACTCTCTCCCATCTTGCTTGGTCGCTCTTGCTCCACCGGTTAGGTTTCCTTCTTTCCCTTGGTTGCCTCTTTTCTTTGTTTTTAGTAGCTTGCCTCCTTGCTTCTAGGGTTAGATTGCTATTGTGGGTGTTGTTGGTGTGTGCGTGCATGTGTTAAATTCAACACATGCACACACATACACTAGTCATTCAGCTTGTGCTTTGGTTTTAGTTATTTGGTTGGGTTTTTTAATATTTGTATGTTCAGTTTGACATTTGCGCAATCCATTATTTTTATTAAAAAATTCTTATATAATGTGTGTGTGTGCATTATATATATACATACATATTTTTTATTTTTCATTTTTTATTATTTATTTATTTTTTTATTTTTCCTCGTATTAGGTGTATATATTCTTTATATTTATTTCATAATTTACTCATTTATGTGTATGTATTTAGTTGATGCACTATATGCATATTTATATATAAATATAAATAAAACTATATATATATTTGTTTGTTTACATCTATATAGATTTTCTATTTTTAGTATTAGTGTCTCACTTTTCCCTTCGCTGGTCCATATCTGCCCACATCTAATTCTCATCCATGTTTATGTATGTGTCTATACATATATCGTTTCAAAAATAACACACACACATGCACATTAAATTATATATATATATATATATATATATATATATATATCTCAAAAATGATACACACACACACTCATTATATACTATATTTGCATGTGTTCTACCTAACGCGTTATATTTATTCATGTTTTTGTCTTTAGATATGTTTATTCCTATTCATATTTTCAAATTCTTTATTTTATTATCATTGTTTATTTGTATTTTTATTTTTATTGGTATTTTTAATTTTAATTCTAATTTTTATGTGGTTTGTTCTTAGGGTGGATGTTCATTTTTATATTTATTTAGCAGTTTGTTCTTGTGGTGTTTTCTATGCATTGTTATATGTATTTCAAACTTACTTTTTAGTAATTTATTTTCATTTTTATTCATTTTTTGACTTTTATTTTTGTTTTCTTGCTTTTCATTCTTAGTGGGGATGTGCATTTTTTGCTACATGCCCTACATCTGGCCATTTCTTTAGTTTCCTTTTCACTTCTCTTATACTTGCTTCCCTTGTTGATTGGGAGTCTATCACTTTTGGTCTTCTATCCTACCATCTCCCCATTTGACTTTTTTGGTGTGCGTGCAATCCCCCTCCCTTAGTCCCTATATCTTTGAGTCTGTCAACTTCTGCAACCCATTTTGTATGACATCTCTTGCTCTCTTCATCCTGATGATGGATCACTTGGTGTGATTCGAAATGTTGATGGTAAAAAATCTTTACACAATCGAATCCAGAAATATATCAGTTTATTTGCTATGGATTGTGGAAATTTAATCTCTTTAATTGATTCTAAAATTGTTAATAACTTACAAATACCAAATGCCAAATATTTATGAGAGGCACAAAATTGAAGTATATAATTCTAATATACAATCCCTTTTAGAGCTCTACTATATCACAATTGTAATATAATTTTGAATGAAATGCATGGATTGACATTTGAAAATCCAAAAATGATTTGCACACTCCACATACTTAGATGCACCAAAGGATTCATAGGTTGGAGTCCAAAACATAATTCCAAATTCAAGAATACTTTTTATGCTCTGATTCAAGCTTTTTGAAAGAAAAAAATTTAAAGATACAATCAAGTATCCAATCAAATGTCAAATAGAGGCCCGACATTTAATCATAATAACTAAAATTTACAAAACTCTTTTAACTTATGTAGTTGTAATAATTTTTTTTTAGAAAACTCTTTCAACTAAATCAATTGACTAAGATAAGAATTCAAGAATCAACAATCTGCTAATACTGGATTGGAGGAATAATAGTTGTATATACATGGCTGGAAATGATTTTGAGTTTGTTTGTATATAAAAGCTTGGTATGGGATTAAAGTCTTTTTCCATTTTTTTTTTTTGATGAATAAAATCCTTTTCTATTAATAAAATATACTCAGATTACAATTCACAAAAAAGGGTTGGGGGATACAAGATAACCCCATTAATGAGTTCACATGGCTAAAGCTAGACTAAAAACATGGCCACAACCAGAAACAAAAACTATTCATAAAAAAAAACCATATAAGGCAACCTTAGGCTATAGAAATAGTGCCAACCGAGGGTGGTGGATCATCTTTGTCTTAAAAATCCCAATCATCTTTAGGATTGGGGGGCAATTTGAGAACAATCTGGCCATCATCAGTAGTAGTAGTAATAGTGGTAGCCTCCACATCTTTGACCTCTAACCATAGAGGAGAGATTTCTAGGTCTAGGTGAGGCCACTTCCCAAAATGTACAAGATGAGATCCATGAGGAGGAGTCGGGGACCAACCAGAACCACCATGGGGTGGGGAAGCTAAGCAACATCTCCATCCACCATCACCACCATTGGCAGAGTAGTGGTAGGAAGCCTGGGAGTGTGGGGTGTGCGAGTGGCACCAAGGACATCGACCACGAGGAATTAAGGTCTCCATTGAGGCATTAGGAGGAACTCTGGCAATAGTGCATAGAGCATTGCCCCAATGATTCAATAGCTCCTGCAGGTGAACTACCTTGAGTAAAACTTTGTTAGCTTTCACCTGAATCTACATAATTAAATTATTACAAATTCATGCCTTAGTGTACATAGCAATGTTAACATCCAAAAAATTATGTGTGAAAAGAATAGCATTCCTATCTTTCCACAGAGGAAACAAAATCTCTAGCTTGAAGGTATGCCAAATCTGGGTGAACATCCAAGGAAATATGGGCGAGTCACCCAATAAAATCAATTGCTAAGAAAAAGATGTAGGTCTAAATGGTTTAAAAAAATCATGAATCTAGTGCTAATAATTTTTAGCACACTGACAAAACTAGAAAATATGCAAGAAAGACTCTGGTTGTATATAGAAGGAGCATCTAGGATCATGAATCCCAATGTGTTTGAGCCAAGGCCCAAGGGGAAGACCTTGGAAGGCCATGTACTAAGAAAAATGCACAATCTTGGGTTTGGTTATAGCATTCCATATGGTATCAAATCATTTTCTCCATTGAGAAAGAGAAGATTTCAAATGCCATCTGTGGTTTAGCGTATCCACCATCGAAAGATGAGGCAAAAGTCATCTATTGTGCAAAATTGGATTGTAATTAGAAAAAGGAGTGGCAAGATACCACTTCCAATCAAGACACCAAGGGCAAGCAGACTAAATCATTACTTTATGAACTAAGTGAGCAGGGATGGAAGAAAGCAGAAGGTCAAAAGTTTGCTAGTCTAAATGGATAAGGTGGTATTGTACTTGCATATCTTCCCAGGTCCTAAAAATCATGGTGACCCTTGAAAAGAGGTCCTTAGGAGTTCTGATGCCATGTTTAAAAAAATGTAGAGCATTGGCCCCTTGAGTCTTGGCAAGGGTAGTACCCTGAATGGCAAATAGGGGAGAACACCAAATGTTCTATTGATTCAAGGAGAGGACATTGCAGAATTTATCTCTAGCCCATTGAAGCTAGGGCTTAATAGCATCCTAGGCTTTCCTGATGCTCTTGATGATGAATGAACCTTGAATGACCATGGGCTTATGCATGATGAGAAGGGTTTGGAAACCAATTCCCTTCCAAGCAAGCGTATTGAAAAGAAAGCTAGAGGAAATGTAGTGGCGAACCAGAATCTTCCAAGCTTCATCTCCTAAAATAGCCCTAATAATCCATTTTGCACAAAAAGAAAGGCCTTGTTTCTAAGTGGAAAGTAGGCCAAGACCACCAAACTCTTTTGGGAGACAAAAAAAATCCCAAGCCACTCTGTGGAAGCCATGGTGATCAGAACTAGAGCCCCAGAGAAAATCCCTGAGCAATCTTATGAGCTTAATGTAAGAAGCTTTGGATGGAGCCTAGCAAGAAGAGTAATAAACATGAGTGGCTGCTAGAATCTTAGAGAAAATCTAGAATTTTTTAGTGAGGGAGAGCAGCTTAGTGATCTAGTAGTCAAGCTTTTTGCTAATCTTGGCTAGTGCAGCATTCCAAAGTTCCACAGATGATGCCTGGAATGTGAAAGCAATGCCAAGGAAGTGGAAGATTTCCCCATGAGAAAACCATTTCAACTCAAACTGGCTAAGCCAAGGTGGAGCTAGCAAAAATGACAGATGGAAGTAGAACATTTTATGCCATTGAATGGTAGAATCAAAGGCTTGACAAAAGGTGTCCAGGAAACTTAAAGCATTATTGATGTTTTCTTCATCCTCTAAAAGAGTAAGAAAAGAATCATCAACAAATTGTCCATTGACTAATTGGGAGGATGATTCATGAAAGGAAATGCCATGAACTAGTTCTGAGGACATAGAATGCACAAGTAAATAGCCAAGACCTTCTGTAGTAAGGACATAAAGCATAGGAGCTAGCAAACAACCTTGCCTGATGGAACGAAAAAGTTTGAAACCTTGAAATTGTGAATTGTTGAGGGTAATGCAAGCATTAGCATCTCCATAGATGGAAGGAAATTAGAGCCAAAACAAAGAGCTTGGAGCATAGCCAAGATGAAGGGCCATTCAATGCGATCATAGGCTTTAGCAAAATCTATCTTTAAAAAGATAGCATTCTGATTAGATTTGCAAGCCCATTCCATTCCCTCCTAGATAGCAATGATGTTGTCAAGAATATATCTAGACTTGATGAAGTTAGTTTGCTCTGGCTGCACAATTAAGGGCAACATGTGCTTGATTTTGGAGAGAGTGCCTTGGTAATAATCTTATAAGACACATTTAGAAGGGTAATGGGTCTCTAATTGCATATGTCCTCTGGATCACTGGCTTTAGGTATGAATTTGATATTTCCTTTGTTTATAATGGCTCCTAAGCTTTTAGAATGATAGGCTTCAAGATAAACTTTGTGTAGATTAGGACCTATATGCTCCAAGATGTGTTTGTAGAATTCACAAGGAATCCCATCACACCCAGGGGACTTGTCATCCACCATGGAGTAGACCACCTCTTTAAGGTCTGAGAGGGAAAGAAGTTGCTCACAGAAAGCACGTTACTCAAATACTAGGTGGTTTGGAGTAACAAAAATACACTTTCTAAGAGCTTCCTCCTAAGTAACCAAATTTTCCTATGAAGCAAACATGTTTTCATAGTAATGAACAAATGCTTGTAGGATGGCAGGGAGACTAGACAGAACAACATTTCCTTGTTTGATCTTTTTAATCGCAACATTGGTATGACAGGCATGAAGAGCTTGAAAAAACTCCTTTGAGGCTTTGTCACCAACCTGCAACTAGTGGAGATGGGCTTTGATTTGGGCTCCCCATGTAGCATAATTATCACCAATTTTTTTTTCTTGGAGAAGCTTGGAAAATTTAATCTGTAATTCCACATCAAAGGGATTGAGGGTGAGGGCCTGAGAGGCTTTTTTTAGGGAAGGCATGTTGGCTTCATATGACCATTTTTGGAACATAGCCAACTTTCACCCATAAATGCACATGAATCAAGTAGTTCTAGTAATGGCATCATTCCACCATTGAATCCATCCCCTTTGAGAATGGAGACATAGCTCCAAGTTCTAGACATGTAGGATGTGCAAAATGGTGGAAGCATGCATCAACACAAATGTGTTGAGGAAGAACTGAGACTTGGCCACCTTCGGGACAACTGTTTGCCAAGAAATGACAAAATAAATGGGATAGTGGTCAAATAACATCAAATCTGGTAGGGGAATGATAGGTAGATCTTGATCATCAGAAAAAGAGAAAAAAAATTGTGCAGTGATCATAGCACGATCGAGGCATTTTAATATGCGATCAAAACCTGCTCAAAAGTTGGACCAAGTGTGCCAAACCCCACTATCCTAGTGGTGGATGGTATTGGGATCAAAAAGGTCCAATTTATTATGCATGTAATGCTAGGCTTGTCTTTCCCTAGCTGTCCAGTGAATAGGTAGAATGTCATCTTTGTCAGAGGCCATTTCAACCATATTAAAGTCCCCATACATGACCCAAGTAGCTAGAGGCAAGTTGTCCGCCTACCAGGTCCACATCTAAGATCTTTCCACAACATCATTGGAAGCATAAACATTAATGACTCCAAAAGAATGCTTTTTAATCGAAAGAAAAAGCCAAATAATTCTATGCGTGGGGTCAAAATAATGCAAAATAATAGCCGAATGAAGGCAAGGTGATAAGAGAGTAACTACACCACCTTGGCTAGCTTCGTGCTAGGAAGAAGACATCATGCCATCCTACGAAATAACATGGCATGCCAAAGAAAGCATGAAACTAGATATTTTAACTTCTCATAGATAGAGAAAATCTAAATTACCAAGACTATAACAGAAATTCCGAACATAGTACTTTCTAGGGAGGTTTGTGAGACCTTGAACATTCCATGATAGGAGGTTCGTAAGAACTCTTCCATATCATCCTCGTCCTCAAGAGAGGAGTAGCTATTCTACAAGAAGGTAGAAACATGTTGAAGTCAGATGGAAAACTCTCTAGACTTATAGCCTAATGTTTCACCTCTAGTATCTTTGCATGTCTAGGAGGACTACAAGAACGTCATATCACTGGTGGGGCTATGGAAGAAGCAGAAAGAGGAGTACGCACCCTAGCCAAGGTAGAAGCCCTAGCGGCTACCTTTATCCCCTATGTGCTAGTAGGGTTTGAAACCTTTGAAACTCTAGGAGTAGTTCCTTTGTCTATCGCTTGCATCCCTACACTAGCTATAATTGACACTTCTGTGGTGATAGGAGGAACTGCAATGACCTCAACATAGGATTTCTTGGGAGGCAAGGGATTTGAGGGGACCTTGACCTTTGGTAAGGTTTTGCACAGCATCGAGGTGGACTCCATGAGGAGTCCAGTTCTTGTTAACCCATTCTCAAAGCATAGCTTTAGGAGAAGTCCTACCCACAAGATAACCTATCAAGGTGTGCTGTTCTAACCAATCACATGCAGCATCAAATTCTTGCAAAGGAAGGATAATGTTAGGATTACCTTGTGAAAAACCTTCGGGAAAAACTTGCATAGGCATTTTTCTGAGGCCATGCCATGGCAGACTGAAACAGCAACGTGAACACCAGAAACAACTGGTTCACTACTGGCCACATCCATTATATCTTAGCCTAAAAAACTCCCATGATAAATGTGGTATGACAAGTGGTGCTTACAGAAAGAAAGTTCAGATGCAAAGTAGTACATAGAAAACTAAAAGTTCGCATGAAGCAAGAAACCTTTCCATATTTTAACATCCTAGAAAAACAAAATGAGGTTGGACTTTGTTATATGTGTCAAGAGATTGGATTGTCTTTTAGGCACTATGGGTTAACTTGTGGGCATGATTTAGATAATTTTCTAATAGGATCTTGCTCATGATTTTTTAAGAAAGGATAACATAAATGAGAAAGTGCTATTCAACATTAATCATTTACCATATAAGGACTTTACAACATTCACCATTAAAATTATTAAAACACATAATAGAGAATATATTAACATTCACTGTAATATATCAAATCCTTCTTCATAAAGAAATGTATTTTTACAACTTGATATCATTTTCTTCACAACTTAATATTATTGCAAAAGAGGGATACTATGTCTTAGCAGGGATACTTCTAGGATTATTTAAATAAAAACATAATATTATAGTATTCTATAAATACTTTAAGACTCAGATATTTCTATAAGTACTTGGAGAAATGGTAGTTTCATGATACTATTTAACCTTGCTTTGAAAAATAATTGGCTAAATTCTTCCTCAGTTCTCTCCTTTCCACCCATAGTATAGATGGTCATATCAATGTCAAACAATAATCCTAGTCAATTTGTGCTTCAACAATTAGGACCTTCCCATGCTTTGGTGTTGCTTCATAGATCTTCTTCAAAACTTCTACACACTTCTCATCATCCCAATCATGTAAAATCCACTGCAATAAATATAACAATAGCGCTTCTATAGACATAAGTATTGATCTAACAAATAAAGTGAAGAAATGAAAAAAGAAGACAATAATTGTTATATGAATTACTAAATGAGCATAATGTTGATATAGAAAAGAAAGATAAGAAGCCAAAAAATACTAAAGTATATTGTTTCTTAATGACATATCTTACCTTCATGAAAATTATGTCTCCACATGGAATTTTGTCAAACATGTTTCCACAAACATACTTTACTCTTGCACCAAAGGTGCAATTGCAATGCATGAGACAAGTCAAAGTTAAAGCTATACAATTAGATGAGTCCTATTGGAGAAGGTCATATAATTTAAAACAAACCAACTAAACAATCTAAGTTCAAAACATGTAGTTTACACTTGAACTCAAAATTGAGATGAGACTGCTCACTAGCCATCCTTAAAAATCACATACTAACAAATAAATTAAGCTTGGAAAAATAAGTCAACTTTGACTATTTAACACTTTTTTTCTAAGAATCAAACCTTAATATGTGATGTTTAAGCCATCCACTACTCACCTGATATGGGAGGTGCAGTTGCAATAAGATGGGGCAAGTCAAAGTTAATGCCTTGTATGTGCGGATATTCAACAATTATAACAAACAATGCAGATCCCACTCTAGCTACATCTACCACATTGCTTGCACTCTTGAATCCATCATACGTCTTCACCACATAAGCCATGAGATCTTTTGTATGGCAAAGCATGGCCTCATTAAAAAGCTTGTTGGCTTGAGAATTTGAGCCCACATATTCCCAAGGGCTCATGCCATGGACTTTTATTAAGTGATGACATCCGTCCAAGACAACATCTTGAAAGTAGTGGTAACTATCTTGGTAAGCTTTGTCTATAAGTAACATCACAAATGGAACACAAGAATCCCTATCTGCTTCCTTCACTAGCAGCTTGGAAATACTATTCAACCCATACTTCATTTTCTTGCTTTGATCATCCACATCTTTAGTGAAAATTCCACAAGAAGCTAGTAGCTTCAGAATCCTAAACAAGTACTCCTTGTGGGGAACAACCTTAGTTTCTATGGAGGTAGAAATATGTTGAGCAATTTCATCAATAGAGAGAGGCTTTTCTTTAATAATTTGGGGGATGTTAAGCAAAACAATAGCTTTGAGAGCCATTGGCATTGTAGCGCAAAGAATCATCTCATAAAGGTGGAGATAGGCTTCCATTTTTATTTTTTATATGAAGCGAAGAGATCTGAATGAATCTCTTAACAATTAACTTCCTTTTATAGAGAAAAACTCTGTTAAGGGGATCAAAGTGAGATCATCACATGTTTGAATTTCTTAGATGCTCAATGATCTACATGTGGAATTTTTAATGAAAAGAATGATGTCAAACTAAATATGACAAAACAATTGAAAGAAAAAGTTAAAACATCAAGAGTGAGGTTTTAATGCATTCACCACATGTTTTGGTAGGTCTTTAAAATATTTGTGTTTTTATAATAATGAGTTAAAGTTAGGAATATTTCCTCCAGATGTCTCATGGAGACCTTGATGGCTTGCGACCACTATCCTTGGTGCCACTCCTCCAGCTGCCATTCACACACCCTGCAATCTCAAGTTTCCCACCACCACTCTGCTAGTGGTGGTGATGGTGGATGGAGGTGCCACTTAGTTTCTCCACCTCGTGGTGGTTCTGGTTGGTCCCCAGCTCCTCCTTTTGGTTTCCATCATGTGCACTTAGGGAAGTGGCCTTGCCTAGACCTGGGGATTTCTCCTCTGTGGCCAGAGGTTAAAGATGCAGAGGTTGCCACTGTTGCTACTACTGGTGATGATGGCTAGAGTATTCCCAGTCTGCCCCTCAATCCTAAAAATGATTAGGGTTTTCAAGATAAAGATGTTCCACCACCCTTGGCTAGCACTACTTTGGTAGCCTAATGTTGCCTTATTTTTTTAATTTTTATTTTTAATGAATAGTTTCTAATTTTGGCTGTGACCATGTTTTTTGTCCAGCTTCGGCCGTTTGAGCTCTTTTAGAGGGTGATCTTGTATCCCCCAGCCCCTTTTTTGTGAATTGTAAACTGAGTATATTTTATTAATAGAAAAGGTAACTATTCATCAAAAAAGTTAGGAATAAAAAAATTGAGTGACAATATAAAAGAATATAATATTTTGAAACTATTTTCTAATAATGCTATTTAGTTTCAATGAGAATTTTTATTTTTATTTATTGATTTATTTTGATCTTAGTGGAAATCATAATTTTTTAAATTGTTTTTTTAGTCATTCTATATCAATGATGAAAAGAATGAGAAAATCATGTAGAGAAATAAAAAACTAAAAAGTATTTACTAATTTTAAAGAATTTAAGATATATTCCTTAATTTTAGTATTATTTCACACTGATGAGATTAAAGTAGTCTTTAATTAATCTAAATGAGAAATCTCTATCATTATTATATTTATTCATTTATTTAAATATTAGTAGAACTCGTAGAATTTTTCTCGATAATTCTTTGGAACTTGTACTAACAAGTGTGATAAAATAATATTATTTAAAGTATGGAGGAAGAGAATCAAGAGGAAAGAGAAAAGTATTAATATTTTAAATTGATTAAAGGTTTTAAGAAAAATATACTAAAAAGTTTGTCTAACGTTGTTAATACTAATAAATAAACCTGTGCCACATAGTGGCTTGTGTTTGTTGATATGGAAGAATTGTATTATTGTATTCTAATAAAAATAAATTTAATCATATTTTACTATTCAATGAGCTATATTCAAAAAAGAAAATAACGTGTTGACTGACTGGCTAGAGGGATGTTGTGCATTTGCAATTTGTTGCTGAGATGGGGCAGTTGTGCCCTAGCTTGTATTCACTGTGTCTATGATGGTGTAGGGGGGGAGGCTATTTGTTTTTGTGGGGAGAGGAGCTACAACATTTGTTGTCGAAGGCACTGGTTTGCCTATTTTGTTTGGTCACCGTACTGAAGTTTAAGCTGATCAGGTCTATGAGGTTGCCTAGTCGGATCCCATTTTAGTGGATTGACCAAGGCTAGGCATGGGTATGGCTAAGGGTGAGCCTTCTAGGGTGGCACCTATTATAGGTTTCCATTATATAATGGATTTGAGTATGCCAGGATAGAAGGCAAAGGTTTTTAAAAATGCCTTCTTTTCTCAGAATACAGGTGCTACGAATTCAAGCTTACCTTGGGGATCTTGAATCATGAAGATTAATGGCTACCTCGAGTGCTGCAAAGAAATACCCAAACTAGTAATCCCTTTTGAAATGATCACTGAAGATGTTTAATACTACTCTAAGCATTCTTTGTATTGCAAGTTTTTGGGATTAAGAGTTTCTCTTCAATTTCTAGATAATTGGGCTTAGAGAGTTTGGGAACCAAAGGGTGAAATAGAGGTCACATCGCTTGCAAACAAATTTTTCATGGTTACATTTATTTTCCTAGTTTATTGCAATAGGGTTTTTGAGGGTGGGCCTTATTTTTTTAATCAAGTTGGGCTATTCGTCAAACCATGGCATGCAAGATTTAATCCTTTTGAGGAGCTTCCAAATCGGGTTCTAGTGTGGGTTCAATTACCCAAATTTCTAATAGAATGTTGTCAAGAGGATGTTCTTCATATGCTTGCATCGATGTTAGGAAAGCTAGTGGGGTCTTCAACACAAACCTTGGGTAAGAATGTAATGATTTTTTCTCAAATTTGTGTGGAACTTGATTTGAGTAGACCATTGCTAGATGCGCTGGAAATGTGTTTAGGCTCACATTCCTAGGTAGAACAACTAGATTATGAGACCCTTCCTTTTCGGTGCAACCTTTGTCACAAATATGGCCACCTATTGTGAAGATGCCCAAAGGCCAAGTTAGTGGAGCAACAGCCTCCACCTCCTCCTCATAACACACTTGGTGCTTATAAAGGGATGAAGCCTATTTTTTGGTGAGGGCAAGGATGCTGAGGGTTTTGTTCAAGTTAAGGCTCCAAATAAAAATAAAGGTTAGAAGAGGACTCTTATGGAGGGATAGGATGAGGATACTTTTAACAAGTTTGAGGTCTTGGAAAAATTGGGTAAGCAAGAAGTTAATCCTAGATTAATTAATATAGAACAACTGGTGGCAGATTTTGGACTGGAGATTTTTTCTCAGATTCCTCCTTCTACTTCTCATGTGGAATCTACCGTGCCTATGGTCATGGATGGGTACATAGGGGCTTAGATGATTTTAGGGCCAAATATTGATTTGGGATAGGGGGTGGAGGATGCTACTCTTCTTGCAAGGACTGTGATTTCAGATATGAATAAGCAAGGTAAATCTTCTCCTCATTTGGGCATTCTTCAAAAGGATGGTAAGAAGGGGGTTTTAGAGAAAAGTGTTAAAATGGGATGAAAGAAGGACTTGGAGAAGATTAAGATTATAGGAGAGACTTTGGTGGAGTCAAGTTTTGTTAAGACCTTGGATTACCACTTTTCGACTCCTCCAAAATTATCATTATTTCTTGGAATGTAAGGGGCTTGAATAGTGGCCCAAGACAAAAGGCTATTTGAGAATTAGTTAGAAGTCATTCTCTTGATGTTCTTTTTCCTCAAGAGACTAGTTCTCTATGGAATGTATGATGAGTATGGCACCTAAACTATGGAGGAATGGTCAATGTTAGTGCATTGGAGCTCAAGGATCTTTGGGGGGAGTGGCATGTCTTTGGAATTCATGAAAGCTCCAACCTATGTTATGGATTTCCTTTAAGTCCTCCTTATCTATGGTTTCTTTGTGGATTGAATCAAGAGTATCTATCCTTTTTTCCAACATCTATGCTCCTATTGAGTTCCAAGGTAAGCTTCTTGTATGGAATAATATTCATTTGGTTCATAGCTTATTTCCTTACTTGCCATGGATTATTGTTGGAGAATTTAATGCTATTCTTGATTTAACTTAAAAATAGGGAGATAATACAAGATTGGAGCCCTCTTCTATCTTGCTCTGGGATAATATTTCGGCACTCAATCTTGTGGATATCAAGCCTAGAAATGGTCAATTCACTTGGAATAATAGAAGGGTGGGTGACAAGTGCATTGCTAAACAATTAGAAAACTTCATGGTTTCCTATTTTTGGGTGAGTGGATTGTGGTCTTCTAGTCCTGAGATATTAGATTGGAGAGATTTAGATCACTGGCCCATAAAGCTTGTCATTTCTTCAGCCCATTTGCCTTAGAAACCACCTATCAAGTTCCAACTCATGTGGCTTAGGGACCCAAACCTTTATGGATGTATAGCTAAGTGGTGGAAGGATGGTAGGCATACTTTTGGGATAGGAATGTATATTTTTTCTAAGCTCCTCCAATATATTAAATATCAGCTGAAACAATGGAATCGACAATCCTTCGAGAACATTTACCAGGCAAAAAATGAGGCTCAAGTGGAGTTGAGTAATATTACTAGGTTGATTAGGGAGGATGGGGTGTTAGAATATTTTCTATAGGAGGAAGCCAAGGCTTTAAAAAAATTGGAGGAATGGGAGCTAAGAGAGGAAATCTTTTGGAAACATAAAGCTTGGATTGAGTGGCTTCAAGAGGGGGATAAGAATACTACTTTCTTCTTCAATTCGGTGAAAGCTAGACAACATGGTAATTCTATATCATCTTTGGTGATTGATAGGGGTGAAGTTATTTCTTCTACTTAGGACATATCAAATGAAGCTATGCAGTATTTTGCTTCTTTATTTAGGGAGGAATCATAGGGGGACTCAGTTGCAGAGGCTCAAGTCCTCTCCTATATTCCATGTTTAGTCTCTTTGGAAATGAAAGAGCATATTATGAGTGTTGTATCTTTGGGGGAGTTAAAGAAGATTTTTTTCTAGATGAAAAAAGGAAAGGCTCCTAGTCCAGATGGCTTCCTGATTGAATTCTTCCAAGAATTTTGGGACATTGTCAAATTAGATTTATTGGCAGTTGTTCAAGAATCCTACAAGAATAAGCAAATTCTCTAGGCCGTGAACTCTACCTTCCTTGTTGTCATTCCCAAGGGGGAGAAGGTTGATTAGCTAAGTCAAATTTTCCTTATTTCTCCTTGTAGTATAACTTATAAAATTAGATCTAAGTTGATTTCTAAAAGGTTAAAAAAGTGGCTTACATTGCTAATCTCTGAAGAAAAAAGTGGCTTTGTGGAGGGCCACTAGATTTTGGATGGGGTGGTTGTGGCTACTGAGACTATTCATTCCATGGCCAATTCCAAAGACAAGACTATGTTCATCAAGCTAGACATGGCCAAGGCTTATGACAGAGTTCATTGATCCTTCCTCCAGAAGGTTTTTGGTGCCTTTGGTTTTGAGGAGGAATGGATTCATTGGGTTATGAGTTGTGTGAATTCAACTTCTTTCTCAGTTTTGATCAATGGGGAGCATTCCACTCTCTTTGGGGTCTCTCAAGGTTTGTGGCAAGTTGACCCTCTATCTCCTTACCTATTTCTTCTTTTGGTGGATGGTTTGGGACGGTTGATTAAAAGGAATATTGAAGGGGGATTGATTCAGGGCTAGCAATGGGGAGGGGGTCTTCGTATACAATCTCACCTATAGTTTGTAGATGATATGGCTTTGATGGGCATAGCTACCACTAGGGAGGCTTCTAATATGTGCAAGGTGTTGGATGTTTATCTTTTTGCTTCAGGACAGCTAATTAAAGAGGGCATGTCTTCCATTTTTTTTTTCAACACTCAACCTTCCATTCAGCAGAGAGCTACTAATATTCTTAGGTTCCAAATGGGGAGCCTTCCATTGGTATACGTGGGGATCCCTATCACAGCTAGCAGGTAGTCTAGAGATTTGTGGCAGGTTATTTTGGATAAGTTTCACGACAAATTGAATCATTGGACACATCATTGGCTATCCTTTGCTAGTTGGGTCCAGTTGCTTCAATTTGTGGTGCAAGCTCTTCCTCTCTATAGGTGTATGATTCAAGTGGCATCGATGAGCTTTGTTAGGGACCTTGATTCCTTAGCAAGATAATTTTTATGGGCTAGTGATTTATCATCAACAAAGTGGAGCCTTATTAAGTGGGAGGTTGTTTGTAGCCCAAAAAGGTTTGGTGGTCTTGGATTGTGGCAATCATTTCTATCTATTACTACTTTGGTAGCTAAATTGTATTGGTGATGGTGTGTAGAATAGGACCAGGTGTGGGCCAAAATTTTGTCTCATAAGTACTCTTTTGGGATCCCCCAAAAAGATATCCCTCGGTATATCTTGACAAGGAAAGGCTCGGTGACTTGGACATCTCTCAGGAAAGGGGTTGCACTCATAAAGGGAGGCCTATTTTGGATCTATAACAGTAGGATAGAGGCACATTTTTGGCATGATTCTTGGGATGGCTATCCTCCCATAGTTCTCCAGTATCCTCATTTGTGTATATATTCCCAGAGGTTTTGTGAAGTTTGATGGACTAGGGTGTGTGACTTTAAGTCCTCTCTTTAGGGATAGTTGGTGGAAGCAAGATGGAAGAACCTAGGGGAGTGGCCTATCTTTGGGTTGGAGGTAGAGTGCATTGAGATTCATTACATTCTTTCTTGTCATAACTATAGGACCCTTATGGATAGTGATGTGCTGGCCTAGTCCCCTAATCCCAAGGGTGCCTATACTATGTCTTTTGGTTATCAAGAGTTTCTTTCTTAGAAAATTGCAAGGGGGGGAGGTTCATTGGTGGAAGAAAGTTTGGAATAAATTGTCTTGGCCAAAGTGCAATTGCTTTATTTGGACTTTGGTTTGGAATAGATGCTTGAGTTGGGACAATATTTGAAAGAGGGGCTTTTCTGGCCCTTCCAGGTGTGTTCTCTACAGTGGTGGGGAGGAATATTCTTCACACTTATTCTTCCACTACTCCTTCACCCTATAATTATGGAATTTTTGGTGGGATGTTTGGAAATGCCCATGCATTCATGCCTCCTCCTTGGTAGTGTTTTGGATGAGATTGGGAAGGCTCCCCTCCTCCACTCCCTTCTTGCATGATGTTTCATATACTGGTCCTATTATTTTGTTATGGAAAGTAAGGTTGGAAAGGAATTGTAGCATCTTTTGGGGCAAAAAATTTGGGATTCAACAGGTTTGGATTATAATTATGGGAATGATCCAAGAAACTATTGAAGCTAAGAGCACTGGAGAAATGTGATGCTGAGATGGTTGTTAGGTTTGGCATATAGGGGATATCTCTAGCCTCAGCTTGTGTTAAGAGAGGGAGACATGTGAAGAAAAATATTCAAAGGATGGGGAAATGGCTACCCCCTCCTACTAGGTTTTTGAAAATTAATATAGATGGTTCCTCCAGGGGTATTCTAGGTTTGGTTGGGATTGGTGGAATTGGAAGGGATTCTTCTGGATTAGTGTATTTTTTTTTTTGGCTAATAAAGGGATGCAGACTATTAATAGGATGGAAGGCTTGGCTATCCTATATGCTTTGAAGTAGGCCTATGCTCTAGGGTGGTGGAAGGTGATTTGTGAGGCTGACTCTTAGGTCCTGGTCAATATGCTTCTTGAGAGGAAGAATTTTGATGTTAGTTGGCAGTTGTCTACGATAATGTAACAAATATTACAAGTTATTTCTTTAATGGATTTAGTGTCTTATGCCCATATTCCAAGGGAATGGAATAGGGTGGCCGATTGTCTAGCAAAAATGGGCGTTAGAAGATATAGATGGCCAAAATATTGATGAGTAGGAGCAGATGCCCTAGAAGTTATGTCAGGACCTCGAGAGGACTCTTCTAGAAGATTAAAGTGGTATTGGGGAGTGATCATTTAGTTCTTGATTTTTCTATGGTCTCTGGTGATTCTTGGGGCTTTGGCCCTTTGTTGTTTTGTATTTAGCTATTCTAATTTTCAATAAAGTTTTTATCCCATTTAAAAAAAAAAAAAAACTATTCAATGTATTTTATGAGGTTCATATTTAAATATACATTTCATCCTCAAATATTGGCCTTATAATAGGAGTAGTGGTTCCTCCAAAATTCTTTGTTATAAGACCCAAAATTTACAAATCAAAAGTAAAATTATTTTTTAATTGTAGAAATTAAAAATATGAAATATAAACATTATAAAAATAAAAATAAAAATACTTCCATTTAATTAGTTGAAGTAGAAAAAATTAACACTAGATAACTACAAGTGATTACAATAGTATTATATATTTTTAAATGATATGTCTAATTTTGATCATTTTATAATTTAAAAAAATATCATGTTAAATTTTAAATATTTTTCAAATAAAATAGAAAAGAAACTATATGTATACTAATTGATAGAAATAAAGATTTTTAAAAAGATTTAAGAAAGGCTCATTACAATGATATGTAGTCTATCAGTAAATACTAATAAAATGTACTTTCCTATATAGATTATGAAAAGAGTGAGAAAATTTGAGATTTATGTAAAGAGGAAAATATAAAAAGTGAAAAAGTATTTAAAGAATATGCTATTTTAAAAGTACATTCTAATATGATGGATATAGGTGATCGGGTTTGCAATTTTTCCCCATGATCATTGATGATGTCAACCTTGGTTTTTGTTTTGATTGAAGTGCATGCGTCATGCTGTGTGCCTTGTGTTATTTGTAATGCTTAGTTGGTCCCATCATTTTTTGTGTGTGGTTTCGTCCTTCATTTTTATGCTCTTTTGTTTTCATAAGTTTGAACCCTTGTGTGTATCTTGTGTAATCTACCTCTGGCCTGGTTCACTTGTGCCATGGGAGAGTTGAATCATGGTGAGGGGAAGGGAATTATTTTGTAGGATGAAATTTTTCATTATACTACTAAGAATTCTATTAATAATCATGAGGATGGTAAGGTGGGAAAACCAGAAGGAAAACTGTCGTATAAACAAGTGGTGGTAGATAGTTCTCCAACTTTTTCCACAGCCGTGGAGTTTAATGGAGTGTTTCACAGGAAGGTAGTGGATTCAAAACAACAAGGAGGGGAAGGAGGATGGTCCATAGCCAATGGAAGTGGACACTTCAGTGAATGTAGTGCAAACGTTGGTGGAGGTGGAGGAGAAAATGATAAGTCTCCTTCTCTTGGCCCTAAGATTATTTCACTTTCTCCCAATGAGGACATGGTGTCTACCATTAAGAATGAGAGGTCCAGGCTTAAAAGCATTGCTATTTTCTTTGCTTTTCTAGATAAGAAGGCTATTCCTACTATGAATTTTTTTGATGAATGGCTTGCTTTAGTTTGGGGTAAAAAGGTTGGCATTTATGTTATGTACTATAGAATGATATAGAAAGGATTGTTTGTTATTTTTCTAAAAATTCATAATATGCAAGAAAGGGTTTTGGAGAAGCAGTTTTGGAATGTTAGAAGGTCGATGTTCAAGGTTTACCCATGGTCCCCTAAGGGAAATTTTGAAAAATTTATTTCTTGGTCTCCACCGAATTGGGTGGAGATTAATAACCTTAACGTGGAATTTTGGCCTTTCATTCCTAAGATTCTTAAGCCGTCAGGTTCTATTTTACAGGTTGAGCAATCTAGGGTAACCTTGCAATACCTTAATGCCAAGGTTCTTTTGGCTTTGGCCCTTGAAGTTGAATTCCTTGATAATATTTCTCTAGATTTTGATGGAGAAAGGTTTTGTTGGGACATTGCCCTATTAGGGAATTTAAATGCTTGCTATCATTGTAGGCATAATCGGCATAATAAAAAGGATTATCTGGCTCTGCAACATATTCATAAGGAGAAATTTAATGTGGTAAATAATAATGAGAATAATAGTATCCTGATCTCTAGTAAGACTAAGCATAGTGAAATACCTAATAATGATGTGGATATTGCTAACCAGGCCAAGAAAGTAGGTGTTAATAATTTTTTAGAATTTGATTTTAACTCTGGTCTCTAGCCTAATGCATCTAATTCTATTTGCGCCCATTTGGCTACAAGAATAGGAATAGCTATTCTAGAATAGAATATGGGGCTACATATTCTTGTTCTCTATTTAGTGCAGCCAATATTTGATGGGGAATTCATGAACCCCAAAATTTATGTTTTCTAAAATAAATAAAACTGGAATAGGAATATGTATTCTAATAACACCTATTTGGATGGAATTGCAAAACCCCATTTTTGGGCCAAAATTGGAACACATATTCTAATTTTTATTTGGTACATCCAAATGAAGAATTCAAAATTTTAAGAATTCACATATGCCTATTTTCGCTTTTATTCTTGTTGCCAAATGGATCCTTGATGTTCCAATGAGTAACAATTTTATCTCATTATCAAACCCTGTCTTTGAAGAGGAATTTGAAGTGGTTCTAGCCAAGGTTGGTATCTCAGATGTTATTCCTTCATCCATAGCTTCCCACCTACCAAGAGGTCACCTGGGACCTCCCCAGATTGATAGTAGTGTCCCACCAATTTTGAATGCTCAACAGTTAGCTCTTATGACTATTAAAGAAAGAGCTATAAAACTTCAACAAGAAAATAAGGAGGTTATTCCTCTGCCTTTGGCTCCTTCCTCCTCACCTAGACCTTTAGCTATTGAAGCTCCTAATCTAGAGGGTCAATTCACTGAAGTTGTTAGAAAGAACAGGAAGACTACAGAAAGATGCTCGGGTCCCAATGGGGACAAAGGGAGGAAGAATCTTCCAAATTGTTTTAATAAGTTGTGTAAGAGCACTAAAATCCTCCTAAACTATGATGATGATGCATATCCATAGTTGGAATGTCTGGGGGTTAGAGATGCCTAATAGAAAATACCTTATTAGAAGATGGTGTAACAACTTGAAGCTTAAGGATTGTATTTGTTTGCTATAAATTAAGTTGGTTCGTTTCCAAGCCTATTCCATTTTGAAGTTCCTTTGGGACAAGTCTATAGGTTTTCACTTAAACCATGAGAGAGGGAAAGGAGGTGTTGTTATTCTTATTCACCCCAAATGGGAAAGCCTTATTGAAAGTCATGGGTGTTCAGATTGTCAAAGGGTAATTTGGGTTACAATCAAGTAAGGGGAGAAGACTTTTGGAATATGTAATGTGTATGCCTCTAATAATTATAGAGAATGAGAAAAACTATGGGAATGGTGTTGTGTGCATTTGCCAAAAATCTCATGGGTAGTTGTGGGGGATTTTAATATGGTGGAGCACAAAGTTGATAAATCAGGAGGTTTGACTCATTCTTGGAAAGACAATGAGATTTATTTTTGGCATAAATTTAAAAGGAAGTTCAATCTTATGGACCGTATGGAACATATTCATGCTAAGTTTCATGACATTTGGTACACTTGGTGCAATAACCAAAGGGGCAAGCAAAGAGTGTATTGTAGGTTGGACAAGGTGTATGGAGATGTCTTTGTAGTATCTTTCATTCGGGAAGGTAGTCATGTCCTAGTTCAAGTTGCCCAATCTTCTCTTTATGATCATTCGTCTATTCATACTTGTTGTAGGATAGCGGGTAATGATAATACTCAAGATTTAAAAAGGATATATAACTCCTCTAAGCTTAATTATGTGATCCTCAATGATCCTAATAATATTGATGCTATTGTAATGGTAATTGAAATTATTAGAATTGGTAATCCCTTGCTAGATCCAATAGATCTTTGGAACCTAAAGGTTGATACTTGGAAAAATCTTCTTCAAGTCATTGGTAAAAAGTTGGCTATGGATAGGAATAAAGAGGAACCAGGCTATGGATAGGAATAAAGAGGAACCATACTAGCAAAGTAAATTGAACTAGGTGGAGAAATAATTACATTACATAGGGAATAATGTAGAATTGGAAATTCATCTAATCAATATTAAACATCAGTTGAGTAGTATCTAGAAATATAAGATTCAAGGGCAGAGAATTAGAGCAAAGATGAATTGGATTAATGAAGGGGATAAAGGTTCTGGGTACTTCTTTAGTATTATTAAGGCTAAGCACAAAAGAGAATTGATTAGTGAAATTTAGTTAGAGGATAGGCTTTCAAAGGATTCTAAGGACATTCAAGAAGCTTTCTATAGTTTTTACAATAATCTATTTTCTTCAGAACTGACTCTAGACAGTCTAGTTGTGATGGAAGATTGTTTTAAGCTTATCCCTCACAATTTTTTTGATTTGGAGCAGAATAATCTCAGCAAAGACATCTCTGTGGGGAAATTGAAGCTACTATGGATACCTTTCCTAATGGTAAATCTCTTGGTTTTGATGGATTTCCAGAAAAATTCTACAAGAAAAATAAAAGTTGGATTTGTACCGAACTTTTGGAAGTTTATGCAGAAGCCTTCAAGAAAGGTTCATTAGGGGAAAATATCAATAGAGGAGTTGTTAAGATTTTTCCTAAAGTAGGGGATAAGTCTTTGGTCAAGAATTGGAGGGCAATCACTTTGTGAAATCTATCAAATAAAATGCTTGTTAAAGTTCTGGCAAGGATAATTTCTTTTTTGTTGAATAAGTTTATCTCTTAGACTCAAACATGTTTTATTCAAGGGAGGCACATTTTGGAGAATCTAATTGCTACTTGGGAGGCTATGAATTGTGTTAAAATAGATGGTTAGGAGGTAGCCATGATTTTTTTAGACTTTTAGAAAGCCTATGACAAGTTAGAATGGGGATTCGTCATCGGTATGCTCAAAGCTTTTGGGTTCTTGGAGATTTATTGCAAATGGATAAATGTTTTATTCAAGGATTCTAGTACTATCATTGATGTGAATGGTATCTTGTTAGAACCTATTGTATTGCAACGATCTATAGGCAAGGTTTCTCGATTTCCCCCTTTTTGTTTTTCATTAGTTTAGATGCTCTATTTTATATTTTAAGGGCAGAGGAGTTGGGACCTCCTTTAAAAGTTATCTCTTTGTCTAATAATGAGGACTTGATTATTTCTGAATTTGCGGATGATACATCCCTATTCTTAGACCTTTTAGAGGAGAACTTTGATAATGTCTTTAAGAGGATTTTTTTTTTTTGGAAAGCTTCAGGGTCCAAAATTTCCCCTTCTATGTCTAATGTCTTGGGTTGGTCTATTGATCCACCAGATTGGTTGATTAATAAGAGTTGGCAATGGTCTGGACCTAATCAGATTGTCTAATATTTGGGTATCCCCTTTTTAGTAGAACCCAACCTCAATAATATGTGGGACTAGGTGTATGGGAAAATTAATAAGAAACACTTAAAATGGTAGACTCAAATCTTATCTATTACTGGAAGATTTCATGTAATTCAAAAATTCTTTCAAAAAAACTTTCTTCTCATCATATTTATTATGCCTTAGCTTGGTTGTTTCTTAACTGCCATGTTAATATGATAGAAAAAAGTCTTTGTGACTTTCTTTGGTTAGATGGGAAATGGAACAAGAATAGACACTGTGTTAAATGGGAATGGTGTTGTCAGATGAAAAGGCAAGGAGGATTGGGTTTGAAGGATCCCAAAGTTCAAGGTATGGTCCTTGCACCTAAATGGGTTTTAAAAGCTTTATGGGGTAGTGAGCCATGGAAGATTCTCATTAGAAATAACCTTATGAAATCTGTTATTAGGAATGGTAAACAACGGAAGGATATTCCAGTGATTGACATTTTTTTTGGTGAGTTTAAGATGAGACTATTTGGGACAAAGGTTTTTCAAACTTTTTGGAAGGCTTGGATCTAGGTGAGGTGGTTTATTTAGGAAAGAGAAGAAGCAAGAGGATCTCCTTATTTTCTTGTTAAAGATAGATCTATTTGGTAGGGGCTTTCATATAATAATAAACCTTTGGCCCTTACTCAGAGCTATTTTGCTAATGCTTGGAATTTAAAGGGGATCTCCTTAATTCAAGATATGTTGGTGGGTGGGTAGTTAGGGGATTGGGATGAGGTAAAAGGAAAATATAACATTCCTAATTCTTAGTAGAAGACCTACACTTGGATTAAGAAAGCTATTCATTTTAATATCTCTTGTGAGATTATTGATTCTAATGCTTTCCTTGATAAGGTTAAATGGTCTAATGATAACTTGTTGACCGATACCACTACTAAAGGGCTATATCTTTGCATGAAGAATGATTCATCTCTTATTGCTAGGGTGTCCTAGTGTTGGGGGTAGATTAATCCATTTTCTAATTGGTCTTTCTTTTATTATTATTTTTGGAAAGGTGAAGCTGAACCCAAAAATATTTTCTTTAAGTGGCTACTATTGTTTAAAAAATTGGTTGTTGGTCAAGTGCTCTCTTCTATTGGTCTCTCTCTCTTATGCCTTGCAATTTGTGTAATGTTGTTGAGTCTTTTGAACATTTATTTTTTTGAATGTATTTATCCTTGCAAGATGTGGGCTATTTTTCTTGGGTTCCCTTATCTATGGAACTGTGATGATAGTATTTCTTAGAGTGAAATTCTTGCAAGATGTGTGGAAAATTTTGATTCTAAACTTAATACTTTTTGGTTTTCTCTTTCAATTGAGGTTTTATGGACTCTTTGGAAGGATAGGAATAGAGAAATATTTTAGGTTGAGAGAATAGAACTTACTGAGTTTAAATTTAAACTCACAAATTTTAATATTATGTCATAGGTTGCTTTGGTATTACACATTTGTAGGAGTGATTTCATGGTTCTAATGCGAGAAGGTAGCCTGGTGATTAATAAAGATAAAGTGCAAGCAACAAATTATATTGTTGAGTACCAGAACTTTTTAGCTCCTACCGAGATGGAAGATTTGAATAATGTGATCAATGAGTTGTAGGCTAACAATGCATCCAACTAGGGTAATGCTTTGACTAGAGGGGAAGATGAGGCCCTTGCTTATGTGATATAGACTTCTGATGAGGTTCCAGTGGTTTAGTATGACCGAGGTAGCCACAATGATGGTTGGGATTAGATAAGCCTTATCTTTTATAAATATCTTTTTCTATGAAATATATGTAAAAAGATGTATAAATCAATGACTCTATTTTACTTATAGTTCTTTTACTTTCATCCCCCAAAATTTTGTAACCATATATGTAATTGAGGGTGTGATCAAGTTTTTTATTCTTAGACTCAGCTTTGTAATTGTAACTATTTCTAAACTATCTTAATAGAGAAAAGAGTACATTCTAATAGTGAAAGTCAATTTAATAAGGAATCTATGAATATTTATTTATTTTAATCTTAGTCAAACCTATAGGTATTTAACAATTTTGTGGGACTAGTACTAATAAAAATAGGATTATTTATGTGATTTTCTGTATCAATAATGAAAAGAATAAGAAAGTCATAATTACATGAGATTTATGTAGAAGAAAAAGTAGTCATAAAAATAAATAAAAGTGTGAGAATAGTTTAGGTAATAAATTCCATGCCACTTGCACAAGGTAGCAAAGTATGTTGAGGATGTAATAGAATGCATTAAGGAATATGAAGAAAAGCTAGAGAGGCTAGCTAGTGAATTTGAGAAGAATGAATTAAGTTTTACAGAAATGGACAAGGTAGTTAAAAAAAAAATTGAAGAGAGAGAGAGGGAGAGAGAGAGAGAGAGAGAGAGAGAGAGAGAGAGAGAGAGAGAGAGAGAGAGATTGTCTTTATGTCTTTATTCTAAATTTTATTGATGCCTAAACTACATATGATACAAAAAGAACTCAAGGTATTCAATGATTATTAGGATTTTAGGCCAATTGATCTAAATAGATTAGAGATAGTAGCCTATTTCATATGTTCAACCATTGAAGTTGCAGAGATAATAAAGAAGACTTGGGATACAATGTTTGAGCCTCTCAGAAGATTTTTTTTAGACATTATGAGTTATGTTCAAAAAGATCAGGAGGACTACAATTTTGACTTTTAAATAGGAGACTCATCTTTTCCAATGATGTTAAAGGAGGATTTTGTGAAAAATATGTACATATGTACCTAAGAGGGAGTTATTGTAAGGTTTGTATGAAGGAAAGTTAGGTATTAACTTTATTGAAGAAAATGGAAATATAGGGTTGACATTCTAGATGTTTACCCTATTGAAGTTGATGAAAGATCAACCCCACAGCCCTCAAGAATCACCTACATGGAAACACCTATTACATAAGAGAGAAGAAAAGGGCTATGGAGGTAGAAATTTCCAGATCCATAGGTGAGACATTCTTGATGAGAAAAAAAGTAGATTGCTATAATCAATAATGAATTAATCCCAATTCTTAGTGAAACTTTACATTGAGAGATCATCTTTATAAAGGAGATGGAAACTCTAAAGAGGTTTAATCTAGTTTCATAAAAATAATTAATAAATGAATTAATTATTGGATGACTAAAGTTTAGCTTATGCAACTAGAGTTAATTAGGAAATATCTAATTAATCTAACACCCCTCTTAAAATAAACTTAGGGAGTAGCTAAAAACCTAGAAAGTACTATTGAAAGTAGAATTGGGTCGTAGCAGCAAAGCTTGTTGAGGTACCCAAGCACAACCAAATCTCTGAAAAAAGGAAGAATAGAGAAAATGACATGGGAAAAACCCTAGTCAAAAAAGAGTTGGAAATTATGCTAAAAGAAACTAGTGAAGGACTAAAGAAACCTCCAAACTAGGGAATGCCCCAGAAGATAGGAACAAAAGATGATCATGAAGAACACCACTGAAGCATGTAGAAGCTACAAAGCTTTGCCAAAAGTAACCATTGATCTAAAGAACATCCATTGAAAAAGATCCTAACCAAGTAGAGAAGACTATAATCTGCATTGAATCAGGAGGCACACAAAGGAAAACAATTGAACTCGAAGACATAGATGGCATGAAAAAACAAATCCTAAAGAGCTGATCAATCAAACCAAGGAAGCATGAGAAGCAAGAAAATAACCCCCTTTAATGTAGACAAGGGTGACGTGACATGCAACAGGAAAAGTGGGCCAAAAGAATTGCAAGTCGAGGAACCATGATCAAGATGCATGAAAGAGTACATATGTGTGTACTAAGGTGAACAATCACAGACACTACATGAGGCTAATGCCATGGAAGCTCGACACTCACTGGACAAAGGAAGATGGAAAGTAAAGGAAAAACATCAACCCCCCATGGCACTTTATCAGAGGAGTGCATGTACAATAAGGCACAAGATATGGTAAATCCTAATAATACAATAAGCATGAGTTTCCTTAGATGACACTACTCGAATTAGAAGGCAAAACAATGCAAAATTATTCAAATGACAATATAGATGCAATATGACACTTTATCTGAGTGCATTTGCAATAATGCATAGAAAAGATATCTAAATAGATCATAAGAAACATAAGATTAATACAATAGATAGTACAAGTCATGAAAAATCATCTAAAGAAAAAAAATCAATCCCTAGACCTAAAACAAGCAAGATATCTACCAAAATGCATAAATGCAGAAGAGTGAATTAAATGTTCTTGAAGCAAAATCTAGAAAAAAAACCAGTAGCACTGGAAAGAGCTCAAAAAGACCTTTCCAATGATATAAATAATTTCCAAATTAGAACCCCACAACTCTCAAGAATCAACTGCATGAAAATGCCTCTTACAGAACAAAAGCAAAAGGCTACAGAGACATAAATTTCCAGATCCATAGATGAGACATTCTTGATGAGAAAAAAGGTAGATTGCTATAATAAATAATGAATTAATCTCAATTCTCAATGAATTTTTACAATGATAGATCATCCTTATAAAGGAGATCAAAACCCTAAAAAGTTCTAACCTAGGTTGCATAGAAATAATCAATAAAAGGAATTAATTATTAGATGCCTAAATTTTAGTTTTAACAACTAGAGTTAATTAGGAAATATCTAATTACTCTAACATACCCTCACTTAGAAAATTGTGATAATTTTTCTTGAGACATGTAACATATTTTTCCATTTAGGGTGATGGGACAAACTAAATAAAAATGGTATATAAGAAGACCTTTTTGCTATGAGAAGATATCGAGGATTATAATATGGTATGATTATGACACATGTAAGATTTATGTATGTATGTATGTATGTATGAATGGATGGATTGATGGTGAGATGATAATAGATGATATATGGGTATCATTAGATGCAAGGAACACATGAGGACTAATATGATATTGAAGATATCAGCCTTGTCAGTTTTGGTATATTATCTATATCTCTTATATAAATTGTAATTCATTGTGTGAGTAATTAGATTCGTTTGTACAATAAAAATCCTAATAGGGCTGATATCTCTAACAAGGTCTCAACCTCTAATAACTATTGATGTCCTAAAATGTATATTTTAATAGACTCCTAATAGGGTCAACAACACTCTTTATAGGGTATTTTTGATTGGTGCATAATTTTTTGGGTACCATCCCCACCAAGGGTTTTCCCTTGGCCAAGGTTTCTCTAGTTAACATGATACAAGAGCATCTTGTACATTCTTTGGCAATCTTGCATCAACCAAAAATATTTCCTATTTTCTTGCACTAGTTTTCTATTTGGGGAACAATTATTATTGTTCAAGTTCTTCCTTTCCATGAATTTGACTCTTTACTTTTAACTTATCATGGAACCATATCTTATGTTCATAGAATTTAATTCCATATTACTGAACATTTATTTTCTATTTGGTTGAGGTGTGCTTATTTTTGGATGCATCGAGTAACATGCAATAATTGGCTTTTGCAACATTCATGTGATTTCAAGGATTTTTGTGGCCTTGCAAAAATCTTCTTGGATCATTTGTGGACATATCTTGGTGCCCAAAGATATTAATTTTTCTAGATATTCATTTTCTAATTTTCATTTGGTGAAGGATCTATATTTGTGACAAACATAACTTCTTGGTCGGCTTGTGGTCTTGATGGCTATATATTTCAGATATAGGATGAGATTAAGTAAGCCTTAGATTAGTAGGAATTTACATATATAAGAATTTTTTTTTCTAAACCCAATATTTTAAGCTCATTGATTATAATATTGTTGTATATGAGTGAAACTAGGTAGGCGTTATGCCTAGCACATTGTAAAAAGATTTTCTCACCATATTTGTAGTGGAATCATTATTGTTGAGCTATCATTTTGCACGATGCTTAATAGTAGGAATCCTTTTAAATTCCTCTCTTGAAAAGATGATCTGGGATCAACTTCAAGGTTTTGGGGAACCTCGCAATCTACTGGAATCTACTTAGTTGAAGATAAATGTATTTGTTCACAAAGAGACCTTTACTGGTTTGAACCAATTTTAGATCAAATGATCATTCTTCTTGTTGTTTCAAAATTAACCACAAAAGAGATATGGTTCTCGGTATTTTCTATTTTTTAATGAATGCAATCTAACAATCCAACTATATGAATTCTTAAAATTAACCAAGTGTTTATAAAAGAAAATCATGAAAATAGGGTAACAAGAAGTTTAATAAAATAACATGAAAAGTAAATTCCTAATAGACATAAGCTATGAAAACAACACGTCTCCAAGTTAAGCCTTTAAAAAGATTAGTAGGTAACCAATGAAAGCAAGAGCGATGCTTTCTTAATTCCATTGATGCAATCGTCAATGAGAATTTTGTAACTGTCAGATGTTTTATTTTCATCAAATCACAAGGCCATGGAAAGTGCACTCATGCAAGACAAAAAAAGCTATGTAGGAACAATATGGTGATCTCTTCTCGAGCTAAGTATGTCAGTAGAGTGTTTGGAAGTGCCAAAAATAGAAGCTCCATGTTCACTAGATGTTTGTGAGTTAAACTATTGTCAAAATGCATTTTTGGTGCATGCAAAGCTCTAAATCTAGACCTAGTGGTTAACTATTGGTGTACCTCTAACTTCTTCAAAAAATGTTGGTGCACCTTGGATGTAGTGCACCTATGCACTTGGTGCACCTGGGCACCTTAGAAGCTCGAAAGCTTGGAAGCTCAATTCGCCGAAAAATCAAAGTTCTTACTTTTGAAAATAGTTTTTGGGTTTTTCTCATATGAGGTCTAGGAGCATTCTAGTGTACTTATTTTTCCCTTTTCTGATGATTTATACCCTCTTTATATCTAAATACTTTCATACATCTGAACTCCTTCAACTTCTTCTATCTAAAATTCCAAGGCACCTGTGTTGAATCATGTCATTAATAATTGCATAAGATGAGGAACCTATTTTGGTTCATGTGTCCAACCTCTGTATCTTTTGATCTTTTTCTTCTCTCCAACTACCCTATCCTTCTCGGTGAGAGACTAGGTAATCTAGATTATCCAAAATGATCAAATGTTTGAAACTTTTTCACAAGATTTTCTAGGCATTTTTAACTAGCCTTTTTGGAGGTCTTCTGCTCAAAATTTCAAGTTGAAAACCTTTGCTAATCCCTAAAACTAGGTAGCCAAAGGCTCACTATTTTGGGGAAAAAACTTAGGCTTTTAGTTCTTCTTTCCAATATTGTAAAAGGTTTTGAATTCTAACCTCTAGCTCAAAAGTTATGACATGGACCAGTTAGGGATGCATTTTTAACCTACAAAAAGAAGCAAACATTAGTCTGAAAGTAGAAAAAATTTAATCAAGACAAACCCTAATGAGGACAAGAAATAAACCAAAAAACCCTAATTTACCAAAACTAAATGAAAAACAACTAAAAACCACTAAAACCCTCTGAAAGACAAAAAAGAGTGCACCTCACGCACCATTGAGGTGTGCTAGGTGGCTTTTCTTTAACAAAGCTTTTAAAAATAAGGATGCACATCTAGCGCATCAGATGGGGTGTGCTAGGTCCGTACCCTTATAAAACTTGTAAGTGCAAGAAAGGGTGCACATTTAGCACACCCCTTAATCCACTTGGGGATGCTTGTTTATGTAAAGGTGCATAGATGCACACCTTAGATGGGTGCGTAGCTATGAACCATTTTATTGATGTAAGTTATTTTGTTTAATTTAAAAAAAAAATTAGAGTTTTTTAGTTAATGTAACAAAGGTAAGGTGCACACCTTGCACACCTCATGAGGTGTGCCAAGTGCACACTTTGTTTTAGAGGTTTTAACTTGTTTTTTGTGGTGTTGTGTGTAGGTGTGAGGGCAGGGTAGCAAAGAGGTGCACCTCTTGGAGGTACGCAGCTATGCAACTATGCTTTTCTAAGAGGAAAGTGCTTTCCTATCTAACCTAGTGCACTAGCACACCTAGTGAGGTGCACTGGGTGCATTAGTCTATCTTCATAGTGCAAATTTGATTTTCTCCTTTAGCAACATGGTTTCTCAAAATTGGGTTTTCAAACAGAGACCCATATTAGGCAAAAACACTAGGTAAAACCCTAAAAAAGACTCAAACCCTAGACTAGGGATCCAAGAAGCTAAAAAATAAATTAGAGGGTCCCCATTTCTAGGTGGAATGGGGCATGCATCGTGAAACAACAACAAATATGAACTATTGTTCTTCCATATTTTTGTTGGGTTCAATAATGTAGTAGGGTGGTTAGTGAAAATCCTTGGTTCTCATTACCTTTCCTACCTTGTGTTAGGTGGTATTGGAACCAAGGTTTCCTTCCTTCTGAAGTCTTTAGCTTGTGGAGAACTCTATTTGGATTATTTATAAAGTGTAAAATCAGATTTATGACTTATAACTTGTAGAGAGTTACAATTCTTATAAGAACTATTGTAAAAATGGTTTGTTGGATTGAATATATGATATGCAAAAATAATTTTACTATGAAAGTAACCCCGATGACATGAAAAGTAAGGATAATGGTCACTAAATTTATAGGACATGCTTCTCTTTGGTGGGAACAATTGCAAACTAGTAGAAAAAAGAAGAGGAAAGGAAAATATCAAGATTTGGCAGAAAATGGTTGGTAAGCTAAAAAATAAATTTCTTCTTATTGATTATCAAGTTAACTTTTCTGAGGAGAATGGAAAATTGGAGAAAAAGAGAAATGATTGTGAAGGATTACACCAAGGAATTTTATAAGTTGGACATTAGATCTGGGCATGTTGACAATGAGGTTAAAAAGGTTGCTAGATACCTAAATAGATTGAAAAGTTCAATTCAAGATGACATCAATTTTGTGAAGACAAAAAGTTTGGAAGAAGCATACTTGTAAGCCTTGAGTGTCCCAAACATCCATTTTAGCCTCCATGAATACCCACATGGTCTCAAAAATCCATTTTAGCCTCCATTGATAGCCATGTGGTCCCAAAAATTCATTTTAGCCTACATAAATACTCATGTGGTCCCAAAAATCCATTTTAGCCTCCATAAAAACCCATGTGGTTCCAAAAATCCATTTTAGCCTCCATAACTATCCCATGTGATCCCAATAATCCAACAAAACTTACATTCGTCCCCTTCCCATCTATTTTAGTCCAACAATATGAGATACATTTGGGAGACTAGCATGCATGCCACTATTCATGTGCCAACTTAATATCAAAAAGATTAAAAAAATATTTTTAAAAATACAATTTATTTTTGTTAAAACTACCAAAAATCAGCAAAATTAGACACCCTTGTTATTTGCATAAATTATTTTTAAATATTTCAATCTGATGATCCATTGATTTCATTTTGAGCTAGTGTCCATCTATAATTACCACTCCTTTAGGACAAGTTTGCATACCTCGAATGGTTTTATATGAAATCAATGGGTGAGGCCCTACATTGAAAATATTTAAACATTTTATGGAAAAATCCTTGACCTATTATCTCTTAAAAAAGATGTCAATACCATCCATTTTCTCCAAAGATTAAGAAGAAACGTTGCCTATGTCTGTCATCACACCCTTCTATTCATTAATATAAATAGAGAAGGATTTTGAGACTTATTTATGTTGTAGATGCCACAATTGACCAATACTCTCCAAAAACATATCAATACTATCCTAAAAAGATCTCATGACCCCACATTCCATTTCTTCAATTTGGAACATAATTATAGAGTTTGAAAATTGGGCATCACTCAGAGTGCCACAGAGATACGTCACACTCTTTCATCACCATCCAAATAGGCCACAATTTTGCCTACACAACAACATTGCTACTAGTAACCATCAAGACTAACCTACATCCCAATTGTAGGAAGAAAAGCAAGAGGTTGAATGCCACGAGAGCCAAACCCTTGATCCTTGGGGCCAACAGGGCCTTAGAATAACTAAGTGTTGAGTTTGAGAGGCTGCATTAATCATAAATTTGGACCCACATGCCTTCTTCAGCCGTCCAGTTCCTTTTTCAAGGCCATATTGCCTTTTTGGGCCCCTCCAACACCTTTTTCAAGGCCACAATGCCATTTTTGAGCCCTCAAGTGCCTTTTTAGGCCTTCCAATGCCTTTTTCAATGCAATAATGCCCCTTTTAGGTCCTCAAGTGCCATTTTAGGCCCTCTAATGCCTTTTTCAAGGCCAGAACACCCTTTCTAGGCCCTTATAGTCCCTTTTTAGGCCCAAATTGTCTTTTTTCAAGGCTACAAAGCTTTTTCGGGCCCTCACGACCTTCTTGGGTCCTTGTAGCACCTTTCAAGCCCAAAACATCTTTTCTAGCCCCCACAACACTTTTTAGGCCCAAACATTTTGTTTTTGCAAGACCCATTTGCTTATTTAGGTCCTCAATTACCTTTTTGAGCTTGTAGATACCATTTTAAAGAAAACTTACCTTCTTTACTAGCCGCAAAATGTTCGTCTCAGCCCACAACTAGAGAATACACACTATTTCCCTACTCAACAAAGGACAACTATTCATCTTGATCTTGTCTCTAACTTGTTTACAAAGTCTATCAATGTATACACAATTTTCCAATCAACTTCTACCTACAATTTGTGAGTTACCACTTCCTACTTTTTCAACCTAGTGGACTTCAGACTTCCAAATGTGGCACAAGTTCATACACATCTTTCATTCAAAGGCCACTTCAGACTCTTTTTTTTGTTCAATATTCAATACAAATCTTGTAAACAATAGGTTATAATACATAAGTGAAGCTCAACCTTCCTCTTGATGTCACTCATTCAAGCATATTTAATAAGTTTTATAGCTTTCATCTATTTCTTATTCATTTCTTTTTTAAAATGCCAAAAAAATCCAAAAAATCACAAAAATACCAAACAATAAAAAAATCTCAAAAATATCAAAAAATCAAAAACTCTCAAAAATACCAAAAACATCCCAAACAATCACAAAAATACCAAAAAATTAGAAACTTTCAACAAAATATCCAAAAAGAGTTGCCTACAATTCTACTTTTATAGGGTTCCAAACAATGTACATAGACACACAAAACACACAAGATACCCTTTTATTTTCAATAAAAGAACCTTTTATTTATTTATTATGGGGGCAACTGTACAATTACAACACACACAAACCTATTGAGATGCTCATTACAACTTTCCTCGTGGAGGTGACATGGTGGAATTCTTGGCTAGGGGTATTCCCGTGGATACCATCCCAAAAGATGAAGCCCATGGTATCGATCTTTGCTGCACCTGAAAAAATCCCATTGGTATCAGGAACTTCCCACTATGCAACTAAGCATTCAACAACTGAATAAATTGCTTGTCCACTAATTGGGTCTCTTGTTGTAGTTCCTTTGGAATTGATTGATAATACAGCCCCATGCAATATGTGGCATCCTGATGCATTTTTATAGTCCTCTGCATATCTTCCAACACATTGTCCACCAGTTTATTTATACCTGGTGAAGTGATTGATTGTTGTGCCACATCATGTTCCTATTTCATCTTTTTGGTTGTCATCTTCCAGTGCTCCACGTTAGCTTTAGCTACACCAAACCACTACTAATATTGGCTCACCTGTTCCTCACTCGTCACCAAAAAATCTTGTAATTGTAATGTCATCATGTTCATTTTTAACACTACATCCTTAAAAGAGTTTGATTGTACTTGTAGTAGCACTAGCTCATTCTATACACTCTCCAAACCCACTTGTATTGTACTCAAAGTATCCTACAATCTTTTCTTTTTTTCTTTCTCTGCTTGAACCCCCACCTTATTTCCTTTTGTTCGTGATCTTTCAATCAACAACTTAGCTTCCAAATCTTGCACCTGAGCCTGTTATTTATTCAACAACACTTTGAGAAGTCTAGCTTCTATTTTTACCCCATCCCAATGAGCTTTATTCATGAAGCCCAAAAAAAATGTTAATTCTTTTTCACCATTCTTTGTATGGACTGTCTTTTCAACCAATGTTCTTCATAGCTCCTCCACCTCATGTTCTAATTGTGCTACACCCTCAAGCTTAAAATTTTTCTTAGCCACACTCAATAATCACATCTCCTGACTTGTCAACCCATGTATTGGGATCTTGCAGCTAATCAACTGACTCAAGCTACGCTAATCACCTCATCCATACTAACATCATTTCTCTTCTACCCCACTTTTCCTACAACCTTCCTTGATGATTCTATATCTACCACACCCATGGATAATTCTTGGGTGATTTTTTTCACCCCTTGTGGGCTACCTTTAGTTTGCATCTTGGGATTAACACCTAGCTCCTCATGTAGCACATGTTGTGTTGTACTCCCTAACAACATTAACAAAGACGACAAGGGATATTCTCCCACCCTAACTTATCAGCCCCTAGGATGCTCATGTTCTCACTCCATCTAACTTGACTTGATATGCTCACAACATAGTGCCTAAACCACTAGCTCATTCACCAGTTCACTTGATATACAATGTGTATATTTTTCTCTCTACCCAGGCCTCACTTATCGTTGATTAACCACGTCCCCCATCTTTTCCTCCTTTTGTGACTGGTCTAGTGAGTCCACCATGCTAACAAACTTAGACTCACTTTGCCTCTTCAACAATTTAATTTAACACATCTACAATATTTCTTCTTTCTCTGTGCTTCACTTCCCATGCTCATGCTCATCTATTTATGGCTATAACTTAACATGCATTGTTCTTTTCCCACATTTCCATGCATTTACTCTATGTAGCTCACCACACTAGTACCAAGTACAATCGCCATTAAACTCTAACATTAGTGTGCCATAGTGTGCCTACTCACCCAACCGTCTACACCCACACTTCTTTGCATCAAGAACTAACCATATGCTACAAATTTGACATTGTTACACTCCATGACTCATTACGAGAATCATACAAAAAATTTAATCTATAGAAATGAAATAAGCTTCATACTATTGCACATAAATACTGGCATAATGTTCCACAAATATTGGCTTTTTCATTTTCGTGTGTTTCTAGTAGCTCGATGATGTGATTGACTAGAGGAACTAGGATGATTTTTTAAATTTTATTTTCCTTCTACTTTTGATGTTTTGACCTAGTGATCCTTTGATTTTATGTTATATTGGTGCCCACTTATAAGTGCCTCTTCCCAGTTGGAAGGCTATGTGTACCTACACCGGTTTTACATAAAATCTTAGATGAGGTCTCTTATTTGAAATTTTCATATCTATAAGTGTACCAAGAATATCTCTATTTTTTTTATAAATGTGGCATGCTTTTGATAATGGTTACCAAATTTTACAATAATCAGAATGATGGAGTATTCATATTACCATAGTTGAGCTAGTGGTAATTGTACTATATCCTCTTTTTCTAGGTGTTCAATGATGATATTTAATATGCATCTCTTTACAAAATATGACAGTTAGTTGCATCAATGTAGATTGTATTTCATATGGGGTCACTTAAAAGAAAGGTTGGCACACAAACATGTAATAAATGGGGAATATTACTCAAACTTGTCAAAGGATTGGTAGCCAAAACAAAAAGCAAGCAGCAAATAAATGACAAAACCACCAAAATGAAACCAAAAAATACAACAAACCAAATGAAAAATAATTCAATCACAACAACACCATCACAAAAAAGTTATCATTTCTTAGGTATTGTAGACTTTAATTTTCACCAGCAGATTATCACATTTGGCTACATTTCATCCACCCATTTCATTTCATCATATTTAAATATTTCATTTCATTTCCATTACATCCATTTCATTTCATCAATTCATTTTCATTTTATCATATTTAATATTTTATTTCATTTCCATTACATCCATTTCATTTCATCAATTCATTTTTATTTCATCATATTTAAATATTTCATTTCATTTCCATTAAACCCATTTTATTTCATCAATTCATTTTCATTTCATCATATTTAAAAATTTTCACTTCATTTTCATTTCATTCATTCCATATCCATTTTCCTTTCCATTACATCCATTTCATTTAACTAAATCATTTTCATTCCATATCCATTTTCATTTTCATTACATCCATTTCATTTTATTAAATTATTTTCTTTTCATTCATCCTACATCATTTTCATTCCATATCCATTTTCATTTTCCTTACATTCATTTATAATTTCATTAAATCATTTTCATTTCATTCATCCTACATCATTTTCATCCATTTCATTTCATCATTTCCATTACATTCATTTTCATTTAATCATCTTCAATCATATTAACTCAAATTAAATCATTTCATTTTATCACACTTGTGTTTTATTAATCTACATCCATTTCTATTCATCCATTAATTCATTTTATCATATTAAACCATTTAATTTCATTCATTAACTCATTTCATTTCTATAAGTAGTAGATAATTTCCACAGCAAGTCAAATTGTGATATTGCTATCAGGATTTAACTGTGTGATTTTGAGTCAAACTCATTGACCCATATTTCATGAGTAGTGATTAAACATGAATCCATCTCTCATGAGAATAAATGGAACACTTAGCACTCATTGGATCTAGGTGATGCTCACAATGGTGAAGCACTGGGACTTTCCGAGAGGTCACCCGTCCTAGTACTACTCTAGCCTGAGCGTGCTTAACTACGGAGTTTCCTCCATGGTTAAAGCCAAAGCTTGCAACCCCATTTGCAAAACCTTCACCAAGTGTTGTGCCTTATGAACCATTCATTAGAAAACCCTTGAAGCTCATCAATTGATAAGTAGCAGATAATTTCCACAGCAAGTCAAATTGTGATATTGCTATCAAGATTTAACTGTGTGATTTTGAGTCAAACTCATTGACCCATATTTCATGAGTAGTGATTCAACATGAATCCATCTCTCATGGGAATAAATGGAACACTTAGCACTCATTGGATCTAGGTGATGCTCACAGGGGTGAAGCACCGGGGCTTCCTGGGAGGTCACCCATCCTAGTACTACTCCAGCCTGAGCGTGCTTAACTATAGAGTTTCCTCCATGCTTAAAGCCAAAGCTTGCAACCTCATTTGAAAAACCTTCACCAAGTGTTGTGCCTTATGAACCGTTCATTAGAAAGCCCCTTAAGCATTTTTCATTTCATTTCATCACATCATTTTCATTTTATCACATCATTTCATTAGATCATTCTATCTCATCACATTTATGTTTTATTAATCTACATCCATTTCATTTCATCATTTCATTTTCATCTCATCAAATTGAATCATTTCATTCCATTCATTTATTCATTCATTCCCATTTTTATCCAATCATTTCACCATTTCATTTCATTTCCTTACATTACTATTACAGTTTCATTTATTCCATTATCACATTTTGTTCATCCATGTTATCATTTTCATTTCATCATATTGCATCATTTCATTTTTATATTATTCATTCATATACTACATATTATATATCTACACTAGGCATTTCTTCATCTACACATTAAACACATAAAATATCGACATACAAGAATATTGTAACTAGAAAACAACATATGCATATCACATAAAACATCCATCACATAATTGCATACAACCATAAAGCATATGAAGTCCACGTTAAAATCACGCGAGTCCAACATAACACAAATGATAAAGCACTTGATCTAAATGATCATATACCAAAAAATCACTATAAATCCATCTATGATACATCTGATAATCAATAGATACAAAAACATGCTACAAAGTCTTATCCTAGTGTCTCACCCCCTAGGCCACCTACACCATCTATTTGAGTTATATCTGGTGGTGCCTAATCACTAGGGGCATCCATCCCATCTCTTTCAACATGATCTAATACACCTATACCCTATGTACCTGGTATGGATGGAGCAACCTGAATCATGGTTGCTTCCTCTATGCTTGATGGTGCAGCAAGTAGAGGTGAAGAACTTAGTTTCATTGATGCTCTGAGTGCTTGAACCGTGCTTTCCAATTGACTAATCTAGAAACCAATCATTCCAATCTATGTCTCTATGACACTCACACGAGTGCCCAAATCTGATGACCCACCCAGTATAGATGTCTACTACACTGGGACCATTAGCACCTGTGACCATGGTTGTGGATGAGAGCTCTATACCCACACAGATGGATCCTATACTACATTCCTCTCCCTCCTCATAAACTATACATCCTCTAGTAGCCTATGATTTTTTTTCCTTCCATAATCACTATTATCAACCCTCTTGTTGGGCCCTGCACCACTATCCAAACCTCTCCCACCAGTCCCACAAGCTTTGGAACTACCCATACTGGCTCTTGTGCTAGCTCCCATCACAATAACCCCATGCCCATAGACCACTCTAATTATATATCTTCCTACATCCCATAGTCTCTGCACTGACATTCAGTTTTGTACCAGAAGCAGTGGTATCACTATTTGCTGGGGCATCATCATGGCCCTACCTCTGCCTTTGCACCTACCTCAACCTCTTGGTCCTTGATCTTTGCATCTATTTCTCCCTCTCTTTTTCCCACCTCCACCATCATCATCCTTACCCCGGCTTGACCGCTCCTCAATGGATGGAATCGGCTCGGATGGATCTGTATATCTAGGAAATAAGTTCTCTCTGAACCATCGCGCATAGTCCCCCTCCATCTTGACATTGGCCACATTCTTGAATGAACATCTCTATGGAATTCCTATAATTTGAATAAAAGCCTTCTAACATGCCTCATACTCTAATGTGGGACCCCATACTGGTCTCTTTGCATATGCCTAGGCATAATGTGCTCCTCCCTATAGCACCCTCTATTGTTGATCAAACTACCTGACTACCCTCATGAAGAAAAATTTCTCATTCACTGAAGGGATCCAGCTAAAAAAATAATGTGGACAAGGAAATAAACTATCTCATCATCATCCTATACCCATGGCTTTGTATACCTATAGGGCCTCCACACAATGTCATCCATGTTATCCAATGTACGTCTCCAATAGCTTTTCTTTCACAAATGTGGCTAGAAAATAATACTTAAATACATATATATGAAGGGCATGTCATGTGTTTTTTGTCAAACACATATAGGCTATGTGATAGGAAGATGCTTCCATGTTCATATCTATAAAAAACACCATGCTAACAGATATTGATGTAGCCTTTGAATATACCACTTGATGTAAATCATGATATAAATGGTATAGAATCCAACTAGCCCACAAAAATCTCTATGGTCAGTCAATCATATCTTGATTGTTATGGCCCCATCTGACCAAACATCCACACCCTCACCTATCTAGGAAGAGAAATCCTTCTATGAACCCTACTAGCAAAATTGATAATAGATCATATTGAAACATCTAAAACCATGGAATGCTATCATCCCCAATATCATCATCTACAAACAAATCTCTATAGGTTGTACCATCATCTGTTTGATCATAATATAATAGATCCCCTATTGTGGGGATCTTGAGAATCATGTACACATCCTCTGGGGTAATCAACATCTCCCCAAGTTGTAAATGGAAGATGTTGTGGTCCAAGTGCCACCACTCTCCCACAAGTATCAATAATCCTTGGCTCACCTAGAACCATGGCATCTAAAGAAACTATGAGAACCCACATCTATCTATCACTTATCGATCATTGGTTGATAATCTCTCGATCAAATCCAATGGCCAAAGATACAAAATACACACAATGAGCTTTCTCTCATGCACCTAATTAAAAAAAATATCAAACAAATCACATCAATCTAGTAGTCAAGGTGATTATCCTAAATCAATCTAGGTAAACAATCTAGAAAATTAGCTAATGGTTTGACCAGGAACCAATTCTTCATTTGTCTCTACATCTTGAGTCAAACACAATGTTTTCTCAACCTCTATATCATGAGGCTGGAACATGTAAATATCTAGCCAATCAGATTGCTCCTAGATATCCATTTTGGATTCCATTCATATGTTGTTTATAGTGGTATGAATAAGTTTTCCTAACTATCCAATCCATTGTGGTTCCTAAATTATCCTACAAGAGATTACCATTCATTTAATTTTCACATTGCGCCATTGACATTTTTGGACATTCTAAATCAAACATATCCTTCATATGGTCCATGACTTTTGAAAATTGTATAAGATATTAATGCACTATTTTGTCACTCAAATGTGTAGCTAAAAACAACGTATGCATTACTTATTCTTATGTGCTCTTTTAATGAAAAAATCTATAGGTGACAAATGTGTTATCATACACATACGTGCTAAAACTATATGCAAATTCTCTCCTATGAAAAAAGTGTTATTAAACTATATGGATATGCTATAGGATTAATTCACCACAACCTTTACTCAATGCCCTTTGCTTTTGTTCTAGATGCACTAGTTTAACAAACATATGTGCTATAAGCATACATTATTGCACTACAATATCTTTAGGTGCTACAACTTGTAAGAAATGCAGTCAAACAAAGTTGTATGCACTACAATACAAAATTAGGTCATCCTTATGTGTGCTACATCAGACTACAGATGCACTATTTCATTATATGGATGCACTACAAGTATTTAAAAGCACTAAAACATGACACATATGTGCTATTTCATCGTAAACATGCACTTGTCACCTAAAATCATGCTATATTCACAAATTTTGACTACAAATCCAAAAATTCATATTTCTATAAGGTTTTCAGATAAATATCGAGGCACCATAGTTAGCTAGATGTTGATATCAATGACCCCTCTTGAATCAATGCTCACACAATGGGACCACCATCCTCACCAATCTAGAGCTCCAACCAAGTGAAAATGAAAAGTGAGTGTACAAATGACTAGGTAAAAGGGTTTTTTGACCTATTTAGGCTTACTTAGAGGCATGTTTGCACTATTTTAAACCATTTCATCATAGTACCACTTGACAACTTATTTTCTATCATATTCCTCATCAGCCCTAGCTACCAATGCTATTCATTTTCCAAATTTTTACTTCTTTGTGAAATTTTTCTAAAATAAAATTGGACCATTGATATCTTTAAAATCATCAATTCCAATTTCATTTCCAAGGGGGCATCGTATCCATATCAATAATAAAATTTTCAAACATCTAAAATATTCTACCACATTAAAACATCAAACAATCAATCAAATAGGGGCATCTAGACATCATATCCATATCAGACAACAAATCATCAACAAACCATGCATCATATCCTCGTCAAGACATCAAAATATCAATACTAATGACTATGACAATGTATCAAACTAGTAAATCATCAGCAATCAAGTATGTGGTCATCAAAGTTGAATAAAAAATAAGGAGAATCAAGCCAATCTTTGAGCTAATATTGTAGACACCCTAAAATTGTTAGGACTTTAGAAGCATAATTTTAATAAAATTAGTAAAGATTTAGGATAGAATTAGACAAAATGAGGAAAAATAAAAAACTTTTGGATTAATTAGAGTATCAAGTTATTTACACGATTGATTTAATCAACTAATTGCCTAATTTCCTAAGCATTTTACAATTCAAATTTCCAAAATCATTTCAAAAGAGGAAATAAAAAGAGAAAAATAAAAATTGAAGAAAATGCAAAATTAAATAAAGTCATTATTTCCTCAAAAAGTCAATATCCACCTTTTTGGATTTAAAAAGAAAAGAAAAAGCCCTTTTATCCTCACAAAGTAAGTCTGTTGGACTTTTCCTTTTAGGGGTTTACGAGATATTTTCAGATTTCTCATTAACCATGATATAAAAAAGTAATTCCTATATATCTTAACCCCATCCCTTCCTAAAATCTTATAAATGGGAGTGAAAATCAAGAGAAAGGACCCAAGTTTTACGCATCCTTACTATAGCCATACTAGAGCTAGCAATTGATAATCCATTCAACATCATTACTATAGAGGTTTTTAACATCATTTTAACATTATTTAATCATCATTTAGCATTATTTACTCTCATACATACACATATCAATAGCATTTTCATGTTCTCATCTTGATATATCTTGTATTCACATAGATCTCATATAGCCTTTCATAGATCAACACAAATAGCATAATCCCATTATAGAATTGTCACTAAGATGTTGATTTGAGAGCGATTTTAGTAGCTGTAGTTAGGGAAACATAAGATGTTTGTAGATTGCTTATTTGATAGTTGTTTCTTGGCTCTAACTTATCTCACTACTATTCTCAAATAACTTCACAATAAGGTCACATGAATATGTGTTCTCTCATGTACAAAATGATACCCACTATGTGGCTTTCATTTTAAAACCCCATTCTCATTTAACTTTCTTTGTAGATGTGTATGTTACTCTCTTTTCTTGTGCAGATTCAACTTATTGCAGGCTTAGGAATGGTTGGGAAAACTCATAACATATGATGCTTCCGAACTCCCAAATACCAAATCTAGATCTTTCTATCATTTTAGCATTTTTTAACACTACTTTAACATTTTTGAACTCCCAAATCTCAGCTATGAGAATTAGGCTGAAATATAATATTGAGGAATTACATGTAACTATCTAGTTGAATGATAAATGACAATTATTTCCTATCAATATTGGCTAAATATATTTAATTTAAGGAAAAAAAAAGGATTTATGTAAAAGCATGATTTTCTAGTCCAAAATCCAAGAATTTCAACTGAGTGTTGAAGAATTTTTTCAGAGATAGACTTAAATGAAGACTTTATTTGTGAAGTTCAATTAATTATTTAGACTACAATTGAATTTTGTAAGAAAGGATAACATAAATCATAAAAGTGCTTTAATATTAATCATTTATCATATAAGGACTTTACAATATTCACCATTATAGTTATAAAAGAACATAAAGGAGAATAAATTAACATTCAATCTAATATATCAAATCCTTCATATAGAGATGTATTTTTACAGCTTGATATCATTTTCTTTGCAATTTAACATTATCACAAAAGAAAATGATATTTTAGAATAATTATTAGAGATTTAGATAAAACTATGTCTTAAGAGGGATACTTCAAGGATTATTTAAATAAAAATATAATATTATAGTATCCTTCAAATAGTTTAAGACTTAGATATTTCTATAAGTAGTTGGAGAAATGGTAGTTTCATGATATTGTAACTCTTAAATCCTACCTTGAAAAATAATTGGCTAAATTATTCCTCAGTTCTCTCATTTCCACCCATTGTAAAGATGGTCATATGTGTGTCAAACAATAATCCTAGTCGATTTGTGTTTCCTTGAGAACCCTCAAGTAGTGCTTCAACAATTAGGACCTTCCCATACTTCCGTGTTTCTTCATAGATCTTCTTCAAAAATTCTAAAAACTTCTCATCATCCCAATCATGTAAAATCTATTGCAATAAATATGACAATAGCTCTTTTGTACACATGAGTGTTGATGTAGACTAGAAAGTAAAGAAATAACAAAAGAAGACAATTTAATTATTATATGAATTGCTAAACAAACATAATGTTCATATAGCAAAGAAAAATAAGAAGTCAATAAAGACTAAAGTATATTGTTTGTTAATGACATATCTTTTACCTTTATGGTAATTATGTCTCCACATAGAATTTTGTCAAACATGCTCCACTTCTGGTACCAAAGGTGTCATTGCAATACATGAGACAAGTCAAAGTTAAAACTATACTATTAGATGAGTTCTATTGGAGAAGTTCATATAATTTAAAATAAACCAACTAAATAGTCTAAAGCTCAAAATGCGTTGTTTAGAGTTGGAACTCAAAATTGAGATGACACTGCTCACTAGCCATCCTTAAAAATCACACATTAAGAAATAAATTAAGCTTGGAAAAGTAAGTCAAATTTAACTATTAAATACTGTTAGCAAAAGAATCAAGCTTTAAGTCTAAAAATCAAGCCATAATGTGTGATATTTAAGCTGTCCACTACTCACCTGATATGAGAGGTGCAGTTGCAATAACATGGGGCAAGTCAAAGTTAATGCCCTGTATGTGTGGATATTCGGCAATTATAACAGACAATGCAGATCCCACTCCTCCAGCTACATCCACCACACTCCTTGCACTTTTGAATCCATCAAACATCTTTACTACAGAAGCCATGACATCTTTTGTATGGCAAGCCATGCCCTCATTAAAAAGCTTGTTGGCTTGAGCATTTGAGCCCACATATTCCCAAGGGCTCATGCCATGGACTTTTATGAAGGGATGACATCCTTCCAAGACAGCATGTAGAAAGTACTGGTAACTATGCTGGTAAGCCTTCTCTGTAAATAACAGCACAAATGGAGCACAAGAATCCCTATCTTCTTCCTTCACTAGCAGCTTGTTTTGCTCATCCACATCTTCAGTAAAAATTCCACAAGTCGTCAGCAGCCTCAGAATCCTAAACAAATACTCGTTGTGGGGAACAACCTTAGTTTCTGTGGAGGTAAAAATATGTTGAGCAATTTCATCAACAGAGAGAGGCTTTTCTCTTATAATTTGGGGGATGTTAAGCAAGACAGCAGCTCCGAGAACCATGGGCTTTGCAGCGCAAAGCATCTTCTCATAAGTTGGAGATGGGCTTCCATTTTTATTTTTATATGTGAAGCGAAGAGATCTGAATATCGCTCTTAACAATTTACTTCCTTTTATAGAAAGAATCTCTGTTATGTTATCAATGTGAGATACCCAATGAGAGGAATGCTTCCTCACAGCTCGTATTAGTGAAATCAATAATCAGAACGGACAAACTGGAGTACATAAATTATTAGAGCCTTATCGTGCAATCCACTTGTGGGAGCACCCCGTATATATTAGTTAACTATTTTTTTGAAACTGTAAATGATCTCCATGTTGGATTTTGAAGAAAAGAACGATGTTAACATGCTCATGACAAAGAATGAGTGAAAACATGGAGAGGCAAACTATTAAGTCATTCAACACATGTTATGGCAGGCCTTAAAAGCATTTTTATTTTACCATTCTTTTGAAACAAAGAGTTAAAGGTGAGAGTGCAAAAAGTTAAGGTGACAATATGAAAATAATTTAAAATCTTAGAGATTTCCTAATAGAGATAATGGGGCTAAATAAGAATCTTGTTATGGTATATTTGGGATATTATTGGAACAATGATGGGTCCTTTAATATTTTAAAGTATATATTGAATATTATAAGAAAATTATGTGGAATTTTCTTTTGGGAAGAAGACTGTTGATCCCTATGTTAATGCTTTTAATATCTTATCCGAATATTTTCTAATAGAGATAATGGGTTGAAATGAGAAATCTTATCATGATATTTTTGAAATTTGGTTTGGACGGATGATAGACTGACGATGGGTCTTTTAGTATTTTTTGGACTTGTACAATGTATATTTTAAAGTATGTAAACAATATTTAAAAAAAAATATGTTGAATTTTTTTTTTAAGAGAAGAAGATTGTTAATTTCTTTATTAATATTTTTATTAGTCCCTTTGTTTAAGACAAAAATTAATGTTTTCTATAGATTTTTTTTATATTAGTTTGCTCCTTGAACTTTGTACATCCTCTTTTATGAAAAATTCTTGATATGCTTTTTAATAGTAGTATATACTTATTAATAGTCTTCAAACCAAATTTGTATTGAAATCTAGAAAATTATGGCTTGTAGTTACAATGTTTGTAATTATTTTCGAATGAAATATGTGTGTTCTTACTACTAATGTTGTATTTGTTTTACAAAATTTGGCAATGCAAATTTAGGAAAAAATGTGGAGATTTCTTGTCAAGGAAGCCACAACTACAGACTCTCTCGCACTATACTAGGAGACATCATTGCATAGTCTAGAGGAAATTGGATATTTGGAAATGACTTCAGTGAAGAGGTCAAACATAAGATAGCTTGCATTCCTCACTTTTAAATTTTTATTTATGTGATTGCATACATGCTTATAGACTTTCAAATTATTTTTCATATTTTTTATGACGTTTTTGTAAAATTTTCTACAACTATCAAATATAGCTAGGAAAACAAAAATTCCATCTTTGCAAGGATTCATAAATAAATATAGATGGGAATAGAGATAGATCTCTCATTCTATGGTAAAATAGATTACAACATGCATAATCATGCTCTTCTTATACAATGTTGAAACCACGGATTAAAATAAGCAATTGGGTGAATAAAAAAAAACTAAGAGTAACTATTTAAGTTAGACTTATTGCATGAATGCATGAATTCACTATTAACACAAATCAAGTTGTAATCATCCTTAGCCTCAATGTAGTGTCCACAAACAATCATGCACTATTCAAACTAAAAGTAAAATAGGTGATCGTCATCTACTAATCATGGATCAAACTAGAGATAGAAGGATGAAGTTAGCAAGAGTGTGAGTAGTCTTAAAATTTACACTCACAACACCCCCCACCCCCCCACCCTTGCCCCAAGTACCCATGCAACTGCTAAGCTTATATTGGTTAGTAGTTGCGAGTCAACATTTTTAGTAGTGATTTGTGGAGCTAATGGCCCCATAATCATTGATTTTGGTTTCTTATTTGTTAGTAGCCATCCAAAATATAATGTTAAATTGAAATTTTAATAATCACTATTGTAAATAAATATTTTGAGAAAAAATAGGAGGTAAAAAAGGAGAGAGAAAATAACATGTGGAGCCATATGTCATTTTTCTCAATAAGAAATGGCAACTTATTCTAGCCCCCTCTTTTTTTCAATGCTTTATTTAATAGTTTAAGTGGTGACTTCACAAAAGTAGGCATAGATTCCAAATTATCCTTTTCACATAGTTAAAAAATAGCATGAGAACACTTTGGCTGCTTAAATTCGATTAAAAATTGTACTTAAGTAGCTACATCAAGATATGGGGCAAGGCTAACTAAGGAGATAAAGCTAATGAAGAAAGGATGAAAAATGGAAAACCTATTAGGAACAAATGCCCCTTAAAAATCTATAGTAAGACAAAATTTTGTGAGATGAAATATTGTCAGAAACTATCAAATCATAACCCCCACGGTGCTAAATGAAAAGACTCCTCAAAGACCAAGATGAAGTTCAAGATAAATTTGCATGAGTACCCCCACTGACACTACTCAAATAATGAGTAGATGAAAAATAATAGAAAAACACCTACCAATCAAATATACATGCTCAACAATAATTGTAGGCAAAATATCTATCATTCATAGATGCAGATGACCCATCAATCTATATGAATGACCCTAATGACACTACTCAACCATGCAAGAATAAATTGCAAAGTAGAAATACAATAGTAGATGTCTACAAATATGATCAACTATAGAACTAAGCAAACATTTGCACAAAGAGACATGACATGCCCAATAAAATAGGCTTCACTAAAGAGAAAATGAAGGCAATACTTATGCCAAAAGAGAATGACCTTGACCTTTCTTTGACGTAGAATCCAGTCCAACCACTAACACTATAACTTTTTGATGGAATCCTCTACTTGTGTGCCTAATAAGAATTGGTGGCTTAAGTTTGAAATAATTGTATGACATAAGAAGAGAAAAAGTTGAAAACTCTATTCTTTCAAGATCTTATCTATCATATCTACAAAACAAATACTCTCTTTCCTAGCTCCTACTCTAATACCATGCCAAATTTTCTATCGTTGTGAGATATAGCTAGTGAAACAAAAAATCCATCTTTGTAAGATTAAAAAATCAACAGAGATGCAAATAAAAAAAGATCTCTCATTCAAGATAATAAAAATTGATTACAATACGCATAATTATTCTTTTCTTATAAAATGTTGAAAACATAGATTAAAACAAGAAATTAGGGAAATAACATGAAACTAAAGTATCTATCTAAGTTAGACTTATTCTATGAATGGATGAATCCATCATTAATGCAAATCAAACTGTAATCATCCCCAGTCTCATTGTGGTGCCTACAAACAATCATGTACTATTTAAACTAAAAGTAAAATAGGTAATCATCATCCACTAATAATGGATTAGACTAGTGATAGAAGGATGAAGTTAGATAGAGTGAGATTAGCCTTGAAAATTTTACTAATAGGTTTAACAATAGTACTCTAAAGTTAAACATAATGGAATGTTAAGACATATTTTTTATGAAACACATACATTGAAATACAAAAAATACTAATTCTTTCTATAGAGGAGGGCTCGAGGAATGCTATGACAACTTATTGATTTTAGTTTTTTTAGGATAGAAAGAGAGTTAAGAAATTCAAAGGGTGATTATTTTCTTTGTAAAATAAATCTAATTCCCCATTGGTTTAACTACCACATGACAAATCTCCCAATATGGAAATGGTAAGGACATTTGAAATTTTTTTTTTGAAGGATTTTGGCTTAATTTCTATGCCTAAAATCTCATATTGTAAACTGCTATAAATATATACAATTATAGGAAAATATGTAAAATCTAAAGAATGAGATCAAGAATTATATTTTATTTGGTAGACATTTATTAAAATTATAGTAGTAGTTTGAGTGTTTTCATGTATGGGAGAAGTATAGGAGCAATTTATTCTAATGCTAAACTTAAAGGCATCTAATTTTTAGACTTCGTAAAATAAGTTGAAAAAGGGTCTATAATTTTTTAGTCCCAATTGTAGTGATTTTTTTGCATGAATTCTAATGATATTCCTATGGGGGAGTATATAATAATTTCTAGAGACATGATTCAAAGCTTATATGTTGCATTCATGACTACATTTTCCATTGATGTTAACATACTAGTTATTCTGTAAAGAATAGTAGAGTTAGACATGAAGAAGCATTTGGAATGGTCTTTTTATTGAAGATTAGCTTATGCACACCTAGGGTTATATTCTAAATTATTTTGGATTCTATAACTAGGAGCTTGTATGGAAATATGAAGATAGGAAAAAGTTAGGAAGACTTGGAGAAAGACATCTTTTAGACAACATTTCTTGAAAGTGGGTATTGTTATTTTGATTCTATCTTGTCACGGGTTTGGATTGGCTTAAGAGGAAAAAGACAAAGGTTGAAGAAATATTAGATAGTCTTTGGTTTATAAGGCATAATCAAAATATCATTGCATGGAAAGTTATGAAGATTATGTGCCGACAGTTTATTTATAATCTTGGATAAAGTATAATATTATCATATAACATGTATTGTAATATCTTAAGATCATCCTATATTATTATTGTAGATTGGAAAGCCTCAAGATTGACTCAATAACTTATTTTAGGACAAGGTATAAAATAAATATGTTTTCCTTGAATGTAATGTAATATATGGGGTCATATCTTTGTAATATGTACTATGCAAACTTGATATCAAAACTTGAAAAGATTAGAGTAGAGTTTGTTACGATTGAGGCATGATAAGATTACAAGGAACTATACTTGGAAAAAAAAAGTGTCTAGTTGGATAGTTTTTGTTTCACATTGTATTATTTGGCAGGAGTAGTAGTGAGGCTATTTGGATAATGCATACAATTTTTCTCCTTTCAATGCTTAACACGGTTGGCAAAATTCCTAATAGTGTTATGATCTCCTAACAAGGATTCAATGTATCCTAATAGGGACTCATATGTGCTGATGAAATTTAATTGAAACCTAATATGTTCTATCCTCTAACAAACAACTCTAATATTAGTACATCATTTTGTGGGTACCATCCCCACCAAGGGTTTCCCTCTAATCAAGGTTTTCCTTATTTAAAATATCTCATGTTATTGTGCATGATTATGTTTCTATGGTTTTGGCATCTATTATTTATATGTTTAAGAATTAATAAAGATATTGAGAGATATTTTAAGTGCATAAGTGATGCCCCCCATCTCCCCCTCCCCCCCCCCCACGCCCTAGTTATCTTGGAAGAATTTATTTTCTAATAACTGGTATGAGAGCATCAAGTCCTTGAAGGAAAAGGTTAACAAGTTAAGGAGATCTATGGCAGTTTTCTAGAAAGATAGTTTAAAGTTTGATCTAGTTAATTGTGAAAAGAATAAAGAAAATATAAAGAAACCCCTACTATGCATGGGTCCATAATTTTGGTTGGTTAGTACAAAGCTTGAAATTGTGATTGAAGAAGGCAATCTTAAAGGATGTGAGGGAACACAAAAAGATGCTTGCTAGAGAAGCACTATTATCCATTCTACCTAAAACTGAATATGGAGATGTAAAATAATTAGTACTTGCTAATATAGATTGGAATTCTTTACAAAGTACATTTGAGAGTGATAAGCATGCAAAGAAGGATATATTTTAGGGTTCAAGATGTTTGTTTCAAGATGCTAAGCCGGTGGATGATGAAACTGTTAGAGGATATTTTGCTAGAAAATCAGAGGTTGTTACAAGAATAAATAATTGTGGAGGAGAAAAGTTGGAAGATGAAGTTGTATGGAAAATATTGAAATCCTTGACACCTTCTTATAAAAAGACAACATGGATGATTGAACATGTTATTCCTTGCACACCTAACTTTACAAGAGAGACTCTTCTTGTGAGATTGTAGACATTTGAAATGGGGATGAAACAAAGTGGGGAATTTCTTAGAGTGGATACTTCTTGCAGTGTATAAAGAGATAGACCTATATTGACAAGAAGTGAAATTACAAGTGGAGCCTATGTTAGTATTAATAGAAAAAAAGACAAGAAGACAAGAGGATTGAAGAAAAAATTTCCCTAATTATAAAGAGTGAACCTAAAGGTAACAAATTATTTTTTTGCTAGACATGTAAAGAATTTGGTCTTATTCTTGTAAATATCCTAAAAGACAAAATAAGTTTAAAACTATAAATCCCTATAAATCAAGAGTATCTAAGGATCACTTTTATGTTAATGAGGAGGGTGAATTTGATTTTAAAATGGAAAACTTCTTGAACTCTAGTGATGACGAGGACGGTGAATTTGGATTTGTTTTTATTGAAGAAGAGAGCCCTAAAAAAGAAAAAAGAAATAGAAAAAAGAGCATTAGTATCACAAGTTGGAAGTAAAAAGTGTGATTGGATTATAGATAATGGTTGTTCCCATTATATATCATGAGATATGAACAATTTTTTGAATTAAATAGTTATGATGGTGGAATAGTTATAGATGGAAATAATGTAGCATGTTACATAAAAGGAAAAAGATTTATTACACTTGATGAAAAGACTAACATTGAAGATGTTTACCTTGTGGATGGTTTAAAACATAATATTTTAACTATAGGATAAATTTTTGATAAGGTATATTAGTTGCATTTTATAGAGAAGACTCGTATTATCAAGGATAAGAATATCACAATTATGCTGATCTCAGATTGGTTCTGACAAGTGAGTGTCAACATACTTAAGTTATTTACTTAGTTCATGTCGAACAAGTAGCACATGCCAAGCACAACATGTATATTATAGAGCTTTTTTAGTCAATAGTGAGTGTAAAACCACTCATGTGCCGAGTCACTCAAGTGTTGATCAAATAGTGTATGTAGAGTAACACAAGAGTTGAGTAAATAGTGGATGTCAAGTATTACATATGCAAAGTCATATCAGAAAGAACAGTATATGTCGAGCATTAATGACTTCATATGCCAAGAGAAACAATTTTGACATATTTTTTTGTAGTGGCACAAGCAACTATGTAAACCATTTTTAAGTTGACTAAATATTGAATTATGATATTTTGGATATAAGGACAAATCTTAAGTTGGATTCCATATGCAATTACATGTAGCCAATCAAAAAATGGGAAGGATTAAGTGGAAAAATGGATGAATCACAATCATTCATTCATACCTAACCCTAAGTCACCGAAGTCTTCTTAAGCAAGACAAACCCTAACATCTCTAGTGAGTGTGTATGAATGTTGAAGGAGAAAATAGAGAAGTTTGCATGTGTAAATAGAGCATTCACAATGAATAAGAAGTTATGATCTGAGACTATATTGTAGAATCAATTAGAGTAGAATAGAGGAAAGAGAATAGTATACAATAAAGAGACATCTGATCAAGAAGGATCGAAGAGATATCAGTTTAGAGGTAATCTATCATCAAGCAATCAAGTGCTATCTGCACGATCAATGCTGAGACATTCTAACAAGTGATTTCAGTCAAAATCTCTTAACAGAGTAGTCTTAACAGGCTATATCAAAATCCTCAAACAAGGTGCTTACATAATTGTGAGTTAAAGCCCTTTAGCAAGGCACACTTCTAATAGGGTGTTGAAATCCTTTAACAAGTTGAGACCTAATAGTCTTTGTAAGCCTTTAATAGGGTAGACTTTTCACAGGGTAGATCACATCTCATGGTGAAAACACTGTAACCTTCATTGGATACACTTTATTACTCTAGTAGTGAAGATTTCCACCCTAGTTTTACCTTCTCATTGGAGGGTTTTTGGGTAATCATATCTGGTGTCATGTGTGTGTGATTGCTTATATGTTTACATGATTTACATGTACATGCTTTACATGTTATTTCAATTTAATCATTGAATGTATGAGATGGATGTGTGGTGAACGTTTTATGGAAATTTTACGGGTCCAAGTTTAAACTACAAACAAACAAACAAGGTCATCAAGGACATGAATGCAGAACCAAGACTAGGAACACACAGATATTTGAAGGATATTGTTACAACTATCAAAAGTATGGACATTGAACTTTTGAATGCAGATCCAAACTCATGTGGTCATCAAACAAATAAACAAAGGTAAGGAACAATGACAACTCTTATGACTACGACTATAACACAAGGTATAGCTATCATTATTGTCAAGAATGTGGACATGTTCCTGAGAATTGTATTAGGAGACACTTTAGAAGTAACTACAAAAGGTGGTTGAATCAAACCACATGTTTTACCTATTTGAAGACTGGTCACATCCATAGATATTGTCTAACAAAGTCAAAGGCACCAAGTTGTGAGTTTGACAAAGGCAAAGGAAAGGTATATGTTGAAAATGTCAAAAATGAAATGAATAAGACATGAAAGAAGAAGGATGATTGTAGCACATTAAATGGAGAAGGGATTACTTCACCCAATGGATCAGGTGACCACACCTCATTAAACTAAGAAATCAAGAGGTATGTAGGACTGATATGTAAAGGCTATATCATACATCAGTTCCAAAGGATTTGGTATTGAAAAGACAAATCTTTAAGTTTTTCATGTTGTTTCCAAGTATGAAAATTTTTCTATGTGTTCTAAGTGGAATGCTAGAATATGTTGATATATCATACTAGCTAGTTGATTTTGAGCTCATAGTGGTTTCTGAGTGATTGAAGTATCAATCGATGCTGAGTGAGCCCAAAATTGGTTGATGTTGAGCTTACAACTATGTAAGCACTCAACATTTATTGCAAGGTTTTCAAAGGGTATTTGATTGATTTTAGCTCATTTCCCATCATTTCAAGTTTGAGAAAGAGAAAGAAGAGAAAAGGGCCATCTAGAAAACTATTCAAAGTGATTGTAGAAGATCTATGCAGCAATTCTACACCAGTTCATCAAATTTCATAAGGTATTTATCAAGAGTCGAGCTATGCAATTTTATATTTTCTAAAACTCTAGTTTCACATTATGGCATCAAGTTTGAAGAATATAGAGGGAAATGATGCTTTGAATGTTTAGTTAGTAAGTAATGAGGTCAAGAAACCCATATTCAAAGTTGTTCCTGATATTGCTTACAAGCAAGACCCTTCTGGTGCATTATCCATGATACCACTAAACATTTTAATGGTACAAGATGCAAGAAGATGTTATAACTATAAAATTGATAACATTGGGGACATGGAGATCAAGGAGGAAAACAACATACTTTGTGAGAATGGTGTACTAAAGGAAGAGTGTAAAATTATAGAGAAGAAGGGATTGACATGAGCCCTAGATTTCCCAAATGTGTTTAAAATAGAATGGATAAGGATAGTGCTTAGTTGAATTCGTGATAGTTCATTATAATTGGACAATGGACCTATCAAGATTACTAAGAGAATAATCCATAGGGTTATTGGTTATCAAACCCTAGATCGGCCAAAGACACTAAGAAGTGACTCAAAGTAAGTGGTTGAGAAAAATATTGGAGTTGTATGGAATAAAAGATGCATGACTATTGATACAATTACTGATCCTTTAATATATTTTGTTGTTGGGGTTATATCCCACAAGTTTTACCAATCTAGTATATTAAACATTGTTCCTTGTATAGCTATGGATGTGGGATACAAATTTTTTAAGAAATATCATATGTATGATTTAGCAAAAGTTAAATTACTGAAGCTAGTTGAGAACCTTGGAGTCATCAGAATGACAAAGAGTGCACAATGCAAATTTGGTTCAATTCTGATTGGTGAATACATTGAGCAATCAAGTGAGAATTTTGAATCTGTGATGCCAAGCTACTATGAAGATTTTAAACAATCAATGAAGAAGAGGTTGAGAACACTAGTGCCACTAGTAGAGAAATACTATGATGACATTTGTTTCCTAGTGGATGCTAACTATACTTTTGTACAAGGTGCTACACCAAGGGTGAGATGGTTGAGACCCTTAGGTTATGAAATAAATGTGGATGAAGCCTCTATAGCTAAAACAAACTTACTTGCAGAAGAGGTAGATAAAAATGCTAAGGCATTTGGAAATTATGAGTTGGCTAAGTCAAAAATCTCAATGGAATTGAGGATAGCTTCTGTTAAAAAGAAGAAACATAAGCTAGTAAAGAAGTTGAAAGCCAAGTTTGGAGAGTGACAAGGAGGAAGAAAAAGAACAAGATGAAGAAGAAGAAGAAGAAGAAGAGGGAGAAGATTCTCAAATAGAAGCAACTATTGTGCTAACTCAAGGTATGGGTGAAGATCAGTCAAAAGCGGAGGAGACTGAAGTAGCTAAAGGTGCCAAGGAAGAAGAAGCAAAGGAAGCACCTATGCCCGCTAATACAAAGAAGAGGAAGGCCAACAAAAAACCTATGGTAATGGCTAAGAAACCTATAAAGCCAAGCTAAGCCAAGCGTATAACACCTACTACAAGAGCTAGCACATGTTAGCATTAATGCTGATGCTATGGGGGAGCATTGTAGAACATTGTTATGATGTATTTATAATTGTGTTTATCATTGATGACAACATAGTAATAAGTTTGTAAAAGACTAATAGAGTAGCAGACTGTGATTTATGTATTGAGTACATTATATCACTTATCTTATTATGCATAGTTACCAACACATATTGGACATTGTGTATTTGCTACATGGGAAAGTGCACAATACCTGAATCAATAGTGTACAAAAGATATGATTGATTTATAGAGAACCATATAGAAATAGAGTATCAAGAAAGTAGTTCCTATTGCATGATTGCTGCAGCTTGTTACAATTTTAGTGAAGGGTTGCATAGTGAACTAGAGATAGTTTACTGACCATTGATGATGTTAGAGATTGTGCATGTACAGAAGTCATGTGTGTGAACATTTGTATATAATTGTGAGCTGATAGCATTAATTAAATTTGTATTTCATTTAATTAACATATGATAATGATATATGAAGTTGACTGAAGGATTTATTAATTAAGTGTGGTATAAAGGAAAGATGTTTTTCATGTTCTAGAAAGTGATAAGCAAAGAAGACTTGTGAATTACTAAGTAGCAGAGTAGAGTGACATACTAATGCGTGTAAGTGACCTTAAGGGTTACTATTACTGATCATAGAGTTCAAGATCTGATTGCATGATCTGAAGGTGAAGAAGTCTAATGTACTAGATAGAGGAAGAAGTAAAATCCTATTACACATCTATTATTATGAAAGGAATAGTATCAAGCTCAATTGGATAGTGGGTTCATTGATTTGATCCTGAAGCTATTTGGATGGTGGGTTCAGGTGCCTTCCACAACTCCTAATAGGGACTCTTTGTACTAAATGTTGTAATAGATACCTAATAGGTCCATCCTCTAACAAGGAATATTCATATTAGTACATCATTTTATGTGCATCATTCCCACCGAGGTTTTCCCTCTAATCAAGGGTTTCCCTAGTCAACATATCTAGCGTAATTGTGTGTGAGCATCTCGTTATAGTTATTGTTTACATTGGTTGATTGATCAAGACTGTTTAAAGAGGATAATTGTTTTGATCGTTACATAATTGATTCACCCCTTGTTAAGATTAAACCATAGACACAAATAATAATTGCATGAAAATATAATCAATAATAGAAAATAATAGATCACATAGAAAAGAACACAAGAAACAAAGATTTAACGTGGTTCACCTAATCCCTGGGCTACATCCACCAAAAAATAGGTCTAATATTATTACAATCTAGTGATTGTAACCTAATTACAATCTATAATCCCTTACAACTCAATACCACCACAAGAACCAATTTTTACATCACACCAATGAAACAATCCCTAACCCTAAGCCCTTTTATACAAGTATTTTTATGTCACTTAAGGTTGCAACATGTCAGCCATATGTCATCCATACGTTGGCCACAATGTTAGCCATGGTCCAATTTTTTTTTTGGGGGGCACTACCTAGAACCCTAAGGAATTTATGAAGTATGTATAGTACTTTCCTAATCACTCACCACAAACTAACAATCTCCCACTTGGGGACTGATCAAAATCCACACTAGAAAACACCCCCCTCCCCCCACTCTCAATTATATTGGTGGACTATTATTTTTAACAATTGGTATTAGAGCATCAGGTCCTTGAAGAAAAAGTCTAACAACTTTGGGAGATCCATGGTGAACATGTTCAAAAAAGAAAGTTTGAGATTTGATGGCACAAAATTATGACAATTGGAAGGATAAAATGAAGACTCGTCTTTTGTGCATGGGTCTAGGATATTGGGTTGTAACCAGGGAGTCTAAAAACATTGTAGAAGAAGGCAATCTTGAAAGTTGTACTAAGGAACAAAGAGAAGTATTGATGTGCAACATAAGGGCAAGAGAAGCAATATTATCAGCTCTACCTGAAAGTGAGTATAGCCAAGTAAAGAAACTGAAAATATCTCATTAAATTTGGAAAACCTTAGAAGCTAATTATGAGGGTGGTATACATGCAAAAAGAGTTATATTACAAAATCTAAATTTCATACCCCAAGATGCTAAAATGATGGAAGATGAATCTGTAAGAAGCTATATTGGTAGAATATCTGAGATTGTTGTAGGAATTACATTTCTTGGTGGAAAGAAATCTGATGATGAAGTAATATGGAAGATCTTGAAAATTTTGACACCACCTTTCATGACAATAACATAGATGATTCTAGTAATGTTACCTTGTACCACTAATTTTACCAAAGAAATATTGCTTGGTAGATTGGAAGCTGAAGAATTCAATCTGAAACAATCTAGAGAGTTAACAAAAGTTGAGACAACATTTAGTGCATGCAACATTAGACCTAGTCTAGTAAGGAACACAAAATCTCAAGGAGACATTGCTAGCAACAACAAGTCTATTGTGGAAAAGATCCAAGAAGGAGCGGCTCCTCTTGTGGAAAGAGAAAAACATGGTAAGAATATCTTTAAATGTTGGAAATGTAATGAATATGGTCATTATGAATCTAAGTGTCCCAAAAGAGAAAGAAAGTATAAGTGAAGATTCAAATCTAGAAGACTTAGAAATTGTTTATATGCTAATGAAGAAGAAGAGAAAGAATAATTTGATCAAGACATTTAAATGAAGATGAATTAGGATTCATAGCTATAAAGGAGGAGGATTTTGATAGACAAATCAAAGAAGAAAGTGCACTGACTTCACAAGTTGGAAGAAACGATTGGATCATTGATAGTGGATGTTCACACCACGTGACTAGTGATGTGAGAAAATTTGTCAAATTCAAAAGCCATGATGGAGGAACTGTTAGAGTAGGGAATAATGTAGACTGTCACATTATAGGAATTGGATCTATCACACTTGATGGTAAAAAAAATATTGATTATGTTTATTTGATTAATGGACTAAAACATAATTTGTTGAGTATTGGACAACTTATGGACAAAGGTTACCAATTACAGTTTGGTAATAACAAATACATCATCAAGGGAAAGGAAGGAAAATTGCTTGGCACTAGCACAAAAATAAGAGGTAATGTATTTTAGTTAAGCACCACTAAAATTATATGTTTAGTATCTGTTGGTCTAATTTTTCACACTTGAGAAAATTTCTTTTCTGAAAATTATGGTGAGAAATCATTTGAGTTTTTTAGGATTTCCCTAGTCTTGCCCTATTTCATGTGTTATCAGAGTCTATTGATTTCTCCAGATTGATCTTTTAAAATAGCCATGAAATTGTCCCAGGTCTAAAATTGATGCAATCCCTTTTGTATTTCTCAGAAGGAGTTGTAAAATGTTTTAAGTTAGTCCTTTACGTTCTTACGGCGTGAGGTTTCACATAACAACGAAATGCCTTTTTCTTTTGGTTTTTGTGGCCACGCTTTCTGATATAGCAAAGAGGCGTAAAGGATTTTTCGCACCTTGAAAAGCTCTTTCTATGGGCTTACGACTAAATACCTTGAGCGAAGGAGCGGGGAAGCCTACAATGTGATCTATGCGTATACGCCTCAATGGGTAGCGTAAAGGCATAAAGCATGATCTGAAGGGCACGCGAGGGTATTACAGTGTTATGAGTAAAGATTTTTTCATAACCACGGAGGCAAGGTTTCATGGTGTTTACGTGTCCATGATTCTTGGGTTTGCAGACAACCATAAAGATTTGTTCTTAGCGGTAAAGGAATCATGTGGGACCTGTTGAAGTCTCAGAAGGGCCCAGTTGTAGTAAATCAGATGGAGACACGACATTTATGTCAGATGTGCCCATCCCTCATGGCATATGACTTAAGCTTTTGATATTACGCCCTTACGCTTGTAGGTTAAGCGTATGAACAAAGAGCTATTTTTTCTTTTTTCCATGGTTACGGATCCAGTCTTAGTGTGTAAGCATAAAGAGGTGAGAAGGAAGATCACTAAAAAGGGTTTACGCTCATACGGTAAAAGGAAGACGTGAGATTGCAATAGCAGTTGAGAGGGCTCTCCGGTGATACGAATAAAGCTAAGTCGTAAGAGCAGGAGATAAGTTTTGAAGCCTTATGCTGCCCCAGGAAATGAAATAAGTAGAACAACGTAGAGAAAATTTCCAAGGTCTCCGCAAATACATGCACCTAGGAGCATAAAGGCTACAAGGATGGCTTGAATAAGGGTTTTACGCTCACACGAGGAATGTTGAATCGTAAGAACGGAGATGTTAGTAAAAATATTTTCAATGTTTTGGTCTAAAGGGTTACGTATAAGCGTAAAAGGTAATAAGACAGAGTTAAGGATCTTTACGCTTATACGGAAGAAGCTTAAATCGTAAAGGTGGAAACACACAGTAGAAGGGCTTGAGATCCTATGGGGTAAAAGGTTTTGTAGGAACATAAAAGGGATTTGCAAAACAATGTAAGAGCATCATTACACTCCTACGATTAGGGCATTTTGAAGCTTCTTTGAGTGAGCGTAGAGATCCATCGAGAGCATTTACGGCATCACGAAGATTGAAGATTTGACTCAGCATAAAAATGAAAGATAGTCATATAAGAAAGAACCTTTGATGTGTCACGACAGATAAGAAAAAAAGGACTAAATTACTATAGCCAAGCAAAGTAAAGTTTTGAAAAGTATAATCAGAATCCAATTTTGTAGCTGATATACCCTGATGGTGACCTGTGATCATAAGTTTTAAAGCTCATGCATGCTAAATTTTTTAAAAAGGTTGGCAGATATATAATTAAAACATCAAGGATTTAATTGAATTACCAGCCTCAAGAAGCTTATTCCTGTGTTGTTTTGAAGTTTTGAAAGCTATAGAGCTTTGTGTATCCTGTGAAATTGCAGAAGAATTCAAAGTAAAAAAAAACATGGCCGACCAAGAAGTTGAAGAGGTGCACACAGAAGAATTTGAAGTTGAAGACAAGGGTGATGATGTGGTAGAAGTCACACCAGAAGGAAAAAGGAAGAAATCTGTTGTCAAAACAGAAAAGAAGACAAGGGTCAAAAAACTGAACAAGCATGCAGAAGACTAGTTAAAACTCCTTCCAGGCTCGTCAAATGTAATTTTTGCAAACGATCATATATTCAGAGAACCTTATGCTTTTTTTTGAGATGTTGAATGCCCTAGAATTACTGGCTATGATCTTTTTATGTACTTTTATCACAACAAAATAGAGAATGTGCTAGTATGTAACCCTTGGAATAGAAATATGGAAAAATTAATTTTTCCAGAAGTGTTCGTTGATGTTGACCTGTTGAAGGCCCTAATAAATTCATACAATCTAGTAACTAGGACTTTTCATAGGCATAATGGGAGCGTATTATGTACATTGGATAGAACTTCTTTTATTGAGGCTTTTGGATTGATGGGACAAATGGATGTACCTATTGACATTGCAGATTTACAAGGAAAATTTGCTAGGAATAAAACCTACTTTGTAAACAATGTCATGCTACCACACATTCCTTACAAAGTTAAGAAGGTAGGGTTAATCCCTAAAAAGGTGGGAGACTTTTTACCTTTGAGTAGGTTCAAAAAATATTTCAAAAACACAGTGTATGGGTTGCACAAAGTATTGGGAAGTGATGGTGCATCTAGGATTGTTCATATGGTTCTCTTTTTCTGATGGCATGCGACATACAAGATCCTTTTCAACATAAGGAGTATGATTATGTGGCCTTTATCATTGATAGTATGCACATGCAAATTTGTGATGCTAAGAAAGGAGAACTGAAAGACTTCAAGTTCCACCATTATTCATTATTGATGCACCTTATCCTGTATAGCAACATTGGGTACATCAGTGGAGACTTCATTGATCAAACTTCTGATGAATTTGGTGAGTTACCATTGCAACTCTGGACTCATATTTGGCATAAAGATTTCTTCTATTCAAATGCTCTAGTTTTTTCAATTTGTTCAATTCTATTATTATGAGGCAGCTAGATCATACTTTCTTTAGGGCACCCAATGTTTTGAAGACTCTGCTTAGGCGCTCTTTCTTAGATGAAAAAATAAAATTAGATCATAACTGGGGAAGCATATTTTTGTTTAAAGAATGTACTTTAATCAGAGTTTTTGCATGCCCAGAGCCTCCTCATCTATTGCCTAAATATCTACCCCCTAGATTGGCCATTATTGAATTCTTTTGGCAATTCTTATTGATGAATAAAGAAATGATCCCTCCCTCTCTGCGTAAGCCTACATTTGTATGTAGAACCTTTAAGGTAGGAGACTTTGAAATAGGAAAGAATGCTTTTGAGGAATTGAGTGACTATTTAGGTCAGTATAAATTTGCTACTGGGCCCTATAGGATGTATGATCCTGACAGTTATATTGCAAACAAGGTTAAGACCATTAGGGGTTTTGTTCTGCCTCCAAGTAAGCCTATCCTTGTAGAGGACCTAATTGCCAACATAGTAGCAACAAGGGAGGAAAATGAGTTATTGAGGAAATATGAAGAAATAAGGAAAGTGGAAAATGCTTTGAAGAGGGCCAACCCTGATTTTAAGGGTTTTTATATAGAAGTTCCATATCCAAATAATCTAAGGAAAATGATTGAGAATTTTGATCATATTATGTTACAAATGCCTCATGAGCCAGAGGGAAAATAAGCCATTGTAAATAGAAAATCCCCTGAACTAGATACATAATTAGAAATTGATTTGGAAGAAGAGTAGCCATCAACATCAGTCTGGATGCCACAAGGAAATAAAAGACAAAAGACAATGCACATCCCTGAAAAGGTGGTGAGCAGAGCTATACAAGTCATGTCTAGAAGTAGTGAGTATTTTCTGATATTAGGCAAAATTATTTTCATCAAAGGGCTACTGACGCCAGAAAAGCTTCTACTGACATGAAAATTGCAACATCAAGGTTAGATGACAGGCTCATTCTATCTCAGAAATTCATGGAAGATGATGATTTTATTAAATCATCTGAATTTAAAAGTTTTCTCTATAAAATCAAACAAAATGAACTCACATTGAGTCTCATGCTAGGAGAAGATCCAGAGAAAAATAAAGAGTTAGTTAAAAAACTATTGGCTTATGACCCTGAAAGTGAAACAATGACTGTCGCAGAAGCTAGGGAATTAGTACATAGGAGTGGCATGATTCTAATACCACATTGGGACATTGAGAAAGCATTTGTATTGGACCAACTAAGAAGACAAGATAAGGCCGTCAGTTATGAAGCCACTAGCAGTGAAGGTTTTAAAAGAGGGTCAGGTTTTAATGTGGACACTAAAACCCTAGCAGTATGGAGTGTGGACCCTAACACCAAGAAGCCTAAGATGATGGATATAGAAGAAACTGCTCAGGGAAATATGATTGTGTGGACATTGGAGAGCACTACTAGGAAGGAAATCTCCAGTTTGGTAAAACATTTTGCTCTTATGAATGAGGAAAAGGTTGATGAAATTGAGGATAAGTTAGCTGCAATGTTTAATGAATGCCTTGATATCGGGAGAACATATGAAGAAGAGCTCAAAATGAGCCATGTACAGAAACAAAGAATAGAGGAGTTGGAGGAAAAAATTAAGATTCTGGAAACACAAATAAAATCCCTCAAAGAACAGCTCAAGATAGCAACAGAGGTAGAGCATGCACCAAGGCAAGAGGAAGAAAGAAGGCACAAAGTAGAAGTAGAGGCCCAAACAGAAGAAATGCTTATGGGAACAACAGTGTCAGGGCCTGTGATTAATGTGGAAACAAAAGTTTCCCAAGTCGACAATAATACCAAGAAAAATGTTTTGATGAATGTATTAAATCATAGAATCAGCATTCTGAAAAGAATATCTCAGGATACTTATAATACATTCATCAGTCTACAATCTACAGAACAGCTATGCATGGGTGCAGTTAGATGGCTTGAGCTTATTTTTCAACAGTGGGGACCCTATATGCAATTTTTTGACAGGTTGATACCCTTGTTAGCCAAGAAGCCAGATGTCCTAGATAAAGTTATTACTGTGAAGGAATGTATGGACAAAGTGAAAGAATTATTGCAAATCTTCACAGGTAAGCTGGCAGTAATTCAGAGTAAATTAAAAATGCTAACAAATGGTTTCTATTCTTTGATTCCTTTTGTTATCGATTCTAATGATAAGTTAAAAGATTTTGATGAGTGGTCTAATTCTTTTGATCACATTATAGACTTGCCACAAGTGGTGTCCATCCTCCAAGATGGTATTGATGAATGTCTTTTCAATGAACTAATTGATACCCTTTTCAAGATTGAAACTGAAGTGAATAGGTTTATCATAGAAGGAAGGGTGATTAGTAATGCCAGGTGGCAGAAAATGGTGGATGAATTAACAATAGTTAAAGAATGTGATTGGCCCACTAAAAGAGAAATATTTTTCTGGGAAGCAATCGTAGAAATCAAAGCACTACCAACTAGGAGCAGTTAGAGAAGAGGACAAAATTGAAGATTTTATGCTCCAGCTGTCATTTGCCTTCTATTTTGTTTTGTTTTGTTTGTTTGGTTTTCTTCTAAAAATGGGTAATTTACCCAATTTTTGTAAAAGGACATGTGTCACTTTCTTTAGCCCAAAGCTTGTTGCATCTCACACTATTTAAGTGAGATCCCAAGGCTAAAGAATGGTCCGAATTCTATTTCTTCTAAGTATTGTGCTTAGTCTATTTTTTGGTCCAAATTTTGAAAGCAAGTTTGTCATGTATTTTGCTATCAAATTCTCTGAGAATACATGAATATAGAATGACTTGTGTTTCTTTCTGAAGGCCATTCTGAGTCTACTGTAAAGGATATACCATTTTCAAAGGAAATGAATACAAATTATGAACTATCCCCATATCAGTTCTTTCTGAATTTTGTCTCCTTTTAAATACTTAGCTACCTTGATGTTGTATGAGTAAAAGCTTGTGCAATTGAATGCAATTAAATTAGGTTGTATATCCATTTATCATTGCTGTTAATTCAATGGATTAAATAAAGGCTTTGATGAATGTGATAAGATTCCTCAAATATTGAAAAGGATTTTTGAATGATAAGTTCTGATAAGAATTGCTGATAGAATTTGTTGTAAGGCAACAAATTAGATCTAAGAATTTGCTATAGACTCTGAACCCCAATGGATTAGGCACTGATCAAGTTATTTTAGCTGAAGGAGAAATATCTTACAAATGGTTTTTCAAATGCATCATCAAATCAATTTTTACTTTTATTCCCTGTAGATCTTCAAAGTTGGCCAGCACTTGTCTGCATGGAATGTTTTAGCATCAGTTAGCCATTGTTGTTGAAAACATCTGCAGATCTATAGAAGATTTCTTGGCCATATCTGTTTATGGGATGTGTTTTATCAAGTTAGTAAGAATTATGTATATGTTCAAGGATCTTGAAATTAGAATCAAAATGAAACTAAGAACAATCCTCATACATTTGTTTCAATTTTGAACCATCCCTAGGTACACCCACCTTGGTTTTGCAGAGCCAAAAGAGTAGAAAACCATCTGTGGTTTTGTTGAAGTTGGGTCCAAATACCTTACATATGCGATTGTTAATAAGAATAGGCTAGTCTTTAGATTGTGTATGTACTGTCATTTTGGTATTAAGCATTTTTTTGCTTAGTAGTTTTAGCACTTCTTAAAACACCAACAGTATCTAAAATCGACATCAGTTGGTTATGGCACAAAAGATTTTGCCACATAAGCTTTGATAACATTGTGAAAGGTAGTAATACACTTGCTATGTGAGATTTACCTAAGATCACTAAGCTAACTAACATTATTTGTAAGGAATGTATCTTGGCTAAGCAAAAGAAAGTTTCATTTCGTAGCAAATAGTTTGGTACTACACAAAAGTTGGAATTGGTTCATACAGATTTGAGTGGTCCTACAGGAACAAGAGGATTCTATGGAGAAAGGTATTTTATGATTTTTGTTGATGATTTTACCAGAATGATGTGGGTAGCTTTTCTTAAAGAAAAATTAGAGGCATTTGAGAAATTCAAGATATTCAAGAACAAAGTAGAGAATGAATCTAGAGTTAAAATCAAGAGCTTAAGATCTGATAGAGGAGGAGAATTCACTTGTAGAGAATTCAATATCTACTATGAAAAGCTTGGAATCAGGAGATAGTTATCTTAACCCTATACACCTAAGTAGAATGGGATTGTTGAAAGAAGAAATACATCAATTCCTAAAGCAACAAGAGCTACGTTATTTGAAAATGACGTACCAAAGACTTTCTAGAGAGAAGTAGTCAATACAATAGTATACATTCTGAATAAAGTATAGATCAGAAAAGGTATGGAGAAAACACCTTATAAGTTATGGTTCAGATACTCACCATTAATCAAATATTTCAAAATATTTGGAACAAAATGTTACATCAAAAGAGATGATGATGTTGGTAAGTTTAATCCAAGGAGTGATAAAGGTATGTTTCTTGGATATTCATGAAAAAGTAAAGCTTACAGATTTTTCAACTATAGAACAAAAACTATAGTAAAGTGTGCAAATGTGAGAATAGATGAAAATTTTGGAACAAAAGAGAAAATAATGGATTATAACTTTGATGGAGATGATTATTTTGGGATGACCAATAGATGTAATGAATTATTTCTCAAGACTAACAATAACTTGCAAAATAATGTGCAAACTAAAGAAGTAGGAGAAGAATAGAGCATGGTACCTGAAATAAGAATTGAAGCAATAGTTCCTACCCCAAATAAGAATGTGATAAGAAATCATCCTATTGATTAGATAATAGTAAGTAAAGAAAAAGGGGTAATGACAAGAAGAAAAATCAATGAAGAACTATGCCTAATATCTTAAGTAGAACCAAAAAGTGTAGTTGAAGCAATCAAGGATGATCATTGGATGAAAGAAATGAAAGAAGAACTTCAATAGATAATAGAGAATGACACATGGGAACTAGTCACTAGACCTAAGAACAAAAATGTGATTGGCACAAAATGGGTATTCAGAAATAAAATGAATGAACAAGGAGAAGTAATAAGAAACAAAGTAGGACTGGTATACAAAGGCTACTCTCAACAAGAAGGAATTGACTATAAGGAAGCATATGCACCTATAGCAAGAATGGAAGTAATTAAAATGTTCTTGGCATATGCCAAAAATAAAAGTTTCAAAGTATATTAGATGGATGTTAAATCAACATTCTTGAATGGAGAACTTGAAGAAGAAGTTTACATTGAGCAACCAAAAGGTTTTCTTTTGATAGAAGAGAAGGATATGGTTTGTAGATCAAAGAAAGCCTTGTATAGATTGAAGCAAGCACCTAAAACCTGGTATGTAAGGTTAGATAAATACTTAGCAAAGCTTGAATTTGCTAAATGAAAAGAAGATAGAAAATTTTACTTGAAAGAAATAGAAAATGGTTTGTCAATAATCATTGTATTTATTGATGACATCATTTTATGAGTAAATGATGGAGCCAATAACAAATTCTTAGAAGATATGGAGAATGAATTTGAGATAAGCATGATAGGAGAAATGAAATTCTTCTTGGGATTGAAAATTTTTCAAAAAAAACAAGGAATATTTATTTCTCAAACCAAGTATTTGAAAGATTTTCTAAAAAGATTTGGACTAGAAAATTGTAAACCTATTGGAACTCCTATGGTAATTGGTCACAAGTTATCAAGAAAGAATGAAACATCTACTATTAAACAAAAGAAGTACATATATATGATTTGGAGGATTATAGTATCTAACTCATAGTAGACCTGATATAGAAAATGTGGTTGGAATTGTGGCTAGATTTTAGGCTGATCCTAAAGAATATCACTACACAGTAGTATAAAGGATATTTAGATATTTGAAAGGGACATCTGATTATGGCATTTGGTATGATAGAAGTAAAGATTTACCCTTTGCACTTATTCTAATGGTGATTGGGCTAGAGATATAGATGATACAAAAAGCACCAGTAGAGAAGCATGCTTTCTTGGTGGAAGATTGGTTTCTTGGCTAAGCAAGAAACAAGATTGCACTTCACAAAGTATTGCAAAGGAAGAATATGTTGCAGCAACAAACAATTGTAATCAAGTTATATGGATGAAGTAGATGATGAAGGATATTAGAATTACATTCAAAGAACCTATTATTGTTTACTTTTATAATAAAAGCACAGTTAACATGTCTAAGAATCTTGTTTTGCATTTTAAGACTAAGCACATCTCTATAAAGTATCATGTGTTGAAAGAGAAAGATGTAGAGAAAGAAATCAAACTAGAGCACATTAACATTAAGGAACAAATTGTAGACATTTTCATAAAGGCCTTACCAAAGGATTCATTTGAGTACCTAAGAGGTATGCTTGGGGTTATGCTCCTTCCTATTTCAGAACAAAAGATTCAAAAGTGCATCAGTCTAGGGTAGATAGCATCATTGTTAGACTAGACTGAATGTTGATGCTTCCTCAATGGGGGAGTGTCTATGGTGAACAGAGTCAGCAAAGGACTCTTGGTAATTGGTAATTGGTATACAATATTTTCTTTAGACACTTGAGTTTTTTATGGATTTATATACAAAATTGTAAAGTAACAGACTAGTTTGTGGTTGTGTTGATTAGATGTTCAAGAAAATTGAACCATTTATGTGCTATCTTTGACATTGATGTCAATGGGGGAGAAGTATGGCATGAAAAAAATTATACTATGGGGGAAAAGTGTTGCAATGAAGGATTTACATGAATTAAGATTTTATTGGGAAAAGATTTGGATAACCACATTCTAGGAAAGAGGCTTGTGGGAGATCAAAGTAATATAAAATCAACCAAGTTGACAGAGCATATCAAAGAAGAAATTGAAGATTTAAATGTGTCATATAGTGATACCTCATCAGATGGGGCAGGTTTGTCTTCTCATCCTCTAGGGATGATTAAAATTCATAGAAGAAGACAATATGTGAAAGGTAAAGGATGGACTTTAGTAGTCATTCATCCTAAACCTAAGGTTAAGGAAACTGAAGAACTGATTGGGGAAATTCAAGATAAACAAGAAAAACATGTACTTCCTCTATCCATAGATTATGCAGGGGAGTCATGAAGTCTTATACAAGGAAAGTTACAATGGATTTCTAAGAAACATCCATTCAGGGCTCAAGTGAAAGAAAAGTTAAGGATGAATAAGCGTCAACAAACCCAAGGAAATTTTGATTTGGACACTCTACTTCGATGGTTCTAGATGCAAGTTGAGAGTAGGTGCAGGTATCAAATTCGTCAACCTAAAAGCTAGGTCTTTCTATGTCGCATATCGAATATAATTTAGATGTACTAACAATGCTGTAGAGTATGAAGTATTGATTTGAGGACTTCTCTTTGCATTGGAGAAAGGAGTCATAGCTCTCATAATCAAAGGGGATTCTCAACTGGTCATATGACAAGTAAAATCCATATACTCTTGTAATGATAAAAGCCTACTGGCTTACAAAAAAAGGGTATGGGATATATTGGATGACTTTGAAGCTTTAAACATCAAATCCATTCCAAGAAGAAAGAACATGGTAGCAAAAAGTCTTGCCATTTCAAAAAATGCTTTGCAACTAGTTGAAAGAACCAAGTTGCAATTCAATGGAATTGGTTGTGGTTCTGTCCATTCCTAATAATATCACAACCTTTTAGGTATTTCAAGATGATCAACATATACTTGAGTTTATCATGTGCAATCACCATTTTGAGGGACAAGAGATTGATGATACACCAGATGACAAACTTGAAGATGATGGGCTTGAGGATGAAGATGGGATTCTTAATCAAAAAACAAACACTATTCCAAAGGGAATGGTTGAACAAGAACACATCTTTGATCGTGATGAATCAACACTCAATAGAAGGGTAACCTAAGAAAAGGGAATTGAAGTATGTGACTCGTTCAATTTAGGTACTAATGAAGAACCAAGAATGGTACAAATAGGAAAAGCATGCAACTCACAGGAAAGAGAAGACATGTTCAAATTACTCACTGAGTATAAGGATGTCATTACTTAGAGCTATGAAGAGTTGAATACTTATGATCCTAAGATTATCACACATGATGTCCCACTAAAACTAGATACCAAACCATTCTAACAAAAACAAAGACCAGTAAATCCTATCATTAAACTATTGGTCATGAAAGAAGTAAAAAATTTTCTAGATGCAAAGATCATATTTCCCATCTATCATTCCACATGGGTGGAAAATTTGGTTCTCATGTAAAAGAATACTGGAGAGATTCACCTTTGCATTGATTTTCATAACTTAAATCTAGCATCTCAGAAGGACAATTATCCTTTTCCCTCACTTAATGAAATTTTGCAGATTGTGAATGGTTCAAAAATGATTTCTTTCCTAGATGCTTACTCAGGGTACAACTAGGTGATGGTTGATGAAGAAGATCATTTGAAGATGGCTTTCACAACAAAGTGGGGAACTTTTTCCTATAGAAGAATGCCTTTTGGATTGATTAATGCAAGAGCTACGTTTCAATAGGCAATGGATGAGGTTTTCAAAGGATTGATTAATAGATGTATAGTCATCTACATGGATGATGTGACTACCTTTTCAAAAGATAAAATTACCCACATTGCTGATCTAAGATAGGTATTCAATAGATGTCATAAATATGGCATATCTCTCAATCCCAAGAAATGTTCATTTGGCATTACTAAAGGAAAAATCCTGGGACATGTCATTTCTAAAGCTAGAATCTCCATTGATCCTGACAAATTTGAAGCTATTATGAAATTAATACCTCCACATAGTCAGAAGGAATTGAAGTCTTTCTTTGGGAAGATAAATTTTGTATGAAAATTCATAAGTGGATTTGCAAAGATAGTTCGTCCCCTTAATGATTTACTCAAAAAAGGGCCTAAGACCGAATGGGTTCCAGAGATAAAAAAATCATTTGAAGATATCAAGGTTGCCATTTCTATGGCCCTAGTCTTGGTGAGTCCTCATTATGAGTTACCTTTTCAGCTCTATTCTTTTTCTTTTAAACACTCTTGTGTAGGGATCCTAACATAGAAGAAGGAAAAGGAGGATGAAAGACCAACAACTTTTATGAGTTTCCCTCTGAAGAATGCAAACTCAAATTATTCAGACCTTGATAAATAATCCTTTGCATTAATGAAGGTGGTAAAGAAATTTTGTCATTACATACTGAGAAGTAAGGTGTATGCAATTGTAATTGATCCAACAATAAAAATGCTTTTTATGTAGAATGAACTCTATGAAAGGAGGGGAAAGTGGATGGCTATACTTCAAGAATTTGATCTCAAAATTTAGTCTATGAGATTAGTCAGAGGTTAAGCATTATAAAAAATGATAGCTGATAGCCAAGATGGAAAAGAAAAGGAATTCAATTTTGATGATGAAAAGGATGAGAATTATTAGAATAAGATGGTTGTATCCAAAGTTGACATTAATTAGGGTATGGTCACAGATGTTTGGTATCAAGACATTGTTTATTATCTTCTACTTCACAATGTAGGGGACTTAAAATGAAATGTGAGTCCTACATGTTACATGATAAAAAATTGTACAAGAGAAACTATGAAGGGATTTATCTGAAGTGTTTAGGTTGTGAGGAAGCAAAGGAAGTCTTGGAACACTTTATCATATAGGCCCTGGTTCAGTAGAAGCAACAACCCACATGATTCTAAGATCAGGTTATTTTTGGCTCTCAATATTCAAAGACACTTTTGCTCATGTATGCTCTTTCCATATCTATCAAACTAGTGCCAACAAAGAAAGGAATCTAGAAATGCCCTTATAACCTATGTATGAGGTGCACCCCTTTGGAAAGTGGGGGCTAGATTTCATTGGTTTGATAAATCTACCATCATCAACTAGACATGCATTTATTCTCACAGCTATGGATTACTGCACATGATGGATGAAAGTAGAAACATTTAGAAATTACACTGCTATGGTGGTGACAAACTTTTTGGAAGAACATATTGTTACCAGATTCAGAATGCCATTTTCCCTTGTGTGTGATAATGGATCTGCTTTTGCATCAACATTCTTGACCCAGTGGGAATTTGAAAATCAAGTCATTATCAAGTTCTCTTCAAATTGCTACTTGCAAGTAAATGGGGTAGCAAAATCTACAAATAAGAACTTGATCATAGTAATAAGATGATTATTGAAGGAGAACCCTACGGATTGGCATACACAGCTCAAATATGCCTTATGGACAGATCGAGTGAGAGTAAAAAATGCTTTGGGGACTTCTTTGTATTTGTTTGTCAACAGACAAGAACTAGTGTTCCCACTTAATCTTAGAATTCCTATTTTGAAATTCATGAGTGGGTATGCTAAAGATGCTGAAAAAGTAAAAATTAGATTGATGAATTTTTTAGAGATGGATGAGAAATAGACAACAACATTGGAGCACATAACTAAACATCAAGTTTTTGTGAAAAGATGGTTTGACAAAAGGGCCATGATTAAATCATTTAGGATTTCTAACCTTGTTCTACTCTAGGATAAGGTGAAAGAAAAATTGGGTAGCCAAACCAAGTTTCAATGCTTGTGGATGGGCCCTTATCAAATTGTAGAAATTCTTAGAGAAAATAATTTTAGGCTCAGTTCCTTCTAGGGGGAATTTCTTCCCTTTCCCATAAATAGGTAGCTTGTGAAGCAATATTTTGAAGCCTAAAAGACACATAAAAAAATAAAAATTAGTTAGATTTCATTTCTGAATTTACCTTAGATTTTAATTCCTATAAGTGTGTTTATTTCTGCAAGTGTGTTTGCTTTCATGTTGTGTGTTTTCTTTCAGTCATGATTTTCTTTTCAAATTTTTGTCAGTCCTAGGGGGTAAGGTGTACTTGAGATTTTCTCTCAAAATTTTACTAACCACTCTTTGCATTCGATTTCAAAAAGAGGTATTTCTTTATCAAAACATTTGGACAATTGTGTGTCTTATACCAACATAGCAACCAATATTTCTTCTGAAAATAGAGGACTTTTAGTCTGGAAATCAAAACTCTAGACCAATAAGTTCTTAACACATTGCAAATTTAAAAATTTGGTTGTTTTAAGTGTTGTTGAATTGAAGTAAAATATGATGAGGGATGATCCAAACTTCAACTAGTTCAAATAGGAGGGATCTCCCCGAGAGGTTGCTAAGATTATTGTTTGGCACGAGAATTTCTAAAAAGTTCTAAAAGAGGAATGCAAGGGATGTTCACAAGAGATCAAGTCTAGAAAATGACATCGATGTCCTAAGTACATAGTCTAAGCATGGTCAAGATATAGAAAAAGAAAAAAAAGATAAAAAGGAAATAAAAGAGAAAATACGGTGTTAAGATTGAAGGATTCTAAAGATCTAAAATGGAAAAAGATACATTTTCAAAATAAAGTATCTTGTATTCAAAATAATGCTTCATCAAAAGTAACATTCTAAATGACGTGGAGCAATTATTCAAATTTTCTAGAAAGTTAAAAGAACGTAGAATCCCACCAAGAGCCCTCAAACTAATTCTCTTATCTAGTCAAGCAAATGATCGGTGAATAGCCTTCGTGGGGATTCTGAATGAATGAGCCAAGAGGAGTGGAAGATTGTTCTGAGTTGTCAGAAAACTTTGATAAGGCTGCATCCTAAGATGTCAAAGGGAATGAATACACATGTACACACTGAGCTTAAAGGTTTCAAACTCTGAGATTTTGATTGAAAAGTCATCCGAAAGACACTTGAGATGTTCAAAGTTTGGTTGGTATTTGACACATGCTGGAAGAATGTTTGCTGATGAAGAAATGCCTTGGTCATTTCTTCCTTTTCTCGGGGCTATTTGTTGTTATCTCACAACACATACCCCATTCCTCACTAGGAATGCGGACCCCCTACTTTTTTTTCAAACTCTCGAACCTACAGTTTGAGAGTCGAGAGAAAATATTAGAACTTAGTGTTAAAAAAAACACAAAAAATAAATAAAAAAATTAGAAAAACAAAAAAAAAAATTAAAAAATTAGAAAAATACTTTTAAATCTTTTTTTTTAAAATTGCATCACGCACACACGTGCAAGCAAAGAGCATTTCATGTGTCACGCACCTCACCTAGTGTGGGGGTTTATAAAACACCAAAACCCTTTGCCTTTACTCTTTTTTTTACCCCCCATTCTCACATTGTTGCAATGATTGCAACATGAGGTATGTTTTGATTGCACTGCTCACTTAGCTTAGTATGGTGCTGTGGGTGCCATTGTTTGCAACACTATGGGCACCCTTTCATTTTGTACCATGGGTGCCATTATTTGCAGTGTCGTAGGCACCCTTTGACTCTACGCTATGGGTTCCATTGTATGCAGTGCTCAACTCTAAATCCACACTGCCATCCCTAAACTCAACATGTGGGTGCTCTTAGCTCAACCCCATGCCACTGCGACTAAACTTAGCGTGTGGGCACTCTTGGCTTAGCCCCACACTGGGTGCCTAAGCTCAGCATATAGGTGCTCCTAGCTTAGCCCCACACTGCCACGTGCATGTCTCATAGGGGTATGCACACTCGGCCTTGGCAGTGCATGAATATCTCACATGGGTTTCGCATGCCTAGTCTTGGCATCATGCACATGAAACCCTAATCGCTGCAGTGCACCCATCATGCCTGTGGGGTGCCTCTCACGCTTGCGGCATGCTCACACTCACTTTTTTTTTTAAATTTTAAAAAAAAATTTAAAAAATTAAAAGTAAAAAAATTATAAAATGATAAATAAAAGAAAGGGATAAATTTAAAAAATAAAAAATAAATAAAAATCCCCAAATTGGGCTTTTTTTCCTTTATGTTTATTCAGAGCTTTTATGTTTTATTTCTAGTCTTTATTACTTGAACTGATAAACATTTTTTCTCTTGTGACATGTAGGTGATCAAATGGCATCCACATCCAAAGTAACACCCAATCCAGTAGTTTTCAAATTCCAAGGCATTCCCTTGAAGTCAAGATTTCATGATAACCATGCAAAAATTCAAGCTACTAATTTAGGGCACACAAATCTAGGAGAATTCCTAAGAATTTACAACAAGCCAATAGACAGATCAGCCTTGGTATCTATGTTGATCTATTCTAGGCTGGTGAATGCAGGGTCACATCCCATGTCAGTACAATCAACTAAACTAATCATGGCCCTCTCACAACATTTTGTTCTTGATGAAAGAGTAGTCAAGAGCATTATAGGAGAGGTTGTGTTGGACCTATGACTTGACAACATTAAAAGGGTCTTTCATCTTCCAAGAGTACACTAGTTCATTAGACTCTCATATGAAGTAGCTAAGAGATGGTACAGGGAACACCAGTAGGAAGCGATTGACATCATTCAATCCTCTTACCTCATTGAGAAGCCTCCTCAGGGAAAGATAATAGGCAAAGAGGATATGACTCAAGGATACATTAAGGAGGATATTGGTTATTCCATCATTCTCCTAAGTAGAGTCATGGGCTTACTTGTAGTAGGACACCTCAACACCTTTATGGTCAACTTTATTGAGACCATCAGACAAGCAAAGATACCACTGGATTGGGCCACCACACTAAGTGAAAACTTGTGTGAGCAATTGAGGACGGTGAATAACAAGAAGTTTTACATGACATCTTACATGGTATACCTACTTGCAGCAAGGGTGAAAAACTACCCTAGTTTGTATAGAAGAGGCAATATGCAAGATCCTAATTTCTGGCCATACATAGTCTACCCTCAATTGGTGAAGAAGAAGCTCTCGACATAGAGTGAAAAGTACAGAATCATCAATGATGCGTTCATTTTTGTGATCATTTGATTCATTGAAGGAGATTATGGGAAGAGGTTATCTGATAAAGAAAAAGCACAGATCATAGTTCTCAGAGCCTGCTTCATCTAGTTCAAAACATTTACATATCTTCAGGTAGTTGGTGCCTCCATCAATCCTAAGAAGCTCCCAAGATATCCAAGTGACAAACTGGTGCTATTGGAGATTGCCCAACAACTTGAGTTATCCTATGAGAAAATAAAGAGAAAACATAGACCTTGCTAGGCATGGCCATTAGTCATTGGACCATACTAGGTGAAGTGAAAGCAAGATATTCTACCCTTAGAGTGGGAGTGGGAGAACTATCCCCTTGAAGAGTACAACTCTCCCTGACCATACTTTGACAATATTGGGAGAGTGGAGAGTCTCATAGGAAAGGACTTCTATCATGAGGATTCTATTGAAGATCACTGGATGAATGCAACAAATGACAGCAATGTCCGCATTAGGGACTATTTTAGGATGACTTTGTATCTAGCAGAAAAGGCTCTCTAGTTGAACATCCCAAAGGAAATAAAGAAACAAGATTCCAAAGAGTTATTGGATCTCCTGTTCAATGCTAACAGAATTGGTGAAAGATCCATTATGAATGCTAAGGTTGATAGGAAGGAGGCTAATGATATTAATCATCAAATGAGGCATGTCATCAGAATGACAAAGGATTGGATCAAGAAACATTTTCCACTTGATGCAATTCCTAATACAATGATCTCTCATGCACATGCCCACCTAGAAAGAGGTAGAGGAAAGAAAGTAACAATTCCTACCTTCGTAGTACCAGAGACAATGTACCAACTTGATCACCCAGTTGGGTATTATTACCCTTTTGAAAGGAAGGGAAAGAACAAAAGAAAGAGGAGCTCCCCTTAGAGGATTCAGATAGAATAGGCTGAAGAACATGAGCCTCCTCAATAGCAAGAATAAAGTTCACAAGGGTTTGATGATAATGGAGCTACTCAAGTCCAAGATGAACCTCAGTTACCTCTCATTGTGTCTAGCCAACTAGAAGGGGGTGAGATTCCATGAGCCACCATTCCTCTTACACAAGAAGAGCTAGCTTCTCCTTCTTTCCCAAAGAAAAATAAGAAAAGGATTAAGATTTAGATGAAGAAAATGCAAAGGATTAGTAAAATATTAGTGCCTAATCCATCTATTCTTGAAAGCATTCTAGAAGGAGATGAAGAGGAGGAAGAAGAAGAATTAGAAGAGGAAGAGGAACAAGTGCCCCTATAGGGAAGAACTTGGCTAGCTAGAGCCATAGAATTAAAAAAGAGAAAAAGTACCACAGGTACCCCACCATCCACTCAAGCAGAACCCTTAGAACTCTCTTCTTTAGAAGATGAAGTACAACAGTGGGTGGATGAGAAAAGTGAAGAGGGTGATGACGTTTTCTCAATGTCAAAATTTGATTTCATGCCGATAGGTACATAGTTGATTGGGGATAAGATTAGGGACATCCCTATACATGAACCTCAACAAGAAGATTAGATGCAAATGCCACCAGATACATAGGGTCTTGATCTTACTCCTCCATCTCCACCATGAGTTACAGTGGTAGAATAGGGCTTGGTGTCTCCTTCACCTCTAAGTTCAGAGGTACAGTAGGTTCAAAAGGAACCATCATCAAAGGAATAACTAGAACATATGGTGATCGATGAAGTATCAAAGGAGGGATAAATGGTGGAATATTCTCAACCACCTTCCCAAGACACTAAGGTTTAGACTATAGGGTCTACTAAGACTAAGGCTATAGAAGAAGAGCCCTCCCAATAGGATACACCTCTAAGTAGGAGTGACAAAGGGAAGGAGATTTTAGAACATACTCCATCATCAAGAGCCAGGTTCTCAGTAGGATGCATTCCTAGATGGATCCGAAAGGAAATAATGAGGAGTACCAAGCCTCAATTCCATGCTTCAAAGGAAGAAATTTGTGATATTGCAAAGATTTTGAATAAACCTAAGTCCCCATCACATGAGGCAATGCCATTGACATTTATCACTAGCACAAGGAACCAAGTTCTATTTGCACAAGTGGCTCTCCCTCCTAAAGGCATAGATGCAAAGGGTCTTAGTCTTGAGGATTAAAAATTGAAGGATATTATGTTGGGGAGGCCTACATGGGATTAAACATGATTAACGATGACTCTAGGAGTCAAAGAGGTCCTTAAGCATATGGAATAGGATGAGGCCAAACTCGAAGTACTTCAAAAGTAGGTTGAGAACCTAAAGGGCTATCTAGTCAAGTAGTTGGTCCTCTAGAACCTGAGCACCCTAAGAAGACCTTTAGCATTGTACTTAGAGAAGGGGGAGGTGTACAACTTGATCCATTTTTGAAGGCTTCCTAGGATTGGTGAGAAAGTTTTGAGGAGAAAGGTGTTACGATAATCAGAAGGAATTTGAAGTTACTACATGCTATGTCAAAGAATGTGAATAAAATTATAGAAATTTTGAAGTATGAATTTAGTATTATGGATGAAGTATGGGACTAGAGTGAGCATTTGTAGGCTCTACAAGCCATAAAGGGCCAAAGATACTGGGTTTTGACTGATTTATATACCAGAGAAGAATTAGATATGATTGGTGACTAGATAGAAAAGATAGCAAATAGCAATAAGGTAATGGGAACATTATATGAAGAGATTCATTAGCTCAAGGACCAAGCCCAAGAGTGAATTTTGGAAGCAAAGAGACACTATAGTGATGCATGTTTGGATATTTTTGAAGATGAGGAATGAGAAAAGTTGTTACCTGTAGAGACACTAGTAGAGAATTTTAGGAAGATTTTTGTGGAGGTTGTTGATGATGAGGACATCCAACAAGCCGTTAGGATATTAGAAGCCTTGTTAGAATTAGATACCAAACTTGAGGATTTTGTTGACACCCAGATTGAGGTAGAAAATTATAGATAGAAGGTAAAAGATAAATATGAGACTTTAGACCTTTTGAATGCAGCTAATATTACTGAGATGATAGAGAAATTCAAGGGAAAACATCCAAACATAGCTTTGGGATGAAGAAGAACAAAAACAAAATACCAAAATTTCAATTTTCACACTCAATAAAATTTTGAGATTTTTGACCCTATCAAGGTTCATAGCTCCACAGGTGCACAGGTCTACAGGTACATAGGTCTGCAACTCTACAGTTTACAGGTGCACCGATAGTTAACTACTTATTCCAAAAATAATTCTTTCCATGCATCAGGAACACATTCTGATGGCAGTTTAACTTTGACATATGCCTAGGTAAGGACCAACTTCTATTTTTGGCACCTCCAGATGCTCCTACTTTAACTAAAGGCTTCCTCCTTTTCTCTCTCTCATATTTTATTTTCTTTTGACATGTAAAGGGATCATGCATCCAATTAATGAATAAAATATGGATGGAGTCCCTCTGAGCACTAGATTAACTATTATATTGTATATATTTAGTTTGTTTTAATGTTTTAAAAGAATTTTATTGCATGAAGATATCTCTCAGTCTCAACAAAATTTGAGAAGATGATTTCTTATATATACCCCATTGTAATATGTAACAACGACCTCCATTATTATGTAATAAAATTATGCTTTTGGTGCTCATATTTGGAGTGTAGTGATTCTTGCCTGAATATGTCATTGTTTTGTGAATTTTGTTCATGGAATTGTGATTGAGCCAAAGGTTTATTGTGTTCTTTATGGTTGTGCAATCTTTTAGTTCTGGTGTTTGCAACAAATTTACGAATTCCATTGGTGTATCTAGCTTGAGAAGAGATCATCAAATTGTGCTTGCATAACTTTTCATCTCACATGAGCACACTTTCCATGGCATTGTGATTTCATGAAAGGTGAAATATCATATGATTGTTAAAGTTTCTCACCAACAATTGCATTAGTAGATTCTAGGAAGTGATGCTCATTTTTTCATTGGTTTCCTACAAATTTATTTGAAAGCGTAACTCTCAGCATGCTATTTTCTATAGCTTATGTCTATTAGGTCTTCAATTTCATGTTTTTTTCAATTTCATGTCATTTTCTTTCAGTTTCATTATTTTCTTTTCTAACCCCTTGTTAGAATAGGAACTAATTTTAGTTGCATTATTAGATTGCATTCATAAAAAAAAAATAGAAAATACAAAAATATTGTTCTTTTGTGTGTTATTTTGAGACCAAAAACATATTTTACTTCATTCCAAGATCAAAAATAGAACCAACAAAGGCCTCCTCATGAACAATAACATTTATCTTCAACTGAGTAGATTTTGGTACATTGCAAGACAAATACTAAACCTTGGAGCTGATCCCAAAATATTATCTTTTCAAGAGAGGAATTGTGCAGTGGGTTCTTGTCGTTAAGCTCATGGACAATGACTGCCCAATAATAGCGTACTTGGGAAATATTTTATTGATCTAACTAATTCTTGACCTTCTTCTCATTAGAGTAATATTGTCTACAACAATCCTTTCTAGTCCTAGGTCACCTAAGACCAACATACACCAAAATTGCATGAATCCAACAATAAAGGGGTAGGGAGAATCTAGAGACCACAATCTCAAAAAGATGAAAAGAAAGATCAAAGGAAAATGTGAAAAGAAAATTAATCTAATGGAAACCTAGACTTGGACTTTAATGTGCACTTGCACTTGACTCCAAGATAAAATCTTAAAAAGGGAGATGACAAAAATTTTGGCAATAGCTTGCTTTGTCTAGGGACTAAGGCATTCAAATACCTAGGTATGGACCTAGTATCTCTAGTTTTGCACAACAATAAAGGTAAACACATAAGAGGAAAACTATACCCAGAAAACAATAGAAAGTAAACTAAGCTAAGAAAGAAAGAAAGTGACAAAAATAGGAAAAGAAAGAAGGCAAACTAAAGAACTGAATAGGAAACAAATCAAGACTAACTAACAATGTTGGGATTACTTGCCTTCAATTTAGAATCTGATATAACTTTAGGTGTTGGACATTGTTGGAATGTGGTAGGACCTATCAAGAGGGATATGCCAAATTGAAAGCATTATTTTGATTAACTTGAACAATTTTAATTGGCCCTTTCAAGAGAGACTAAAAGCTATGATGCATACCTTTTGGTTCATACCTCTTGTCCCTCAATAAGACCATATTTCCTTCCATGAACATTCTTAGAATTACCCTCTTAACAAACATATCTTTCACTCATATTTGATGTTGAGTGATTTGATCTATGAGCTCTTCTGTTTCCTCTTGCAGGAAGGTTATGTACTAGGTTCTCCTTTCTAGCCCACCTTTGAATGTACCATCTTCAATGACAACCTTTAATTTGTAGGTGGGAATCTCTAGAGGCAAAGGTAGATTGGTCTCAACTCCATAAACTAATTTCAATGGTTAAATATCAATATCTCAATTGGGTGTGGTTCAATCTACCCATAATACATCATTAAGCTTCATGTTCCAGCTTCTCTCGCTGTCTCAGAGTAACTTCTTCATAATTGTTACCAAGTTCTTATTACTTGACTTGGCCTACCCATTTCCTTGGGGATAGTTATAAGAAGAATGGCCCAAGTGAATTCCATTATCATAGAAAAAATCAACAATTTTGGAAGATGAAAAATAAGAGGCATTGTCCATAATTAACTTCAATGGCACACCAAACTTGATATATATATGCTCATTTGTAAATTCACACACAACTTCAAAAAAATTCTTCTTCATTGATTTTTCCTCAACCCACTTACTGAAGTAATCAGTAGCTGTCAAGATGTGAGTGTGTCCTTGGCTGCATGATGGATTGATGGGTCCTATAAAATCCAATCCCCACTACTAAAATCGGGCTTCTATTATTACTAGAATGAGGGGTAGAGAAGGTAGGTAGGGCTTACTAGAAAACATCTTAAATTTTTCATTGTTAGCTACCCACTTATAAGAATCATGAAGCATGCCATGTCAGTAGTAAAATTTCCTTAGAATTTTAATTGTTGTGATAGTAGAGGAGAAATTTCCTTGACATCCCTCATCAAAAAGGCTTTTAACAGCTTCAATTGTTGTTCTTTATCTACAAACCTTAAGAATGTGAAGGTGTCATCAATAACATTTTTGTATAAAATATCATCATGTATAATATATTTTGAGGCCTTAATATTTAAATCTCTTCTTTCTTTGGTACTTAATCCTTGTGAACATCAATTACAGGTAACAAGGTATGCAATATTGGAGAATAATGGGTCTTGAATACTTACCATAAATAATTTTTGAGTATCCTCTATTTCAAATGAATGAGATGACATATGAATTTTCTCTCTTTGTGAAGTTGAAAGTATTGGTTCACTAGCCTTAACTAGAGTAGTAGTTGATGTATTGTTTAGAACAAGGGTTGAAGTGGAATTTTTGATCTTGTTCATTTAACATATTGTCAAGACTATCATGTGTGCTCCACCTAAGGTGAAAAAATAAACACCTCCCTTCTTTAAATATGACCCATACTCCATATAAGAATTTCCAAAGTTTGCATTGAGAGTAGAGTCATCTTCACTTTTAGGATATTCCATTGATAACTCATTGTTTGTATTTATTTTCTTGTATCTTGTAATTTCTAGGCAAGAGTCACCATCATGTTCTGCTATTAGATTAAATACACACATGTTTTTCTTATTAGGAGTGGCTTCAATTTATTTTCTTTATTAAGGAGATGGTAATTATGAGACTTTTCCTTCATGTGGCTTCGTTGGTATATCTTGATAAAGCTATTGGAATGAAGGACTAGGCTTACCAACTTTCCTTTTCAAGGAAATCATCAAATTTAATAATTTTTGGAGAATGTCTTATGTGTTGTTAGGAGTATTGGTACAACTGGTTGATTCTCTAGTTTGAATTTCTCTTTTCCACTTCCTAGCACCAATCAAGTCATCTTCCAATTCTGTCATCATGGTTAGGACTGCTTGTAAGTTAGCTACATTATCTTTTCTCAACTAAAAGCCTATGTTAGGAGGCATAGATCTTATGAAGAATGTCTTCTAGTTTCTATTCATTGGACTACTTTGTATAGGAATTTGGTTCATCAACTTGTTAGATCTTGCAATGAATGCTCTCATTGGAAAGCTAGTTTCCTTTTTTACTTGTGTTAACTACAATAGAAGAGTATGCTCATCCTTTATACTTTTAAATTATGCTTGAAATCCTATCTTCATATTATCCCATGTGATGATGAATCCAACTGATAGATATTATCACTAATTAGTTGCATCTTTAACTAATGTTACTATAAACATACAGACTACAAATCATTATTTTCTATTATGCAAAGATGTCTAATAAAATTACCCTAAGGTACTACCATGGCCATTGGTAGAATAAAAAGTACTAGGCAAAAAGTAAAACTTGATGGAGTGAAAACTCCATGTAAATTTAGGGTATTGCAAACTATTGGAGGTTGTATTTAGAAAACTAGAGGAGAAGAGGACATACATCATCTCCACCAAGTAGGATTGATAGGTGGAAGCAAAGCTCTTTGGATATCCTCCAACATAAGATATTTAGAAAGACTCCTTCAAATTTTTAAAGGGTCATCTAGCATAGGAAGTTTAGCTTTTTTTAACTCTTCATAGACCAAATATACTTCACCACACCCATTTTCACTTTTGGTGTACTTCGGATCCAGGATGAATCAGCCTATTTCTCAATTAGTTTCTTTAGGCTTGCCTCAAATTTTTTTTTGAACCATTCCTTCCTAGTACTCAAATTTAGCTTCTTCTCTTTCTAGAACAAAACTTACTCTCCTATATTTATTTAATTATTTTATATTCTCTAGGTGAGTGTGTTCAACTAGTTCACAATGTCTTCCTGTTCATCTTGCCAACCAATATTGGGCAGAAGAACTCGGATTAAGCCTTCATGGGAAAGTACCATCTTTCATCATAGCCTAGTCACATGACTTGAGAAAAGGTAAGAGTACCAAAATCCATTGTGTGGTCTTAATAAAGCCAAAAACTATTGCAAAAGGCATTTCAAAAACAAACACCAAAGATTCTCTTACAATATTCCCCAATAGAGTCACCAAAAGCTATTGGTTAAAAATCTTTCCCTCCAAGGTTTGGCTTATATCTTAACTCTTTACATGCCCAATATGTAGAGGAACAAAGGTCATAACTAACAGAGGAGTTAGTGTATGCATTATATTACTGCTTCTCTAAATTAAAAGGTTAAACTCCCTAAGTAGTATATATTTATAATAAGCTCTATCTTTAGTAGATTAGGGGGTTTGGGGGTATGATCTTAACCAAAGATAAATAGAGGTAATCACCAAACTACTTGTAGACACAAGAAACCTAGGAAAAATGGAAATATTTGGAAAACCTACAACACCGATAGATGTGGTTGATATGAGCTATGTTTCAACCCTTGTATACTACTTCTAACTTCTAATCTAGATCTAATTGTACTACTACTAGATGCAAGGAGTTGACAATTAAAATAGAGCATTCATGGCCCTTGGTGGTTCTCTAACCAAACAAAGTTGTCCAACAACAATTTCCTAGCTCACTTTAAATCTAGTCTCACAATATACCATGCTTAACCATAATATCATAATGTAACAAAAACAAGGAGAGAGAATTAATGAGGAAGTGATGAAAATCCCACCCTATCAAGTTATAGAAACTCAAATATTGCCCCTAACTTGAAAAAATTATCATTAAATAAACCTAATCCTAGCCATTGAATGAATATGAAACTACTATGAAATGCAATGCTACAAAATAAAAGAAACAAAATTCAACATGATAAAGAAATAACAAGTTTGTTAATACTATACTAATACTCATACCAAAAAGAAATTAATGGCATCACATACAATTGTCTTTTGATTCCAAGGAAGACTAATATAACATGAAATGAACAACAAATATTCCCAATAAATTAGGTAGAAATAGCTAGTAAGCCAATTCACACCAACACTTTTCTGATCATGTATTTATTCTCAAAGGTTACATTTATAGGACCTCTTAGATTTTTGGATAGGTAAATTTCATTATTACATATCAGAGTATTCATAAAGGCATAGCCCAAAATTTGACTAAGAATCAATCATTACAAAACACAATCATGTGATGGGAAATTCCATATACAGCTACAATAAACAAAGGAAAAGATGGAGACAAAGGCATATATCACAATTTAGTGTAAATGAGGTTTGTTAGAAAAAAATAATGCCTCTATTCATATTAGCATGCGGCTTCATAGCATCAATCATCATGTTTATATCTTTGACACTTGGTATGTAGAAATTATCAGCCTCAACAACCCAATAGTCATGATCATTTGTCAATTCTTCAAGCATGGAAACCTTAAGTGGGAGTTTATTAATTTTCCTTATTAGAGTGTCATTAACTAGTGTTAGCTTCAAGATCTTGGAATCTTGATAGTTAGCTAGATTAGTGGTATTCTTAATGAAGTTAAGGAACTCGACCTTCATATGTTGGATATCTACCAATTTCTTAATAGGAGCCACTTGGTATTTAGTGTGTAGATATTTTAGATACATGCACATATTCTCCATGATCTTCTTCATTTTTTCATACACACTCTTCAATTATTGTTTATATTTATGTAGCCTCTAGTCTTTCTTGAACTCCATTGATTACATCCAATGGTGTAATGTCTCTTTCCCTATTCTAATTAGGATGCCATGACTGATGGCTACATCATTCTTCATATCTAGCTCCTCTTGTAGTATATTTAGGTCCTCTACCAATTGATGAGCTTCAACTTGCATAGAGGCATGATGACTATTGGCTGCCTCCCTTAGTCTGTCACCATCCAAAAAAAACTTGCCAAGGTTCTCAATTAAAGGAGGACCTTGGCTTTTCATATTTTCAATCCAAGCTTTTCCTAGCCGACCAAAATCTCACTACTTCTATAGGTTTACAAGAAAATTCTTGGTCTCCTCTATCTTTTGATCTAAGGTACTTCCAGTAGCACCATCCTCTAGCAGAACCTAAAGTTTTCCAAGTGCTCTTTTGATATATTCAATCAATTCCTTTTTGGAAACCTTCAATGTTACTTTTGTCAACTTAAATTCTTCTGTCTATCTTCAGTTTTTTGATTTGTTGATTTTAATATATTAACCATAGAATAATGCTCTATTTTCCCTATGTAAATTATCTTCATTTAGTAATCACTTGAAATTAATTCTTAAATCTTCCCCTACTTTTGTGGCTGACCATCTCCATAACCATATGTTTGGTATTTGCATCAGTACCCAAGGCTACAAGTTTTTCTTCATCAAATCGGGCCATGGAGTAGCTTGTTGCATGGCTTGTGCAAATTAGTCATTTGATTGAGCACTATATTATACTCTTCTCTTATTCATATCAATAGTTTCCTTGAACCATGACTATGTTATGAAGACATTTAATAGAGACTTGAGTGTTGAAGGATCGAACAATTTCCTTGTAACCAGAGGTGTCTCCTTATTCCTAGTAGAGATTTTTTTATATATAGTTTTAGTTACAATAATGTGGGTGGATTACCTTAGTTAGTATCTCATTTCGGTTTGTTTTGTTGAGGAGTCTCCTACACTTGTCCATCTCCACCATCTCTACCACTTGGTTGATTTTTATCTCCATCTAGATTGATTACCAAATGGTTGATCTTTCTCTTTCTCCTTTTCCTTAATTTCTCTGCCTTTTTATCTCCAACTTTACTAGTATCAAGAATAACACCTCCTCCACAAGTAGGAGGGACCCAAATGATCTTTTATGGAGGAACATTTGATGCTTGGCCAAAAGAATGCAATTTACCTACTAAGGATGAAGTAGTGGTTGATGTAGTAGAAGTGAGTACTCATGTAGTTTGTGCTCTGCTATACATGTCTAGAGATGAACTTGTAGCACCCATCCATTTCCTTCTATCTGTCATCCATTCTACCCACTTATCCATCTACTTAATGATTTCATCCTTTAGAACTTCTATCTTATCTAGCATGGGACCTTCAGGTGGGGTTGGAAATGTTGGGGTGTCCTTGATTTCCTTCCCATATGTTGTTAGAATATATAGTCCACTTATATAACTAAGGTTAGGGGTGAATCAATTACCTAACTATTCTCACAATTATCAACCTTATTAAATATTAACCATATGAGAAATATAATCAGAAACCACAACAAGATAATTATGAACCATAACAGAAAATATGTTAACTAGGGAAACCCTTGCTCAGAGGAAAAACCCTAGTTTGAATGGTACCCTCAAGATGATGTACTAATTTGAATATTATTTGTTAGAGGATAGACCATATTAGGATTATATAACAACATTTAGTAAATACTAGTCCATATTAAGAGACTTTGAATACCTATTAGGAGTTGTAGAAGGAAAATGGACCCACTATCCAAACAACTTTAGGGAAAAACCAATGAACTTGCTTTCCAAATGATCTCTATATTATTCTTTTAAGAATAATACAATTGAACTAGACTACTCCTTCCTCTTTCTCTATCCTATCAACTGGACTTTTGCTCCTTTTGATCTTGATACCAAATCAAAAACTTTGCATCCAATAACCCATTGGATTTGTTACTCAGATTTATCAAATACTCTAATCTTGTTCACACTTCCTTGAACACTTTGCATTTAACATTCATTAATCACACATTACAATCAAGGAAAATACTTTCCTTTATACCACTTCCTCAAAACAATTACTTGAGTTAGCCTTAAGGTTTTCCCAATTAATTATAATAGGACCATAATGAGATAATTAATTAATTTCAATCATGATAGCACCGTTGACTCATATTCTATGAAACACTTTACACATGTGACTTTTGGTCGTGTGCACTTACAAAAATCATCATTAGATTTTCTTCTTCCACTTTATAACTTTGCATATCTAGATTTTATCTTTGTTAGAAGATATAATGCAATCATTAGAAATTACTTCTTAGGCACTCTATTTCTATACTACTCTCTATAAATCACATATAACTTATGTATCTCTTTGACTTAGATTATGTGCACTTAACCTCATTATTAGGAAACTATGGGGAACACACCCTTAACTTCACATAATATGATTGCCAAACCTCTATCTGTATGACCTTATCTCTATCATCTACTATACCAATCTTCATAGAATTACTGCTATGTTGACATCAATGACAAATGTAGTCATGAATGGACCATATCAATACTATGATAGGCTATCCAATGCTTGAGATACTCCCCAAAGGAATACCATAAACATTAATTCTAACAATATCCCCTTTGGCATTGATGGAAATATAAATGAAAAATATCTAGGCTCCAAGAATACCAAATAGTACTTTGTTGATGCTGCTGCTCTTATCTTTTCAAGTCCTCTTCATCAATCAAATCTGAAATCATCTGAAGAAGTTCTTTTTTTTGTATCTTCTTAGGATTGGCATCAATTATTAACACACTAAAAAACTCTCAATTTCTCCCCAATACATTAGAACTCTTCATACTATATATCTCCCTTATAGAGATATCCCTTCTTTTTTCTTACATGAATCTTTCTAAATTTCCTAATGACTATCTCTCCCCCATTCTTATACAGGATGTTTTTCATGTACATATCTCCCCCATTCATACTTAGGTGATGTTTTTAATGCATTCTCTCCCCCATTGACATAAATTACAAAGACCTAATCATGTCAATCAACTACTTCAAGTCTTCAACTAGCACAAGTGTCCAAAGACATTGTTCAAGACCAATTACCAAGAGTTCTTAATGACTCTACTCATCATAGATACTCCCCCATACATGAAGCATCAACATTCAATCAAGTCAAACAATAGTACTATGTACAACTAGATTGTTGCAATGTTTTCATCATCTATTAGACTTTGAAGTAGGCAGGGGCACAACCCGAAGCATACCTCTCAAGTTCTCAAATGTATCTTTAGGTAAGGGCTTTGTAAAGACATCTGTAATCTAATCTTTAGTACTCACATACTCTAATCCTATCTCCTTTTATGATACCTTTTCTCTCAACACATGATACTCAATAGATAATTACTTAGTCTTAGAATGTAATACAAGACTCTTAGACATACTTACTCTACTTGTGTTATCATAATATATGATAATAGGTTCTAAAAATTCTATCCCAATATCCTTTAGCATCTACTTCATCCACATAACTTAATTAAAGTTATTATCTATTATACATACTCTTCCTCAGGTGTACTCTATGAAATACAATCTTGTTTCTTGCTTATCCAAGAAACCAATCTTCCTCTAAGAAAGAATGCTCCACCATTACTACTTTTTTTGTCATCCATATTGCCTAGCCAATATGCATCAGTATAAGAACATAGAGAGAAATCACTTGATTTGTCATATTATATCCCATAATTAGATGTTCCCTTCAAATATATCAATATTCTCTTTACTGCTGCATAATGATACTCTTTAGGACCAGCTTGAAATATTGCTATAATACCATCCACATTCACTATATTTGGTCTAGTGTGAGTAAGATATTGCAAAGCTCCAATCATGGATCTATATTTCTTCTCCTCAACTATAGGTGTCTCATATTTTCTAGATAACTTGTGAACAATTACAATTGGTGAACTAATAGGCTTACAACTTTCTAGGTTAAATCTCTAAACAAGTCTTTCAAAAACATTTCTTGTGAAATGAAAATGCCATCATTTTTTTGCACAATTTGAAAACCTAGGAAAAACTTCATTTCTCCTATCATACACATTTCAAACTCATTCTTCATTTCTTTAGAAAATTTATTACTTGCTTCATCATTGCCTCCAAATATTATTTCATTAACAAATATTACTATTATTAGCAAACCATTCTCTATTTCTTTCAAATACAAGTTACCATCTATCATACCTTTAGAAAATCCAAGCTTTGCCAAATTCTAATCCAACCTATTGGCTCTTCAATTAAGAACTTTTGAATAGCCCAACGATAGGAACAAATACATCTAGGGGTAGCTAATTTCCATACATTCAACATATCTTAGACACTGAGGCCAACTATAAGGCAAACTCCTTCTTCTATTTTAGGGTCTACAAAACCTAGGCAGGTAGACCTTTAGATTTTTTCATTTGGTACTAGTTCCAAAGCATACAATTTGAATCTATACAAAGTAGATAAAACCCTTATTTCTCCTATACTTATGTAATGATAAAGGCATGTAGTAGAAATTTGTAAAACCTATGAAATCAACAAGCTGAGTGAGGGCATCCTTTCAGATCCTAAACAAAAAGGGAAAAGGATAATTGGTTAAGGATTAATAGTAGCAAAATCTAAATATGCAACAAAAAGAACATGTTGATCCTGTAACTGATCAGTGCCTTATCTATTAGGAAATTCCACAAATCAAAAACATACATTCATGATATCAGTGACATATCTCATACATCAAAATATCAAATGTATCCTATCACTTTGGGAATTAGACATCAATGTTCATAAAAACCTCATACTCATGAAATATCTTTCTCATGAAACTTGCAACCTTGTCAAGATAAGTAAGCATTTACTTGACTCTTTATTCCAATAGAAAAGCCTACCAAGACATACATCTTTAAGGGGTTGCAAATGGGTTTAAGCTCTTTTTTCCTAAACCAAAAAACATTGCAAATAATAGAGGTAGGATACAAGAATCAGAATGAAACTAAAGAGTTTGTTGTTCTTTGTATTCATTTCTTTGAAACAATACATCCAAGAAGCATGTAAATAACTCATAAAACAACTGAATAGATCAAAACTATATATAAAACTCCATTAAATGATATTCATACAAGAAAATATGTCAAGGAAAAATGGTAGTATCATAGCTAGAGCTTTGCTCAATAGTCTAGAAAATAACCAACCATCAACCCTAGAGAATGAGAGAAGAAAGAAAGATATAGGAGAGGAGGGGAAATCTTGGATTTGATATGAAATCAAAACTTTTCCACTTGAATATCCAACCATTGATGCTAAAAAACCTCTTTCTTCTCTCTAGAGTTTAAAAATGGATCAGATCCCATCATTACCTTCAACAAACTAAAAATATCTTCTTGAATGATGAGAAGAGCTCTTTCTGATAAAATATCAAAATTGATGCTAAAATTTGCCAAAATCCTACACATTGCAAAACCTTGGAGACAAAATAATATCCCTACTAAGGCCTTCTCCAAATTTGTCACCTACCCATTTCATCATTTCATCATAAACTAAAAATGAAACTATCCACACCAGAATGCAGTTACGTAAGGAACACCTTGGCCAAAACTCCACATAACTTTTACTAGTTGATTCCTATGCATAATTTTTTTTTGAAAATCTAGAAACTAGAGCTTGAGAGATTTTTGTCAATATATAATAGTCATATACTTACTTAATAGAAATACCCTAGATAGTCATTTGAAAATTAGGTTCATGACTGATTCTTAGGTCTGCATTTTTTGTAAATATTTACGCTTGACCTAAAGTTCAAACTTTACATTATTATCTAGTTCAATTTTAAAAAATTGTGCATCAGAAAAAGAAAATAATAATAATAATTGTTTTTTATGACTATATTATTCCCCTCCTTTTGAATCTAGGTCAAACCTGTTTGATTGGGCTTGATACATGGCATGATAGGTCTATCCTTGTACAATCACCTCTCTAGTTAAAATCCTTATTAGGCCCTCACAATGTCATCACCATTTGGCATCACCTAAATGGTCCACTAATCACCACCTCACCTCTGACATAGTGCTACATGTCACCATCTAATTCATTGTCACATTGTCACATTCCTTAACCAATGAGACTTTATTTTGTGACAATGTGATGACCATCGATCTACACCATGTGGCCCAATTTGGTGCATCCATCTATGTAGTGCCACATCATCACCTCTATCATGTGTCACTTTCTCTCTTTGGCTAATGATTGAGAATTTTTATTTTACAATAATACGAGAACCGTCGATCGCACCTCATGGCACAATCTGGTGCATCGATTTGTGAGGTTCCACATCATCTCTTCAAAATCTACGCTAGACCTGGAAATGGATACCATGTTTCACTCTTCTATTCATTGCATGGATGCCATGTGTCAATTTCTATCTAGTTTTCCATGGCCACATCATCATCTTCTCATTAGCTACCTCCATCTAAATTTATTTAGTCATGCTCTAATTGGTTGTGGGCCCCATGCACAAAGGGTTTCTATTTTGAAAAGGCACATGCCATTAAGACAACTTAGAGTTGAGTGTTTGGGTATATAAATAATAGAAAAGTCCACCACGGGATGAATGTTGGATATAAAGTTTGAACACTTTTCACAAAAACTATGTGGCTATCGAGAGGAAACTCCACAATAAGAAAGTTCTTTCATCAAAAAAGCACCATTATCACTATGACTCCATCTTTATACCATCTCTATATGGCAGCAAACCTTTAGCTCATCACACAAGTAACCAATGATGCTTTCAAAGATCAAATGTGCCAACATAACTCAGAAACATTGTTTAATTTTTCCACCATGCCCTTGATTTTTTTTTGACATATGCATTCCTTTCTTATACATAAGCATTACAGAGTCATATGACCAAGGATCGATGCTAGTCAAATCCAAACCACTTCACATTCACAAAAAATGCAAAGTCATCATATTCAAACTAGTGTTCCTTCAACCTACAATATTTTCCTAACTTTAGATATGATGATGCATTTCCCATTCTTGGTCTAGATCCCATGCACATTTGGTTTTGTTTTAGTGTGATTTTCTAGTTCATTAACTTAATCGATCTATCTTTCCTACACATGTGGATCCCGTATTCTAAGAAATATATTACAATTCCATATTAAGGGTGAGTGCATCATCTTTGTTTCACTACTAGCACACCTAAGATAGTTTGGGAAATCCCTTTTAGAATTGTATGATTTCTCTCACCACTGATGTTCTTCAACAACAAGCTAAAAGTATGTAATGGAAATTATTTACAATAATAAGAATAATAAAAACAATGAAGAGAATTATTTAGATTATTTAAATCTGGTGACCTCATAACCTCACAAGCTTGCAAAAATGTAGTAAAGCTCAATGTATATAGCATTGAATAGAAAGAATCCTACCATTTCCATCTAAGGAATTGTCCCTTAGTACCATGGTAATGGGGGATTCTCACAAGGATACTTTGTGGTTTGAAAAGGAGTTTGAAACCTAGTTTTACTATTCTTCCTAGCAATTCACCAATACCCCCCCCCCCGCCCGCCTCCCAAGACAAGTAAAGAAGAGTTGATAAGTGTCTAGATAAGGAGAATCACAAGAATTGTTCCAAATGGTAATGAAATAGTGGCATGGTAAGCTATAGCAATTGTGTTCAAGAAGCAAAATGTTAAGAATAAAGGCCCACAAAAAAGACAACCCATCAATAAAAAAATTTGTACCCAAATTTTTCCTTCAAGTTGGCAACATAAGGAGGCCATTGTGTATCTTGTAATACTAGATGTAAGAGCACATATAAGAAAAAGTGTAGTAGAGAGGTTACCCCTATTATATAGTTAGAAAACACCTACCAATGCAAGCATAAAAATAAAGAGAGCAAGTGCTAGTAGTTTGAAATTGAACTAGATCACCAACAAGAATTATTTGTTTCCATAAACTAGAGTTACTGGCTCCACTACTTAGCAAATTTATCAATTATAAAAACATAAAATCCATGGGCTCAAATTTTCATAATCTTTATTACTATAGAATTCCAACTAGCACTTAATGTACCCTTGAAGAATGGTACCTTAGATTTTGTCATTGCTAGGCATTGTCTCACTTTCATCTTTTCTTATTCATCATTGTAACTTCAAACCATTTATATTCAAGATGCCTCATGGATTATCCATGCCTTTTAATGGTCAAAACAAGCTAACACCATTTCCCCTCATTTTTATGATTTTAGCATATTATAGATTCACATCTCCACTTTGAAATACAATTATTTCTATCATTAAGATTAAACATAATTAACATAGATTTTCACTTGTGTATGCTAAGAAAAGGATAGTTGACCGTCATGTCTTCTTCATTTGATGAAGTTAGTCAAGTCCTAGAGTGGGTTTGACTAAAAATTATTTTTTACTGAAACATCTCACATTAAAAATCCATTGATTGAATTACTTGAACTGAATGGGTTCAAACTAGGCCATTGATTCAATTTTTGAAAATTCATTTTTCAATATTTTGCAAACTACAATTCTTTGCTAGGAAAAACTTTGAGATGACTTTAAAAACTGCTAGATCAAACAATATGGCCCCTTTAAAATAGGCATACTAATTCTCTATTCCACATTCTTGTACCCTATCAAATTTCATGTCATGATGACATATGGGTCAAAAGATATTGACTATCAAAGTTGCTCACTCAAAATTTCATGCAAACAAACATGTTAGAAAACAATAAAGTGCATTCAGTTTTAGCTTTGAAAACAAGTCAAATGAACACTTGGGGGCACAAAAATATGGGCACCAGTTTATTGTGATAAGGAGAGTATAAATCCTTGATTTGAGCTCATGATGAATAACTAGGTAAATTTGAAAAGTGGTGAAAATGGGGTACTTGGATTTGTAGAACTAGGAACATTAATAGAACAATGATTTTCACAAATGAAATGTACTTGGGAAAGTGTGAAAATGGATTCATCAAGACTTGAAAACTAGAAAACTTGAAGTATTTTTAGACTAGAACATAGTGGTACAATTCATTTGGTATTATCTATCATGGATTCAAATTTATGACATCCTGAAAGGGCTACTGATTAATCTACACATTTAGACACTAGTAGAACTTCATAAATTGCATTTGGAATTGTGTTTGAAAAGTAGTCAAATGAATTCATCATAGGATCAAATCTAGAAAATAGCATATTTTTGACAGCTAGAATACAACATAGAAGCAATTTTCTCATTTGGTCAATTGGGTCAAAGTTATAACTAGTCAAACAGGGCTTCCCAACATTTTGAGCAATATGCATTCGGATGACAATAGTAAACAACCACCGTTGAGGGATTCAAAACCTAGTCAAAAAATATTGAAAAGACTTGAAATATGAAACATAGGCTCTCTCATATGCATACTAAAAAATCCCAAAATGGTGAGTAATGAAACCTATCCAGGTACAAGATATTCAATTACAAACTAGGTTGCTTATCGTTGTTTGACACTTGGGCAAAAATTCAAATTCAAGCAATTCTCAAAATGAAACTTCACAGAATCAATTTGAATGAAAATTTATCATTATAGGAAACATGAATATACTAAATTCAATGTTTTAGAAACATAAAATACTTCATAGGTCTCAAAATAATAATCTGGTAGACATGCATGAAAAGCTTTTATAGGGGCTGAATTTGACTTGATTTTCATTATGATACTCAAAACCAAGGCTTCAATTTTGAGTCCCAACACAACCTTGCATATAGAGATCTATGTGATTTCTTTCAACCATATTTCAATCTACATACCATAAAATTTTCTTCTATGAGAGGTAAACCTTCAGGCTGCTCAAGATAAACCTCTTCTTCAAGTTCCTCATAATCTATCCATTCTTGCTTGGAATATCCTTTGCATACAAGTCTAGCCTTGTTTCTTACAACTTTGCCTTGTTCATTCATCTTGTTTTTGAATATACATTTGGTTTCAATAACATTCTTGTCCTTAGATCTTGGAACTAATTCTCATGTGTCATTCTTCACAATCTAACCCAATTCTTCCTTCATTTCTTAAATCCAACGATCATCTTTACATGTTTTATTTTTACTCTTAGGTTCAACTTGAGAAATCAAACATATTTCCTCATCAACTCTATTTCTTTTCATCACTTATTTGTCTTTGCTTCCAATTATCTCCTCTAGAGGGTGATTCTTTATCAGATTCTTGTTAGAGGTAAGAGTTTCTAACTCAATTCCTACTTCTTATATTGGTTTAGATATTTCTCCTCTTTTCTCAACAATTTACACATTATCTTACAAATCATTGTTAGTCTCAAAGAAAATTTCTACATATTTTCTAATGATTCTAGCATTTTCTTCTTCTTCACCAGAATTTTAATCCATCATCATTTCCTTGATTCCAAACTTCTCATCAACCTTTAAATTTGCACATTCAACTAGTGTCTTGATTCTATGATTAAAACATCTATAAGCTTTTCTTGGATCAAATGAATGAGCAAGAAACATACCTTCATCACTTCTTGGATCAAACTTACCAACATAATCATCTCTCTTTATGTAACACTTGCTTCAAAAGATTTTGAAATACTTTACTGAAGGTAAATGACTAAACAATAATACATTAGTGTCTTCATGAAATACTTTAGTGTCTTGATGAATGAGCAAGAAACATACCTTCATCACTTCTTGGATCAAACTTACCAACATAATCATCTTTCTTTATGTAACACTTTCTTCCAAAGATTATGAAATACTTTACTAAACGTAAATGACTAAACCATAATTCATAAGGGTTTTTATTCATACCTTTTCTAATATGTACTTTATTCATGGTGTACACTATTGTATTGATTTCCTCTCTCCAAAATTTCTTGGATACATCATTCTCAAATGTCATTGCTCTTGTTACCTCTAATATTGATTTGTTTCTCCTTTATGCAATCTCATTTTGCTCAAGGGTTTTGGGTGAAGATAACTCTCTCAATTTATTCCATTCTCTTCACAAAACATGTTAAATTCTCTAGAGGTAAACTCTCCTCCTCTATATAATCCAAAAAATATATCTTAACACTCGATTCGTTCTCAACCTTATTCTTAAATATATTAAACTATTCAAATGCCTCAGATTTATCCTTAAGGAATGCTACCCACATCATTCTAGTGAAAGCATCAACAAAAATCACAAAATACCTTTCTTGTAACACCTTGCTAGGGAACCCAAAAGTAATTAACCTAAAGTTTCACTAAGTTTTCCGAACATTTTTTTTGAAAGATAATAACAACAAGAGATAAAACATAGTGGACACATTGACTCACATGCATAACAACCATCATAAAATAGATTACATCTCTTAGGGGTCCCATGATGTAGGACCACATTTAAGTTTAAAAATATTACATCTAACACATAACCAAAATCCACATCATAGAATTATTACAACTACAAATCCATTTAAACAATATACAATTATATAAGATGTCACTTAGAAAAATCAGAATGCTTAATCATCCACAATACAAGTTATAGGGTATGAAAAGCTCAAAGAATATACATAATGTATATAATACATAATCTCATAAGATCACTGAAAAACAAGTACAATACAATAGGGTATAGCCATCCAATAGAAATACAAGACCAAATAGAAAAGAAATTTTTCACAAGCACATCTAGTAATGACATCCAATGGTCGGATCTCAATGATATAATAAAAAATTACTACAACCCAACCTCATGGAACTGAAATGGCTCACTCCCACTACACTGAGGAGATAAACTCAAGTCCTATATGAATATCAAAACACAAGTCATAGCCAACATCTAGGTTCAAGGAATCACCTAAAAGAAAACTATCTCGAAGAGGTACCAAGACACAAGTATTGACTAATCCCAAAGGCCAAAAAGACATGTAGGAGATTTATTATGTAAGTGGGAAATTTTCATCGTATGAGCCAACTCTATGGTTACACTAGTTGCCTCTCGAAACTATGCCCCCCTAGTTTCTCTATGTGGCATCAATATCCTTTCTACAGACAAGGCATACTAACAAGTCAACTCTAAGGTTATCATTGTAGTCTCTTAGGACTCCTAATCCGTAGTGACTGAATGTGGCATCAATATCATATTAGTTCATTTTAAATCCATTTAATGAAATGTTATTGCTTATTAAAACAACCTACAATGGGTTACCCACACAACCACTTAGGGCTCTGACCTCCATTGTAAGCCACTTCCCAACATGACATATAGATAACCTACCCTAAGCTCAACAAAAGTAGAAGGTCTCATATGACCATAAACCACACATCAATTCTTAAACAACCAACTAGAAAGTACTGAAATATCACTGATCAAAATCATAGATTTCACCAATACAATCATCCTAATAGGACTTATGAAAAATCTAGTACACATTTACCAACCCATGACATCACCAATAAAACAAATCACAATAATCACTTCAGTTCTAAAGAAGTAACTAGAAGCAATCCAAAGATAACTTGATTGAAGACTCAAAGGTTATACTAGAGAAGTCAAACCATTCACTTCAGTTCTACACAAGAGAAGCTAGAAAGCAAAAACCAATAGATCAAAATCATCAAAGAAGACATGCGACTACATCACAACGGTTAAGTATAAAATATTAGATACATAACATCATCATAGAATAAACACCCAAGCCTTGGGTAAACATCCTGATTGGTCAAAAAATTAAGTCAAAACTTGAAACTTGTAGCAGTAAACCATATGTCACATAAAGTAGATACAAAAGTAACTTTCATGATTCATTAGGTTTTTAGATCACAAAAGTTCAATTTTCACTAAATATTTTCAAGTTTCCATTTCATTTTCAAGTATTACAAGTTGACAAGGTTTTTCGATTACAATCTAGGGTTCATGTTTACATACTTCATTTAACAATGTAACCCTAGAAGTTCATCATGTTCACTTGGATAAATCAATTATTAAGTTCAAAATTAATAGTTTAATTAAACCCAGATGATTTAACATTGAAATCCTTTTTGGAAACAACTTATAATTTACTATCTAAAATATAATTTTAAATGCATATTAACAAAATTAAACAATTAATATTAATTATTAAAATTATTAACTATTAGTTAATAGTTTTAATTAATTAATAATCATCATTACTATAAAAAAAAGTTAAAAAATTAATAATACCATAACTTTGAATTTAATTAATTTAAAATTAAATTAAAATTAATTTTAATTTATCATAAACTAATTTAATAATTTAATGATCTATTTTTACTTTAAAAAAGTAATAAAAAAAAATGCATTTAGGGCCTGCTGACCATCCTTACACTGTCACAATAGTGGTCATTGCTACTATGGCAACACCAGGAAGTTGTTGTGTAACCTACGTGAGCTGAGGGTGAGTGGGGGTTTGGTGGCCTTATTTTTAATGTTCTTTTTAAACAAAAACATTTAAAACCAAACTTTTGCAAATCACTTTTTTTATGGTATTATAATTATCATAGTATTTTCAATTTACTATGGTAATTATATTATCATATATATTTTTAAAAAAGTTTTCATGAAAAATCTGATAGGAGAGTTACAAATAATCAATTAAATTTTACAACTCAAATCTTGATTCCTTCTCCAAATCTTACCTGATTTTAATCAATCAAATCGCGGACCTCTAAAATTTACCAAACCCTACCCAATTAAATTACAATTCTTAAAAAGAACAAAATGAGGTTTTCTAATTGTTCACTTCATATATAGATGTTTTCAAAAGAAGTACAATCAAATACTCAAACAAGGAGTCAGAGTAAATCACAAACAATTCAATAACAGAAATCAATTTTCTCAAACAATGGTTTCAACCCAAATTAACTTTTGAATACAGATCCACAAACACAAAGAAGATACAATAATTTCACAGAGGAAACTACTCCACAAAACTCACGTGATCCCACATGGATCTGATGCTAAACAATGAATGCACAAAACAAACAAGAATTTTCCTTCTCTTTCAAAAACCCTCTTCCCGAAAAATCATCTCCTCCAAAACTTGTATCTACAGAAATGGGCTTTGATTTCCTAATAAAGAGGTTTTCTCCAAATTAGGGCTTCAAATGTGCAATCAGGCGAAAACCCCTTTTATTAATTACTTAATTATATTTTAATTTTCATGCACAAACTTTTGGCAATTTAATTAAAATAAACTTTATTGAATTAATGCTTTCTCTCTCTTATCAAATCACATGACACTTTCAATTAAATATTTATTAATTTAAATAATAATATTATTTAGAGTTTTTTATTAAAATAAAACTCCTAAATAATTAATTTTTAAATTAAATAAATATAATTATGCCAAATTTAGAAATTAGCTATATCTTTAAATTGAATTCTTTTATTTAATTAATTTCTCAATTAATTAAATATATTTAAATATTGAATTTTCTTTATAAAATTTTCATTAAATTAAATAATCTATAATGTGATTTAATTATAACTAAAAATCACAACAAACCCACAAACTAAATATGACAACTCAACTAAAGATGAAGAACATAATCAAACTCCAAGTTCAAAATCATTAATTCACGTCAGTTGACCAATTCATATGGGTAAATAATTCAAATACTTGTCCTAATTTCTATGACAATTGGCTTAGGTAAGTGTTTGGACCCAAGAATTATCTTGGCACTTATACCATTGAGATACTATGATAGGGAATGTTCATCCTAACAATTCAAGGAAGTCAATGCCTAGTACTTGCAATCTACGTAAAATCCACACATGTACATAAACATATAATCTAAACTAAATAGGCAATGGAGGGGAGTAGTGCATTGTGTAGATCTCAACTAGCAAGTGACTACAAATCCCCCCTCAACCACATTAGAAATGTCATACATAAAGTAAAATAGATAAGTACACAATACACATGCAAGTATGGGTAAGTAACCATAGAACTATATATAAATAATCCATCTACTATCATCATGAGATAACTAAAAATCACTAAATGAACATACATCTATCATAATCAAAATAATCATTAACACATGAAATAACTAAGTAACTCAATGCATATATCAACTAAATATGAAATACAATAATCTAATCTATTAACAAAGTACCAATAATCATAAACATAAACATAAAATAGGCCTAAAAGAATCTAACAATACAATCAAAAAAGTCAACTAGGGGCATGCATTACATTTCTCTATAGAATCCTTTTGTCCTTATAGGGAAACTCAAATCTATGTGAACAATCTCCAACTTCTCTATAGTAGTGAATTTCTTGCTGGAAAATGATGTCTTCTTCTGCTAGGCCAAGATACATTCTTTATAACTAATATTAGTAGGCTTTATTATCTTAGGAAAATCTCCAACTGCAAATGTGCTACTAACCTTCACAATTTTGTCAAAATCTATATGACAAAACCTCCAATACCATAACCAACTATTGTCCACTTTAACAACCAAACATGTCATCTCAATGGGATTCAACTAAAATACATTACCTCTAGATCTTGTATCTATTCTAATCATTTGACCATCTTTATCTTTTATAATGAAATTCTTTTTTGTGAATTGCAACTAATAACCTTTATCCATGAACTATCAAACACTCAAAAAGTTATTCTTTAAAACATCAACAAAGTAAACATCATAAGTGTTAGTATTTCCATCAAGAGTAATATATCATATCCTTATAATGTGACATGCTTCATTTTTACCAACTCTAACAATACCTCCATTATGATTCTTGAATTCAACAAACTTGTTCATATCACCATTCATGTGATGCAAACATCCATAGTCTATTATCCAATTAGATTTCTTTTCAACTTGGGAAACTAGATATCTCTCTTCTCTAATTTCTATCTCAAGATCATCTTCTTTAATAGCTACAAGTCCTAACTCATCATCACTTTCACTTTGAGCTCTTTCATCACACTCCTCATCTTTATTTGCATACAAGGAATTTCTAGGTCTTCTAGGTTTAAACTTTCTCTTATACTTTTTCTCTCTCTTAGGACATTTCGATGCATAATTACCAAATTCATTACAAGTCCAACATTTAAAGACATTCTTTCCACCTGATTCTCTTTTCACAAGAAGGGCTATACCTTCTTCAATATTTTAATCTTCATTAGATCTGGTTCTACTACTACTAGCATAATCTCCATGAGCACTTGCACTTCTAGAAAGACTTGGTTGAACACTTAAGGCATTGAATGTTGTCTCCACTCTTGTCAAATCTCTAGACTATCTCAAACTAGCTTCTGCTACTTCTAATCTTCCAAGAAAAGTTTCCCTAGTGAAGTTGTCAATAGAGGGTACCAAAAGTTTAATCATCTATGCTACTTTCTTGAATGGTGGTGTCAAATTTTTCAAGATCTTCCGCACAACCTCATCTTCTTACTTGGTTCCACCCTATGATTTGATTCCTGCACAAATATTAAACATCCACCAACATAGCCTCTTATTGATTCATCTTCCATCATCTTAGAATCTTGAAATGAACATATCCAATTATGCAAGCTTATCCTTTTTGTATGTGTATCTCCTTCAAAAATAAATTCTAATGCTTTCCTAATTAGATGGGATGTTTGAATTTAATTTAGCTGACTATATTCATTCTCAAGAAGGGGTGTTAGTAGAGCTTCTTTGGCTCTCATATTGCACATGAATAGATCTCTATATTTTTCATTGCATTCTTCAAGCTTCTCTTCTTTCATAATCATCTTGTTGTCTTTTTCTCAAAAGTCAGTAACCTAGACTCATACATAGCAGATGAGTCTTCATCTTCTCCTTCTAGTTTTCATAGTTGAATCCATCAAATTTAGGACTATACTTTCTAAAATGAGTTGCCATTGATCTTCCAAAGCTATTAATATTTCTCTTCAAGGACCGGATGCTCTAATACCAATTGTTAGAATATATTGTCTACCAATATAACTGCAGGTGGGGTGAATCAATTATCCAACTATTATAAAAATTATGAACCTTATTAAATCTTAACCATATGAGCAATATAATCAGAAAACACAACAAGATACTCATGCACAATAACACTAGATATGTTAACTAGGGAAACCCTTGATTAGAGGAAAAACCATGGTAGGGATGGTACCCACAAGATGATGTAATAATATAAATATTCATGTTAGTTTGTGGTGATTGATCAGGAATGTACTATACATACTTCATAAATTCTTAAAAAAGAAAAAATGGGTCCTATTTTATTAGGATTTTGGGCTGACATCTAATTATTAATTATAACCCTAAAGTAGTAAAAATACTTGTATAAAAGGGCTTAGGGTTAGGGATTGTTTTCAGTGTGGTGATGCAAAAATTGGCTCTTACAATGATATTGAGCTATAAGGGATTACAGATTGTAATCAAGTTGTAATCACTAGATTGCAATAATATTAGACTTGTTATTTGGTGGACGTAGCCTAAGGATTGGGTGAACCATGTTAAATTTTGATTTCTTTTGTTCTTTTCTATGTGATCTATTATTTTATGATATTGTTTATATTTTTATGCAATTGTTATTTTTATCTGTGGTTAAATCCTAACAAGTGGTATTAGAGCAAGGTTGTTTTTCAATTATTCTCTGCAAGAAAGTCTCACGGTTGAGTGGAAGTCTTATGGTTGAGAGGGAGTGATGGCAGATGAGGATAAGCTAAGGGTTGGTAAGTTTAATGGGCATAACTCTTAGTTATGGAAGATGCAAATGGAAGACTATCTTTATCAGAAGGATTTATGGAAGCCATTGGAAAGAAAAACCAAGAATTAGGGATCTATGTTGAATGATGTCTTGGATCTTTTGGATAGAAAGGCACTTGGAAGCATTTGATTATGCATGGCACCATCAGTGGCATTTAACATGACAAAAGAAAAGACAATAGAAGAGTTGATGCAAACCCTAGCAAAACTATATGAGAAGCCCTCCACTTCAAACAAGGTATTTCTCATGAAGCATTTATTTAATATAAAAATGACAGAAGGTGGATTTGTTGTAGATCATTTAAATGAGTTCAATATCATTGTTACTAGTTAGTTATCTTTTGTAGATATCAATTTTGATGAAGAAATTAGGGCTTTCTTAATTTTTTTCTTTGCCTGAAAGCTAGAATGGCTTGGTAATGGCTGTGAGTAATTCTATTCCCATATCTAGTACCATAAAATATGATGATTTGATCAGTGTTACTTTGAGTGAGGAAAGTCATAGGAAATCCTCAAGTGGATCTACATTAAGAAGTTCTTTGAACACACATAATTGAGGCAGAATGATTAGAGAGGAAGCAACTTTAGAAATCATGGAAAATCAAGAGGAAAGTCAAAGGAGAGGAGGTCTCAATTGAGAGGACTAAATAATTAGTAGTACTATGGAAAATCAGGGCATAAAAAGAAAGATTGTTGGACTTGAAAGAAAGATGATGGAAATGAACTAGATGGAGACAAGGAAGAAAATGTGGTAAGTAACAAATCCAAAGAGGATGCTTTGCTTCTATCTTTAGAAAGTGTTGATGATTCATGGGTTTTAGATTTTGGTGCTTCATTTTATGTTACACCTCATAGAGGTTATTTCATTGATTATGTCCAAGGGGGTTTTGAGCTTGTTTATTTGGGGGATAATAAACCATGTTAGATTGTTAGAAATGGAAAATTTAAGATTAAGTTGTAGAATGAGAATCATTGGCTACTACATGAGGTAAGACACATTCCAAGGATGATTAGGAATTTAATTTCAGTAGGGCAACTTGGTGATCAGGGTTGTGTAGTTACTTTTAATGATAAAAATTGGAATGCTTCAAAAGGTTCCCTTGTAGTAGCAAAAGCTATGAAAATAAGAACCTTATATCTTTTGTATAGGTCATATTGTTCCTTCTACTTTAATTTTTTCAGAGAAAAATGAATGTTTAGAAATAGTTGTTGTAGTTGAGTAGGGAGAACAAATAGCTACTACAAATTTTGATACAATACTATGACACTACACACTTGGGTACATGAGTGAGAAAGGTATGAAATTACTTCATTCAAAGAAAGTTTTACTAGGTCTAAAATGTGTTAATATGGATTTCTATGAAAGTTGTGTGTATAGAAAACAAAAGAGAGTGAGTTTTGTGAAGACTGGGAAGGAAAATAAAAGGGAGAAATTAGAGCTTGTGTATATAGATGTATGGGGACTGGCTCAGGTATCCTTCCTTGGTGGCTCTCATTATTATGTTACATTCATTGATGATGCAACCAAAAAAGTATGGGCTTATTTCCTTAGACAAAAATCTAATATATTTCAAACTTTTAAGAAATAGAAATGCTTGGTTGAAAATGAGACTAGTAAGAATTTAAAATGTTTCAGATCTGATAATGGTGATGAGTATTGTAGTCATCAATTTGAAGATTATTGCTCCACTAATGGTATTCATAGTAAAAAAACTATTCTAAAGATTCCATAGGAAAATGGAGTGCCTGAACACATGAACGAGACTATAATGGAGGAGACAATAAGTATGAGGTTGCATGTTGGGTTGTCCTTACCCATGTGGGAAAAAGCTTTCAATATTATTGTATATTTTATTAATAGAGGTCCCTCTATTCCTTTGGGTTGTGGTATTCTAAAGCTAGTATGAATTGGTAAGAAGGTGAGTTATTCTTTTCTTAAAACATTCAGTTGTAAAGCATTTGCTCATATAGATTCATAAAATAGAACCAAGCTAGAGCTAAGTTAAAGAAATGTGTATTTGTTGGATATGGAATTAATGAATTTGGTTATAAGCTTTGGGATTTGGAAAATCTTAAAATTGTAATAAGAAGGGATGTCATATTCAATGAGAAAGGGTTGTACAAAGATATGTTGTAACAACATGTGAAGAAAGAAGATTATTATGTAGTGCTGGATGATACTCTAAAAGATGATGTTCAAGCCATTCCTCATGATGTACAACAACTGCAACAAAACATACCACACACACCAGTGAATGTTAGACATTGAAAAAGGCTAATTAAACCTCTAGAAAGATTTTCTCCCTCTTTGTATTCTATTTTACTTACTGATGCTAGTGAACCTAAATGTTATGATGAAGTTGTGTAGATGGATACTAAGATTCAATGGGAGTCTACAATGAAAGACAAAATGGACTCTTTTGTGAAAAATAAGAGATGGGATTTATGCAAGTTTCCTATAGGTAAAAGGGTTGTATAGAATAAGTAGTTTTATAAGTTAAAAGATGAGAATGGAGGTAAGAAAATATTTAAAGTTAGGTTAGTTGTAAAAGGATTTGCAGAGAAAAAAGGGCATTGATTTTGATGGGATATTTTCTCATGTTATTGCGATGACTTCTATCCATATTGTTTTAAATATTATCACTACTAAGGATTTTCATTTAGAGTAGCTTAATGTTAAAACAGCCTTCCTTCATGTTGATTTGGATGAAGAGATATATATGGCTTAGCCACAAGGATTTGAGGTGAAAGGTAAGGAGAACTTAGTTTGCAAATTGAAGAAAAGTTTATATGGCTTGACGCAAGCACCTAGACAATGGTATCTAAAATTTGATAGTTTTATGCATGAGAATGGATATAGTAGGTGTCATTTAGATCATTGTGTTTACTTTAAGAGGTCGGATGACAATAGCTACATTATTTTATGTTTATACGTTGATGATATGCTTGTAGCTAGGTCTAACATGGATTAGATTAAGGGGCTAAAATGCCAATTAGTACATGCATTTTCTATGAAAGATTTTGGGGCAGTCAAACAAATCCTTGGTATAAAAACTTGCAGAGATAGGAAAAATAGAAAATTGATGCTATCTTTGGCTGATTATGTTGAGAAGGTGTTGCAATATTTCTCTATGAAGAATGCTAAAGTTGTTAGCACACCTTTATCTCATCATTTGAAGTTGACTAAGGAGATGTGTACCAGGAAACAAAAAGAGGAGGATAAGACATCCAAGGTACCCTATGCTTCAATTGTAGGAAGCGTGACATATACTATGGTATATACTAGGCTAGATATTGCACATGTAGTGGGAGTCATTAGTTAGTATATGTGTCATCCAATAATTAAGCATTGGAATGCAGTTAAATGGATTCTCAGATATTTGAGAGGAACATCCAGTAAGTGTTTACACTTTGGGGGCATTACTATTGACTTATAGGGCTATGCTGACTCAAATTTGGTAGGGGGTATTGATACTAGGTGGAGTACTATAGGTTATGTATTTACTATTGGTGGAACAACTATGAGTTGGGTTTCTCAATTAAAAAAGGTTAATGCTTTATCCACTACAAAGGAAGAGTATGTTGCTACTACAGAGGTAACTAAGGAGATGATATGGCTTCAATTCTTCTTAGAAGAATTGAGACACCCTCAAAAGTATAATGATCTATTTATAGATAGTTAGAGTGCCATTCATCTTGCAAAGAATTTAGCTCTGCATTCAAAAACTAAACACATATAGTTGTGGTATCATTTCATTTAGTCAATTTTGGATGATGAATAGTTAAAGATGGATCAGATACATACATATGACAATCCAATAGATATGTTTAAAAAGGTAGTAACAAGAGAGAAGTTGAATTCCTCTTCAGCTTCGATTGGTCTTCTAGACTGAACATGAATAAAGGAACATCAAAGTCTAGGGTGGTTTGATCTAGTGGGAGCCTCATGCGATAGTGGTATTGGTACAGGATCAGTCTCCAAGTGAGAGATTGTTGTCTAGTGTGGAGTTTGATCAATCCCCAAGTGGGAGATTGTTAGTTTCTGATGATTGATCATGAAAGTACTGTACATACTTCATAAAGTACTATACATACTTCATAAATTATTTTATCAATATTTTGGGCTGACATATAATTATTAATTATAACCCTAAAGCTATAAAAATACTTGTATAAAAGGGCTTAGGGTTAGGGATTATTTTTAGTGTGGTGATGTAAAAAATGGTTCATGTGATGGTATTGAGTTGTAAGGGATTACAGATTGTAATTAGGTTGAAATCACTGGATCGTAATAATACTGGACTTGTTGTTTGGTGGATGTAGACCAAGGAATGGGTGAACCATGTTAAATTTTGGTTTCTTCTATTCTTTTCTATGTGATCTATTATTTCCTAATATTGTTTATATTTGCATGTAATTGTTATTTCTATCTATGGTTTAATCCTAACAATTCCTTGTTAGAGAAGGGACCCTATTAGGAGTCTATAACAACATTCAATACATATAAGTCCATTTTAGGAGACTTTGAATCCTTGTTAGTAAATTCCAAACTTATTAGGAGTTGTAGTAGGTAAAGGAACCCATTGTCCAAATAGCTTTAGGAGATAGACCAATGAACCCACTGTCCAAATGATCTCTATATTATTCCTTATAGAATGATAGAATTTAACTATGATCCTCCTTCCTCTTTCTTTGTCTTGTTAATCAAACTTCTACTCTTCATCTTGATACCATATCATAAACTTTGGATTAAATAATCCCTTGGATTTCTCACTTGCATTTACCAAATAACCTTCTCTTGTTCAGACTTCCTTGAACACTTTGCATTTCACACTCATTAATCACACATAACAATCAAGGAAAATACTTTACTTTATACCACATCCTCAAAAAAATTACTTGATTTGTCCTTGAGGCTTTCCCACTTAACTATAATAGGACCATAATAAGATAATTAGTTAATTTCAATCACGATAGCACTTTCAGCTCACAGTCAATGAAACTCTTTGCACCTGTGACTTTAGGTCTTGCACCCTTACAAATGTCATCATCATATTTTCGTTTTCCACTATATAACTTTGCATATCTAGATTATATCTCTGTTAGAAGATATAATGCTCATCAGAAACTACTTCTTAGGTGTTGTTCTTCTACACCACTCTTTGTAAATCACATATAACCTTCATATCTCTTTGACTTAGGTTGCACATGTAATACCCCAAAATTGCCTCATTTTCCATGATACCAATTCTGGTCTATTCTGACCCATCCTAAGACCTATTCTAATAGGCAATTCTTATTCTTCTACTCGCTACTTGACTTAATTGTCAAATGCTTGAAACCCTAATCTGCATTAATCAGACTCTTTATTTAATTCCTATAGTATTGACTCATATTAGTCACATTAAACCTATTGATTAAGATTTAATTTAATTATTAAGTATTTATAATTTAATTAAATTAAATCATCACCTAAGGCTAATGTACTAAGGAATTAAATTTATTTAATTTAATAAATACGCCTATATCAATTAATTAAAAGGAATTATTTAATTAAATAGGGAAGGTATTTCTAATTAATGAAATGAAATTATTTAATTAAATGGAGAAGCTACTTCTAATCAATCAAGCAAAGTTATTTAATTAAATAGGAAGCTATTCCTAATTAATTAAATAAAGTTATTAGATTAAATAGAAAAGTGTCTCTAATTAATTAAATCAAATTATTTAATTAAATAGAAAATATATTTATGGGAGTATATCTCATTTTATTAAATTAAATATCCCTCCTAATTTTCTCTTCAGTTCAAAAATGGAAATTCCTAGTTCACTACTGATCAAATTAGAAGTGATCTTGATTACTTACTCTCACACTAAAGTTTATCTGAGTTGATTGACTCTTACACTCAGATCTAAGCCAATTAACTACCTCTAATTTGGGAATCTTCCATCTTAACTAAACCCCATCTTCAATCCTGACCGTTGATTGAAATCAATCTCAACCTTTGGAGTATTTCAGGAAAATCTATTTAAAAGACCCTCATTTCTTCATTTTAGAAGATGAATTGAATTGCTATCAAAGTAATTTTGAAATTCATACTCACATTTTCTCACATTTCCTCACATTTGGCATACACTTGCATCCTTAGTTTAATTTCATTTCGCTTAACTATGCATGTGTTAATCTAGTTTGCTTTATTTTGTTCTTGGATTACATTGCATATCTCATTTAGAATAATTTACACATTCATCTAGACTAGCTGCATTCATCAAATCCTTCAGTCTTAGGAGGTCTAGTTTCTTGCACCTCAATTTTGAGGATATTAATAGGCAAAATCCTTCTAGATAGAAGGCAATCGGTCATCTTGTAGGATTTCTCTCGGATGAACAATCTCATGTTTATTTTGAGATGAATTTGCACATAATGACCATGTTGAAGTGTGTGTGTTAGTATAGGCCAAAATTCACACATACATTTCTAGCGCCCATCATGGGGCCAAGAAAATCAATTTCTCAGGCCTTCTTTGCATTTTAAATTAATTTTTAAGCTCTCTGTCCATATAGTTTCGTAAAATTTTTGGAATCTTCATGCAAGATAATTCATTTTTGAGTAAGGATTCTGAATCTTTGCATGAAGATTCTTTTTAGTTCGCACAAGAAAGTGCCTAAGCGTAGGAATCTTCATGCGGCACCTTGTTTCTTTGTGCTGACTATAAAAGGATTTCACACAACTTTGCTAGAGATTTTGTTTGAGATCTTATAACAGGAGCCTCTGTTTCAAGCATTTTCACTTTGTAATTTACTCAATTTCCTTAACATACTATTTTAGAATCTGTATTGCTCTATTTTTTTAAATCTTTTGTAGCTTAACTATTGTTTACAAGATGATTTGTCAAAGATTCCTTATACAACCCACTTAAACATGGACTAACTATTTTCTTGTAGAACGATTGTCGAAGACATGTTTGTCGAAGACTATACTTAAAACCCATAAAGTAATATATCTTCTTTTCTTGCTTTCCAAAATAGATTAATTAGGGGCTTGTGAACTTCCTAGGGTGCAAGACAAAAGAATAGGGGATTATGCTCTTTACTACTTAGAGGTCATGACCAAGGGTGAACCAGAAACCTAGATGCTTTTGAAAGATGACATTCTAAAGAAGTCAAGAAGCTTAGTGGTTCTCTAGTACGGGTCCTTTTCTATGAACAAATGATGATTTCCTTTTAGGGAATCAGAATATTGAGGAAGGAAAAGTATAGATTAATTAAGCTAAGTCAATAAATTAACTTGTTTTTCATGTTTGGGCAAGAAAGTAAGGTAGAGGAGTATGCTCTTTCCCCTTGGGGGAAATCAAAAACTTTGACCCGTGCGATCAAACCACCAATCCGAGTCAATCCTTTAGAGGGCCTATTGGAGTGATCCAACCTCTAGGAATGACCCAAGTGAGCACACTCCTTTTGCTAGAGATTCTAACTCACTATAATCAAGATGCTTTGTAGAGCGAAAGATTCCAAAGCCAGATTAATTTCTTTCCCTTGATTCTTGATATCGCATATCAAGGGAAAGCTATGTCTATGCACTGGTTAGCATTGGCCCCTGGCTTGCTAAGCAAGTAGTGTGCACTTTTAGATGCTAGTGTGGGTTGCTGGTCTCAACTCCACTGACAGAGCCACCAAGAATTAATATGAATAGAAGCCAAGTAAAAACCTTGTAGTTAGAAGCCACCCAGTTCACCTTCGAAAGGAAGCATAATATTTGTGCAAGGAGGGGGAAGAATCTCTCCTATAGAACTCACCACAGGCATGCTACTAGACATTTAAAGGTGGTATACATGCTCATCCCCTACCACAAGGGTGCTCATTTAGCATATACTATTGAGTCCTTTGAATATACCAAAAACATAGGCGCCCTCTAGGGGGTGACATGGCTATGTGAGGTACACGCATGCACATAAGATGTGGGACAAAGGTTTTTCCTTCTCTACCAATTTTTGTTTTTAGGGATAAAAGTGTTTTTGTTCTCGAGTCATAAACAAGTTCAAAACTATCTACAAAAAATAAAGGTCAAGACTCCCCTATCCTATCAAGTTACTTTGCCCTCGATAGGACTATTTTCGACTACTGCTTGCTTCCCACTATTTTGTTTCAAACACATTGCCTTGATTAAATCCTAAAACATTGTCTAGATATCTTACTAAGTTAACTTCACTATCTGTCTAATTAAATTTATTTGACAAATCTATCCAATCTGTCCAAACAATCTGAAAAATCTCTTTGAAATCCAACACTGTTGTTAATCTAGTCCTAATTTTCATGCACAGACTTGTACTTTCTCGTGTAAGAATTTATCTTTCATGTGAGTTAGTCCAAGTATTCACATAAGATCTTGCGTATACTCACATGAGGTCTTGCCTCTTTCCTATCATTTCTTTATGCGAGACAAAAAAGTCCTCGCATGCAATTAAACTACTATCATGAGTCTTCGCACAATTTGTTGAATTTATTCATGCAGCTTGGGGAGAATCTTCACATGAAATCCTGCTCTAAAACTATCAAATCTATCAACGTGACCAATTTGTGATCCTCGTCCAGTCAGCTTCATGCATTGAGTTGTCCTTTTCTGTCTGTACATGGTCCTGAATAGTGACATTTAGCTGAACCAAAGATTTGTGATCAGCATTTTGACTATTCTTATCCTTTACTTCTCTGGATTCTTGTTTCTTAATGGTTGTCATACTCTGTGTTATGATAGTCATAACCTTTGGCTATTCTAGCCTTCAAATCAGACTACTCATGCCTTAGTATACAACATTCTTGTCTTATACTATTGAGACTCAGTCTTAGTGCAATCCGTGTCTAGGTTCTTGCTTCTTGTCCTTGTCTATGACTAATGCAACCAAAAGCGGCAACGTGTTCTATCCTCTTAGAATTAAGAGAGGTCATGTTAGGGGTCATAATTGTGGTAGAGGTTTCTTACCTTTTGTTACACAATCTGTATCTAGCTCAGCTAGTGAGGCATCTTCATGATCTCCCTCACCTACCAGGTCACCTCAAATTAAGCAAACATTTTCCATAAACCTGCAACAAATTAAGAATCCTTTGTACCAAGAAGATACTGAGATAGGTAGAGGTCCTATATCACCAAACATGATGTCTGACTCCTTTTTCAAAAGACCTTTCAAAATACAACACACTAAAACTAAACACGTTCCTACAATGACCAATCGTGAACCTGAACATGGTAGTCATAGTAGACATCAAGAACCACCTAGGAATGACAAAGAGAAAGAGAAATACCATGACATGGATGAGGAACATGAAGAGGTGGAAATACTCCCTGAACACATAGAAAAATGTTGAAGGGACAAAATTTTTCAAAAGGTCATGAGAATCCTACTCAACGAAGAAAAAGAAAAGTATTTTCTCAAACTTTCCCAAGAGGGAGCAAAGTTGCCCTCTCATTTCAATGTCGAAACCATTATCACACCTGAGGAAGAAATTGAGACTTCTATACTCCAAAAACAATTGAAAATTATGCAAGACCAATTGGCTCAAATGATGCATGAGAAAGAGAAACCCATGAAAACATACACATTGGATGCTCTTTTCCCATTCCCATTTGACAAAAGCATTAACATGCCCCATTTCCCATGAGGCATAGAGCTACCCAAGTATGACAAGTACTTCGGTACCACTAATCCCCAAGATCAGTTGTGAGAATTTGGTGCTTTGTCTATGGAGTTTATACATGATCAAACATTACTCATGCATTTATTCCCTAGAGGCCTAGGTGGTTAGGCTTTAGAGTGGTTTTCACATTTACCTCCTAGTATCAAGATGTTTGACAAAATTGCCAATTTATTTGTTTAGCAGTATTCTCATAACATTCAACATCCTATCAACATTCAAGATTTATGCAACCTTAAGTAGAAAGTTGGAAAACCTTTTCTCACATTCCTCCAATGGTGGAGATAGCTGTATAATAAGTATTCCCACAAAATTCCAGAAATGGAGAAGCTTGACATTTTCACTAATAACCTCCTACTTGATTTTGGATATAGATTCCAACTTCAAAGACCACATACCTTTCAAGACATGATCACACAGGCTATTCATATCGAGGAATTTATGGTCAAGAAAGGTCAACTCACTCTTCAGAGAGACATAAAACAAGGTTCCACTTCCAACAGGGATAAAACCAAACATGTCAAGAAGAATTGAGAAATTGTACATGATGAAGTCATTGATAATGTCACACCCAAACTTGCTAAAGCAGCATTTAATCTTACAAATGGCCTCAAAGAGGCCAAAAACATTGAGAAACCTCCCCCTGACAACAAGCCATCTAGGAACAGACCAAGAAACTTGTGGGAAACGTGCCTAAGTGAGAGTATACACCCTTGGGAGAACCTTTGGACGTGGTTTACAAAACATTGCTACAACATAAACTTATTTCACCAATGGACAATCCTTGTCCCTATGACCCACAACCATGTCTACCATGGTGGAATGAAACCTCATTCTATGAGTATCACTAAAATAAGGGACACAAAACTAGTAACTTCATAAACTTGTGCCATAAAGTCCAAGACATGATTGATGCTCGTGATCTTGTGGTAGATGGACATAAAAAAATCTCAAATCAAAAGGCATTCAAAGAACCTTTCCCAGCTTATGAAAAAGGAGAGACTTTGAAACCACAACCCTACAACAAGGTCAACTATGCATATTCCAATGATGAAAATGTCATTCACATGGTTGAACCTGTGGATTTTGAATACTGCGATGTTATTACCATTAAGGGAAAACAAGATAATGAAAAACCCAAGACACCATTTGTCTTGAGGGGCCTTACTCTCAACGTAATGGATAATACACCCTTGTAACACTATGCTAATGTTGTCACTCATTCTCGCAGCAAGTTGGTGCTCAAAGGTCCTATGCCTCCTACTTCTAATCTTGAACAACACAAAGACAAAGCCCTTGTTAGACCATCTAGAAAAGTGCAAAACCAACAATGAACTCGAAAACAATTAGTTATAGTGTTCTTGATCAATTAAAACAAACTAATTCTTAGATCTCCATCTTTGAGCTACTTAAAATCTCACCTGCTGACAGGTAGATTCTAGACAAAGCCCTCCCATAGGAAAATGTTCCTCAAGATCTTGATCTTGAGTTATTTCTATCTATGGTATGTCACCTAACCTCACCTTATCTCATGATTTCAATCAAAGCATATGATGAAGTGGAAAGAAAGTCTCTAGGTCTTGTGGTTTTACCCATTCGTGTTGGTCCTATAGAAAGGGATGTCACCTGTCAGGTGCTTGACATTACCCTTGCTTAAAACATTCTTTTGGGATGGCCATGGATACATGAGATGCAATCTGTGCCATCCACATACCACCAATGCATCAAGTTCCCATTTAACGGCTCCGAAGTTACCATTGCTGCCACTAATAGCTATACCTACAATATGCTCAAGGCTGCTGAAACTTTCATCCTTGCTAACCATGAATCCACTGATTATCATGATAATAAGCTTAAAGAAATCGAGCAGTCATTCAAATTGAAAAAAATTGGCATGGGAGAGTATCATATTGAACCAGTGCTATCATTGAAATCTCTTCCAGAATATCCTCATCATTATGGGAGACCCTTAGAGGCAAAGAAGCCATTCATACTGACACCTCAAACTAAGTATAATGGCACCTTTGTCTAGGCTATAGTGCCCTTAGAAGATGAAAGTGAAAATAGAGCCATTGTAGCATGTCTTTATAGAGAAGAGGCTCTAGTGGACCTAATAGAGCAAGCTTAAGAAATCACTCCTAAGAAATATGAATCTAGTCTTAGGCTTATGAAGCATTTTGGTTACAAGGGAACTGGTCCTATTGGGTGCAATAATAATGGCCTAATTGATCCTATCAAAACAACAGCTCAGAACAATAGTGATACAACTGACCTATGATTTAAGAAGGTTCCTTTCCATTTGAGACCAAATAAATTTATACCAACACCTAAGAGTTCATCTAAAAATGAGTCACAAGCTATGTCAAATACTCGAGAGGAAGAATCTGATGATGAGGATTCCTATCCTCATGTAGTTCCTCATGATCTTGCTAAATTCTTTGTTGAGCCAGATGACTTTGTGTCACGTGTTAGCACTATGGATGATACTAGTGACTCTTCTGAGGACAATACTAACCAACTCAAATATAATTTAGAAAAGTGAGAATCTAGTTAGTCATTCCATATTGAGTATTTGTGTAAGAACCTAGAGGATGAAGGTGAGTATGTCCCTATCACTATTGGGGATTTCTATAATCTCTTGCCATGTAGCACTAATTCTAAGGAACATGAGTTTGACTCTCTTTCAGAAGTGACTACTAATAAAGACATTGACCAAGTGCATGTCTATGAAAACCAAATTGAAGTGAGTGAAATGTCTAGGGTTAGTTCACACGGGTTTGATCTAACTAGTGTCCTAGAGTCATCAATTACTAACATTTGTACTCAGAGACATTTGAACACACCTGTTGACAAGGTTGCCATAGGTCTCAAATTGTTGGTCGAAGCACTTAATGACTATACTATGAACACAATTGAACCGGCCACTACTCTCTCACTCACACATCCTGAGCTTATAGACTGGAACCCTAATGCATCTAGCAAAGTCCCCACATTCCAAAATGACTATGCTCTTGCCTGTTATCTAAATCTATCAAACATGTAACGTCTTCCACCAATGAGTAGAGTGTCAATATGACTAAGGCTAACATCAAATATCTCAATCATATAGTTAAAAAGAAAAAATGCAAAAGGTCTAATGGTGAAAACCACATTGTGGCAGTGTCGAAACCCAAAAAAGTAAAAACAAAAGACCTATCCAAGGGTGAAAACCTCTCCAAGGTGCCCACAGATGAGAAATTTGATGCACTTCCTAGTCACTTTTAGGAGAGATCATCAGTATTGATAGAGCCAACACAACCAATTAATCTGGGCACAAAAAAACATTCTCATATGATTCATCTAGCACAGTTACTGTCAGCTAAAGAAAAGGAAGAATTCATTACCTTCTTCAAAGAAAAGAAAATAATTTTTTCTTGGACATACTCTGACATGCCAGGACTGGATCCTAATCTTATCATGCATCACTTGTCCATAGCACCAAGCACCAAACTAGTTAAACAGAACCTTCAGAAAATGCATCCTCATGTTGCATTGCTCGTCAAAGTAGAACATGGGAAACTTCTAAAAGCTGGGTTCATCTAGGCAATTGATTATGCTGAATGGATAACCGCTATTGTTCTAGTTTCCAAGCATGATAAATCTATTAGGGTTTGTACATACTTCCATGATCTTAACTTGGCATGTCCTAAAGATGACTTTCCACTCCCTAATATTGATATGATCATGGACATGATGGCTGGCTATGAGATGTACTCACTTATGGATGGTTTTTCTAGATACAATCAGATAAAAATTGTGCCAAAAGATCAAGAGAAAATAGCTTTCACATGTGCATGGGGGACCTTTTTTTGGAATGTAATGCCATTCAGCTTGAAGAACACTGGTGCTACATATCAGTGGGTTATTTCTACAATTTTCCATGAAATGATGCAAAGAACCATGGAGGACTACGTTGATGATACCTTTGTCAAAAGTGCTAAACACAATACTCATTTACAATATTTGGGGCCCATCCTAGATCATATGGAAAAATTCTGTCTTCGACTTAATCCTAAGAAATGTGCATTTGGTGTCACATTAGGAAAGTTGTTGGGATAACTTGTTTTTGCAAAAGGAATTGAGGTAGACCACAAGAAATTACAAGCAATAATGGACATGCCGCCACCTCAAAACATCAGTTAGATGAGAGGACTACAGGGAAGGCTCCAATCTATTCACAGGTTTATTTTACAATTGGTGGATAGATTACAACCCTTCACAAAGACCTTACATAAGGGTGTGAAATTCAATTGGAGCTAGGATTGTGAGAAAAGCTTTACATAGATCAAACAATATCTTGTCAATCCATGAATCCTGATGCCTCCTATTCATGGGAAGCCTTTTCTTTTATACATTTCAGCCACTAAAACATCTCTAGACATCCTGTTGGCTTAGGAAGATAATGACAATGAAGAAAGAGCTATTTACTACTTGAGCTAGATAGTGATCTCTTATGAGAAAAACTATAGCATTATTGAAAAAGCTTGCTTGGCAGTTGTCTTTGCTTCCCAGAAGTTGAGACACTACATGCTTGCGCACACTACATGGCTCATGGCTAAAATAGATCCACTAAAGTACTTACTCAGTAAGGCATCTCTCATAGGAAAATTGGCTAAATGGGTTATGATACTCAATGAATTTGACATTCAATACGTTGAATACAAGGCTATAACAGGCAATTGCAAACTAGCTAGCCGATGCACCCATACAAAGTCTTCTACCAATGAACATTGATTTCCTAGATGAGTCGATTCTGACACTAATGCACCACACATCAGTTATGTTCTTTGATGGGTCCTTTAGACAACAAGGATCAGGTACTGGATTACTCTTTATTACGCCACAGAGATACTCATTGCCCAAAGCATATAAGATTCTATTTCCTTGTACAAACAACATTGCTGAATACTAGGCTTTGATTAATGGCATGAAGATTGTGGCCGAGTGGAGAGTGGATTAGTTAGACATCTTTGGTGACTCTTAGCTTGTTGTCAACTAGGTTAATGGTGTGTACCAAACAAAGGATGAGAAACTAATTCCTTAAAAGCACATGGTTGATGACTTAAAGAAGTACTTTGTACATATAACCTTCCAACAAGTTCCACAAGTAGATAATAAAGCAGTTGATGCTATGGCTACTTTGGCCTCCCTGCTACAAAGGCCTAAAAATAATCTCTGACATGAATTCTTGGTGGAAGCATTACACTACCTAGCCTATGACACCCTTGATTCTAGGATGATCTATTCTATTATTGGGCAAGAATCATCCTACTATGATCACATTTATTCCTACCTTCACAATGAAACCATTCCAGAAGGTCTAACCTGAAATAAGAAACATTACCTGATATATAATGCTTCATATTATGTCATTATTATTGACAATCTATATAGGAGAGGTCTCGATGAAACACTCCTTAGGTGTTTAGAACCCAAAGAGTCCAAACACACACTAATTGACATTCATGAGGGCATTTGCAGATCTCACTCCAATGGCCTGATGCTAGCTTGCAAACTCCTTAGAGCTAGTTACTATTGGCCTAAAATGGAGCAAGAAGCTATCAAGTATGCTAGATCTTGTAAGCAGTGTTAGTTACATGGGAATTTGATCCATGCTCTAGCTAGAGAGTTGATTCCATCTACTACAACATGGCCATTTCAACAATGGGCCTTTGACTTGGTGGGACAGATACACCAATCTCCTCTAATGGACATAAGTTCATTATCACAGCTATAGATTACTTCCTGAAGTGAGTAGAGGTGGTACCTCTCATAGTTTTTGATGGAAAAATTATAGCACTCTTTATCACAAACTATATCATCTATAGATATGGTGTACTGTCCTTAATCATTACTGACAACGGAGGAAGATTCAAGAAAAAATACCTCAAGGAACTATGCAATTAATTCAAAATCACACAACATTGGTCTTCCATTTATTACCCCCAAGGTAATGGCTAGGCTGAGGCATCCAATAAGGCAATCCTCAAAATTCGTCATCACATAGAGAACAAAATGGGGAGAGGTTGGCATCTCCAGATCAATCCAACCTTGTGGGCATATAGAACAAGCATCAAAATTCCAATGGGCATGACTCCATTTGCGTTGGTGTATGGGGCGGATGTTGTGCTTCCAATAGAGGTTGAGATTCCTACCTTGAGAATCTCTATGAAGGGCCTTATCACTGATGATGACTACAAGATAGCTCGGCTTCAAAAGCTCGTGTTACTAGATGAATGACAACAAGTGGCATGTGATCATCTACGAGCATATCAACAACAAATGGAAAGAAGCTACAATCGGAGGGTCAAGCCACATGATTTCCAACTAGGTGATCTTGTCCTAGAAGAGAACCCTAAGAATCAACAACAATGAGTAAAAAAAGAAAAGTCTCAACCAAACTAGCTTGGTCCTTACATCATTACTATAGTGTATGGATCTGGTGCTTATTAGCTTTCCACAACCAAAGGAGAAGTGCTTAAAGAACCTGTCAACACTCTCTACCTAAAGCAATTTTACATTTGATCTAATATCAGTAAGCTCTTTGTACATATCTATATGTCCTAAAAAAAATCATAAAAATCATAAAAAGTCCTGAAAAAAAAATTTGTTACCGTGGTGAAAACCTAGTAATAGGCACCTTGGTAACACTAAAAAAAAATCAACAAATTGAAAATTCAAAAAGAAAAAATACAAAAAAATTGAAAAACAAAAAAAAAGTGCCATTGGTGAAAACTTGGAAATAGGCATCATGGTAGCAAAAAAAATTAAAAATTAAAACCTTTCCAAGAAGGTGAAAATTTGGTAAATAGGTGCCTCTTGTTCCCAACGCTCCATCTTGTAGCGCATCTTCTGGCTATTCTATATAGTCTCTTTCATGCTTCCACTTTCTTTTTTTTTCCTACTTTTTCTCATGTATCCATGGATTAAGTCTTGTAATAGCTCGAGGGCATTCCCCTTCAATGTCACTATTTTTGAGATTCTCCTCATAGAATCTCCATTAGTGATAGTCATCAGGGGTCCTCACTACATCTACCTACTATCGCTAGTGTCACTATTTTTGAGATTCTCCTCATAGAATCTCATTCACAATAGTCACCAGTGGTCCTCACTGCATCTGCCTACTGTCGCCACTATACCTTGTTTTCAAGATTCTCCTCATAGAATGTCTTTTACAATAGTCACTAGTTGTTTTAGTTGTGTTTGCCTACTATTTCTTGGGTAATGTCTCTAGATTCCTTTATGAAAGATCTCTCTTATAGCAGTCATAATCATTTTAACTATGTCTGTCTACTATCACTTAGTCCTCTTTAGGTTCTTCATCTTGAAGTTTCTTCTTTAACCTCAACCATCAGTCATTCTGACTGCATTTTCCTACTATTGTCACCCTACTGAAGAGATTTCTTTCAAACATGTTCTGGACACTAATAGTTGACATCAATCTTATAACATAGAAATGAGCTCAAAATGATATACTTGTTTGGATATGTTGAGCTTTTTCTTTGTTTGCATTATTTTGCTTTATCATATCTCCTCAAGCAACTCGATGATGTCATCTTTGACTAGAGAAGTAATGATTGGGGGCATGATCTTTTCTTTGCTTTCTGTCTATGGTTTAGTTTCAATAAGTTAATATATTCCTATAAAAGGGGTGTCCATTATAAGAGCCTCCACCTCATATTGGATGGCCGTGTGTACCTCGACTCCTTTTATATGAATACATCAATAATGTTGGTTCTTCTCCTTGTTTGTTGGAGTGAACTCTTCATGCTATAGTAAATATTGATACTCATCTTACTAAGTGAACGTATGGGTCACTGCGAGTATACATAGCACCTTTCTATCTCAGGTTATGAACACAAGGGTCATTATGGATAGAATACTTCCTAAATACTGAGCATGAGAAGGATCTTCCATGTGTTTGGTGTGCTTGTCATGCAAGTAACATTCTGGTCATGGTTTGTGCTTTGATGCTTATGTTCACTAGCTATATTAAAAGGGACAAATGTTCTGGTCATTCTAGTTTCTTGTGCCTCGAATGCTTATATTTAATCCTATTCATATGGTCTATTCATATTCCCATGATTGCAACATCAATGACAATTATATAACATACGATCTTTGTTCTATATCCAGTGATGATAAATCATCAAGACTTACTAACTAGACCTAGGGTTGCATTTAACATATGTCTTGCATTACATGCTTCACTTGCATAAGGACGCAATTTGATTGTGATTCTATTTCTCCCCTATGTGATGAAGGATTGGGGGCATCTTCAAACATATTAGGTTTCTCCATGGCTACACAAGAATTTGATTCGTTGATTCACGCTCCTCAATGGAATACCTATCACTGTCAAGAAAAAAAATGCAACACTACATGAGATGTCAGTCCATTTCCATATGCATTGCATCCATATACTAATAATATCTACTCTACATGCTCATAATCACATCATATCAAAGTAAAACATACATCTCATTATCATCATATTGATATCTCATGTACATCAAAGTGAAGCAGACATAGACAATGACATTTACACACTGATACTCAGCTCAAAAATCTCATATATCTATCTATTAAAAAATGGGTCAGTACAAAAATGGGCACTACTCGAGTGCTATCGATCAAAATGATACAAAATGGTGTTGGTACACGGATCAATACATAGCCAGAGATCAAAATCAAGAGCCAAACACACAACATCTAACTCTATCTTTTACTCTCATCTCCAAAAGGAGCAAGAGTAGGAGCAGCAGGTGGAGGAGGTGGTGGCATATTTGGCCTCACAGGAGGTCATGCACCTCTAGACTCTCATGCATATTGAGAAAATTGCTGCACCTGTAGAGCCTCATTAGCACCACTATTGAATATGCAAAAAAATAGTATGCTGCCTAGGCTGACTATAATTGTACCTCATCCTACAACATCTCTACTCTCCACTCAGCAGTCTCAGTGTGCTCTCTCCATCGATCAATCTCCTGCTACCGCTCCACAAGATGTGCATCTTAGACAACTACCTGTATCTACAAATCTCAAAACTATTGGGAGGCTTGATGAATCTACTCTCGATAGCATCACACTATGTCCAAGGTCCTAGCAATAGGCTAATCAGGCATATCCTCATCCAACATCTTAGGTGCCTACTACTGTGGTGGTGCCTGTTGCTGTGGTGGTGCCTGCTACTATGATGGTGTCTGTTCCTCGGTCCTCAGCCTCTATAATCAACTGTGCTCTACCCTGCTACCTCTAGCCCCTAGATTTGATCTCATCTATCATGTAGGGATCTCTACCTACCTCACCTTATGTTGCACCTCTAGTATTGGATCTTGTGGCTACACCTATGGCTATGGCTATGCTTGCTACTGCTAAGGAACCTATCTCTGTGCCTAATCTACCATCCTTAGTGGATCAATAAATTGTGGGAATGGATGGCTAATCAAATGGGCCTGATAGGTAGGCATCATCCCTACATTTGCTACCTCTGGGAGGTAGTCCCACTAAACCATAGCTAGAATGCACACGTCTATCATGGATTGGCCTGGATCTATAGGTGGAGACCACCACTGCCCTACATCCTTACCTAGTTTGGCATAGGCATAGTAATCCTGTAAAATATCCTATGGTTGGCCGTACTGCCACCACACCAAAGAAATTGCAAACTGCTCTATGATTTGTGTGGTCCTACCCAATAGTGGGTGTGAGCTAAACATCCAATGTAACTTTCTCTGGGCATCATCCCAATCCTCTGTCTCTCACCAGGGCCTCCATACAATGGAGACTAGGTCATCAAGACATGTCCTCCAATGCTCTATCTTACCTAGGAAGACCTGGGTAATATGCCCTCGATATCTATAGATATATGGCTCCATTAGGTCTCGGGCATTCTCATGAATGGGCCTACATATGGGAAGATGCTCCCATGCCCAAATCTACAATACATAAACACCAGTGGCCATATTATTCTTCTCATGGAAGACCATGTCATGCATCTCATGGAATAGGTGGGCTAGCATACATTGACCCCACCCAAAAAATCTCAAGTGCCTCTACCATCTGGCGAAGCATAACTCCCCCCCACACTCTAGCCTATGATGTCCTCTGTTAGGCATCAAAAAACAACTTAGAAAGATCACTAGCATAGATGACAATTTGTGCATCTATCCATATGTGTGCATTAGCTCATCCCAATTGATGGCTTGACCTCTCTGTAGCTCCCTCCCAAACACAATAGAAAGTGCCTCTGTACCTGCTCAGGGCACTGTATCATAAACAACTTGTGCGCCATGAAAAGGGATCCAAAATATCCTCCAGATGTCCTCTGGGGTGATCATCATCTCTCCCACTAGCAGATGGAAGGTGTTTGTCTCCAAATGGAAATGCTCCACCAAATTTATCAGTAGGCTATGATTCACCATCATGGCTATAATCCAACATAGAGAGGACAAGCCCAATTGAGCGATATGTGCCCAATCAACATCATCAAGACTCTGCAACAAATCTCCATATGGTGGATAATGTGATCTGAATGTGACATCGTCAAAGACCTCCTACACACACACAAACAACAACGACAAGCAAATGATCAGTACCGGAATGAAATGGCAAAACAAAGCTAATAAAAATGTAGATTTTACATACAAAATTGAAAATTTTTAACTTCACTATCACAAGTTCTCGCACGAAGATCTTTAGATCTCGCATGAAGATCTCAAGATCTCGTGCTAAGTTTATCTCCTTCGCATGAAGAATCTCTTCATCACATGAGAAACAAAGTTTTTGAGTGTGAAGAATCTCGTTCTTCATGCGAGAGGAAGGTATCTCCCGCTAGAGAAACCTCATCGATGTGTGCAAAGAAAATGCACACCCTATTTCTTCATGTGAGGAGAGAAAATCTTTGTTCAAGAAAAGATAGTCTCGCATGAAGACCGATTGACCAAGTCCTAAATGTGCTAAAACATGCAATAAATGACCTCAAACTATGTAAAAGTGAAAGTACAAAGGTGGGAAATTGATGACTCACCAATGGTCCGTAGTCTGTTGGCTGACTGTGTCATTTGGAGCTCTCAAAATGATGATATTTCACATTCACTGCCATGTCTCTCTCAGAGCTCAATTCACTAAAGGACAAAATGCACAAATGATTCGAAAATGACCCCTTGGGCCCTTATATAGCTGTTGACCTAATTTTTCAAATTGCTCTGATTTGCACAAAAATCACCCACCTGGCTAATTTAACCATTCTAAATCTATTTTTGGGATCAAATTCAAAATTTGACACACCTAAGAGCTTTAAAAATGCATTTTAAAATTTTGGCACCAAGGGGATCGAATGCTTGTGCAATCTAAATTTTTCTAATACTTTGTAATTCTTGGAATCCTTTCAACTCTACATTCTTCATGTTTTCAAAACTATTTGGAAATAGTCAACTCAAGTCAACTATGCTTAATTTAGGTCAACTCCTTGGTCAAAATTGGTCTTTTGGACCTTGAAATCACTTTGGATGGAATTCCAATTTTCTTTAGATCATTCTGATCTCTTCATCTTTTCTTCTGATCCTCCTAATCTCTTCTCCATTTTGCACAACCTTGGATTTCTTTCCTATATCTTATTTCTAGTGTGTCGTCTTTCGATTTCACTCCTAAGGGGGCAGGATGATTACATCATTGAATACTTATTTCTCAGGGAATCTCATTCCCATCTTATGTCCTCATCATCCGGGGCATCTCACCACTAAGGGCATCTTGTTTCCCTCTTTTTGGCATCTCTTTCATCTTCACAAAATGTGATTACAGGTATCGAGACAATCTAAACCTTGACTCCTAAGAATCAAGCCTCATTTCGAGGATAATTCTATGACTCATAATTCAATCTTGCTGCCTCTTTTCAAACGAGGTATCTAGGTGTTCTATTTGGATCCTTAAAGATTAAGCTCCATTCTGGAGATAGTCTTTTAAATTCTTTCAATTCAGGTATCTAGGTGTTCTATCTGAATCCTTAAAGATTAAGCTCCGTTTTGGAGATAGTCTTTTAAATGCTTTCGATTCAGGTATCTAGGTGTTCTATCTATATCCTTAAAGATTAAGCTCCATTGTGGATATATTCTTTTAAATGCTTTCAATTCAAGTATCTAGGTGTTCTATCTAGATCCTTAAAGATTAAGCTCCATTTTGGAGATGATCTTTTAAATGCTATCATTCTCATGTATCTAGGTGTTCTATCTGGATCCTTAAAGGTTAAGCTCTGTTCTGGAGATGATCCTTTAAATGCTATCTTTCTAAAGTATCTAGGTGTTCTATCTAGATCCTTAAAGATTAAGCTCCATTCTAGAGATAGTCTTTTAAATGCTTATCAATTTTGGGTATCTAGGTGTTTTATCCGTATCCTTAAAGGTTAAACTTTGTTCTAAAGGAAACCTTTAAAATGCTTATAAATTTCAAGTATCTAGCTGTTCTGCTTGGATTCCTTAGGATCAAGCTCCATTCTAGAGATGGTCCTTAAAGCTTATCAGTTGGTCTCTGGCTCATCAACTTTAGAACCAATCTCATCTTCACATCATGCTTTCTGATTTTCTTTGAATTGAAGGTGTTGCTCACACATTCATTCAAAGAGGGGCAAAATGTAATACCCCAAAATTGGCTCATTTTCCATGATATCAATTCTGGTCTATTTTGACCCATCCTAAGACCTCTTCTAATAGGCAATTCTTATTTTGCTACTCACTACTTGACTTAATTGTCAAATGCTTGAAACCCTAATCTGCATTAATCATACTCTTTATTTAATTCCTATAGTATTGACTCATATTAGTCACATTAAACCTATTGATTAAGATTTAATTTAATTATTAAGTATTTATACTTTAATTAAATTAAATCATCACCTAAGGCTAATGTACTAAGGAATTAAATTTATTTAATTTAATAAATACACATATCTCAATTAATTAAAAGAAATTATTTAATTAAATGGGGAATGTATTTCTAATTAATTAAACAAAATTATTTAATGAAATGGAGAAGCTACTTCTAATTAACCAAGCAAAGTTATTTAATTAAATAGGAAGTTATTCCTAATTAATTAAATAAAGTTATTTGTTTAAACAGAAAAGTGTCTCTAATTAATTAAATTAAATTATTTAATTAAATAGAAAATATATTTATGAGAGCATATCTCATTTTATTAAATTAAATATCTCTCCTAATTTTCTCTTTAGTTCAAAAATAGAAATTCCTAGTTCACTACTGATCAAATTAGAAATGACCCAAATCACTTACTCTCACACTAAAGTTTATCTGAGCTAACTAAATCTTACACTCGGATCTGAGCCAATTAACTCCCTCTAATTTGGGAATCTTCCATCTTAATTGAACCTCATCTTCAATTTTGACCACTGATTGAAATTGATCTCAACCATTGGAGTATTTCAGGTAAATCTACTTAAGAGACCCTCATTTCTTCATTTTAGAAGATGAATTGAATTGCTATCAAAGTGTTGTTGAAATTCATACTCACATTTGCTCAAATTTTCTCACATTTTTCATACACTTGCATCCTTAGTTTAATTTCATTTAGCTTAACTATGCATGTGTTAATCTAGTTTTCTTTATTTTATTCTTGGATTGCATTGCATATCTCATTTAGAATAATTTACACATTCATCTAGACTAGCTGCATTCATCAAATCCTTCATTCTTAGGAGGTTTGGTTTCTTGTACCTTGATTCTGAGGATATTAATAGGAAAAATCCTTCTAGATAGAAGGCAACAGGTCATCTTGCAGGATTTCTCTCAAATGAATAGTCTCATGTTTGTTCTGGGATGAATCTGCACATAATGACCATGTTGAAGTGTGTGTGTTAGTATAGGCCACAATTCATGCATACAACACATACTTAACCTCATTATTAGGACACTATGGGGGAAAATGTCCCTAACTTTACATAATTTTATTTTCAAACCTCTATCCATATGACCTTGATCTCTATTTGTTACTTTGCTAGTCTTCACAAAATTAATGTCATGTTGAAATCAATGACAAACATAGGGATGAATACAACATATCAATACCACCACAGGATCTCCAATGCTTAGGATACTCCCCTGAAGGAATACCATCAACTTTCATGCTAACATAGTTAAACCAAAAGTGAACCTATATCAAAGCTTCTCTCTGATCTGAACCTTATTATATAAATTGACCCAATAATCCTCAATATTAGGCTCATTCTTGTAGGTAGAACTAGGTTGTAGATGATTTTTGAAATAATACATTGAATCATACTATGGCCTAATAGACTCATAGTCATTCAATTTGATGTTTCCTTCAAAGGCATTAATCAAATTCCTCTCACCTGTTCTAGATGCACAAGAGTATGGTTTTGCAATGACTGGGAAAGGGATTTCCACCTTCTTAAAAGATGAGCGCAAGGTATTTAATTCAAGAACCTATCTACATAACTCAATTAACACTACCTTTCCTTTAGGGTACCTAGGAAACCTCTTTGGAAAGCCGAAAAATGCACTAAAACCTCTTTGGAAAGCCGAAAAATGCACTAACTTAGATGTAGGAGAATATCAGGAATTGATTGAAGCAGCACCCAAATCAGGCAAGGCTAAAATCGACTCTAGTGAAAATTTATATTCAAGATACACTATAGGTCTTGGAATAGCCTCATGGTGAAGGCATCATTCACCTTCACATACTCTTCAAAACTTTTTTCTAGTTGCATATAGGGGTAGAAATCATAAACCTTTGTGTCTTCATTAAAATCCTCCATGCTTCGCAAGCCTTACCAAAAATGAATGATCACCAAAATGTATATAAGAAATGTTGACATTTAAAATTTCTTGAATACCTTTGTTGAGTTCATTGAGCTTCTCAACTCATAACAAATCATTTGATCTCAATTGATGTATTATCCATCAACATGTATCACTTGTGCCAAAAAGAAATGATGCTAAAAAATTAAGGACTCCCTCATGTCCTTTGAGTCTAAACAACATAGACAAGATATTTACTATTTATCACTTCATATTGGTACTAAATAGAGTCATTGGGAACTTATTCTTCTTTCTCTTTGGTGGTTAGAACCAAATTGTCAAAACGTCACCTCTTCTCTAAGTCTTTTTCTTATTAAACATGGAGGTGAATGAGCCAAATTCAATATCATAGTTTTTTTCTCTACCTAGAATAGCAAATGTGCTTTGCATAAGACCTCTATCAAGCATGTTAAATATTGAGCCATCTAGCATTTTAATTTTCTTATATTTTTTATCATTCCGAACCATGCATTCCCTAATGGGTTCAGGTTCCTAAATGACCATTGGAAAATAAAAAGCATCCATAAGCCCACTCTCTTTGAGCTTTGAATTTAAAGAATGAATGGTCTGATTTTTGAGTCTTTGATGGAAATCTCTTAGATTATAAGATCAAAAAGATGTGTCTATATAGTTCTTAAGCTCACTCACTAATCTAGGCAAGTTATTAGTTCCGCCAATTTTTTTTGGTCATTTTCTATATAACATCATGTATAGCAAGAAAATTCATGCTAATAATAAAGTTATGGTAGTTTCAATATGCATAAGTGAACTTACCAATAATTTTCTCTTATTAAATTCAAATTCTAACCTTGGGCATTCAATTTCCTACATCACATGAGTGAATAATGACCCTTTTACTAAGATTTATCCTTTAATGGTGTAATTATTGTATTGTTATTTAATTCAATTGGCTAACATGGCTCTATTTCATATCAAATCCATCATTAATGGGAGCTTATACTATATGTTTTAATCTTCAAGCTCTAGTGAAATGAAAAATAGATTTTCTAATTCTCCTTCTTAACATTGGCTTTTAGAAGGGTTGCTAGAGAGATGAGAATCTTCCTTAGATATAATAAATGCCTTATTTGTTGATCCTTGAGGAGACCTTTTCTACTTTATTCTACAATGTTATCTTCCACTCCTTTCATAGGAGTAGGACTTTGTCTACTTCTATGAATAACCATATAATGAGGAAATTTCCCTTTGTTAGTGTAGACACCCAAAAATTGGTAAAGACCTAAATTACACAATTTAGATCAATCAATGCAAATTAAAGAGAAAATTAGAAGAAACACAACAAACTTTCAAATCAAAAAATCACATCAAGTCATAAATTATCTTCAAAATGATAAGACTTAAATCAACTTTAAAAGAGGAGAAAAATTATTCAAATTCATAAAATGAAATTCAAAAAGGAAGGAAGAAAAAGACAAAAGTATTAAAAATAAATAAGACATTTATTAAATCAATAAAGTCATTTATCCTCAAAAATATGAAAATCTAACTTTTTCATTTAAAAGAATTGGAAATATCCTCATTTATCCTCAAAACCAAGTCTCTTGGACTCTTCCTCCTAGTCTCTTATGAGATATTTTTAGTTTCACTTTCATCAGCAAATCAAAGGTGAAAATCCTTATTCTTACCCCAACTCCTTCTGAAATCCCATAAATAGGAGTGAAATCCAAGAGCCAAAAGACGCAAATTTTAGGCATCTACACTATAGGCACACTCTGCGTTATCATTTTAGCATTATCATCATAGAAAATTCATCACATTTTGGCATTGCTTTTGTGTTATTTAGCATCATTTATTACATGTTAGCTCATTGTATATCCATGGTCATAACATTCTAAGAGTCATTATCTTCACTTAATCTGCATTATAGTAATAGATCTTGCATGCATTCTTGTAAATCTAAATTCTAAGCATACTCTGATTCTAGAACTATCATTGAGATGTTGGTCTAAGAGATTTCTCAGTGATTGTAGTCAGGGAAACATGAGACATTCATAGAATTTACATTTTGATAATAGTTTCTTGGGTTTAGTCTAGTTTGTTGTCAGTCTATCTACCTTCTACATTAAAGTTTCATGAATACACAATTATATCATGTACAAATTGGTGCCCACTATGGGGCTTTTTTTGAAAGCCTCTCTATTTTCAAATCTTTCATTCTAATCTTTAATTTTTAGTATATATTTATGTTTCTTGTTGTTTCCTTTAGTAGATCTAATCAATTATAGGTTCTACAACATTCTAGAGGCTTTGTATTAGTGAGAATAAAATCCCAAAGTCTTCCTTGAACACATAATGGTTGGATTTAAATCCTCTAATGCTTATGAGCTCTATTTTAATACTTCTAAGAGATATTCTAATGCTTATGAACTCTATTCTAATTTATTTAATCTCTCTGAAGCACTTTTAAATAGTTCTATAATGCATTTAAAACCTTTTTGTAGCACTTATAAAGAGTTCTATAATGCATTTGATCATTTCTAAAGTGCATATAAAGCATTTTACAATGCATTTTCTTTTATTATAGCAAATCTAATGGATTAAATAGAACATACAAAGCTTTCTATAATGCATATGAGTATTCTTGTAACACATCTGGTAAATATTACATTTTCCTCAATCTAACTTCTAGATCTTAATATCATTTGCATACAGGTCCCTTTTGAGTTAACAAAAGCTCTCAGATTGTAGATAGCACATGATAGGAATGAAGACCCTCCTAAATTTTCCTAGCCTTTGCTAGCTCCAAATCAGGTAAGTGGACCTTGGATCTTGTTAATATAAAGTGAGGCATTTCTAAGTTATGAACCTAGCTTAATAGAAATGTTCAATCTCACTAATCTAAAACAAAAGTAGGCCCATGCTTTACACTCCTTTGAGTTGATTAGAATGCCTAACCTTATGTAATGATCAGTCACAATTGAACAAGGAAGGAATCCAGACATAGCTTAACTAGGAGCCCCTCTATCTTCAATAGTATAAGGGTTGGTGATAAAAACTTTATATCTTTTGTGTTTGGGAAGTCAAAATAGTAGGGATATGCTCTCACTCTTCTTGAGTGATCGGATTCCCAAACTTGTTTGTGATTTCCATTTCCTACTTTCCACTAGGTAGGATTATCTAGCCATAGAAAGGCTACCTCCTAAGTTGCCTTAGCAGGGCTGGTGAGAGGGATTGCCTCCCAATCTTGTATTTCCAATTGAATGCAAGTCACATCTATTTGGAATATAGCCTTCCTCTAGTAGTCCCATAAGGGATTGCGCCAAACCTCCTTAGCATTGGTGGGAAGCTTTCTATCACAAGAGTTGTAAATTTGAACATAGTTTGTTAAATACTAAAACCCACTAGTCATTGGCTTTAGATAACATTGTTAGGAAGCTCTTTCCTTTCACTTTATAGGTGTGTTTAGTTTTATGTTTTGCTTTGGTTTATACTGCTATTATGCTTGAATGTGTCTTAAAAATTTAATAAGAAACACTAGTGTAAATTGTTGTCCTCCCAAAGATGTAACTTCAAATAGGCATTAAGATACCAAGTCCAAAACAAGAATGTTGTTGAACAACCCTAAAGTAGTGAATATACTACATAAAAAAATTCTTTTGAATATTCTTATGACACTCTCAATCTTCTATTATAATGCATATTCCTATAAAACAATGCATATGAGCTTTTTAAACAACACATTTGTCTAGCCAAACAACTCATCTAAATCATTAAGCATATGCAAAAGAACATATGATTAGTTAAACAACACATTTGATCAATCTTGCAATGCATTTGAGAGAAGATTTAAAAATAGAGGCCATCTACATGCATGATAATTGTGAACAAATGACAAATTTGGATACCCATTTCCTCGCCGGTATTTTACAAGTTTGAGAGATTCCATAAATAATAATAAAAATCTTTTTGAAAAACGAAGAGCTACAAACATCATTATCAAACAAATAGTTATTATTGCTTCATTTTGTACATCAAGCCATAAATTTTTGGAGACACGCATCCATCCCCTACTTGACTTCACAAAAGTGAACTCATGTCATCAACATTATCAAACACCTTTTCCAACCTAGCTTGTTACTCTAGACAAATCATGGTCAACAGAAACCCTCACATTTCAAAAATGCATAAGAACTAAAGGAATTCAACTCACATTTCATGCCTCCAAATAAAACTAGTATAGCTACAAAACCAACATGGTCACCTATACAAGTGAGTGCTAGAATATCTAGCAAAACCATCAAACACACAAAACCTCTAAATCTTCTTGAACCTACTACACTAATATATTTCTCACCAAATGTAGTTACGAATCACCCTTTTTCAACTAAAATTTGACTCCTTAGCCACAATGGGTTCATTTGCTACATGGGATGACAAGATTATTGAAACTAAAATTGAATATTTTCAACAAAATCCCAAACTTGTCGACATCATGGACAAGATACTCAAGAAATACAAGGAGAATTATATACTAACATTAGCACAACAAGGTGCAAAATTTCCATCCAATTTTGATGTGACCAACTTGAGATGAGACTTAGGATAGTCACCCCTAGATGTCATCATACAAAAATTACAAGACCTACAAATAGAAATGGAAAGGATGAAGTGAGGAAAGACACAACCCACAGAATTCAACCTCAAAAAGGTGTGTCCTCTCAATTTTGATAAGAACATTATTTACACCTTTCCCACAAAATCTACAAATACCAAAATATGACAAATATTTTGGAACATCAAATCCACAAGATCACCTTAGACAATTCTATACCCTAAGTATGGAATTTTTCAATGACATGACATACCTGATGTGTCTATTTCTTAGGAGCCTTATAAGGCAAGCCATGGAGTGGTTCTCCAAGCTAACCTCTAATATCAAAACCTTTGACCAATTGGCTTTCATGTTCATCTCCAAATATTCCTACAATATCAAAAGGGAAGTTGCAATGACTAACTTATGCAATAAGAAACAACTTCTTGGTGAGTCATTTAAGACCTTCTTACAACAGTGGAGACACACATTTGCAAAGTATCATAGAGACATACCAAACAATGAGAAGATTGAAATCTTCATTAATAGTCTCTCCAAATTGATGATTATTGGCTCCAACTCCAAGGGCCTAAAGATTTCAAAACCACCTTAGAAAATGAAACTAAGGTAGAAGAGACCTTACTAAATAATAACATCATCAAACTATCAAAAGATGGTAAGGGCTTTTCAAACAACTCAACACAGACTCATAATTCCTCTGATCGGGCAACTGATTAAAAAAAGTCATCGTGGAGAAACAATAAAGAGAACACTGCTAATGATAGGATGGCAAAAGCTAACCATGTCAAACCTCAAACTAATCTAAGTCAGTCATATCCCATTGTCAGCAAAACCAAATCAAACACACCTTGGCAAGACAATGCCTATCCCTTCTATCAACATAAGGTAGAAACTCCCTCAAAATTTGATTAACAAGTCACTTACAATATAGCTCCTCCTCCTTGTAGATATCAATCTTTCGATATACCCAAGGACTATACTCCTATTGTGACATCTTACAAAAGTGCCTTGCAAACCCTCTTGGCTAATGAACTCATTGTACTTCCTAAGGCCAAACCCTATGAACCCCAAGTCAAGCCAAAATGGTGAAATACCAAGCACATTTGTGCCTACCATTGAAACAAGAAGCACCTAACAAATAATTTTTTTTTCCCTTAAGAGGGAAATACAAAAGTTAATCCATGATGCAACCATCGATGTAAATAATCTTACCAATAATGAAGACCATGCGATCTTCAAGAACCCTTTCTTGAGCCATGAAAAGGGGGAATCCTCCAAAGCTAATCAGACTAAGGTTAATTATGTGCATCATTATGACAATACCATCAACATGATCTCCAAATTTGATGATGCCATGAATTTTTATCATAGTTAAGGACAAAAATAAGAAATATTCATTGAATGTCATCACTTGAGGCCAAGCCTCTAAAGTTGTTCTACTAGTACTAGTGACAAATCCTGGTCTTGCAACTATAAGTTCCTTATTGCCCAAGTACAACCTAGTCAACCAATTACTTAAGACTCTAGCCCATATCTCCATTTTTGAACTATTGTAAATCTCCCCAAAGCATAAATAAATACTCACCAAATTCTTAGTGCCAAATGACCTAGATGTGAGTAGATTTCAGAATATGGTTAGCAATCTAGTTGCCCCTTAGTGAAAAAACTCTCCTTTGCATATTGACATATTTATCCATAGAAATAGAGTTAAGAGAGAATTTGTAGATGGTGGGATAGGCCTCAACATTTTCAGACACAATTTAGTAAAATCCCTAGGATATACAAAGGATACTATTGACCCAAGAAAGAAAATCACCATCAAAGCCTAAAACGATGAGGAGAGATCCTCCAAAGACATGGTTATTCTACCAATCAAAGTAGGACTGATTGTAAAAGAAGTTGTTTGTTAAGTCTTAGACCTACAATTAACTTATAACATCTTGTTAGGAAGACCATGGATTCATGACATGCAAGCTATTCCCTCCACTTACCATCAGTGTCTTAAATTTCCCTACTTGGGTCAAGATGCGACCATACCTAGAGATCAATATTTTGCCCAATATTATAATTCCCTTGTCCCTCATAACATGGAAGAAATTTGCACATTGATAGATGACATCAACCAGTCCACATCTATAGATGTTTCATGCTCTACCAGTCAAAATGACAACCACTCATCAACATCAACTAAGGGTAAAGAGAAAGTTGGTTGTTCAAAGCCTTCCCTTCTATCACCATCAAAATCCAAAGACCCTAAATAGTCACACTATGAAGAAATGGATAGATCGATGAAATAATTTGATACATATTGTAAATTACAACACAAAGGAGTGGGCAAGTACTCAGTCTCCTTATTTAATCCCCCACTTTCTCCAAAATCTAATGGGAAACCATCATCCACCACTAAGCCTTATCACACACACTTTATCAAAGCAAGTGGAACAACTCCAAGTTCAGTAGAAGAAATTAGTCAAGAAAACATTGACATCTCCCCCCACCTGCATGGAAAAGGTTTTGACCTCACGAAAAAGATTGGACATATGGCAGATGGTCCATTTGGGAAAGAGATAAGCATCCTCGACCCTCTAATAGCACAATTCAGGTCCAACAACTCCAAAACATGGGTAGGGTGTGTTGAACAAGACAAGAAAAAAATCTTCTAGTGACTCCTCCTCTTCCACCTTGGTGTGGATACCTAGAAAAAAGGGTGATAATAGCCAGAAAACAAATGACATCATAAATGTAAATCTATCCCTCTCAAGTTCACATCCTACCCATAATGAAGATAATGATGATTCCACTAAATGGAAATTTGAATCATTATTTGAGGAGTCTCTCCATAATAAAGAATGTGAGTTTGTTCACATACTCACATCTAATAATTTAGCTACACAAGAAACAACCTCTTGTACAAGACCCACTTCATTGAGATTCAATGTATAATTGAGTAGCTATTTTCAATTTCAAACCCTATTTCTTGACTTCTTTCCAATAGAATTTGAAGATGACTACTACAAGACTCTCACAAAATCTACTTTTCCTAAAACTCTAGAAGAAGCTCATGTCATAGATCTAATGGATACAGCGTATGAGCCATCTAATGAAATCATGTCTTTAAACCCTGCTGAACCCTTTGCATATATGAACCACTCTCCCTAGTCCATATGGAACTCATTACCTAGGATATAACTAAGTTTCACCACATTCCTCATTTTGACACTGGCCATCACATTTTCATCTACCTTAATGCGGTTCAACCATCTCATCAATGAAGAATAGAAGAGATGCATATAGTTGGGTCTGATATCAATCACTTAGTCATAATAGAACAGTTCAAGCATTTCATATCCTTAATGATCAGTACCAAGTTGTAGTTGATCACAAGAAAAAAATAGAAACAAATTGATGTGACACATCCCAAGGTGAAAACCCAACTATGGCACCTACAAATGGGGTGATTGATACGTTACTAGAAGACTTTGATGAAAGATCTTTTATCTTCATTGAATCAATAGAACAAGTCAACATTGGCATGGAGGAAGAACTAAGGATCATTTATTTAGCACATTCCTTAAGCATAGAGGAAAGAAATGCATTTATTTGCTTCTTTGAAGAAAGATAGATAAAATTTGTGCGGTCTTATGCAAACATGCCTAAATTAGACCCAACTTTAATCCTCCACCCTGACAATATTTCTCTAGAGGTCAAGCTAGTAAAACAAAATCTTAGAAAGATGCATCCCCATATAGCTTTACTAGTCAAAGTGGAGTTACATAAGTTAATCAGCACCAATTTCATCTGGCCCTTATTGTATGCACCAATTTTATCCAACATTGTTCCCATACCAAAGAAGAATGGTAGCATATGCATCTAAATTAATTTATCAGATTTAAACAAATCATGTCCCAAAGACAATTTCCCTCTTGCCAACATTGACACCATTGTAGACCTAAGAGTAGGCCATTCCATGTTTTCACTCATGGATGGGTTTTTAGGGTATAATTAGATTAGGATAGAACTAGAAGATCAAGATAAAACAACCTTTACTTGTGCATGGGGTACATTTTGTTTGAATGTGATGCCCTTTGGGATAAAGAACACTAGGGCCACCTATCAGAGGGCCATGACCACTATCTTTAATGATATGATGCACATCTTTATGGAAGATTATGTGGATGACATCCTTTCCAAATACCATACTTTAGAAGAACATCTCCCCATACTAGCCAAGATATTTGCCCACATAGATGCATTCAAATTTAGGCTTAATCCCAAGAAATGCACTTTTGGTGTCAAATCAGGCAAGCTTCTAGGATATCTCTTAGCCGAAGAAATAGAAGTTGACCCTAAAAAGGTCTAAGCCATAATCAACATGCAACATTTAAAGAACCTGAGTCAGTTATGCTCTCTTCAAGGTAGGCTTCAATCAATTTGTCAATTCATTTCTCAATTGGTGGAAAAGTGTGTACCTTTCACCCATTTACTATGCAAAGATATAATTTTTAAGTGGGATGACCAATGTCAGAAGACTTTTGACATACTCAAAAACCTACTTGATGAATCTGCCCATATTGGTACCTCCATTATCACATAAACCTTTTCTATTGTTCATTTATCTAATGAATAAATCAATTAGGGCTCTCCTAGCACAATAAAATGACCAAGTAAAAGAATGTGTCATTTATTACATATGTTGTACCTTGGTCAACTATGAGCTCAATTATTCTTTTATTGAAAAGGCTTGTCTATCTATAGATTTTGCTTCCCAAAAGACATGTCACTATCTTCTAACAGACAAAGTCAATCACATCTCCAAAATTGATCCCCTCAAATATCTTCTTAGCAAAACAACATTAATAGGTAGATTGGCCATATGGGTGATGATCCTAAGTGTGTTTCACATTGAGTACATTGATAGGAAAGCAATAAAAGGATAGGCCATTTCTAATCAATTGGTAGATGCACCTATAGAGAGTTTAAATCCTATCCTAACTAATTTCCCAAACATGTACATTTTTCAAACATAGCCAGTAACATGGAAATTCTACTTTGATGGTTCCTACACACACCATGGATCAGGCAATGATATTTTTTTCATCACACAACTAGGTGTTATCATCCCTAAATCTTACAAACTACTTTTCTCTTGCACCAACAAAATGGTAGAGTATGAAGCTTTGGTCTTGGGCCACAAGCTAGCTTTAGAATGGAAACTAGAAATGTTTGAGGTTTATGGAGACTCCCAGTTGATCATCAATCAAGTTACTAACACTTATTAGAGGAAAGATGGAAAGTTATTGCCTTACTAACATATGGTCAATACCTCAAGGCATGTTTTTGTTCATATTACTTTTGAACAAATTCCTAGAGAGAAGAATAGAGCAATAGATGCTATGGCCACCTTAGCCTCCTTACTCCAACTACTAGAGCAACATGAGTGGTATGATTTCTTAGTAGAAGAGGTGGTTCAACCCACATTTATTCAACTTGATTCCCTTATCATTTTCTACTTAGACACTCTTGATTCCCTTTGGTATGACCCCATCATCACTTACCTTCATGATAACACCATTCCATCATACCTCTCATGTAACCAAAAATGAAATTTCATTTGAAAAACCTCATGCTACACTTTGGTGGCTGATATGTTGTATAGGAAGGGTCTTGATGGTACTTTGTTTAGATGTCTTGAAAAGGATGAGTCTAGAGTTACTCTACAAGAAGTCCATGCAGGGCTTTGTGGGTCACACTCTAGTGGGTTTACACTAGCAAAGAAGATTCTTAGGATGGGTTATTTTTGGCCAACCATGGAAAAGGATTCTATTGACCATGTTAAAACTTGAAAATAATGCCAAATCCATAGTAACCTTGTTCATGCACTAGACCAAGAGCTCAACCTTTTGGACACACCATAGCCTTTTTATGAGTGGGGCTTTGATTTGATTGGAGCCATCCATCACCTTCCTCTAGTAGACATAAATGGAGTATCACCACCACATAGTACTTCACCAAGTGGGTCAAAGCAGTACCACTTAGTGACTCTATGAGAAAATAGGTCTCTTTATTCATTCTAAACCATATCTTTTGTTGGTTTGGCATATCCCATGTGAAAAATTATGCCTTGTACTTTAAAAATTAAATAATTGATGAATTATGTGAAAATTTTCACATTATACACCATGCCTTGTCAATTTATCATCCCCAAGGTAATGGCCAAGCAAGGGCCACCAATAAAACCATTATCAACATCCTCAAAAGAACTATCAATGATATTGGGAGAGATTGGCATTTACAATTGAACCCCACCCTCTAGGCCTATAGGACAAGTTTCAGGACACCTATAGGTGTGACACCCTTCTCCTTGGTTTATGGCTGTGAAGCTATTCTTCCTTTAGAGGTTGAGATCCCATCCTTGAGAGTTACTCTTTGAGACATCCTATTAGATGAGGATTATAGAGTGGCCCATCTAGAGTAGCTAGAGTTGTTAGAAGAAAATTAGCATGCAACATATGAACCCCTACAAGTGTATCAGAATAGGTTATCAAGAAATTACAATAAAAATGTCAAACCCCATTTTTTTTAGATTGGTGACTTAGTGCTCTGAGAAAACCCTAAGAACCAAGCAACTAGAGAAAGGAAAGGAAAGTGGGAGGCCAATTGGATTGGTCCTTACATTATCACAAAGTCCTATGGGACTCATACTTATAGACTTTTAGATTGTGATGGCACAAACCTAGTAGAACCCATCAATAGCATTCATCTTAGGAGATTTTATGTCTAGAACCTTGACAAACACATCAAAAATACCAAAAAAAATAAAAAACACTCAAAATAAAAAATTGGTACAAAAAAAGTGAGAATCCCACCTTTGGTTTGAGAATTCCACCTTTGGTCTTCCCTAAACAACACAAGTCCTTCAATGCTGAAAGAAAAATCAAGACAGTACTTGACCAACCATCTCTCTGACAAATTTTGCTTCTTTAAGGCTTATCTAGCATAGTCAAGTTAATTTCACACATACCCAATTGAGAAACACTTAAGAGTTATAGTTCAGTGGTCCCTTAGCATCTAGCACAACTTGTAGTAGTAGAGACAACTAGTATAACAACACCAAAGGGAAGCACAACAAATCAAGAGAAACATGGAGTCAAATTATGTATTAAAATACCATAGACATGAATTTTAGGAAAATCAATGCACATCTTAGCTATCCACCTTGATCAATGATCCCCAATGTTTATTTTAGTCCTCAATCGACCAATTTGATGTCCCAAATTCCTTCCATTGCCTTCCACATCCCAAATCTAGCTATCCATGCCCACATTTTTCCTTTTTGACCGCTCTTGGTCTCCTTGCCTCTTTAGGTGCCTCACATGGTCCTAGTTACCCCCACATTCCAAAAAATCCCACTCAAATCCTCATTCCACTCCCAAAAAAAATCCAAATTAGCCAAAATTATCAAAAAAATTTAAAAAATTGTCAAAAATTATCAAAAAATTTCAAAAATTGTTAAAAATTATCAAAAAATTTCAAAAAACCTCAAAAATTATCAAAAAATTATTTAAAAAATTCAAAATTTGTAAACAATTATACAAAAAAACTAAAAATTGTCCAAAGTTATCCAAAAAAATTCAAAAATTATCAAAAAAAATCCAAAATTGTCCAAAATTGCCAAAACATTTAAAAGGGGGTACTAATTGCCAAAGATAGCCATAAAAGCTTGGAAAAATTAACACCTCAAAATTCCTGTCAAACATGGCTAACTTTAGCTCAAATAAGCTTTATGACATGTCATAAAATATTTAAATATAAAGTGCCTCAATGGTATTAAGAAGTAGCACAGTTATGTCTTGAAACATCTCACTAGGCTTTGGAAATGTGGCACAACGTGAATAGCGCAAGAGGTGTCAGCAGAGTCCCCTCTTCCTTCCTTTGATCAAGAACAACTATTCCCAATAAATCATTAGTCTTACATATGTTCTAGTAGCCATGATTGGTCTAGCCCCTCCAAAAAATATATCAATGCTATCCTGAATGTCGAGATATTAATCGAACTCTTTTGTCATTAATTAACTGGGGGCACATAATAAGTAAGCGTAAGCATGAGAGGTTGGCCCCTGTGCAATGCCTTTTTCTAACCCAAATGCCTTTTTTAGGCCCCTCCAACACCTTTTTCTAGCCCAAATGCCCTTATTAGGCCCCTCAAGTGCCTTTTTTCGACCCAAAAGCCTTTTTTCGACCCAAAAGCCTTTTTTAGGCCCCTCCATCACCTTTATTTGGCTGAAATGCCTTTTTTAGGCCCCTCCAACACCTTTTTCCAGCCCAAATGCCTTTTTCAAGCCCCTCAAGTGCCTTCTTAGGCCTAAGCACCTTTTTTAGGCCCCTCTAGCACCTTTTTAGGCCCCTCCAGCACCATTTTAGGGCCAAACACCTTTGTAGGCCAAAACACCTCTTTCAAGACCTTGTTCTACCCTTTTAAATGCCTAGGTGTCCCTTTTGGGACCCCAAAGTGCCTTTTTGGGTCAAGGTACCTTTTTAAAGGCCTTGTTTCACCTTTTCCAAGGCCCAAGCGTCCCTTTTTGGGCCCCCAAAATGCTTTTTTTGGTCAAAGTGCCTTTTTCAAAGCCCTATTTTTCCTTCTCGAGGCCCAGGTGTCCCTTTTGGACACCCAGAGTGCCCAATTTTGCCTTTTTCAAGGCCCAAGTGTTCATTTTGGGCCCCAAATGCCTTTTCATAAGCCTCAAGAGCATCCATCTCAGTACACACCTAGAGAAAGATCCCAACGTTGGCCTTGTAATTTTTTGTAAAGGCTATTAATATATGAAAAATTATGCCTACATATCACAACTCTTCGAATGTTATGCAAATCTTTACACATCTTTCATTAAGAGCCCACACAAAAATTATCACATCATAGTAAAGGTTACCCTTACTCTATGAATGATATTGTTTCAACTTTTATGGAGATTGAAACCTTTTCAACATTTTTTCAAAAATTGCAAAAACATTCAAATATATATCGAAAATCCCAAAAACATTCACATATTCCTCATAATGCTAAAAACATATAGATACATTCCAAAAATACCAAAAAAAAATATGACAATGCCTTTATAATGAACATCTATTGTCTCTTGATTGCCACAAATAAGCACAAACTTTTATTCTTCTATGATAGTAATGACAACATTACATTTAAATAGTGTCTTGTGGATTATTTATTCTAGCCTCCCTAGGGGATGTGGCAAGATAGGGTGTCCAACCAATGTATTTTCTTTTGACCTAACTCTAGAAGAGGAAGCCCCTGGTGTAAGTCCTCTACATACCCACACTACATCCATGGGAATTGAAAACCTCTCACTACATAATTTTCCATTCAATAGTTGTGTAAATTCCCTATCCATGAACTACATCTCTCGTCGATCCTCATTTAGGAACACTTGATGATAATGTCCCATATAATAAGTGGCTTCCTGGCATACCTTTTTTGTCCAGTGCATTTCCATGAACACATTCTCCACGAATTTGTTTACTCCTAGTGTAGTGGTTGCCTCATTGGGCCACATCTTGCTCCTATTGCATTTGATTAGTCACCATTCACTAATGCTCCATATCTATTTTTGCCTTGCCTAAATGCTGTTGCAACTACCTCACCTTCCCCTAACTTAATGCTAACCACTCCTATAGCTTCAATGATAGGAAGTTTACTTTTGCAATCACCTCCCTAAATGACTCAAACTGTGACTGCAACAACACTAGCTTGTTTTGTGCCATCTATAGAGATTCTTGGAACCTTTGAGCCCACAACCACTCCACCCACATTCCCACATCATTTTCCTCCACTCGTGATTGCTCCATATGCAATTCTAGTGATTGCACTCGTGCCTGCTCTACATCCACCATTTCTTGCAGCCATCTTGCCTCTATTTGTGCTACATCTTCCCACATCTTCTCCATCAATCCCAGCAAAAATGTGACTTCCTATTCTATCTTCTCTACTCGGACTCTTTCTATAGCCAATATTATCCTATACTATAGTCCCTGACAACATCATTAATGTTGACAATGGTGTTTCTTTTTCCCTGATCCCCACCTCTTTGGGCTACACTGACCCTTGTCCTGCATGACTTGTTTTAGTTGGTTCTAGAATTAACACTTGGAGTTCTAACTAATACACTAGTTCCTCATAGGTTCATTGACCGCACTTCACTCTTTGCCCTGGCCTCACCTTCCCTAGCTAGCATCATCCTCTTAGTATGACTAATCTAGTGAGAACAACATAATTTCACTTGCACACTTCTTACAAATTCTCAATATATCCAATAGCCACATTCTACTCTTCACCTCACCTTGTTCCATTCCCATGATATCCACTTACTTATAGCCATCACTCACCTGAGACTTGTTCTTTACTGGCCTTACCATGTATTCGCTCTCTACATCCCACTCCGCTAGTGCTAGATACACTTGAACCTTGGTTCTAACACTCAGACACCCTAGGTCTTGTTGGCATACATTGCCAGACAAAATCCACTGCTAAATCACCATTGACACATCCCACACTTTTTTATTCAACTAGTACAATAGTCACTCCTTGGAAAAATTGAACAAACTTGACACTATTACCCATAATTAGGAGGACACCTGGTCCACAAATAATGGTTTTCTTCACTATTATGTACTTTTAGTGCCTCAATGATGTGCTCAACTAGAGGTACCAGGATGAAGTCATTAGATTTTATTATTTTTTCACTATTTAACTGTAGTGATCCTTTGATTTTGCACATTATTAGTGTCCACTTGTAAGTTCCTCCTCTCATTTGAAAAGCCATGTGTACCTTGACCAATTGTGTGTGCTATCTTAGGTGAGGTCTTTTATCTGACATGTGACTATTTGCATGCCTATTTTTATTCTTCTATGGCTATAGCTTCTATTTTCTAGTGGTTGTCATATTTTCATGTACATTTTCCATCTTTGTTGGTGCTTCTAGGCATGACATAGTATTCATATCACTATAGTTGAGCTAGTGGTAGTTGTGCTTAGTCACTTTTTATCACATGCTCTATGATGACAATTAATTTGTATCTCTTTAAAAAGTGACAGTTATTTGCATTCATTTAGTTTGCATTTTCATCTTGGGTTCCTAAAAAACAAATAGTTGGCACATAAATTAGGATTCCACAAGAAGGCCATCATAACATCATTCAACAAATTCATAACTAGTTATCCAATAACATAAAACAACATTAACATCTAGGCGAGCTTTTAGCACTCAACTATCATGGATTTTACCTCCTCACAATATCACCACCATGCATCACACTTCATTGTTTCACATTAGCTATTGCATTACGTGGCTTTTGAATCTCAAATAATTCTAGTCACTATCACATTTCACCACATCATCTATTGCATTTCATGACTTTTGAATCTCAAGCAATTCTACGTCATTATTTCCTTGTATCAAATTTCATTCCTCATCACACCCCATCATTTAGTGCATTACATTTCTTTTGAATCTCAAACAATTTCATTTTTTCACATCCCATTTCATTTCCTTATCATTTATCATTATTCACTACATCACATATCATTCCTTCCCATTTCATTTCATTCCATATCACCGCTCATTTCATTTTATTATATTTCACTTTTCTTATTATCCTACATTTGTGACTTGTATTTCATGTTCTTCATCACATTACCTTTGATTCATGCATTTTTTCTATTTCATTTTGTGGCTTTTGAATCTCAAAAGTTGACATCCCATCCCATAGCCTTCAAATCTCAAACCATTGTGTTTCCTTCCATTTTTCACTTTCTTTCACATTCCATTTGTCACATTACATTTTATCACATTTTATTTCATTACTTTCCCATTACATGTCATCCCATTACATTTTCTCATGTTTTCATTTATCATTTCATGTCATTACATCCCATCTTCACATTTTTATTCTCATTTTACCATGTTCCCTTCCATGACACTTTGCCACACATTTGTTCATCTACATTTTTTTAATATTCATTTACACATTCATTTCATTTCATTTCACATCACATCATGTCACAACACACTTCATCTCATTACATTACATGGCATTACATTACATTGCATTATATTCAATTTCATTCCATCCCATTTCATCATGTCACATATCATGTTCATCACATTACATCTTAATTCTTCCTTATCACATTTTCATTCCATTTCATCATATTTTGAATTCACTTACAAATTTCATTTCATTTCATTACATTTCCATCATACCTTGCATTTCATTTCATTCTTTCCATCTCATTTTATCTATTTTCATTATATTACATTGTCACAGAATTCATTCCATTACACTTCATTTATCACAATCCATTTTTTTACAGTTCATTTCCTTACATCACATTACATTCAAATTCATTTTACTACACCACATCACATCTCATATCATTACACCCATTGTTATTTCATTATATTTCATTCAACATAGTGCATTACATCAAATTCCATTTTTACCACATTTAATTTCATTTCATTACAGTCACACCATCACATCACATTTTCATCCATTATATTATTATTGCCATTTCATCACTAATCATTCACACAGACACACACACACATAGATCATATCTTACACAATGACTTATAATAGTAGGGCAAGGCCACCATCCTATATATATATAAATATATATATATATATATATATATATATATATATATATATATATATATATATATATATATATATATATATATATATATATATATATATATATATATATATATATATATATATATATATATATATATATATATATATATATATATATATATTATATCCAATACCATATCCATCAAATCAAATCATCACATGCATCCATGAGTCCATGATATAACAAATACACATCTAAAAATCAACTAGCTTGGATATCTCATAAAGAAAAAGACCAAACAATACATCAAGAGGATAAAACCATCACAGATATAAGATAGACTACATCAACAAGAATATCCAAATGATCAAATAACATGAATGTCAATAGATCACAATATCTATCCACATGAACATCTAAATATCAACCAAGTACATTAGCATGAATATTAAATGAACATCAAATGAATAATCATACATAACGAGGAGTAAGGCCGCAACACATAATGTACACTCATCCCTACATAGGTGGCTATTTTGAAGGTCCCTACTCACCAGGGGCACTTGTATCCTCCCATGGTGTCTGCTCTATACATCTATAATATGTGCAACCTATCCAGCTATTACTCTTTGACTCATCGATGCCCCATTTGTCTACAATGGCAGTGGTGGTGGTGGTGGCCCCAATGTCATCATGGCTATAAATGCCTATAGAGTACTCATTAGCTCACCCACTCGAGCCTTCACTACACTCATCTAAGCCTCTAAATCAATCGATCCCCCTAGCCTCTCTAATGGTGGTTGTGCACCTAGTGGCAATTGTTGTGGCTCGTATAGCTATACATCCTGTGGATATTTGATAGGACCCTCTACCTGTGGCCTCTGTCACTAGATAAACTAAACATCCTTGACAACCCAACCCTCATCTTCTCAATACCTTTACCCTACTACCCAACTCCTACATCACCAACCATCCCTCCTATCACCATCACACCACCATGGCCTTAGATCCCTCCAACCCTCCTTGCACCTACTGGTCTCTAGCTGGACCTTGTACCACATGCCTTTTTGGTAGTATCACAACTACTTGACCTCACCTCACTCATGCTCTAACCACACCTCTCACCCTAACTCTAGCTCACCATCTTTGTCTACCTCTCCTCATACCACCCTCATCATCCTCATCCTCTCCCCTTCTTAATGGCTCATCAATCCCTAGAATAGGCTTTGCCAGATTCATATATCTTGAAAAGGGATGCTTCTGAAACCATCATGTATAGTCCCCCTCCATACTTACATTTGCCACTCCATCCCATAATGCCCATCCCTATGTTGTTTCTATCATCTATGTAAAGGCCTCCAAGCAAGCCTCATAATCCAAAGTCAGCCCTGACACTATTCTATCTGACTACACCTGAGCATAATGTGATGACCCCTATGTCATGCCCTACTGTTGACCAAACTATCTCACCACCCCCCTAAAACAAAACCTCTCTATCACTTTAGGAACCCAACCAAGAAGATACCTTAGACCAAATAAATATACCATCTCATTATCATCCTCAACCATGGCTTTGTAAACTTGTAAGGTCTCCACACAACCTCATTAATGTTGTCCAATATGTGTTGCCAATACTTTATCTTGCAAAAATGGGGTTGTGTGATCACACTAGAATAAGTATACATGTAAGGCATACCATGCAGTCGCTGTCACACACACACATTAGATGAGTAATGTGCAAATGTTCCCATGTCCATAGCTGTAACAAAATCAGCCCTACTTATAGTGACGAGGCTCCAGAATATACAACCTAATGTAAATCATGATATAAGTGAGCCAAAAATAAATTTTCCCCATGTAAATCTTCATGGTTGATCAATCATTTCTTGTATCAATTAGCCCTATCCAATTGGACACCCTTGCCCTCGATAGTTTAGCAACAAAAAACCTGCTATCAATCTAGCCAAAACTACCAACAATGCCTCATACTGTAGCATCTAAAACCATGATATGTTGTCATCACCAAACAAATCTCAGAAAGAAGTGCCATCAGTGGTTTGATTATAGTACACCAAATCCCCTACTCTTAGGATCTAAAATATTTGATATACATCCTCAAGAGTCATAATCATCTATCCCATTGACAAATGAAACGTGTTGTGGTCTGAGTGCCACTACTTGGCCATAGCTATCAATAGCCCCCTATTCACTCAGGACTGGGGCATTTGTTACAAATATGTAAACTGATATCTATCAATCTCTTATTGGTCCTTTGCCAATAATCTACCTACTTCCTCTAGGGGTCATGGGTATAACCCTCATACCATTAGCTTTCACCCACATAAATATTTTTCATTAGAAAAGAAAACAACAATGTCAACCTTCATTACAAGTGATCATCATATATCGGTCTACAATCTATATATAGCTACTCAGCTACTGGTTCTATCTTGGACCCATCCCTCTCTATCTTGAGTTAGACCTATTTGGTTTCCTTACTTTTTATCCTAAGCTAGGGCACCATTCTTTACGTTCCTATCATCAAACTAATCCTAGAACATCACTCCATGATTGCGTGACTACTATTGTTTACTTATTATGATGGATCCCTGACTGACAGACCTTGAATCTAGCCTCTTGCATTATCTTTCACTCAATTTAGGCTTTATAATCTATCTTTTCCTTTCAAAGTCCACTTGTGCTATTTCCTAGGAGAGACATGCTATAAGATCAATCATATCTGCTAAACTAGACCTATGCACTATTACAACATTCAAAAATGCTATTTCATACCTTGAATATGGCTATGCACTATTACAATACACATATGTCCCATTTTGAATTGCAAAAGTTCTATTGAAAAAAAAAGTGCTAAAAACTCTACATATGCGCTATAAGAAAAATCACATGCACTAAGGTATGCAAACATGCTACTAAAACTATTATATGTGGTACAATTTTGCTATATGCATTAATTTTAGCAAAACCTAGGTTTTCATATGCATTGTTTCATCCTACGTATGGACTAAAAGACTACTTGTATGTACTAAAAGAAATCAAAAGCACTAAAAGAAAAGCTAAATGTGCTAAAACACCTGAAAAGCCAATTTCCCACAAAAATTTGTGTGAAATTCACCAAAATCTAGGTACAAATGCAAAAATCTCAAAATGGAGGATCTTGATGAGTTATCGAGGCAGTGTAGTCCATTGGACGCTCGTACCTATAACCCCTTTTGAATTTGTGCTCTCATAAAGGGACCACCATTCTCACCAACTCATAGCTCCAAAATGCTAAATGTCAAATGAGAGAGTGAAAATGACAAGGGTAAAAGGCCTTTTGACCTATTTAACCCTCCCTATGGGGCATTTATATCACTTTTCACCCTGTTTACCTATTACCACATTTTGTTCACCCTGCCAAGTTTTGGAATTCAAATATTACTCGTCCAACGGCTAGTTCCCAAAGCTAATATTATTTGAATGCCGACCTTATAAAAGTTTCCATGGCTCACAGGTTTTCTAGCCATCAGATCTGAGGAAGATCTATGGAGGGTGCTATCTTGCTATGGCAAAGTTGTGCGAGAGTTACGTTAATGACATCACGCCCAGTTTATGTGTGTCCAGTGGGTCCAGCGGCAGGCAATCAGTTCACGACAGAAAAAGTTTCACGATGCACCGAAAAAGGTGTTCGGTGGGTGGTCAATTGTCGAGAAAGTTCATGATGGGTGATCAGTTTTGCAGGCCGAAAAATCCAAAAGGCGACAAGATGCCATGTAACCATCGAAAAAATCACAAGTTTTCTGATAGCGACATAGCGTCCGACCAGTCGAAAGTTGTTTTATAGTGAGCCATAGTATCGGCGGCAAGGTTCACGGTAACGAAAGAAATCAATAGCAAGGAGCAATTAGATAGTTGGGTCCCATTGTACCTCATCTGCACAGTCAGAAGTTCGGTGCCATGGTGGCAAATCAGAGGGAGCCACGTGCAAGAGAGAAGACATGTCATCAGTTGGGCACTATGGCACTATGGGAATTTGACCTCGATTTTATCATAGCGACATGGTGCCTAGCCAATACGTTGCCACTCTATGGGGTCGAGTCTTGGATCTACCAGGTCGGCATTTCAAATGACCAACAGGGGGGTGCCAAGTGGACATGTCAGAATACAACATTTCACAGGCCCAATAGTTTTTAGAGGAGATGATGTGCAGAGTACAAGGAAGGGTTAATTTATCTACCATCAGATCTGCGAAGATCGATGGTCAACACTATGTCGCTTATCTGAAGTTGCATGAAGAATATGATGGCGACATAACACCCTTCGGCCACGTGTCTGGTGAATCTTAGATGTCAGCGTAGGAAATACAAACATTTGGTACATGGCCGATTTCTATTCATCGATGCACTGAGGGGTAGTATCCATCTTGCTTGCCATTAGATTTAAGGCAAATCAATGGATGGCGCCATGTCGCCATGATGAAGTTGCACAATCTTTACCATAGCGACATGGCACCCTTTCGCCATGTGTCAGCGGGGCCCAATTGCAATAGGGTACGTCGATCAATATCACCAGGTTTCATTTGGGATGGTGCAGTCACTGAAGTGGTGCTAGATATGATGGCCCGAGGTGAAGCAAGTATGACACATGACGAGTCTTCACGATCGTCAGATCTACAAAGATCGACGGCAGGCATCATCTCACTGTGAAGAAGTTGCGTGATGTATATGTTGGTGACATAGCAATTTGTTGACACGTGTCTCACTGGCCCGGTTAGGGTTGGCGGTTAGTGGCTGACCATCTCAGTTAGTGATAATAGTTCAAAGGTGGTGTGGTTAGTCCAACGTAAGGAAAGGTCAACCACAGAAGACTCCCCAGGTGGCAAAATGAAGAGAGATGATTGGCCCGCATGGCCCAGCTAGCTCGTATAGCCTGTTTGACTTGTTTCGACCCTGTTGATTCATGAACTAGGAAGCAAATGTAATCAATTTTATCCTACGATTCGATCTTCATGATCAATCCTAACCTACCTGAAATGAATGCGGGGAAAAAAAGAACACTACACCATCACAATCGATCCATCTACTATGTCAGGATCATTCATTGGTGTCGTTTCTGTCTACACGAGGCATTTCTTTAGTCGAATATCTGATTTTGTACCTCAAAACCATGCTCGAGTGTGATCTTTGATCGGATATTTTTGTATGGGAGCTTGATGGCAGTAGTTGATCAATTAATGCAGAGCTCATTTCCTCAGTTATGCCTGAACTATGAAGGCAATTTTGTAACCTTTTCTTAAGGTCGACTCTTTCTGATTTCTCTGGTATTGCTCTGCAACTCTTAGTGTAATATTCCCTATGCCTCTAAACTGAATGATTCTCTGTTGTATCTCCTTCAGCCATTAATGTGTATGTGCATCCCTTTTGCCTCTCATTGGTTTATTGTTGAGATCTATAACCTACATACTATATCTATTTTTGCCTACTGGGTAATATATGAGTGAGATTCCTCTTTCCTTGTGTTATTTAGTTTGGTTTCCTAATCTACATGTGGTTATTAGATCAAAACAAGTCTGTATGTGTATATCCTTAGTTTCATTCTGGTTCAATAGTGCATACATGGGCAGAAATGGGTCTGAACACTCTATTTTGGTGCATCACCTCTGTAGTTTAGGTAGGGTAGAGTTGTTTTCTGCATCTCCTTCTTCCCCTTTTCCTTTCGAGAGTAGTTAGGTGCACCCTGATAGTAAGAGGAAGCTGGCCTTCTCCAGAGACTCAACCTCACAGTTCAAGTCCCACAGCTTGGAGGTTGTTTCCATGTTTCACTAGGTTGTCCTCGCACATAGGCCTTGGACAAGAGTGCAAACCTAAGTGATAACAGTTTTTGGCATGCTTGTTGGGACTTCAACAACAAGATTTACAAAGATTTAAAGTCCACTGGTGTCAAAGAAGAAATAGTTTCAGAGATGAATGCTGAAGAGGTAGTGCTAGCTTCAGTATTCGAGCCTTCAAGAGGCTGATTCTTCAAGTACTTGGTGACTTTGAACATCAATAGATCTAGTTCCAGGCCAAAGTTGGAGTGATTCATGCCAGAGCTGAAACAAGGGCATCTTCTAGAGGTAAATTTCAATATCAAGAGCTTTCTTTTTCAAATCCTAGAAGAAAGAGGACTAGGACTTCATTATCACTAGTTAGGGGTGCAATAACAGTTAATATACCTGTAAGGTCTATCTCTACTCCTCCTATGGTTCGAACTCAGCCTAGATTTCCATCAACACTTGTTTACATGGCATAGCCAAGAGTTCATGCCTTTTCCACCTTTAATGGTGGGAGTCCTCTATTGTTAGCCCAAAGACATGATATACCAGTATCTACACTAATAAGTATACCTGATTTTATTGGTGAAACTTCCATCTCCCTTCTAGAGCATATCCAAGAAGTAGCAAATGTCTATAATATTCATGGTATTATAGAGGATGACGTTGCTGTCAGACTTCTAGCCTCATCTTTAAAAGGAAAAGCATTACAGCGGTATAGAGGCTTAGCTCATGGTTCTATAACTAATTGGGATGAACTAGGAGCAGGATTATGCAAACATTTTGAGGATAGAAGTGACCATCTATCACTATTAGAGCAATTGACTACAATAAAAAGAGCCCCCCATGAGTGTATGACTAATTTTAATTATAGATTCCAAAAGACATGGGATAGAATACCTACTGCAGTGAAACCTACCCCTGGTAATGCCTTCTTGCATTACCTTAGAGCTTTTAACAATGATATTGCCACTAGAATCCAAACTATGGGAGGAGATACCTTGCCTAATGCTTATGAGAGAGCCATAAAAGCTGAGAATATCCTAATACAAGGAGGAAAATTGGCTCCAAGGCCCCCTATGCCTTTCTTTCTTGATGTTCCTAACCACCAACCAGCAATGGCCCCTCTTCCTACAACTTCTACATCAGAAGCCCTTACTCCAGTCCCTCAAGCTTCTACATCCTCAAATGGGATAGATGAGCTCAAAGAAATGCTCCAAGGTCTAGTGTTGAATACAAATAAAAGAGAGAAGACCCTAGATAAAAAATTGCAAGAGTAGGGGAGGGAGTTGAAGGACTAGGGGAAGATATTAGAGGATAGTCTCTCTATGATACAAAAAATGAGTAACAAGGTGGTGGCCTTAGAAAGGCAGCAAGCTCAAAGTGGAAAGCCTCCCCAACTGCAATATCAAGCTCCAAGTGGTGGTAGGCTTCCTAATCAGTGGAATAGCTCCTTTAATCAGGGTAGGCAAAAGAGTCATGCTTCTGCTTCAAGCTCAAATCAGAACAGAGCTATAGTCCCTCAAAATAACTTGGCCCAAGATCAATATTTCTGTCCTTCTTGCAACTATTCTTATACCTATTGCATATGCTAGAAGGAAAAATCTTATATGGCCCTAACTGTCCAAGAACCTACAGCAAAGCAATCATACACGGAGGATCATCCCAAGGAGGCCTCATATATTCAAGGGCGTGATGATTGCTCTTTCATGAATCATCAGGTTGGGGAGCATTGTAATGTAAACTAGGATTTCGTTGCTCATAACACAAGAAGTAGGAAGAGAGCTATGGAACATGCTGCCCCTCCTTCTCCTAAAAAGGCCCCAACTTCAAGTGCTACACCTCATATACAAGCAGCAAATGAACAAACAAGTACTTCACAACAGTAAAAGCAAGATTCTAGAAAGAAAGATGCAAGTGATCCTTATGTTTCCCCATCTCAACCTCTTATTAGTGCAGCTCCCAAAGTTTCTACCAAAGTTCCTAATGCACCTTTCAGTGTGGTAGAGCAAATGAAGAAGACCAATGTGAATATCTCCATGTGGGATGTTGTTGCTACCATAGCAATGCAGAAGAGGATGCTGCAACAAGAATTAGAGAGGATTGAACTCAAGGATCAACCATCTATCATGGAGAATGCCACAAGTCTAGTACAACCAGCAGGGGATGTCGAGACAAATAAAAAGGTTAGACCTCCTCCATTCTATGTTTCTCTGATTATAGGAGGCAAGTTAGTCCACAATTGCATGATAGATTTAGGGGCTAGTAGCTCAGTAATGCCTAGGTGTGTTGTTGATGCTTTAGGAATGAAATATGAGCCCATTTTTAGGGATGTGTTACAATTAGATGGTAGTACTATCAAAACTATAGGTATCCTTAGGAATGTGGAGATGGCCCTACATGCATGCCCTAGTTGCACTGTGATTCAAGATATATCTGTTGCTAAAGTCAAGCCCTATTTTGCCATCTATTTTTCAAGAGACTTCACTACTCAAATTGGTGGATTCATATCTGCTGATTGGTCATATATGTCATTTAAGACCAGATATGGATCCAATGCCTCAATTAGAGCAGAACCTCAAGCCCTTCATCACACTGAATCTTACACCCCAAATTCCATCAACATGAATTTTCCTATTCTAGAGATGGATGAAAATGACATAGTAAATGAGCCTGTCACTTCCATAGCAGAGATTCTTGATTTCTTATTGGATGAGTGAGCAAATGCATATCAGTTTGAGCCTATGCCAGAGACTCTTGAGATAGGCCTTAGTACATATTGCATAATAGAGAAAGATGCCCAAGTTCCTGATCTTGTTGGGACTAATGATGATATAAATGGAATATGGAGTATGTACTTTGATGGCTCAAGGAACAAAAATGGGTCAAGGGCTGGTGTTGTACTGATCTCCCCCACACAAATAAGATACTACTTCTCATTTAGGCTCCAATTCAGTTGCACCAATAATGTGGCTGAGTATGAATCCTTGATTCAAGGTCTCCTACTTGCCCAAAAGAGAGGAATTAAAGCCTTGAAAGTATATGGAGATAGTGAGTTGGTAGTCAATTAGGTGAGGAATCAGAATATCACCAAAAATGGCCTGCTCAAGTCTTACAAACACAGAGTCTGGGATTTTCTTGAGGGCTTCAATGCATTTAATATTCAGAGCATTCCTAGGAAAGAAAATAAACATGCTGATAGACTTGCAGTAGTGGGTGTAGCTTATGATGTACTAAGGAATCTTGAGGAGGAGAGGAAGCAACAAATTAGGGTGGTAGTGAGGCCTTCCATCCCTGACAACAACACTCATTGGCAAGTGTTTGACTCTGATGAACAAATTGTGAGTTTCTTGCAGAATGAGGCAGAGTTCTCAGATAGAAACCAGTCAAGGCTACAAGATCAATATGGTGATCAGATCATTCACATTAGTTCTAAAAAGTTTCCCAAGGGTCTCATTACCTTGGAGAGTGTCTTTAATCCTGATGATCAAACAAGAGGCAAAGGGATGAATCTAGCTGCAGAGAAAGATGATTATGCCCCAGTTACAATTGTTGATGGAAAATCTCTGAATATAGGGAAGGTATGTTTTGAAACTGAGTAAGAAAACTTCATTCATTTATGTCAAGCATTTAATGATGTATTTTCTTGGACATATGATGACTTAAAATGGTTTGACCCTAGTTTGTTTCAGCATACCATAGATTTAATTGATAAGGCCAAACCAGTAAGGCAAAAATAGAGACCAGTGAATCCTAAGATTGAGACCCTAATGAGAAAAGAATTATCCAAGTTGATAGAGGCCAATATAATATTTCCTATCAAACACTCATCATGGGTAGCTAACCTTGTCCCTATAAGGAAGAAGAATGGAGAAATTAGATTGTGTGTGGACTTTAGGGATCTTAATCAGGCTTCTCTTAAAGATCACCATCCTCTCCCTTCCATGGAGCAAATTCTATCCAAGGTCAGTGGGTCAAGGAGATTCTCTTTTCTTGATGGATTCTCTTGTTACAACCAAGTTCTGGTTAAAGAATCTTATAGACATAAAATAGCATTTACTACTAATGGAGCACCTATGCTGATTGCAAGATTCCATTTGGACTAACAAATGCAGGTGCCACATTTTAGAAGGCAATGGAGATGGCCTTCAAATAATTAATTGATAAGTTTGTCTTAGTATACCTTGATGATATAACTGTATACTCAAAAAATGTAGAAGATCATTTTGATCACTTAAGGCAGGTATTTCTAAGATGTAGAGAGTTTGGGGTTTCCCTCAACCCAGCCAAGTGTGTCTTTGCTACAAGTCAAGGAAAGTTATTAGGACACATTGTATCTAAGGATGGGCTGACCATTGATCCAGAAAGAACAAAGGAAATACTTTCCCTTCCTCTTCCTAAATACAAGAAGGGGCTGCAAAGTTTCCTTGGTAGAATAAACTTTGTGAGAAGGTTTATCCCTAATCTTGCTACCATGGTGAAACCTCTTATAGCTATGCTTAAGAAAGGTATGGTCTTCTCATGGACTAAGGAAAGGAAGGAGAGTTTTGAAGAGATCAAGGCAGCCATAGCCTCAGCCCCTACTCTCATGAACCCAAGTTTTGAGAAGGATTTCATCCTCTACACTTTAGGTGGTCAGTCAAGTATCTCTGCTGTCTTGACTCAAACAAATGGCAAGGATGAGGAGCAGCCCATAGCCTTCTTTAGTGAAGGGCTCAAGGAATATGAAGATAAGTATAGCTTTGTTGAGAAGAAAGCCCTTGCAGTCATCAGAGCCTTGAAGAAATTCAAACACCTCTTATCCCACAATAGGATCCATTTGTTGGTGCCCCATGCTAGTGTAAAAGACTTCCTGTTGAGAAAAGATATCAGTGAAAAGAGAGCTGGATGGATCACTAGGGTAATGGAGTATGATGTTGATATTTAGATTACCAAGTTTTTAAGAGGGAGAGGATTGTGCAAGGGAATGTTATCAGACCAGGACTCTAATGAAGAGACTGCTATGGTAGTAACAGAGTAGCAGGAGGAAGGAAATACTAATGGTCCAAAGAGCAGGATAAATGATATGAAGAGATTCTTATTAGGGAATGGATACCCTCAGGAATTGGACATAGCTAAAAGAAGACAATATAGACTGTAGTCCATTCCCTATGCTGTAATTGATGGTATCCTATTCAGGAAGGATTTTAATGGGACCCTGTTGAGATGCATTGAAGAGGATCAAGCTGAGAGGATGATTAAAGAACTTCATGATGGTCCCGATGGTGGCCATTTCTCTGCAAGAACAACTGCCATGAAGATCATGAGGGCTGCTTATTATTGGCCATCTCTGTTCCATGATTGTTATGGATATGTAAGAAAATGTGAGAAATGTGCTTTCTTTTTAGGCAAACAAAGTTTTGCAGCTCTCACCCTTCATCCTATTCAGGTGGATCAGCCCTTTACCCAATGGGGGTTGGATTTTATAGGCATCATTAATCCCCCATCTAGTGTAGGTCATAAATGGATTTTGGCTGCTACTGATTATTTCACTAGGTGGACAGAGGTAGTTGCCTTAAAGAATGCCACAGAACCATCAGTTGTTGAATTCCTTGATGGGATTGTATCTAGGTTTGGTGCTCCTTCTACTATCATCTCAGACAATGCCAAGTCTTTTGTTGGAACCTAGATTCGTGCATGGGCAATGAATCACAATGTTTCCCTGAGCACATCATCAAATTATTATCCCCAGGGTAACGGTTTGGCTGAGTCTTGCAACAAGAATCTGATTAGAATCATGAAGAGGACAATAGAAGACAATCAAAGGGTCTGGCATAAAAAATTAAGAACTACTTTATGGGCTAATAGGATAACACCCAAGAGATCTGTTGGGAATTCACCTTTTGTGCTGGTATATGGTAGGGAGGCCAGACTCACAATCTCATTTGAATTCCCATCCTTGGAGTTGGCTCATCAGCTGGAATTAATTGAGGATAGTGCCATGTTAGTAAGAATGATAGAGCTAATTGAACTAGAAGAAAAGAGAAACAAAGCCATGCAAACCTTGGAAATGCATCAGCAGTAGATGAAAAGGAGTTTTGATAAGAAGGCTAGGGTTAGTTCTTAGATTCACACTTTTTGACCCTGTAGCCCAATGGAGTTTTTGCAGGCACTGGTCTTATGCATCGAGTAGGCTCATGCCCCCTGCGAGTCACCAAAAATGTTACCACATTTTGTTCGCCCCACCAAGTTTTAGAATTCAAATGTTACTCATCCAATGGCTAGTTCCCAAAGCTAATATTATTTTAATGTCGACCTTATAAAAGTTTCCACGGCCCACAGGTTTTCTAGCCATCAGATCTGAGGAAGATCTACGGAGGGTTCCATCTTGCTATGGCAAATTTGTGTGAGAGTTATGTTAACGACATCACACCCAGTTAATGCATGTCCGGTGGGTCCAATGGCAGGCAATTAGTTCACGGTGGAAAAAGTTTCACGATGGATCAGAAAAGGTGTTCGGCGAGCGGTCAGTTGCCGGGAAAGTTCATGACGGGCAGTCAGTTTTGTGGGGTGGAAAATCCAAAAGGAAAAAAGGTGCCATGTTGCCATTGGAAAACTCATGAGTTTTCCAATAGTGACATAGCGCCCGACCGGCTAGAAGATGTTTGATGGTGAGCCCCAGTATCAACAGCAAGGTTCATGGTAACAGAAGAAATCAACAACGAGGAGCGATCAAATAGTTGGGTCCCATTGTACCTCATCTGCATAGTTAGAAGTCCGGCACCATGGAGGCAAATCAAAGGGAGCCATGTGCAAGAGAGAAGACATGCCATCAGTTGGGCATTATGGCGCTATAGAAAATTGACGTCAATTTTCTCATAGCAACATGGTGCCTAGCTGACACATGGCCACTCCGTGGGGTCAAGTCTTGGATCTACCAGGTTGGCATTTCAAATGACCAATAGGGGGTGCCAAGTGTACGTGTCAGAATACAATGTTTCACGGGCCCAACAATTTTCAGAGGAGATGATGTGCATAGTACAAGGGTTAATTTGTCTACCATTAGATCTGTGGAGATTGACAGTCAGTGCTATGTCGCTTATCCGAATTTGCATGGAGAATATGATGGTGACATAATGCCCTTTGGCCATGTGTCTGGTGAATCTTAGAAGTTAGCACAGGATGGTACGTGGCCAGTTTCTATTCATCGATGCACTGAGGGGCAGTATCCATCTTACTTGCCATCAGATTTAAGGCAAATCAACGGATGGCGCGATGTCACCACAGTGAAGTTGCACGATCTTTACCATAGCGACATGGTACCCTTTCGCCACGTGTTAGCGGGGCCTAGCTGCAATAGGGTATGCCAGTCAGTATCGCCAGGTGTCATTTGGGGTGGCATAGTCGCTGAAGTGGTGCTAGATATGATGGCCCAAGGTGAAGCAAGTATGACACATGATGAGTCTTTGCGATTGTCAGATCTGCAGAGATTGACAGCAGGCATCATCTCACTATGAAGAAGTTGCACGATGTATATGTTGGCAGCATAGTGATTTATCAACACGTGTCTCACTAGCCCGATCAGGGTTGGTGGTTAGCGGCTGACTGTCATAGTCAGTGATAACAATTCAAAGGTGGCACGGTTAGTCCGACGTAAGGAAATGTCAACCATGGAAGACTCCCCAGGTGGCAAAATGAAGAGAGATGATTGGCCCACATGGCCCAGCTGGCTCGTATAGCCTGTTTGACTTGCTTCGACCCTGTTGATTCATGAACCAGGAAGCAAATGTAATCAATTCTATCCAGCGATCTGATCTTCATGATCAATCCTGACCTACCCAAAATGAATGCAGGGTAAAAAAGAACACTCCACCGTCTCAGTCGATCCATCTACTATGTCAGGATCATTCATTGGCGTCATTTCTATCTACTCGAGGAATTTCTTCAATCGAATATCTAATTTTGTACCTCAGAACCATGCTCGAGTATGATCTTTGATCGAATATTTTTGTATGGGAGCTTGATGGAAGTAGTTGAGCAGTTAATGCAGAGCCCATTTCCTCAATTATGCCTGAACTATAAAGGCAATTTTGTAACCTTTTCTTAAGGTCGACTCTTTCTAATTTCTCTGGTATTGCTCTAGAACTCTTAGTGTAATATTCCCTGTGCCTCTGAAGTGAATGATTCTCTATTTTATCTGCTTTAGCCATTAATGTGTATGTGCATCCCTTTTACCTCTCATTGGTGTATTGCTAAGATCTGTAGCCTACATACTGTATCTATTTTTTCCTATTGGGTAATATATGAGTGAGATTCCTCTTCCCTTCTGTTATTTAGTTTGGTTTCCTGATCTACATGTGGTTATTAGATCAAAACAAGTCTATATGTGTATATCCTTAGTTTCATTCTGGTCCAATAGTGCATACATGGGCAGAAATGGGTCTGAACACTCTATTTTGGTGCATCACCTCCATAGTTTAGGTAGGGTAGAGTTTTTTTTTGCATCTCCTTCTTCCCCCTTTCCTTCCAAGAGTATTTAGGTGCGCCCTGATAGTAAGAGGAAGCCGACCTTTTTTGAAGACTCAACCTCACAGTTCAAGTCCCACAGCTTGGAGGTTGTTTCCATGTTTCACTAGGTTGTCCTCGCGCATAGGCCTTGGACAAGGGTGCAAACCTAAGTGACAACATTACCCAACATTGGAATCTTTTGCTCACTTTCACGAATTGGGTATTGCACTAAATCAACTTAACCATCTTTATTAATTAATTATCCAACATTTTAGAAATAAAATTGGAACCTCCTTAATTTTTGCACTTCCATTTTTTTCTAATTTCATTTATGAGGGGGTAGTATATCCATATCAAACTAGGGCATCCAAATAGGGGTATCAATTTTTTTTTGAAAAATCAAAAACATTCTACCCCAACCAAAATTTCAAACATCAAATTAACCAAAACCAGGATATCCGAGTATAAACATCACAACATTAATTAGCAAAATCAATGACAATCAAGAGATAACATCATCAAAGATTAGAATTCAAGCCATCAACAACCAGACACCATGGCAATTGCAAAACATCAAAACATCATTCAATCATCAAAATTTGACCTAGAATAAAAAAATCAAGATATTATTTGAACTAATATGCTTCGCATATTAGCTCAAAGAGGGACATTTATAGAGACCCAAAAATTGGCAAAGGTCTAAATTACACAATTTTGATCAATCAATACAAATTAAGGAGAAAATTAGAAGAACCAGAATAGACTTTGAAATCAAAAATCACATTAGTTCATCAATTATATATCAAATCAACAAGGCCTAAATCAACTTCGACAGAGGAAAAAAATAATTCAAGTCCATAAAATGAAATTTAGAAAGGGAGGAAGAAAAAGAAAAAAGTTTTGAAAATAAATAAGACATTTATTAAATTAATAAAGTCATTTATCCTCACAAAAATGAAAATATCCCTTTTTCATTTTAAAATATTAGAAATATTCTCATTTATGCTCAAAACCAAGTCTATTGGACTCTTCCTCCTAGCCTCTTATAAGATATTTTTAGTTTCACTTTTATCCACTAGTCAAATGTGAAAATCCTAATTCTTACCCTAACCCCTTCTGAAATCCAATAAATAGGATGGAAATTCAAGAGCCAAAGGACCCAAGTTTTAGGCATCTACACTATAGCCACACTCTAAGTTATCATTTTAACATTATCACTCTATCAAATTCATAGCATTCTAGCATTGTTTTTATGGTATTTAGCATCATTTATTACATGTTAGCTCATTATATGTCCATGGTCATAGCATTCTAAGAGTCGTTATCTTCATATAATCTGCATTATAGTCATAGATCTTGCATGTATTCTTGTAGATCTGCATTCTAAGCATACTCCCATTCTAGAACTCTCACTAAGATGTTGGTCTAAGAGCTTTTTTAGTGATTGTAGTTAGGGAAACATGAGACATTCATAGAATTTACATTTTGATAATGATTTCTTAAGTTTAGTCTAGTTCATTGTTAGTCTATTTACATTCTACATTAATGTTTCATGAATACACAATAATAGTGTGTATAGTTAGAAATGCACAAATTTGAATGTGCTTCAACATGTGGAGAAGTTGATACTTTACTTTTCTACAACCTCTATGTTTAGGATTCTTATTTTTTTAAGGTGTCTTTAGGAAGAAGATTAACATAATTTCATATGAATATTCAACTTCTATAATAAGATGCTACCTAAAAGTGCATTAAACTTACCTTTTTGGAGATGTAGCATTTCAGGTGTATTTTTTAGATGGAGAATCTTATTTCCATATTTTATAAAGAAGGTCATATACTTAAGCATTTTTACTTTGGATTAGGTGATTTTGAGGACATTCAAGAAAATATTATCTTTGATTAAGTCATTTAACATCTCAATTCCCCCTTGTCAGAGAAGTGGGTTCTAGAGTGCTCCTTTGGCAAAGGGGTAGCTAAAATAGTGCAAGTTTGACATGGCATGTGCCTATATGGAACTTGTCTCATCCAATGAATTATTTCACTTGAAATTCATATAGACATCTTCAGAAAATACATTCTTCATGTTTTTCTTTTGGGGACTATCCTTTTCACTATGTTGAAAACTTGGGGGATAAGCTTCTCTTGTGGTAGGGAAGTATCAAATAGGTGAAATATTGAAATAGCCTACTTGGGAAATATTTTATTGATATAACTTATTCTTGACCTTCTTCTCATCAGTGGAAGATTCTCTACAACACCCCTTCCTAGTCCTAGATCACCTAAGACCACCATACACCAAAACTATATGAATCCAACAATAAAGGGTAGGGGAGAAATAAATGCAAGGAAATCCCAAAAAATTGACAAGAAATCTTAAAGGAAAATGATGAGAATAAAAGTCATCTAATGGAAACCTAAACTTGGAATTCAACACACTTGCACTTGACTCCAAGATAAAAGATTGAAAAGAGAGGGGACTAAAAATCTAGCAACACACTCTCCCATTTGTATGTTTATTATTTAATTATTTTTTCAATTAATTAAGAAATCACTAATTGACATAGAAAAATGATGAATAACTAGGGCCAAAGGCTCACCCAACTATCCAAACTACCCTGCAAGAGTTAACACAATGGAAGCAAACACAAGGAACAAAAACCCAAGGAGAAAGAAGAGAGAGAAACACTTTTATTGATTGATCAAAACATCTTCATACATACCTAGTTGTAAGGCCTTTTGGGTTACAACCAATTACAAATACATTCACATTCAAAGATCCAACTCCAAATTTGCACTTTTAGTTCTGCTCTCAGAATTCCTCCTCTTAAAAGCTTCTTCTTAGCTAACTCTAAGCCTAAACACTCTATATATACTTGCCAAAATGGCTTACCAATTATTCTAGAAAATTACATAAGAGGAAGGCTGACCCAACAATGGTCTGGACACATCCCAAGAAAGGATCTTAACATAAATGTTAAGATCAAAATAAATCTTGTAAGTCAGCTCGCAGAAATCACATCCAAATGCTAACACTCGGCATTCACTTGGTAACTCAGCACATGAAGAGTCACTCAGTATACACTAGGAAACTTGGCACATGAAGGAATTTCTATAGTAAATCGACACATCAAGGAGTTGCTAGGCACATGAAGGAATTTCTAGGGACATGAAAGAATTTCTATAATAACTCAGTACATGAAGGAATTACTAGGCACCAACTTGTAGAATGAACAAAAATGAGTAGGGTAACAAGGAAACTTAGGATGCTCCTAGATTAGACAACCAAGGTTGAAAGAAATGATTCTCCTGAATCATTGAGATGTCACAACTTGAGCTGAATCCAACTCAAATTGATAAATCCATGAAGCATCTTCAATAAGTCTATTCTTCCACTTCACCAAATATTCATAGTAATCTTTTCCTCTTGTGCTCTTGCTAATTCTTTGATCCAATATCTTTTCAACTTCTTCAATCTACTTCTTAGGATAATCATCTGATGCAATAACTTCATCTTTTGACTCATGATACTTATACAAATCGGCAATATTGAATATAGGAGATATATCCATGTCATCATGTAACTCAACTTCATAAGCATTATCACTATCAAACTTCATCAAGATCTTACAAGGTCCAAATTTCTTCATCTTCATCTTACTATATGTTCCAACTGGGAATCTTCCTTTCTTCAAATGAACCATCACCTCGTCACCAACTTGAAAATCATGGTGTCTTCTAGACTGATTAGCATTCTCTTTATACTTTTGATTACTTTGTTCCAACCTCAACTTCACTTTCTTATTCAAAGACTCCATAAAATTAGCAAATTCTTTTGTTGCAACACTTTTCTTTTCTTCATCAGCAACATCTCTCAAATTTGATATACCTCTAGGATGCATTCTAGTAACAATCTCAAAAGGTGTCTGCCCTATACTCCTATTCACAAAATTGTTATATGAAAATTTAGCTTGTGCCAATACCATCTCACAATTACTTGGCTTATTCCCAACTAAACATCTCAACAAATTACCCAAGTTTCTATTTGTAGACACCTAAATTTGATTACACTATTTTAGTAATCCTATTTAGTTATCTAAAAAGGCATTATTAATTAAATTCTTATTTAATTAACCCTTTGCCATCCCTAGTTGATTAATTTAATTAATCATCTATAGTCCTAATTGATAAATCAAATAATCTATTATTTATCAATTAAATCCTTTTCTCCTATCTAATTCCAAAAATCCCCATTTATTAAATAAATCTATTTGATAAATGAAATCCTCAAATTCAAAAACCCCTAACCTATCTCTAATCCTCCATTTAGCCTAATCCACCCCATCCACCCATACTAACCAAGCTTAGCCACTAACTCATCCACCCTCATTAATGCCATCCACTTGCACATCTCTAACATCCCTAATCTAATCCTAAACCCAAGCCTAATCCACCCCCTAATGTTGTCGCATTCCTTAAACAAGTTTAAGACTTTCCTAATCCAAACCAAAGTCTCCCCTCAAAAAACCCAACCACTAAGTCATGAGTGCTCTTACAAAACATAAAAGACTCTTACAAGCCCACTCATGACTCTTACACCAATCTTCCACACTCTTCCCTCTTCCACACTCATTCCTCGGACATCCCTCTTACATACTCAACCCCACTCATCATGACTTTAACCAACCCTTTACCCTACCCTCTCACACTAATCCTCCTTGTGACAAGTGTCACCTTCCCATTGGTGCTAAACAAGCATAATCCATGTGCTCTCCTTTGAGTGCATCCTAGCCCTCCTTAAGCCTTCATCCATCCTTGCATCTAAGCCCTCCATCCCTCTACCCCTTAGCCTATAAATTGAATCCCATCCCAAGACATTTCATCAACAATATTTGAGCTAAAGTTACCATGCTATTTTGAGAACCAAAGCCAATGAACCATACCCTTATAATGCCAAATTGAGATCTCACAAAGCTACCAATTTTCCATTACCCATCTCCATTGAAGGAACTTTTGAGCATCTTGAGCATACATCCACAGCAAAAGGACATATCTACAGAATCAAGAAAGCATGGAGTTCTTTTTCTTGTGAGGTTTGCACTTCTTGTTTTCTTCCTTTGTCTAAGCATATATGTGAATTTAGTTTTTGGTTTGTGAATGTTTACTTTATTTGTTAATGTTCTTTGCATACTGATTCTGGTTCTACACTATTCACAACCTATTTTTGTCCATCTATTTGTGGATGGCATGTAGAACTAAACTTTAGCTTAGTACCTATCTTCTTCCACAAAGTTTTCCAAAAATAGCCAACAAACTTACTATCTCTATCATAAATAATTCTTCTTGGTAATCCATGCAATCTCACAATCTCTCTAAACAAAAGTTTACCAATATGTTCAGCATTTGATATCTTCTTACATGGTATGAAATGAGCCATCTTAGAAAATCTAGAAACTACAACAAATATGGAATCACACCCTTCCACTATCTTAGGAAATCCAAGAACAAAATCCATATTGATGTTAGTCCAAGGTTTCTTAGGAACAATAATAGGTGTATAGAAACTAGTATTTTGACTCACCCCTTTTGCAACTTGACAAACTCCACTATCCTTATACATTTGTTCCTAGTAATACTTCTCTTTCAAAAAACTCAATGTCTTATCAATTCCAAAATGTCTAGCCAATCCACCACTATGTTTTACCTTAATCAGATTGAATCTCATAGAGCTTCTAGGAATACACAACTAAATACCTTTGAATATAATAGCTTCTTGAATGAAATACTCAACATACTTATGTGATTTGTTAGATTCAGTGGTTTGCATTCTCTCCATGCCTCAGAAAAATCAAGATCAGCATCATACAACTCTTTCATTTCATCAAAACCAAGAACTTTAACCTTCATTTCAGTCAACAAAGAATGTCTTCTACTCAATGCATCAACAACTCTTTTAGTAACTCCACTCTTATGCTTGATCAAAAATGTAAAACTCTACAAGTACTCAACCCACTTCATATGTTTTTGATTCAATTTATGTTGACTTCCCAAGTATTGTAAAGCTTTATGATTAGTATATAATACAAACTCTTTAGGAATCAAATAATGTCTCCACTTCTTCGATTCTTTGACAATAGAATAAAATTCTTGATCATACACAAAATATTTCCTTTTAGCATCATTCAATTTTTCACTAAAGAAAGAAATAGGTTTACCTTCTTGACTTAATACAATTCCTATTGCATTACCACTTGCATCACATTCAACCTAAAATACTTTTTTGAAATTAGGCAAAGCTAATATAGGTAATTTAGTAGCCTTTTGTTTCAAGTCTCAAAACTCTTATCAGCTCCATGTGTCCACTTGCATTCATTTTTATCTCCCCTCATTGTCTCAGTCATAGCATTACAAATAGCACTGAAATTCTTTATAAACATTTTGTAAAAACTAGCCAAACCATTAAATGATCTTACCTCACCCACATTCTTAGGTGTAGGCCATTCCAAAATAGCTTTAACCTTCTTAGGATCCATCTTCAATCAATCAGTTGAAATCACAAATCCCAAATACACAATCTCCTCTTGCATAAAACAACACTTTTTTAGATTAATAAAAATAATTCATCTTTCAACCTCCACAATACTTGTCTAATATGCTCAAGATGTTCTTCCTTATTCTTACTAAATATTAGAATATCATCCAAATAAATAATCACAAACTTACCCAACAATCTTTTAAGAACTTTATTCATCAACCTCATAAAAGTACTAGGTGTATTAGTCAAACCAAAAGGCATAACCAACCATTCATACAAACCATCTTTTTTCTTGAAAGTAGTCTTCCATTCATCACCTTCTCTGATACTAATCTGATGATATCCACTCTTCAAATTAATCTTGGTAAAATACTTTTCTCCACTCAAACAATCCATTGTGTCATCTATCCTTGGCATAGGAAACCCATATTTCACTATGATCTTATTAATAGCTCTGGAATTAGTACACATTTTCCATTCTCCATTCTTTTTAGGTGCTAATATAGTAGGTACAACACATGGACTCAAGCGTTCTCTGATCAGACTTCTCTACAACAACTCATGCACTTGTCTATTAAGTTCTTCATTCTCTATAGGTGTCAATCTATATGGTGTTTTATTTGGCAAACTAGCTCTAGGAATCAGATCCATATAATGACTTTTACTTCTTACTAGAGGCAAACCATTAGGAATATCATTAGTAATAATGTCTTTATACTCATTTAGCAATTTTTTAATTTCTATTGGTACTTGGCTATCACTATCTACTATCACTCAATCATTACTAGCTTCTACTACTCAGTCATTACTACCAACACTTGGTCCTCTAGGAAGCATAGAAAAAAAAACTTGATTCTTCTTTACTTCCTTTTCAAATTACTTTCCATTAACCATGCAAACTTTTATTGCAGTACAACTGACCTCATCTAGACTTTCAATCAAAGGCAACAATGTTTGTTTCTTCCCATTTACCCAAAGAGTGTATTGATTCAATCTTCCATCATGTACAACATATCTATCATATTTCCAAGGTCTACCCAAAAAAATATGAAAACAATCCATAGGCATAATATCACACAAAACTTCATCAAAGTAATGTCCAATTTTGAACTGCACAAGGCATTTCTTACTTACCAATATCTTATGCTCATCTTTGACCCATGAAACATGATAAGGTTTGGGATGTTTCAGCCTCTACAATTGAAACGTGGTAACCAGCTCTTCTGATCCTAGATTTGTAGAAATTTCATTGTCAATTATCACTTTGCAACATTTTCTAGCCATCTTATATCTTGTCTTGAAAAGACTTCTCCTTAAACCAAGTTCCTCATCACTTCCCTTACTACATAAGGTTCTTCTCACCATCATATTTTCTCTAGCCTTAGGTCCACTTGGTGAACCCTCATCATCTCCTTGAATCACAACATTTTTTTTACCTTGCCCACTTTTAGAGGATCTAGAATCAAAATATCTATGTCCCTCTTTACCACATTTGAAATAATTACCATGAAATCCACCTCTAAAATATGAATTACCTCTTCGTTGGTAAGAATTAGTGCCTACTTGGTAAGAATTAACACTTTTCCATTTAGTCTTTCCTTTATCATCATTCTTCCATTCAAATTTTCCTTTATCATACACAAAACTTTTAGATTTGCCACCTTCACCATAAGATCTACGTCTGCTTCTTTGGAATGTACCATCTCTACCTCTTTGTCTTTGTTTATGCTTCTTTGTCAAGATCTCCTAAGCTTTCAAGGCATATTGATATGCTTCTTCTACACTTTCAAACTTCAAAAAACTTATTTCATCTTGTATTCTAGATCTCAATCCATTAATGTACCTTGCAATTTTCTCAACATCATCATCCACATGTCTAGATCTGATGTCCAATCTATAGAACTCCTCGATATATTCTTTCATAGTCATTTCCTTTTGTTTCAAATTTTTCATCTTTCTCAACAAGACAACTTGGTAATTATCAAGAAGGAATTTTTTCTTTACCTTATTCACCATCTTTGGCCAAGTTCCAATCTTCTCCCTTCCTCTGCTTTGTCTATCAGTTTGCAAGTGCTCTGACCATAGTGATGCATGACCTTTCAACCTAGTGACTAGAATCTTCACATTCCTATTATTAGGAGTGTTTTCATACTCAAAGAACTTGTCCACATCAGAGATCCAATCCAACATAGCATTGGCATCCAATTTTCCATCATAAGGAAAAAATTCTACAGAAGGTTTTGAATTTTCCCTAGACAACACTCGCAACAATCTTTCCTCATCTTGATCTTCTTTAGATTCTGGATTATGGTTTGGTGATGCTACTTCATCATCACTTACATCATCAAGATGTGCTCCTTTCCTTTGGACTATCTCCACAACATCTAATATGGCTACAATTTTTCTCAACTAATCCAATATATCATCATCAACATTTCTTCTACCATGAACCATCTTTACGAATTAGGTTCCTACAAGATCGTAACCCTCTACAAGTTATAGGTCAAATTCGTAGATCTACCACCCTACAACCAAATCCAAATCAAGATTCTACACAATCCAATCTCCACAAGGATGAACCTCAATCTCTGATACCAACTGATGTAAGAAAATGATGAATAACTAGGGCCAAAGGCTTACCTAGCTATCCAAACCACCCTACAAGAGTTAACACAATGGAAGAAAGCACAAGGAATAGCAACCCAAGGAGGAAGGAGAGAGATAAATACTTTTATTGATTCATCAAAACATCTTCATACTATTGGATAAAATTATTCAATTGTGTGTTGTCTTCGATATTACACAAATGTCACATGAGTCATCAGATAGAGTCTACCGAGCTTAGTTGGTTAGCAAGGCAAAATATAGAGTCTGCTGAGCTTAGAAGTTTAGCAAAGAAGGTTTACAGTGTCTACCAAGTGTTCTCATGCTATACCTTGTACAAAAAAAATTTATTGAGCTTTCAAGGTTAAGAAAATTTAGTTTTTATCAAGCTCACAGGATCATCAAAGGGAAATATGGTAATGACATTTCTTACCGAGCTCTCATAGACAATGAAGGAAATTTAGTTCTTACTGAGTTCATTTGGCAGCCAAAGGATTCTGCAAATTTTGTAGTGTTAGCCAAGTTGAGATGGTTAACTTAGGAAATTATTTTTGGAACTCGTGCTTACCGAGCAAGGTCAGCCAATGAAGGATTTCATTATTTTTTGAAATAAAATTTATTTGTTTAATGTAATATTTGTAGCCAACTAATGTATGGTTTGTTGGTAAATGTAACTTGTGAATGAGCTGACTTGATAATATGAATGGTATATATAAGAGGTCAAGTTGTGAATTCTAAGTGTAAGTGATGGATTTGATGGAATGTGAATGTGAAGGAGGACTGTTTATTGTGAAAGTGAATTTTGAAGGATGATCAAAGATCATTAAGGAGTAGCAAAGCTATAATTGATTGAAGAGAATCTAATGGTGTAGAATAGAGATCTGTAATCAAAAAATTTAGTTGCATCATATTTAGGTCAATTTATTATTACTTTTTAACCATTGTAGCATTGATTTCAAAATCTCTTAACAGAGTTGGTTTGACAGCCATTTTGTAAATCCTATAACAAGGTGATAGTTTAGTTGAATATTTCTAAAGACCTCTAGCAAGGTCACTCATAACAAGGTGATTAAATCCTCTAACAGGGCCACACCTAATAGTGTGTATTGTAACCTTTAACAAAGTTGGTTCCTAACAGGGCTTACTTCAAAAGAGTGAAAATTGGTAGCTAGTTACTTGGTGATTTTTCCCATATTAGGTTTCCACGTAAAATATGGTGTCTCTTGTGTTCATGTTATTTACTTTTTCATGCATGCTAATAATTATGAATGCTTAAATATCAGTAACAAGTTAATATACCAAGTTATAACAACTCTGTGATGTATTTACTGAGTGACAGTAGTAACTAGTTATTTAAGACATCTAAGGGATCGGGATTTGTTCTTGTAGTAATTGATTCACCCCCCCTCTCAGTTACTTTATCTATATTTCCAACAATTGGTATCAGAACTCTTAGTGCTTGTAGGAAAAGATTTCAAGGATCTAAGCTAAACATTAGGATGTCTTACAGGAGGGAAATTCCAAGACTTAACAAGGACAACTTCTCAGCATGGCAAGGATTGATGAGACTTCATCTACCTTCTATTGGTGATTCAGGGCTGAAAAACCTTGATGAAAAATATGCAAAAGCTACTGGTACATTATCTATCAATGATATTGTTGAAAAGAAGACTCAGAACAACATGATGATAGATGTTGCATCTACTCTAAGTTATGAAGAATTTAATGACATCAAGGATTGCAAAACTACCTTTAAAATGTGAAACAAACTGAAAGAGATCTATGGAGGTGATGATAATGTAAGAAGAGCCAAAGTAGAAAGTTTGAGAGGAAAAATTGATCAAATGAGGATGAGAGAGGATGAAAAAATAGCAAAATATGTTGAAAGAGTTAAAGCAAGTGTTAGTGCAATCAAAGCATCTGGAGGAGATATCAAGGAGGAAATAGTTATAAGTAAAGTTCTTAGAACTCTACTTCCTATTTATGCAATTAGAGTCTTTTCAATTCAAGAAAGAAGATGTGAAGCAAAACATAAGATAAATTTAGAGGCCACAGTTGGAAGATTGACTAAATTCGAGCTAGACAACTATGATAATTATGTTCTAGCTACCAAGAACATAGAATCAACATTTGAAGCTAAGCTTTCACTCAAGGAGAAAGGCAAGAAGATAAAGGATCCTTAGTCAGATAGTGATGAAGAATCAGATAATGATCTTGAGGTAGTTGAAGCTCTGATAGCAAAGAAATATTCAAGAGGCAAAGGGAAATACAAAGGTAAGGTTCCTCTAATGTATTTTTCTTGTGAAGAAATTGAACATATTGCTACTAGGTGCCCAAATAAGTAGAACAAGGATGAGAAGAAAGGTCACAAGTGCAATAGGAAGAAAGACTTCGAATCATTCAAGGACAAAGGTAAGAAAACATGTTTCATGGCTACATATTCTAATGATTCTGACGATAAAGAAGAAGATGAAATTCTTTACATTGCTGTAAAGGATGAATCTGATAATGATGAGGAAATGGCACTCATTTCACATGTAAGAAAAAATGATACATGGATTATAGATAGTCATTGTTCTCATCACATGACTAGTGATAAAACTAAGTTTGAACAGTTTGAAGACTATGATGGTGGCAGTGTGAGACTTGGTAATAATGAAACTTGTTGCATAAAAGGAAAAGGAAGAATCTCACTGACCAAAGAACTTGTATGTGATAATGCATATTGGGTAGAAGGACTAAAAGACAATATGTTGAGTGTGGCACAGCTACTCAATAATGGATCCAAAGTGGAATTCATGCATGAAAAAGCAAGATTGCTAGATGGCAAAGGAAAATTGATTGGATCAGGCACTCAAACAAAAGGTAACTTGTTTTATCTTGAACTTGGTGAATGTTCATGTTTTATTGCTCAAGTTGAACAAATTTGGTTATGGCATAGGAGGTTGTGTTATGTGAACTTTGATAACTTGGTAAAAATAAGTAAATTCAAGAAAGTAAGAGGCATCCTAACCTAAAGAAACCTGAGGTTGGTCTATTCAAGAATTGTCAAATTGGAAAAATGGGAAAGACTAGCTTTAAAAGCAAGAACTATTAGTCTAAAGAAATTTTAGAAATTGTGCATAATGATTTTTGTGGACCTATTGGCATTGAAAGTTATACTAGTGAAAAGTTCTTCATTCTTTTTGTTGATGATTACTCAAGAATGATGATTGTCATGTACCTAAGAGAGAAATCAAAAGCATTTGAAAAGTTCAAATGGTATTTGGCCAAAGTAGAGAAGGAAATAGGCAAAAGACTAAAATGTTTGAGGTTAGACAGAGGTGGTGAATTCATTTCACATGAGTTTAACAACTTTTGCATTGAAAGGGGAATCAAAAGATAGATTTCAACACCTAGAACTCTTGAACAAAATGGAATAGCTGAAAGAAGGAACATATCTATCATGGATTGTGCAAGAACCTTAATGATTGAAAAGAGCATTTCTATCAAATATTGGAAGGAAGATATCAACACTGTAGTTCATACCTTGAACCAAGTACAACTAAAGAAGGACTCATTCAAACCCCCTATGAGTTATGGTATGGCTACAAACCTAATGTAAGTTACCTAAAAGTATTTTGAAGAAAATGTTACATTTTGAAAGAATATAAAAAAGGTAAATTTTATGTGAAGGGTGATGAAGGAATAATTTTGGGATATTCTTGCAAAATTAAAGCATATAGATGTTTGAATTTGTCTACTCACAAAGTCATAGAAAGTGTACATGTAAAAGTTGATGAGTTTGCAGAAAGAACTAAAGAAGAAAGCAAACGAGAACCTAAAGACTATAGGAAATTTGTTTCATTGAACCTAATACAGTGCTAAGTACACCTATCAATTACAAATCTTCTACTCTAGAGTCTTTTATAATTGAGTTGCAAGAAGTTCAAACCGAGTCAATACCTACCGAGTTGCAATTACCCGAGTTGGAAACAGAATCTACCGAATCAACAGTTACCGAGCTCAAGTAACCAAAACTAGAAGTTGAAGCACAAAAGGATAACAATGCAATTCATTCAAAAGGGAAGGATCCTATGCTAGCCAAGGATGTTAGGAAGCATCATGCACTAGATCAGATCATTGGAGACAAATATGAAGGAACAATGACAAGAAGTAAGTTGAAAGGCACTTTTTTACCCCCTGATTTTGAACCCAAAAATTTCAAAGATGCATTAGAAAATGAAAGTTGGATTGAAGATATGAATGAAGAGATAGAATAGATAGAGAAAAACAAAACATGGACTCTTGTACTTAGGCCTAAAGACAAAAATGTGATTGGAACTAAGTGGGTGTTCAGAAACAAGTTAAATGAAGATGGTAAGGTGCCAAGGAAAAAAGCTAGACTAGTATGCAAAAGATACTCTCAAGAAGAAGGTGGAGACTATGGAGAGACTTTTTCTCTTGTTGTAAGCTTGGAAGATGTCAGAACCTTACTTGCATATGCTGCATAGAAAGGATTCAAAGTTTATCAGATGGATATCAAGTCAATATTTCTCAATGGTATACTAGATGAAGAAGTTTACATTGAATAGCCTAAAGGTTTTGTTGATCTAGACAAGAAGGACATGGTATGCAAATTACATAAAGCATTGTATGGTTTAAAACAAGCCCCTAAAGCATGGTATGAAAGATTGGATAACTATCTTATTCAAATTGGTTTTCAAAGAATTAATGATAACAGTAGCTTGTACATCAAGGAAGGGCCAGATAATAAGATTTTTTTGGTGAAATATTTGTAGATGATACTTTGTTCCCAAGAAATGATGATCTTTGCAAAGAATTTTTAGAACAAATGAACAAAGAATTTGAAATGTCAATGTTTGCTGAGATCAAATTATTTGTTGGTCTTCAAATTCATCAAAGTAAGAATGACATCTACATCACTCAATCTAAATACATCAAGGATATACTAAATTTTTTTGGTATGGAAGACTACAAACTAGTTGGGACTCCCATGTGTACTGGATTGAAACATACCAAGGATGATGAATCAAAGGAAGTGGATAAGACATTGTATAGATCTATGATTGGAAAGTTGTAGTATGTAGTACACACAAGACTAGACATTGCCCTTGTAGTAAGAATTGTAGCAAGATTCTTGAAAAAACCAAAAGAAAATCACATGATGGCAATCAAAAGGACCATTAGATATTTGAAAGGAATTGGAGATTATGGATTATGGTATAAACCTGGAGGAAATCTGGATTTAAAAGTGTTTACTGATGCAGATTGGGTAGGGAATGTTGATGATAGAAAGAGTACAAGTGGAGGAGCTTTCTTTCTAAGAAAGAGGTTGGTTTCTTGGACAAGTAAAAAATAGAACTATACATCTCAGTCCACAAGAGAGGCTAAATATGTTGCAGTAGCAGTAAACTCCTCAAACATTGTGTGGTTTAAATAGTTATTGGAAGGTATGAAGCGAGAAATCAAAGAACCTATTGTTATGTTTTGTGACAATACAAATACAATTAACATATCCAAGAATCCAGTGATGCATTCAAAAACCAAGCATATTTCTATAAAGTATCACTTTGTTAGAGAATTGGTACATGATAAGGAGATCAGACTAGAATATGTCCATACAAAGGAACAAATTGCTGACATATTCACAAAGCCTTTACCTAAGGATGCATTCTTGTATCTAAGAGGTAAGTTAGGGGTCATTCCCCTATCTTAAGCTTACTAAAATACAATTTTAGTGGTGCATCAACAGAAATAGAATTGAAGATCTATCAGTTGATGCAGCAAAGTAATGAAGACATTGCATATGAATCAGTACTTAAGGTACATTGAATTTCATTTAAGTTTGAAGTTGTGTTATCTTTGGCATGTTTTTTCAAAGAGGGAGAGTTTATTTTCATATCTTTTTAAAATTTTCAAGAAAAAGAGAGTTTATGTAAGAGGGAGAGATTAGTATGAAAGGGGGAGAAGCATTTTGTCAGAAAAGACTAGTTCTCAAATTTCATTCTGCTATGACATGTTGTGTTGCCATCAATGCCAAAGAGGGAGATTGTTGGATACAATTCTATTGTGTCGTGTCTTTGATGTTACACAAATTTCATATCAATGATTAGATAGAGTCTACCGAGCTCAGTTGGTCAGCAAGGCAAAAGACAGAGTCTATCGAGCTCAAAAGGTTAGCAAAGAAGGTTTACAATGTCTACCGAGCATTCTCAAGCTTTACCTTGTACAAATAGTTTTTTATCGAGCTTTCAAGGTTAAGCAAGGAAATTTAGTTGTTACTAAGATCACTCAATCATCAAAGGGAAATATGGTAGAGAGAGTTCTTGCCAAGCTCTCATGGATAGTGAGGGAAATTTAGTTCTTACCGAGTTCATTTGGTAGCCAAAGGATTCTATAGATTTTGCAGTGTTAACCAAGTTGAGATGGTTAACTCAGGAAATTATTTTTGGAACTAATGCTTACCAAGCACAGTCAACCAATGAAGGATTTCATTATTTTGTGAAATAAAGTTTATTTGTTTAATGTAATATTTGTAATCGACTGATGTATGGTTTATTGGTAAATGTAACTTGTGAATGAGCTGACTTGATAATCTGAATGGTATATATAGGAGGTCAAGTTGTAAATTCTAAGTTTAAGTGATGAATTTGATGTAATGTGAATGTGAAGGAGGATTGATTATTGTGAAAGTGAATTTTGAAGGATGATTAGAGATCATTGAGGAGCAACAGAGCTATATTTGATCAAGGAGGATCTAATGGTGCAGAATAGAGATCTGTAATCAACAAATTTAGTTGCATCATATTCAGGTCAATTCATTGTTACTTTCTAACCATTGTAGCAATGATTTCAAAATCTCTTAACAGAGTTGGTTTGACAACCATTTTGTAAATCCTCTAACAAGGTGATAGTTCAATTGAATTGTTCTAAAGAACTCTAGCAAGGCCACTCCTAATAGGGTGATTAAATCCTCTAATAGGGTCACACCTAACAGTGTGTATTGTAACCTTTAACAAGGTTGGCTCTTAACGGGGCTCACTTTAGAAGAGTGAAAATTGGTAGCTAGTTACTTGGTGGATTTCCCCATATTGGGTTTTCATGGTAAATCTGGTGTCTCTTGTGTTCATGTTATTTACTTTTGCATGTATTCTAATAATTATGAATGCTTAAAGATCAGTAACAAGTTAACCTACTGAGTTACAACATTTATGTGATGTATTTATTCAGTGACAATAGTAACTAGCTATTTAAGACATCTAAGGGATCGGGATTTGTTTTTTTAGTAACTAATTCACCCCCAATCTCAGTTACTTCATCTATATTTCAAACACATACATGCCCATTTGTAAAGCATTCTAGGTTATGGCCAATTAAAAATACATTCACACTCAAAGATCCAACTCCAAATTCACACTTTTAGTTCTACTCTCAGATTTCCTCTTCTTAAAAACTTATTCTTACCTAACTCTAAGCCTAAAAACTCTATATGTAATTGCCAAAATGTCTTAAAGATTATTCTAGAACATTACATAAGAGGAAGGCTGACCCAACAATACTTTGGACACATCCCAAGAAAAGATCTTAACATAAATGTCATGATCAAAATAAATCCTACAAGTTGGCTCACAGAAATCACATCCATATGCTAACACTTGACATTCACTAGGTAACTCGGTACATGAAGAGTGACTCGGCATACACTAGATAACTTGGCACATGAAGGAATTGCTACAGTAACTCGACACATGAAAGAGTTGCTAGGCACATGAAGGAATTGCTAGGCACCAACTTGGAGAATGAACAAAAATGAGCAGGATGACAAGGCAACCTAGGATGGTCCTACATCACTAATAAAATCTTCCCTAGTATCCATTCTAAGCCTTGGTCTACCACTACACAAGATTTCCTAGTGACCACTTTGGGACCTAGCACCTATGGTATGGCACTCAACTAGAGCACCTAGCTTCCATATACTTAAATAAGATCATTAAAGTATAAGTAAGCTCACAAACATAGTTACATAATCAATAATTACATAAAGATGTGCATATATAAGGTTTAGGAAACCTTTATTTGTCCCTAGTCCACTACAAAGAAGAAAGACCATGAGGAATAAGATATGACATTTATACTTAGAAAATTGTTTAAGTATCACTTAGTTTACCAAGTAGAACATATATAGTCTTGATTAGCATAGTTCATAGGAGTCATATAGGCACATACACACTAAAGGGAAGATAATACATAGAATGATGAGTTAATAGGAAGTTTTCAGGTCAGTACAGATAGAATGGAAATAGTTATGGATAGTTTACAAGTTACGATGGTATATAGGAAGAATAGAGCATAATAGAGAATTGGACATTTTGAGTTAAGGGATTATTTTGTTAAAAAAATAATGACTTAAATAATTGTGGACAAAATCCTAGTTGTTAACACTAAGTTAGAAAAATATAGTAATGTATTTTGTAAAGTGCGTAAAGGCATGAAGGCTAACTGGGTAGTATTATTATAATTGTAAATGTATAATGAAAAGATTAGGAATGAAAAGTTTTTTGAAGTAATGTATGTATTGTATGATATGCGAATTTTGATATAGGATTAGAGAAATGTGAACTAAGATAAAATTTTGTATTGAAAAGAAACAACAATATCATATATTGAAGATATCAGTAGTAGTGTGAAGAGGTCTTTGTATCTATCTCTTTGTATTAAGGAACTACATTGTATTGCATGTTTGGGTAGTGGGCTAATCTTGCATATATTTTGTATTTGTATATAAAAAATCCTAATAGGGTTGAGGCTTCTAAAAAGTCCCATGTCTTTCTTGATCATTTCTTCCCCCCTTTCAACCCATCATTGATAACCAATTTGAGAGATCTTCAATTGAATATATTCTTTAGTGTCAGTTAACACACACTTTTGCAAGGGATAACATTTTGTGTTAACCATTTTTTCTATTTTGGAAGGTGACTTTTATGCCTTTCCTTAAATATCAAAATTTTCTATTTTGGGAAGCAACTTTTATGCCTTGTCTAAAACTACAAAATTCACCATTTTAGAGAACTTCATCCTTTTCCTCTATGAAATAGCAACATCAAGTTGTGCCAGTGGGGTTGTGCCATGTGGTGGTAGGATAAAATTTTGTGTTATCCCATTTCAACTTTTTGACTAGGATTATTTTGATCTACCTTCTCACATTTTTGCATTACTGTCCTTTGCACTTTTGAAGATGTGACAACTATTAGATTTGGATACTCATTGGGAGATTCCTTGCTTCATCTCAGTCATCTATTTGATATGAATAAATTCTTGATTGATGGTTTTATTTTAATCATGTGTTGGGGATTTTCTTGCAGCATATAACCTATCTATTTCAAATTAGGAGATATACATTGATAGTCATCATTTTTTAGGGTAGATCTAATGTTTTTTCACATGGGTCAAGTTTCCATTTTTACGGTGTGTTAAAATTGCATGTTATCCCACCCCATATTTTTTGACAGTGGCATCAATCAGCCTAATGTGGCCTTTCCACATTGGAATGATGATTCATTTAATGTAGAACAACTTCTTAAGCCTTGTAACACCAATGTCGGTGCCTCTCTATGCTTGTTTAATGATTTTTGTAAGGAATGATGGTACTTTTAGTTGTCAAATTGCAAGTGGTAATGGAAATCAAATTTATTTCCAATTCTTTATTTATTATGTACTCTATAATCTCAACATCATTGTTGTTGGAGTCTAAACTCAAGGTTGTATCTAGGTTATGCCTACACCCCATAAAGGGAAGTTTTGATGTTATTCTCAGGATCTATTTTCTCTAATCTTTTATAGATTCATTGTACTCCCCTAATTGATAGATCACAACCTAGGGCACCATCATTTCATTTGAATAGACCATTATTTCACTTGGCCCTCCCTAGAAATCAAGTATATTTTACCTTTAATTGTGGCAAACCTTTATTTTAGCTCAAAGACATGATATACTAGTGTCAACTCTTAAAAGTCTACCAAATTTTATTGGTGAAACTTCAATTTCCCCAATAGAAAATATTAAGGAAGTTTCAAATATCTACAATATACATGGTATTTTAGAGGATGATGTTACTATCAAACTATTAGTTTCATCATTAAAGAGAAAATCCTTGCAATGGTATAGAGGATTATCACACAACTCTATCCATAACTGGGATGAGATAGGAGAAACATTGTGTAAGAATTTTGAAGATAAGAGTGACCATCTATCACTTTTGGAATAGATAACTACAATCAAGACAGAACCTCATGAATTCATGACAAACTTCAATTATAGATTCCAAAAGTCATGGGACATAATTCCTATTGCACTAAAACCTATCCCTGGTAATGCTTTCTTGCATTATATTAAAGTTTTTAATAGTGATATTGTTACGACACTAGAAACCATGGGAGGTGACACCTTGCGAGATGCTTATGAAATTTCTATAAGGGAATAAAACACTCTAATCAAAGGGGGAAATCTAGTTCCAAGGCCACCAATGCCATTCTTTCCTGATATGCCTACACACCAACCTACAATGGTTCCCATCCCAACTACAACTTCAAGCCAACCCCTTGTTGCTGCTCCTTCAACTTCCACATCTTCGAGTGGGATAGATGAAATTAAGGCCATGATAGAGATTATGATGCAAAATATGGATAAACAATTTCATGATCATAGTTTTGATATAGAGAGGAGATTACAAGATCATACCATTGTGGTGCAAAAAATGAACAAAAAGTTGGTGACTTTAGAGAGATAAGAAGCTCAAGGTATTAGGCCTTTTTAGCCCAATTATTAGAACAATCCATTCAATAGGCTTCTAAATCATGGTCAGGCTCCATATAACAAAAATAGACTCATGGGAAATGCAGCCTCTACAAATCTAATAAGGATGGTCATTCCTTAGACTAATTTGGCTAAAGAACAAGAATATTGTTCAACTTGTAACTTTTCATATGAGCAATGTATATGCCGTAGAGAGAAATCTTCTCAAGCTTTGGTTACATGAGAACAACTAGCAGGACAACAATATGATGCTAATCATCTCACTATTAGTTTTTCAATCCCAACAACAAGTGGACTGCACTTTTATGGATTATCAACCTACAGATTATTTCCATATAAATCATGATGATAATGATGGCATAGCTCATAAAATTAGGAGAAAAAAGAGAGCTATAGAGGATGCTCCATCCTCTTCATCGAATTAGGATGCAACTTTGGAGCTTGTTCCACATGCCAAAAGTGCAAATGTACAACACAATGTTGTTGTTCCATTGCAAAATCAGAATAGCAAGAAGAATAAAGAACCACTTGCTGCTCCCATTCATATACGAAACACTATGGTCACTAAGGTTTCAGCCAAGTCAATATAGACTCCTCTCAACATCATATATAAAATGAAGAGGACCAATATCAGTGTTCCTATGTGGGATGTTCTTGCAATACTGTCTCAATTGGAATTACTACAACAAGAATTAAAGAATGTTAAAGTGCACAATGGACCAACTACCATGGATGGAGCAGCAAGTTTTGTGGAACCTATGAAGGAAGAAGAAATAAGTAAGAAGAGTAAGCCCCCCCCTTTTATCTTTCTTTAACTACAGGAGATAAATTGGTTTACAATTGCATGATAGACTCTGGAGCTAGTAGCTTGGTGATGCCAAGGTCTATAGATAATCTTCTTGGTATTAAATAGGAACCAATTTCTAATGGATTTTTTCACTTGGATGGTAGTTTTTTTCCACTTGTAGAAGTTTTAAGAGGTGCAAAGATGGCATTCCATGCATGTCCCAGGTGTACTATTATACAAGACATATCAGTTGTTGAGCTTCCTCCACATTTTTCTATTTACCTATCTAGAGACTTTACTAGACAAATTGGTGACTACATTGTATCTAATTGGTCCTACACATTCTTTATAAATAGATATGGAATAAAGGCTTCCATAAAGGTAGAATCATTGGCCCTTAATCACATAGAGACTTATACTCCTAGCCTTATAAATATTAGTTTCACAATACATGAAGAGGACGAGGAATGCATAACTTGTGAACATGCTACTCTCTTAACAAATGTTCCTAATTATATTCTAAATGAAAGGTTAAATGCTTTCAAACTTGACTAAATACAAGAAGCTATAGAAACAAGCCTTGGTAGTTATTGTATAGTTGAGGATGGTTGTCCTATCCCCAATCTCATGAAAGAATAAGAAGATTTAAATGGATTGTGGAATATGTTCTTTGATGGCTCAAGGAATAAAAATGGTTGAGGTGTTGGTGTAATTCTTATTTCTATTCACATAGATGCCAATTTAGCCGCACTAACAATGTGGCTGAGTATAAAGCCTTGATACAAGGTCTCCAACTTGCATAAATAAGAGGTATAAAATTATTGAAAGTATTTGTGGATAGAAACTTGGTTGTGAATCAAATAAAAAATCAAAATGTCATAAAGAAAAATCTTCTCAAATCATTATAACATAGATTTTGGGATCTAATTGAGGTCTTCCATGCATTCAATATTTAGAGTCTTTCTAGAAATATGTTGGTTAACAGTTTGTCTTCCTTGCGTTTTGGTTTATACCCGAACTCTTAATGTGCCCAATCAGGTGGAAAATAAACCAATTAACAACAAAATGCATCATTGTAGTAATCTATCAAAGACCCATGATTTGAAAGATCGAGCTCCCTTGTGGTGGAAATATTTGCAATGAATTTTTTTAGTAGATCAACTAATTTTGGGGGTATTCTCTTAACTAGAGAGAAGAAGAGATATAACCAAATTGCCCATCACTTTAATAAATCTAGGACAATTTTAGATTATGACTCACAACCTTCAAAGATATAAATGTTTATGAATCAATTTTAAGCTCATCTAACACCTAAAATGCAATCTATTAACTAGCGTTTGAATGAAAGATATAAAAATAAAAGACTATCTACCAATGCATACTACATAAAAAGAGAAAGTATGGTCAACTAGACAATACCCATATTGCCCAATTTATTGAGATTTGACAATGTCTAGATTTCCTCCTACTCGGTCCCTTTCATTAACCAAATTCCAAACATCTCATATGGCAAAAAAATGTGTATGAACTAACTTGCATATCATAGAGGAATTAGGATAATATTGTAAATAAGGGAAGTAAAGCTTACAACCATTGAAAAGAAAGAGACAAAATCCAGTTTATTTGCATTCTCACAAATTTTATTAACAACACATTCCATTCTAGGAACCATACAAGAACTAATGAACAACAATATCAAAATGCAAACATATAATCTCACACAGTAGTCCAATCTACAGTGGTTTTCCCACATGATAATTTTGTCATTCTTATTTACTCTTAAAATAATTACATTTATAGGCCTTCTTAGAAATAGTCAATTACATTTGATGATTTCATTGTAGAGTATCTTTGAACACGTGAAGGCCTAAAAATAGGATTGACTAAGTTACCATCATTACAAAGTCTAATCCTATCAAAATAATTCAAAATATGGCTACAATATTAGAAAAGAGAGAGCGAGGGGGGGCGGGACTTGTCACTTTTGCAAAGAAGATATATGTAATGCTTCCAATAGAGCATTAGTTCTTTTTTGGAGTTATGGTTTTAGCTCTGTAGGTCTTCATTGATTTGATTACATTTTTCAAATCCATGAAAATTGGGATGAGGATGTTGTTAGCTATTACCATCCAATAGTTGTGCATCTCTATTAGTTCTTCCAATCTAGAAATCTTTGATTGGAGATTCTCCACTCCATGCCTTAGAATAGTATCTATTGTTGTAATCTCTAGGATCTTTGAAATCTAGAAGCTCAATGGATCAACAGCTTCTTCAATGAATGCCAAGAAATTATCTTTCGTTTGTTCAATGTATACTACTCAACCATTACTAGTAACATATGATTTAGTATGCAAAACCTTTGATTGTTCAATTATTTTGTCCATAACTTGATACAACAAATCATGTACATCTTTTAACTCATTTTTAGACCTTACTAACCTCTCACCTTTAAATGAAAGTCACTTCTTCCAATGAAGCAATGGTTCTTGCCCTATTCTAAGAATCTTGTCAGTCATAGCTACTAGTAGTGGGCCAGTATCCCTTGTAGGATTCATGACATGGCTTAATCACCTCCTATGGTTCTATAATACTATTGGTTGTATCAGACATTAATAGGTTGATGCTTTGGTGCAACGACAACCCTATTATTTGCACCTATTGGTATTAGAGCTTGGTCATAGGTTTGAATCCTATTGGCCATAATGAGTGACACTGGGAGAGGGATTGCTGGTAGTGGGCCAACATATCTCACAAGATTCATGACATGGCTTAACTACCTCCTGTGGTTCTATAAGACTATTGGTTGTATCAATCATTAATAGGTCAATCTCTTGGTGCAATGAAAACCCTATCCTTTCTAATAATAGAAATATTGGTTTTCATATCAATTACCTCCTATAACAAGGCCAATTGATCTAATAGACTCTCTGATGCTTTGTGCATTGAGTTTTGATGAGTGGACATTTTTTCTCTTAATTTTTCAGTATCTAGTAGTAGGTTTCCAAGTTTATCAATGAGATGGGGACCTTGGGCCTTTATTTGATCAATCTAGGCACAACCAATTTGACCAATGCTACAATGGTCTTCTGCTTCTTTTCTTTCTTTGACATGGGATGGGGCTCAGTTGCTTGTGCAATGAGGTCTTTAGATGGAGCACTTTCCTCACATCTCCTCTTATTTCTATCAATGATCAATTCAAGCCAAGATTTAGTTGAAAGGACATTGAGTGCTAACTGTAGGGCTATAGGATCAAAGAATTTCCTTGCCATTGGGGGTGTAACCTTGCTCCTGCTAGAAAATGGAAAGGTAGTTTCTTTTTTTAATTGAAAGGGCTAGAGTTTTACCTTGTTGAGATGTATCTTTCTCCTATCTATCTAGAGGATTATTGTCACCATCTAGGCCGATGACTAGAATAGAGGAGGAGTCCTTGACTACTAATTTCTCCTTCTCTTCATCTTTATCTTTCTTTGTCTCTTTATCTTGCACTTTTTTGGTATTTGGAAAATATCCTTCTCCATAGGTTGGAGGGACTTGTATATTCTTTTTAGGAGGTTGATCTCCCCCTCCACCAATAGATTGTGATCATCCAATTGATGTTGATGTGGTAGTAGTGGTGAAAGTAACACTTGGTGATGATTAAGTAATTTGAGAGGCTACTCCACTACTATAATTAGTGGCTCCAGTTCTCTTCTTCCTTGATTGGGTCTATTCTACCTACTTTTCTATCCTTTTGATGATACCAACCATAAAAATTTCCGTTGTATCAATGATAGGACCACTAGGCAAAATTGACACTAGAGGAGTATCCTTGATATGTTCATAAGTAGAGGGCCTCATATAAGAACCATCATCTCCATTATCAATAACATCATTTTAATCATTATATAACTTGATTTCATCAAGAGTTAGCCTAAACCAATACCTCTCTCTAGTTTGGTACTCATTATAACATCTGGCCCAAAAGTCTTCAATATCTAGAACATGCCTATAAGCATATCCTTGCTTAATATGATCTTTGAAAAAGGTTACATGATCATATTGGGGCCTTATAACTTCATAGTTGATCAATTTAATCTTGTTATCAAAGGCTTTGATCAAATTCTGGGCATCAAACCTAGAGGCACAAAAATAAAGTCCTACCACAATTGGGAAGGGGATGTTGACTATCTTATTTACATTGGAACATAAGTTATTCACATCTAGATTTTTCCTACATAATTCAACATGCACTACTTTATCTTTAGAATATTTAGCGTGTATTTTCACAAAACCATTGAATGCACCAATCCTTAGGTATGAGAATGAAGGAAATTGAATAAAACAACATCTAAAATGGCTTACTACTAATAGAGCTTTAGGTGAGAATCTCTACTCAAGGAAACCTTGCAACTTTCAACATAGCCTCATTGTGAAGGCATCATTCAATTTTATGTATTCTTCGAAGCTATTTTAAAACTATTGATGAGGATATAATTCATATGCCTTAGTGTTCTTATCATAGTAGTCAATGCTAGGAAAGCCAGGTCAAAGATGATGCGTGGAAAAAATATAAATTAGATACAATTACATGTAGAAATTCTTGAATGCTTTGGCCAAATTTTGCTATGAAGCTATCTCTTCACATATGATTTGCACCTAATCAACTTATAGTTCCTCAACATAGATGGCTTGAGCTAAATAGAAATGATGCTTGCTAAAATCCAAGATCTCATCCCTACTTTTCAATCTTAGCAACAATGCCAAGATGTCCACAATTTCCCTTTTTAAATTGGTTTCAAAAAGGGTTCTTGGCATTTTACTCTTTTTGAAATGAGGAGTCTGGAACCAATTTCTCTACATATTCTCTCTTCTCAGAATCATCAATGTAACAATATTGTTCCTTGACTGGAATCCTAAATGTAGACTACATCAATTCTCTATTTAACAAAACCATAATAGATTGGTCAAGGAACAAGATTTTCTTGGTTTCTAGGTTATACCTTTCAATTCATTCCTTAACCAACTTTGGTGCATGCATAGCTATAAAAAACTAGAAGATTTAACTAAACCATTTTCTTTTAACTTTTGTGTAATTTTGTGGATAGTCTAAGTGTTTAATATTATGTGCAATTACCAAGGTTGAAAAACATGAGAGAAGTATCAGAAAAGTTCTTTAGCTCACTCTCTAATCCAATCAAACAATTAGAACCAATAGTTCTAAGTACCATTAGCTTCTAAATTAACATAGAGAAGGGATTTGTATCAACAAAATAGCCATTATAGAATGAGGGACCTCATTTGGCAAAAATATGATCATATAGATTTAGAAATTAAATTTTTGGCACCATAAAAATATAGTAACTCATAATTACCCACCATTCTAGTTAGATTTGTAATAAATAAGGTAGATCAATAGCCATTAAAAACATATTCCATCCATTTGATAGCTAATAAATCTAATCACCATAGAATTCACTTTAATCTCCTATAGTAGCAAGATTATTTCCTTTTTGAATCCTTCTACTTAAGTTTACTGAGAACTACCCTCTTTACTTGAGAATATCAAGAAAAGGATTGCACTTTTATCTATTAAGTATGAGGAGAAAGGCATTACCTTACTTTTCCATAGAATTTCCTTCACCTTTGATTACCTTTGGTTCAGGGGAACAATGTAGGAAACATCTTGATCCTAGATCACCGAAAACTTTAATGCATTGAAGTGACAAGAATCCCACATGGAGGAATAAAGGGGAAGTGGAGTAGGGAGAAATTAGAAAGAAGACAAAAGGGAAACCGTAGGATGGTTGATGAGAAGAGAGCCACCTAGGGGCTATCTAGACAAGAAAGTGAACATAATTGAATTGAAAAATCTTCAAGCTAGAGCTTAAAAGGGAAAAATTTGTAAGTCTAGCAAAAACTAGTCATAACTGGGGAATTAGGCTTGTAAATTCATGAGAAAGGATCTAACATATCTTGTTTTACACAGTTTAGATGAAAAAATTGGAGGGGGGGACCACTAAGCTAAGTGCACAATAGAAAGAAAACTAAACTAGGAAAACAGGAAGCTAAACTAAAAAATTAGGAAACTAAAGCCTACGTAGACTAACTATTAACCACAGTGGTTACCTATTTTTAATTTTGAGATTGATACAACTTTAGGTCCTAGCCATTGTAGGAAAATGGAAGAACCTCTCTAGTGGGATAGGACAAAATAAAATAATTGTCCTTATTTACTTGCATAATTTTGAAAGGGCCTTTCCAAAGAGAATCAAAGTTATGGTGCATACCTTTGGGTTTATGTCTCTTATCCCACAACAAGACTATATCATATTTCATGAGCCTTCTTGGCCTTTCTTTCTTGTCAAAGAATCTCTTCACATGCTTCTATTGTTCTTTGATTTTGTCAACTAACTTCTCACACTTCTCTCCCAACTTTTTTAGGTACATGATTCTCATTTCGAGACCACTCTAAATTAATGGGTTCTCAATTACTTGCTGTAACTTGCAAATAGATAGTTCGAATGGAAGGGGAAGGCTAGCCTCAACTCCATATACTAGCTAAAATGGGAAAATACCAATGACCTTTTTTGGGTGAAATATTTAGAAGAATGCCTTAGATGGATACTATTGTCATCATAGAATTCCACAATCTCCATTGAAGAAAAGTATGTAGCATTGTGACTAGCATCAATGGGAGACCAAATCTCACAAGGATGTTCTCCTTAATAAATTCATAAATGACTTTAGACATAGTTCTCTTGGTAGTCTTTGTTTCCACCCACTTAGTAAAATATTTTGTAGAAATTATAATGTATAAATCACTAGTAGAGGAAGAGAGATTGATTGGAGCAATAAAATCAATTTCCTATTGCTGAAAGGGGCCTTGTATTACTACTGGCTTCAAAGGTAAGGCACCCAATTGAGGTTTACTAGAAAACATCTTACACTTGTTACATTGGGCTACCCAATTATAGGCATCTCTAAACATAACCGACCAATAATAGCGCTACCTCAATTTTATAAGCTAGTACTATAGAATAGAAGTACCCACCACAAGCTTCATCATGAAACGCTTGGAGCAACCTCACTTGCTAAGGTTTATCCACACACCTGAGGAAGGTTCCACTAATTTCTCTTTTATACAATTGATAATCATAAATGACATACTTGCTTGACTTAGTCCTAAGATATCTCCTCTTCTTGAATGTCAACCCATTAGGACACTCTCCATAAGGAAGGAAATAAGAAATATTTGAAAACCAAGGATCTTGGAGGCTTACCATTAAAACTCTTGAGGTTTCTTCTTTTTTACTTACCTCTAGGTTTTCTACAATTGCTTTGTACAAACTATTACCTTGGACCAACTTTGTTTGTTTTATCTCAATGTCATACTCCTAGCTTTTGGCTATCCAAGCTCCTCTAGTATTGCATCCTATCCCTTTTTGAGTCAAGATACTCTTGACTATTAAATTAGGAACATGCATAATAGAATGTGAATGTAGAACATAGAATCTGAAAATTCTAAGGGCACTTACCATAGCATAAGCATGCTTCTCCATCTAAGAGTACTTTAGTTCATGCTCCTTGAGAGGGGTGCTCATGAAAGAAATAGGTTCTTGAATACCTTCATTGTTTTCTTGTTTGAGTATGACAGATAATGTATAGGCTAATGTATAGCAATATAAAATAAACTCTTTGGTATAGTCTAGATGAACAAGGACAAGAGCTTTGGCTATGGTAGCTTTGATTTTGTCAAAATCCTTCCTTCTAGAGTCATTCCACTTGAACATCCAACCTTCATAATGTCAATTATACACTTGGTAATCTTAGAGATATTAGGAACAAAACACCTTAAGAAATTTACTTGACCAAACAAGGACTTAATTCTATATTTGTCTGCTGGTAAGTTGAGATGCTGGATAGATTTAACACATTTAGGATCAATCTTAATACCTTCTTCAGACACTACATGACCCAAAGCTTTCCTTCTATAATACATAAGACATATTTCTTGGGGTTAAAATGTTCCCTACATCTCATCAACACTTTCTCCAAGTACTTCAAATGAAGTTTTCTTCTCTCAAAGAAGAATGCTAAATCATCCAAATACATGACAATAATCTTGTCCTTTAAATATTCAAATGATGAATTCCTTGTTCTCTAAAATGTAGCTTCAATATTAGTTATTCTAAAGGAAATTCTATTATAAGAAAAAGTTCCCCAAGGAGTGGTGAATGTTGTCTTAAATTGATAATTTGGATACACTTCAATCTAGTTAGAGCCTGATAAACCATCCAACATTGACATAATTTTGGATCCTTCCACTATGAGTAGTAAATGATCCATGTTAGGGAGAGCACATTTATCTTTGAGAGAATCTTGATTCAAGTTTCTAAAGTCAACACAGATTTCGATATCCCCACTATTATTTTAGATAGGAACAACATTAGCTATCCAAGTTGAATGGTGTACAAGATAGATGATCCTTGCTTCTAACATCTTATGGATTTCTTTGAAGATGGCATCTAGGATCATTGGATTGTAGTTGTGTTGCTCTTGTCTAAAAGGGATTGCATTTTTGAACTCACCATTTTTCAAAGTTTTTAAATCCTGATATCCCTAAGCAAAAAAATCTTGATATTCATAAAGAAACTCTTTAGCCCTTGTTCTCTTTTCATTAGAAAAAATACTACCAATATTAATGATTTTAGGCTTAAGATCAGTGCCTATATTCATTCCCTCAAAATCTATAGAGATTCCATGTTTCCTACTTCATTCTCTTTTGATATATGCATCATGTTTATTAAACAATTTTTCTAAAGAAATTAGATGCCTAGGAATTTTTTTACCTTTTAGTTGCTCAACACCAAGCTCAAAATATTTCTTGCTATTAGGAGAAAATTCTTGGTAGGAATTTTCACTTCATTCAAAGTACTAGTCAATGAAAGATTTGACTCCTTCTAGAAAACATTGGATCTTATTATCATTATTGAAGACTTTCCATGATTCAACATTGTTAGGTACATTAGGTCTGAAGAGGACTTTGACCTTATATTCTTTGGCATTGAATTCTAGATGAGGTAGCAGAAGGGATGAGGAGGCAACTAACATATCCACCCTTACATTTTTCTCCCTTGGAACTGTTAGGATGAATGCTGATGATACTACATTGGGAGAGTATTGATATGCTACATTCATAACTATATTTGTCATTGATGTCAACATAGTAGCAATTTTGTAAAGACTTGAAGAATAACAATCAGCAATCTTAGTATGCATAGAAGCTAAGGAAGTTTAGATGATGCACAAAGGATATGTTCCTGAGCTTTTCCTGATGACATGGTTAAAATGACTAAGTTTGATTCGATGGTGTATGGAAGTTAGAAATTGATTTATTAGAAATGGTGCAGAAACAAAGTACTAGAAAACAAAGTTCTAATGATCTATTACTATCTTTCATCTAAGATGTAATGAAGAGATTCATAGTTACATAGTGATAGATGAAAATTGTGTGACGATGCCAGCATGTGTACAAGTTGTGTTTTCACATGTGTGAAGTTTTGTATAGATTGTGAGATGATAGTACTATTGTAATTGTGAATTAATTAACTATCTTATTTTAATTAATTAGGAAAGCCTCAAGTCTCAAGGAAGTATTATGAAGATATAGTGTAAAGGAAAGTTATTTTTCTTTCTTCTGATGTAGTTTTAATTTAGAGGATGAAGTGGAATGTGAAGTATTAGTGCACATTGTGAGAAGGAGAAGAATGTTTTTTGAATGCATGTAAGTGATCCAAGGGATCACTGGATATGCATCATGAGATCTAGCTACAAGATTTGTAGTAGTCCAGTTATTAGGGAAGAGACAGAGGAAGAAGTAGATTTCAATTCTGTTATTCTACAAGGAACAATATGAGTTTTTTTGGAAATGTTTTACTTCCTACTTTCTTGATTATTTTTTCACAACAAATGTTCCTAGTTCTTCATGAGCTAATTAACGTTTGTTTTCCTTTAAAAATTGTTAACCCTGAGAAAAACCCTAATTAGTGTCCTACATTTTGTGCCCTAAGAAAAGTTTTATTTTCATTTTCCTTTACCTTATAGTCAAGAAGGAAAATCATTTTCGAAAAAAAAAACTTTTTTAGGAACCTTTTAAAAGAATTCTCATTTTGTTTTATAATCTTCCAAAATAATCTTTACTCTAAGATCTTTTTAAGATTTACAGTAGTTGCCATGTTGTTATAAGAATTTGAATGCATTTTACTACATGTAACATCGAAACCAAGCAAGTAATACACATGGCACATAGTTAACATAATCATGGTTTCAAGGTAAATCCCTACACTATCAAATCTTTTAAGATCAACCGTGGTCTCTATGTTGCCACTAGAAATTGCAAGGTTTTTACCGATCAAGAAATGGTGACCTCTCGTGAAAGAGAATACATAGTGAGATCAAACCTAAAGATGGGCATCATGACTTTTGTTCATTATTAATGAGCCTTTTTAGCATGATGGAATGTTAGAAGTATCAGGTACAATAAAAGATATACTGTAACAAGAATGTGTTATAAATTCATGACACCAAATTTCTTCAAAATCTATGATGGGTGCTATATCACCATCAAAAGTTGTAAGAACTTTACCAATCGTAACATGGCAACCCCCATGAAAAGAGAATGTAGTGGGACCTGATTTCAAAAGTAGTGCCGTAAAGACTACTTGTCATAAAGAACCCTACCAGAATGTTAGGAAAAGAGTCTAGAAAAGAAAAATTAGATGTAAAAGGTGATGAAGGCATACTTCTAGGATACTCCTGTAGAATTAAAGCATACAAATGTTTGAATTTGTCTACTCATAAAATAATAGAAAGTACACATGTTAGAATTGATGAGTTTGTAGAAAAGAGTGAAGAAGAAAGCAACAAGGAGCTAGAGGATTATAGAAGATTTTTTTACTATGAACCTAATACCCTACCTAACCTATCTAAAAGAAAGGAGGCTTCATCTCCTATGTCTCCAAAATCTCCAATAGGTACTGAGTTGTAGATAGTGCAACCCAAGTCACAGTCTGAAGGACCTGAGTCACAATCAGAGGCTATCAAGCTATTTAAAACTGAGTTTGATGAACTTGAGTCATAGAAAAAAGGACCCAAGCTTGAAACTAAAGCTCATAATAAAGATAGTGGAACTCATTCAAATCCCAAAGAGCATATGTTAGCAAGATATGTTAGAAAGCATCATGCACCTGATTAGATCATTAGAGACAAATATGATGGAGCAATGGCAAGAAACAAATCAAAAGGTACATGTTTACTTGTTGAATTTGAACCTAGAAATGTTAAAGATGCTCTGGATAATGAAATTTGTATTGAAGTAATGAATTAAGAGATAGAATAGCTAGAAAATAAAAAAAATTGGACCCTTGTTCCTAGACCCAAAGATAAAAATGTAATTGGTACAAAGTGGGTATTCAGAAATAAGCTGAATGAAGATAGAAAATTTTCAAGAAATAAAGAAAGATTGGTGTGAAAAGGCTATTCTCAAGAAGAAGGTATTGACTATGGTGAGCCTTTTGCTCCTATAGCAAGACTAGAAGGTATTTGAACTTTACTAGCAAATGAAGCACATAGAGGATTCAAACTTTATCAAATGGATGTTAAATCTACATTCTTGAATGAGATTCTTGATGAGGAAGTCTACACTGAACAACTAGAAGGTTTTGTAGATCCTAGTAAATGAGACATGGTTTGCAAGTTACACAAAGCATTACATGGTCTCAAGAAAGCTCCTAGAGCTTGGTATGAAAGACTTCATAATTACTTGGTATAGATTGGCTTTCAAAGAACAAATGATAATAGTAGTCTGCATATCAAGGAAGGACCAGACAAGAAGATTGTATTGGCATAAATATTTGTTGATGAAACTCTATTTATACAAAATGATGACTTGTGCAAAAATTTTTTAGAAGAAATGAGTAAATAATTTGAGATGTCCATGTTTGGTGAGATAAAATACTTTGTTGGGTTGCGGATACAATAGAACAAAAAAGGTAGCTACACCACTCAATCTAAGTATATCAAGGAGATACTAAAGAAGTTTGTAATGGAAGATTCAAGACTAGTTGGAACCCCTATGTCTACTAGACATAAGTTCTCCAAAAATGATGATTCTAAAGAAGTAGATCAAACCACATATAGATCAATTATTGGAAAATTGTAGCATGTAGTACATACAAGGCCTGATGTTGCTCTAGCAGTTAGAATGGTGGCAATATTCTCAACAAATCATAAAGAAAATAATAGTATGGAAATCAAGAGAATCATGAGATATCTAAAAGGCACTGAAGACTATGGCTTATGGTATAAATTTTGAGTTAATTTGGACTTAAAAGTATTTATTGATGTTGATTGGGAAAGAAGTATTGATGATAGAAAAAGCGCTAGTGATGGAGCATTCTTTCTTGGTAAAAGACTAGTGTCTTGAACAAGCAAGATATAAAACTGCATATCTCAATCCACAACAGAGGCATAATACGTGGTGGTAACAGTTAATTGTTCTAACATTATTTGGCTCAAATAATTGTTGGAAGGAATGAAAATAGAAATCAAGGATTGAATAGTTGTATACTGTGATAACACTAGTGCAATCAATATATCAAAGAATCAAGTGATGCATACCAAAACAAAGCACATTGCTATAAAATATCACTTCTTAAGAGAATTGGTGTAGGATAAAGAAGTAAGATTGGAATATGTGAATACAGAAGAACAAATTTCATGCATATTCAAAAATCCATTACCTAAGGATGCAGTTTGTATATAAGAGGTAAGCTAAGGGTCATTCTTCTATCTGAAGCTCACTAAATAAAGCTTAGTGAAGCATCAACAAGAGCTAAGTTGAAGATCAATTAGTTGGTGTAGAATTGACAAGGGCATACTACAAATGAATAAGTACTTAAGGTACATTGATATTAATTGAGTTATTTTATTTGGCATGTGTTGTTGAAGAGGGAGAAGTTTACTATCATATCTCATAAAAAAAAAAATTCATTTCAAAGAAATAGAAGTTTTCTATAAGAGGGAGAAAGTTCTAAGAATGAAATTGGCAAAAGTTGTTGTAGACAGAGGGAGAAATTGAAGAAAGAAAGAGCTCATACTGATAGAGGGAGTTCTCATGAATAAAACTAAAGATATGTTCCTTCCTTTATTCTTGTTCCAAAATTTCATTTTTTTTTGACATGTCATGTTTCCATCAATTCCAAAGAGGGAGATTGTTGGATACAATTGATTAATTATGTATTGTCTTTGATGTTGCACAAATAACATATCATTTTTAGTTAGTATATGTCGAGATCACTCAGATAGTGAGGATATTTTTCTATGTTTACTGAGCATTCTCATGGTTACCTAGTTTAGAAGGCAATGTCTATTGAGTTCACTCAGGTATTGAAGGAAAGTATGTAGAAGATGACTGTTAACTGAGCTCACTTGTTTAATGAAAAAAAGTTGGATAAAACTAGTTTTTAACTAAACTCATTTAGTTGCCAAAGGATATTTGTGAGTATGTAGTGTTAACTGAGCTTTTTTTAGCTAACATAAGAAATTGTTTATGAGTTAGTGTCTACCAAGCTAGGTCGGCTAATGAAGGATTTTCTTATTTTAGCATATTAAGCTTAATCAACTTATCTATTGGTTCTAGCCAACTGAGGTGATGAATACTAATTATTCTAAGTTGTATATGAGCCAACTTGAGAATATGAAACATATAAGTTTAAGGTCAAGATGTGGATTCAAAAGTGTGAGTGTGATGATGTGATGAATGAATTTAAGATTTTATGATCAAGAGAGGAAGAAAATTTGAAGGATAAGAAAAATATCCTTCTCGAGCAAAACAGTTATATTCAATCAAGAAGAATCAAGTACAAGCCAGAAAAGAGATTTGTAATTAGTATTTTAATTGCATTCAAATTAGGTCATCTCATTTTTACTCTCTAACCATTGTAGTGGTGATCTAAATCTCCTAATAGAGTTGGCTTAATAGCTATTTGTAAATCTTCTAACAAGGTAGAAGTTCTATTGAATTGTTTCAAGACCTCTAACAAGGGCACTCCTAATAAGGTAATTAAATAATCCTTTAATAGGGTCAAACATAACATTGTCTTTTATAACCTTTAACTGGGTTGGCTCCTAATAGGGCTCACTTTAGAAGAGTGAAAATACTAACTAGTTGCAATTGGTGGTTTTTCCCAAATTGGGTTTCCAAATTAAATCTTGGTGTCATATGTGCTCATGGTATTTTCTTTTATATGTTTGCAACTAAGTTAAAGCAAGGGTAATCACAGATAAACATTTAAAGATTTTCTTAATCGGTACTTACCGAGTTACAATATTCTATGTGTGTTTATCGAGCATTAGCAATATTAAGTTTTCAGACTTTATTTTGACATCTAAGGGATCTAGGATTTATTTTAGTAGTAACTGATTCACCCCTCCCCTCTCAATTAATCCTCTTATATTTCCAATAGTTCCTATAATATTTCATTTCATATTACAACCATATTCTCTCTTAAAAACTACTTGAATCCATGTCTAATGTATTTCCCCAATATTGGAATCTGGAAAGATCATTTGTTTTTTGAAATAAGCTACTAAATTTGATAAAGAGATAATAAAAATCTATGGGATTTAATGGGCTACTGTAAATGGATTTTAAAATGAAACTTTTCTTAGAGAGAAATCAACCAATTTTGGATAAACTGTAAGAGAATAATATAAAATAATAAAGAACCCCTTTCAAGGGGGAATCAATAACACAGATTTTTATAAATATAGGTCACATGAAACTTTAATTTTCAATACTTTGGGGTTTCTTAAATAAAATTTAGAAGAAACAAACTAGACAAGAATTTATCAAAAAAATTGATGCTCTATACAAATTTGATATGATGTGCAAGGCTTTCTTTAAGATATGATCTACAAATATGGAGTTCCAAATGTGAAATAAAGGATTACAAAAAAATTTATACTAATGTGGGATGATTGAAAATGATGTGAATAATTAAATTTAACTCATTTATTCATAGTCCTGAGATCCATTTAAGTGTAGCTATGTAGTCTTGGGATGAAGAAAGAATAGACACAAATCAAGAAAGCTATGAACTTGATGATAAATATTAGGATCTTGATGATGAGATGATGTAAAATATTTAATAAATTTAGAACTACTAGCTCCTAGGTATTTATTAAATTTATTACTATATCTAATAATTCATAGTACATATTAAAAAAATAGAATATTGTTGATAACTTATGATACTTTATGTTTCTACCAAATTTTACAATTGTCTTTTTCAACATTCTATTTCAATATAAAGAAAACGAAATAATAAAATAGCATGATATGTTAATAGATAGAGCTATGTAAACAAGATCTAGGATAGAAGAACCTTTTTTTTCTTATGAAATTGATAATAGTTGGAAGGGTTTTGATAATTCTATAGAAAATTTGTTCAAAAAATATATCCTTGTCTAATCTCTTAAACATTAAAAAAAAAAATGGTAATAAATAAGTTTATTTATATAGAAATATAAATTTCTATTGAATAACATTATTTTAACATAGCTCAAAGAATAATTGGGTTCCTTGCTATTTTTTTCAAAAATAGGATGAATTGACAACACTTTTCCTACTTCAATTCATAAAAAGACATGTCTCTAAAAAAATTAAATGGTAGATTAAAGGTTTTTATAATTTTAATCAAAATTTGATAAAAATAATATCATTGTCTGATTTCTTAGTTATACAAACAAAATGGTTGTGAAAAAGTTCATCTATGTTGAGATAGAAATTTCTATTAAACAACATCATCTAGAAAAAATGGCAAGTCTAGATAGTTTCCTTCCTAGATTTTTTGAAATATATGATGAATTAACAATACTTCCATTACTTTAGCTCCAAAAGAGTAGTGCCGCTAACATGTTTAATGGTTGATTTAAATATCTATTAATAACAGGTCTTCAATTTGTACTCAATGTTATAAATTAGATTAATTACCAAGGATGTGGAGGGCATAGATGACTTTTCTATGATAGACAAGCTAGATAAAATAATATTCACTTGCAACAAGTACTCCATCTCTAGCCTATCTTGTTGTTCTTGTGCAAACTATTATTCTTGAGAAAACTATTGCACCTAATCATAATTAATTCTATAGTTAACTCTCTATAACAATAAATATAGCATTTAATATGTATTTGATTATAAATATAATATATTGGGCCCATGTATTGCTAAACTCATATTCAACTTTCTCCTTTATAGTTTATCCTCTATTTCTTGTTTATTTTTTAACTTGGTATCATAACAATTATGTTTATATTTTTCATCCTAGTATCAGAGCCTGTATTTGAATTTCTCCTCTCCTTTATCCATTGTGCCATATTTTGGTAAAGGTATTGAAGGAAAAAGAATACCCAAAGTGATGATGGTTTCGCCCTAATGACGATTCCTATTCATTAGAACAAATGACTTGAGTGTAATGTTTATGGTAATTTTGAAACCATTTGTTAGTGAGGTTTGTGGTCAGCCAAAACCACTTCAATATGAAGTTTGAGATGATCTTGAAATCAATTATGTGATGTTTATAGAGATCATTATTAGCTTGAAACTATTTCAAAATTGTATTGGCTTAAGGAAAAATAAAAAACTAAAGTAAATATGATGGGAGAAGAATATGAATGACAACATTTTACAACTTTTAGTAAATTGGAACATAAATATCTTTAAATTGGGACCCATAGTTTCTAGATTATGAGAGGATATGTAAAAAAATCTTATAATTAATTAATATGGGGATGTTGTAGCCAACTTCTTCCTATAGTATACTAAACTTAATACATGAGCACATGCATTCATCATAGCCCATATTTGGATTTGTCCTCTAGTTTGTACTATGTTCCTAGTTTTTTTATTACATAAGTTCCCAAATAGTAGTATTTCTAAAAAGCTCAATACTCTATTTGAATCTCTATGGAAAACATACCTTCACTTCCTATTGAGCTCAAGGTTTCATATGAAAAGCATACCTTCACTTCCTCGTGAGCACTTATTTGGTGATTTTATATTAAAATCATGCCTTCACTTCCTAATTAGAACTTATTTGGTAGTTTTATATGGTTCCTGATAATACCCAATTTCTTGGCCATTCAAAGCTAATTTCTACTTTTCTATTATGCAAACCCACATGGAAGGAGCTTTTTAATATGAAACATTCTCCACTATTTTAGCTTTAACAAATTTTCTAGTACCTTAAAACCAAGAAATTAAACTCTACAATATAATTATAGAAATAATAAATCATATAACTATTATGTACCATAGTTTTTAAGATCTTATGCATATATAAAAATTTGAATTTACTACCTACATAGATATTCTTTGCCATGATGTAGTCTTGTAATATATATATGTGTGTGTGTGTGTGTGTGTGTGTCTATATATATATATATATATATATATATATATATATATATATATATATATATATGATTTGTTGTCTACTAATTTGATTGTAGATATTCATCATTATCTTCTCACTTGGTATGTGTTCCATCACATGAATTATCATGTCCGAGGTCACACATGTAATGTTAACTAGGTCACATTATTGCGCCAATTGATAGAAATGTAGGGAAGAATGTCATTGTCATTTTATTAGTTATCTAACTTTGCTTGAGCTACTATAAATACTTCCACTAAATCTCACTGGTCTTGTTGGCAATTTAGAAACCCTTTCAAACTAGATTACATTATGGTTAGTGACAATGCTATCAAATTAGCAATAGGATGGAGCTATGATGGTGAGCTTTTTGGTTTAACCTATACAACACGTAACATACCAAAATTTCCCACAGATGGAGAAGATCCACCATAAAAATCATGATGGAATGTGTATCACTTCTCTATGCAATTCCCAAACTAGAGGAATGCAAGTGAGTGACCCTAATAATTTCTCTCAAAATTACTTGTTTTAAACCAAGATATGATGGAAGAATGTTTAGTAGATTTTAGACACTTAAGTGATCACCTTTTATTATCAACACACATACTAGGGTTTGGACTCCAAAAACCTTATAACCATCCATCAACAACCTATGCTCATATACCACAAGTTTCATACTCAAAGGTCAAAAATTTAAAGGAGCTCCCACTTAGCTAAATGTTTTGTTGAATATCCATCAATTATTGGACTAGTGAACTTAAATTATGATAAATTAGACTAACTAAATTTTTTTGATATACTTTAAAAGTTAAGTAAAATAGAGACACCCCTAACTTTAGCTTCTCTTCTTGCTATGGTAGATGAAACAAGGTATATTATAAAAAAATCCCAACAAAGAGATATCTTGATTAAAAAAATATAAAAAGTAATGATATTCATGACCCTGAGTAATCTCGACTCATCTCAACCAACATTATGTAATGAATTTGTTTCTAAGTGGAAGGCACTCATAGATTTTAAAAATCCCAATAAATTTTTCTAAACATGTACAAATGGTTAGTTATATGCCAGTGTAGATGGAGTTAACATACCAATGCACTACTTTCTCGTACTTGAGGCTGCGGAGCTAGGAAAATATCCCACGAAGAAAATAAAAATATTTACAAGGGAAGTCTTTTGCATTATTTTTGAGTTTATAAATGGTTATATAAATGAAGTTCCTATAATATGTCCTTTCATATTTCAACCACATTCTCTCTTAAAAAATACTTGAATCAATGTCTAATATATTTCATCAATATTGGAATCTCAAAAGATCATTTTATTTTTGAGATAAGCTACTGAATTTGATCAAGAGTTTATTAAAATATATGAATTTGATAAAGAGATTATAAAAACATATGGGATTTAATGGGACTACTATAAACTAGTTTTAAAATGAAACTTTTCTTTGAGAGAAATCAACCAAATTTTGGATACACAATGAGGGAATAATATAAAATAATGAAGAACCCATTTGATGGGGGAATCAATAATAAGAATTTTTAAAAATCTAGGTCAAGTGAAACTTTACTCCTTAATACTTTGGGGTTTCTAAATTAAAATCTAACAAAAATGAACTAGACAAGAATTTGTCAAAAAAATTGATGCTCTATACAAATTAGGTATGATGTGCAAGGCTTGTCAAAAAAATTGATGCTCTATACAAATTAGGTATGATGTGCAAGGCTTTCCTTGAGATAGGATCTACAAATATGGATGTCCCAATGTGAAATAAAGGGTTGGCAAACATTTTACACTAATATGGGATGATTGAAAATGATGTAAATAATTAAATTTAACTCATTGATTTATAGTCTTAAGATCCATTTAAGTGGAGCAATGTAGTCTTGGGGTGAAGAAAGAATAGACAAAAATCAAGAAAGCTATGAACTTGATGATAAATATGAGGATCTTGATGATGAGATGATGTGAAATCTCTAAGAAATTTAGCACTACTAGTTCCTAGGTATTTATTAATCTTATTACTATATCTAATCATTCATAGTACATATTAAGATAATACAATGTTGTTGATAACTTTGATACTTTATGTTTCTACCAAATTTTGCAATTATCCTTTTCAACTTTCAATTTTGATATTAAAAAAATGAAATAATAAAATAGCATGATCTATTAATAGATAGAGTCATGTAACCAAGATCTAGGAAAGAAGAACTTTTGTTTTCTTATGAAATTGATAATAATTGGAAGGGTTTCAATAATTCTATAAAAAAATTGTTAAAAAAAAATATCCTTGTCTAATTTCTTAATCATTAAAACAAAATGGTAATAGAAAAGTTTATTTATATAGAAATATAAATTTCTATTAAATAAGATCATTTTAACATAGCTTGAAGTATAATGGGTTCCTTGCTAGTTGTTTCAAAGATAGGATGAATTGACAACATTTTTAGTAATTTAGTTCCTAAAAAGATGTGTCTCTAAAAATCTTAATGGTAGATTAAGGGTTTTTTATAATTTTAATCAAAATTTGATAAAAATAATATCCTTGTTTGATTTGTTAGTTATACAAAGAAAAATGGATATGAAAAAGTTTATTTATGTGGAGATGGAAATTTCTATTAAACAACATCATTTGGAAAAAGCACCAAGTCTAGATAGTTTCCTTACTAGATTTTTTTAAAATATGATAAATTAGCAATACTTTCATTTCATTTTGCTCCAAAAGCATAGTGCCTCTATCATTTTTAATGGTTGATTTAAATCTCTATTAATAACAAGCCTTCATTTTGTACTAAAAGTTACAAATTAGATTAATTACCATGGATGTGGTAAGAATATATGAGTTTACTATGATACACAAGCAAGACAAAATAATATTCACTTGCAACAAGTAATCCATCTTTAGTCATTCTTGTCTTTATTGTGCAAAGTATTGTTCTCGAGAAAACTATTGCACCTGATCATAATTAATTCTATACCTAACCCTCTGTAACTATAAATATAGAATTTAATATGTATATGATATAAATATAATGTATTCTACCCATATTTCTGAACTCATATTTGGCTTTCTCCTCTATTTCTTGCTTGTATTTTAACTTGGTATTACAACAATTATGTTTATATTTTTCAACCTGGCATCAAAGCTTGTATTTAGGATTCTCCTCTCCTTCATCCATTGTGCCATAGTTTGGTAAAGGTATAGAAGGAAAAAAAAAAACCCAAAGTAATAATGATTTCCCCTTAATGATGATTCCTAATCATTGGAACAAACCACTTGAGTGTAATGTTGATGGTAATTTTCAAACCATTTGTCAGTGAGGTTTGTGGTCAGCCAAAACCACTTCAATGCAAAGTTTGAGATGATCTTGAAATCATTTATGTTATATTTATGGATTTAATTATTAAAGCAAAACTATTTCAAAATTGCATTAGCTAAGGGCAATACATAAAAACCTAAAGGGATTATGATGGGAGAAGAATATGAATGACAACATTTGATAAGTGATTGTAAATTGACACCTAAAAAAGCTTTAGACCAAGACCCATAGTTTTTTTATTATGAGAAAATATCTAAAATAATCTTATAATTAATTAATAGGGGTATGTTAGACAATGTTGACACTAACCCAACCACTAGTTTTAGCCATTCTTTTCATATAGTGTGCAGTGTTTCACTTCTCCATTATAAATGTTGTAGCTAACTTCTTCCTATATTATACTAAACTTAATACATGAGTGCATGCATTCACCATAAATAATATTTGGATTTCTCCTATTGATTCTCCTATGTTCCTATTTTTTCATTACAAAAGTTCCCAAATAGTAGTATTTCTAAAAGTTCAATGCTTGGTTTGAATCTCTATGGAAAACATGCCTTCACTTTCTATTAAGCACTTGCTTGGTGGTTTTATATGAAAAGCATGCCTTCACTTCATAGTGAGCACTTATTTGGTTTTTTTATATTTAAATCATGCCTTCACTTCCTTGGTGGTTTTATATATTCCTGATAGTATACAATTTCTTGGTCATCCAAAGCTAATTTCTACTTATCTACTATGCAAACCCATATGGAAGGAGATTCTCAATTAGAAACATTCTCCACTATTTAAGCTTTAATAAGTTTTTTGGTACATTAGAACCAAAAAATTAAATTCAACAATATAATTATAGAAATAAGAAATAGTAGATCTATTATGTACCATTGCTTTTAATATTTTATGCACATATCAAAATTTGAATTTACTAACTACATAGACATTCTTTGTGTGTATGTGTGAGTGTGTGTGTGTATCCACTAACTTGATTATTGATATTCATCATTCTCTTCTCACTTGGTATGAGTTCCATCACATGGATTATCATGTCTACGGTTGCACTTGTAATGTCAACTAGGTCACATTATTGCACCTTTTATAGAAGTGTAGGGAGGGATATCATGCTCATTTTATCACTTAAAGAGATTTTACTAATAATATGCGTCTCTAACTTTTCCTGTGCTACTATAGATACTTTCACAAAATCTTAAGGGTATTGTTGGCAATGTGGAAACCCTAACAAATTGAATTATATCATGGTTAGTGACAGTGTTATCAATTTAGCAAAGGAATGGAGCTATGTTGGTGAGCATTTTTCTTTAAGCTATACATTACTTAACATACCAAAATTGCCCATAGATGGAGAAGATCCACCATAAAAATCATGATGGAATGTGTATCACTTCTCTATGCAATTCCCAAACTGGAGGAATGCAAGTGAATGTCCCTAATAATTTCTCTCAAAATTACTTTCTTTAAACCTAGATATGATACAAGAATTTTTAATAGCTTTTAGAAACTTATATGATCACTTTAGATTATAAACACACATAATAGGGCTTCGACTTCCAACAACTTATAACCATCCACCAACAACCTATGCTCATATACCACAAATATTACACTCAAAGGCCAAAAAAACTATAAGAGCTCCCACTTAGCTCAATGTTTTGTTGAATAATCATCAATTATTTGACTAGTGAAATTAAGTTATGAAAAATTAGACTAACCAAAATTTTGTGACATACTATAAAAGTTAAGTATTATAGAGTCACTCCTAACTTTAGCTTCTCTTGTTTCTATGATAGGTAAAACAATGTATATTATATAAAAATCCCAACAAAGAGCAATGTAAATTAAACAAGTGTGAAAAGTTATGTAAAAGGGCATTCATGACCCTCAATAATCTCTACTCATATCATCTAACATTATGTTTCCAAGTGGAGGACACTCATAGATTTTAAAAATCCCAAAAAAAAATTTTGAACATGTACAAATGGTTAGTTATATGCCAGTGTAGATGGAATTAGCATACCAATGCACTAATTTCTCATACTTGAGTCTAAAGAATGAGGAAAAAATCCCACGAAGAATTTTTTTAAAAAAATTACAAGTGGAGTCTTTGGCATTATTTTTTATTTTATAAATTGTTATATAAAGGAAGATCCTATAATATTTCCTTTCATTTTACAAACATATTCTCTCTTAAAAACTACTTGAATCCATGTCTAATGTATTTCCTCAAATATTGGAATCTTAAAAGATCATTTTATTTCTAAGATAAGCTACTAAATTTGATAAAGAAGTTATAAAAATCTATGGGATTAAATGGGTCTACAGTAAATGGATTTTAAAATGAAACTTTTCTTAGAGATAAATCAACCAATTTTGGATACATTTTGAGGGAAAGATGTAAAATAATAAAGAACATGGATTTCAAGGGGTAATCAATAAAAAGGATTTCTAAAAATATAGGTCCCATGAAACATTAATTTTCAATAATTTGGGGTTTCTAAAATAAAATCTAGAAGAAACAAACTAGACAAGAATTTGTCAAAAAAATTGATGCTCTATACAAATTAGGTATGATGTGCAAGGCTTTCTTTAAGATAGGATCTACAAATATTGAGATCCAAATGTGAAATGAAGGGTTGAGAAACACTTTAGGCTAATTTGGGATGATTGAAAATTATGTCAATAATTAAATTTAACTCATTTATTCATAGTCTTGGGATCCATTTAAGTGGAGCTATGTAGTCTTTAGGTGAAGAAAGAATAGACACAAATCAAGAAAGCTATGAACTTGATGATAAATATGAGGATCTTGATGATGCGATGATGTGAAATCTTTAAAATAATTAGCACTACTAGTTCCTAGGTATTTATTAAACTTATTACTACATTTAAACATTCATAGTACATATTCCAAAAATAAAATGTTGTTGGTAACTTATGATACTTTAAGTTTCTACCAAATTTTGCAATTATCTTTTTCTACTTTCTATTTTGAGATAAAAAAAAAATACAATAATAGAATAGCATGATGTCTTAGTAGATAGAGTTGTGTAAACAAGATCTAGAAAAGAAGAACTTTTGTTTTCCCATGAAATTGATAATAATTGCAAGAGTTTTGATAATTCTATACAAAATTTGTTAAAAAATAATATCATTGTCTAATTTCTTAATCATTAAAACAAAATGGTAATAGAAAAAATTATTTATATAGAAATATAAATTTCTATTAAATAACATGATTTTAACATAGCTCAAAGTCTAATTGGGTTCCTTACTAATTTTTTCAAAGATAGGATGAATTGACAACACTTTTAGTACTTTAGTTCCCATAAAGATGTGTCTCTAAAAATCTTAATGGTAGATTAAGGGTTTTTATAATTTTAATCAAAATTTGATAAAAATAATATCTTTGTCTAATTTCTTAATTATACAAAAAAAAAATGGTTATGAAAAAGTAATTGTAAATGAATGAGAACATTTGATAAGTAATTGTAAATTGGCACCTAAAAAAACTTTGGAGAAAGACTCATAGTTTTTAGATTATGAAAGGATATCTAAAATAATCTTATAATTAATTAATAGGGGGATGTTAGACAATGTTGACATTGACCCAACTAGTAGTTTTAGCCATTCTTTTGATATAGTGTGTCGTGTTTCACTTCTCCATTTCACTTCTCCATTATAAATGTTGCAGGTAACTTCTTGCTATAGTATACAAAACTTAATACATGAGCGCATGTATTCATCATAGCTCATATTTGGATTTCTCCTCTTGTTTCACCAATGTTCCTAGTTTTTCATTACATAAGTTCCCAAATAGTAGTATTTCTAGAAAGCTCTATGCTTGATTTGAATGTCTATGGAAAACATGCCTTCACTTCCTATTGAGAACTTATTTGGTGGTTTTATATGAAAACCATGCCTTCACTTCCTAGTAAGCACTTATTTGGAGGTTTTATATTAAAATCATGCCTTCACTTCCTGGTGAGTAGTTATTTGGTGGTTTTATATGGTTCTTGATAGTATGCAATTTCTGGTCCATCCAAAGCTAATTTCTACTTATCTATTATGTAGACCCATATGGAATGGGATTCTTAATATGAAACATTCTCCACTATTAAGCTTTAACAAGTTTGTTGGTATATTAGAACCAAAAAATGAAATTATACAATATAATTATAGAAATAAGAAATAGTAGAACTATTATATACCATAGTTTTGAAGGTTTTATGCACATATTAAAATTTGAATTTACTAACTACATAGATATTCTTTTTGTGTGTGTGTATGTGTGTAAAAGTACAAAGTTGTGTTACCTTTTAGGCTAACTTATTAGAACAACTAAATTTGAGTATTTCTATCTTCTTTTTAAAAAAAAAAAACATATGATCTTGATAAAATTATTATAGCTAAGTTATATATGGTCTCAAACTTTTCCAATTGGAAATGTCTATTAAATGTGTGTTTTATACTAGTTAGTATCAAGAATGTTCTCATATAGAGTTCATAGTGTTTAATTAGATATAGTATATTGTAATTTAAAAAATTCTACAAGTACATATTTTAACACTTGAGAGGATGTCAATTCTGAGAAAGAAAAATTATTAAATAATATATTAAAAAAAAAAATTATATGACATTGTAGAGGAGAGAGTTCTCTTCCTAAATTTATAATTTTTCTTTTGGTTGGAATAGATTTATTTTGAAAAATGTGGTGGGAGATGAAAAATATCGATTTGAATAAGTTGAAATTTGAATCATTATAGAAGAGAAAATATAGGTTTGAAGCCCATTTTTATTTTTGATTTTTCTAGCTACATATATTATCGATAACATAATCTAAGATCAAACAGAAATAAGTTTAGTTCCATATAATTTTGTGGTGGGAACTAGACCCATAATTTCTAGCGTTTTTCAACAACTAAAATTTATCTTTAAAAAATAGGAGAATGTATAATTTCTTAATCTAAATAATTATTAAAAATTATAATTCTAAAATTCATCCATTTCTACACATTTCATTAGTTTACTTCATTATAAAATTCTAAATAATAATATTGGTTTTATGCCATTAAATGTGAACAACTACACTTTTTTTAGCCTTTTCCTTTGTAAAAGGGTGACACAGGTTTGTGCTTTTACCCATATGTGGGTGTGTGTGTATTAATTTGATTATGGATATTCATCATTCTCTTCTCACTTGGTATGGATTCCATCACATGGATTATCATGTTTGAGGTTGCACTTGTAATTTTAATGTTGTGGTTTCACAATGCATACACCATTTCTCCTAGAAATTGGGACCCCCTAGTAAATTTTTTTGGTCTCCCACACCCCTAGTCTGGGGCTTGGGTCATTTTGGGAACTCCATCTAGAGTCTAGGTCAAGCCCTAGTCCTCTAATTAAGAAACCTAGAGTTGAGAACTAGAGAATTTGAGTGTTAAATGGTCTTGTAGTGCTAAAGGGGGTACTAGCACACCTAGCACACATAAACACCATTGTAGGGTATACAAGTGCACTATGTGTAGAAGTGTGCACCTTTATTCATACAAAAATGAAAAAATCTTTGAGGAAAGGTGCACATGTGCACACCTTCCCAAGGTAAACCTTTCTCTAAAAAATAACATGGGCATACATAGGGTTGCAAACATGTGCACCCCATCAAGGTGTGCATGTCCACACCTTTTTTGCACATAAAAACTTAAATGAAGTCTCCCCTTCACACATAAGAGGCATGTACATAGTTGTGCACATGCACACCTCACTTAGTTGTGCATGTGCATAGGTGCACAATTGTGCCCAAAAGAGTCTTGGAATGCCCTTTTGGGGCACCAAGTGCACCCATGAAGGTGTGGAAGGTGCATTATTTTTCTTTTCAGGGTTATTAGAGGGGACTGAATTGGTTTTTCACTATTTTGGGCATTTGGGCTAGGTTTTTTTCAATTAGGGTTGGTTTTGGGTTATATTTTCAACTCTCTAGACTAATGTTTGCTTCTTTGTGTAGGTAAAAAGACATGCTTAACTTGTCAAGGTCATAACTTTTGACCTAGAGCTCAGAATTCAAAATGGTTAACACCCTTGAAAAGAAGAACTAAAGATATTATTTCAATTCCTAGAAAAGTGAGCCTTTGGCTACCCAATTCTAAGGATTGGTGAAAGTTTCAAATTGAAATTTTGAGAAGAAGAACTCTGAAAAAGATAGTTAAAATGTCAAGAAAAGTTTGTTTCAGAAATATGAAAAAGCTTCAAAAATTTGATCATTTTGGATAATCTAGATCACCTGGTCTCTAGCTGGGAAGGATCAGGCAATCAGAAAGAAGAAAAAGATCAAGAATTGGACTTCATAGTGCACAGAGATATGCATAATACAGAGGTGTGAAAGTGCGCATAACACAAGGGTGTGGTGCATAATGCACAATTGCATAGATCATCATAACATCTTCATTATTAGAAACAATAAAGATCTCACTTGAGATAGTAACCTTCACCTTCAAAGGAGTCACACATAATTTTTGATTCATAAATTTAAACTGAAGATCAAAGATACAAAGGTTGGACAAATGAAGTGAAACAAGTTCCTCATCTTATGCAACTATTAATGACAAGATTCAACATAGGTGCCTTGGGATTTTAGATAGAAGAAGTGGAAGGAGTTCAAATGTATGAAAGTGTTTGGCTATAAAGAGGGTATAAATTAACAAAAAAAGGCAAAATAAGTACACTAGAGTGCTCCTAGACCTCATCTGAGAAAAACCTAGAAACCATTTTCAAAACTGAGAATTTCAAATTTTTGGTGAATTGAGCATGTTGCACAAATGTCTCCAAAGGTGCAAAAGGTATGCAAGGTGTGCCAAAAGTTTTTTAAGAAGTCAAAGGTGCACCAAAATTTAACTGCTAGTTTCAAATTTAGAGCTTTCCATGCACTGGAAATGCATTCTGATGATAGTTAAACTCCTTCAAACATCCAAAGAAGGTTGAGCTTCTATTTTTGGCATCTACAGAGAATCCTACATCATTTGATGGTTTTCTTCTTCTTCTTTTCTCATGCTTTCCTTGTTTTAAGACATGTAAAGGCTCATGGGCCCATTAAATGATATAAACAAAGGTGGAGTTCTACTTAGCACCATTTAGAGAGTTAGTTTGTATATATTTAGATTTGTTTTATTAGTTTTAAGCATATATTTGCATGAAGAGATCTCTCACTCTCAACACAAATTGAGGAGATGATTTCTTATAAATTTAGGAATACATAACATGTATTCCAAGCTACATTTTGATGCAATAATATATGCTATTGGTGCTCTCATTCAAAGTGTAGTTATTCTTGCGTGAGTGTGTTATATTTTGTGAATGTGTGTTTATGGAGTGTAATGGAGCCAATGGTATTATTATGCTATTTTGATTCAGTGATCTTTTAATTCTGGTGTTTTCCATGTGTTTACAAATTCCAATGATGTACTTGGTTGAAGAAAAGATCACCTATTATTCCTGCATAGCTTTTTGTCTTGCATGAGTACACTTTTTATGGCCTTGTGATCTAGTGAAAAGTGAAACATCTTATGGTTACTAAGTTCCCATCGATGATTATATTAATGGAATTAAGGAAGCATTGCTCCTATTTTCATTGGTTACTTATTGATCTTTTCAAAGGCTTAACTCATAGATGTGTTGTTTTTGTGGCTTATGTGCATTAGTGATTTACTTTTCAAGTCATTTGATTAAACTTTTTGTTACCTTATCTTTGTTATTTTCTTTTACAAACACTTGGTTAATTTAGGAATTCATATAGTTTCATAGTTAAAATTGCATTCATTATAAAACATAAAAAATACAAAAATATATTTCTTTTTGTGTGGTTAATTTTTTTGAGATAGCAAGCAGATTCAACATCTTATCTAAATTGGTCAGAACCAGCAAAGACCTCCTCATGAACACTGACATTTATCTTCTACTAAACATATTCCAGCAAGTCACAAGATCGCTCAGAACCTTGGAGTTGATCCTAGATTAGCTTTTCAAGAGAGGAGTTTGAAAGGATTCATGTCATTAAGCATTGTGCAAAATGACAGTTCAATAGTTAAATAGGTCACATTATTGCACCCTTTATAAAAATGTAGGGAGGAATATCATGGTCATTTTATCACATAAAGTGATTCTACCAATAATATGCATCTCTAACTTTTCCTGAGCTACTATCAATACTTCCACTAAATCTTAAGGGTCTTGTTGGAAATGTAGAAACCATAGCAAACTGAATTACGTCATGGGTAGTGACAATGCTATCAATTTAGCAATTTAATGGAGCTATGTTGGTGAGATTTTTGCTTTAAGCTATACATTACTTAACATACCAAAATTGCCCACTGATGGAAAACATGCCTTCACTTCCTATTGAGCACTTATTTGGTTGTTTTATAAGAAAATAATGCCTTCACTTCCTAGTGAGCAAGTTTATTTGGTGGTTTTATATTAAAATCATGCCTTCACTTCCTAGTGAGCACATATTTGGTGGTTTTATATGGTTCCTGATAGTACACAATTTATTGGTGGTTGAAAGTTAATCTCTACTTTTTCTATTATGCAGAGTCATATGAAAGGAGCTTCTTAATATGAAACATTGTTCATTATTTAAGCTTTAACAAGTTTTTTGGTACATTAGAACCAAGAAAATAAATTCTACAATATAATTATAGAAATAAGGAATACTAGAACTATTATGTACGATAGCTTTCAAGATTTTAGGCACATATCAAAATTTGAATTTACTAACTACATAGATATTCTTTGTATATATGTACATATATACATATAAATACATGTGTGTGTGTGTGTGTAGATATGTATATATGTATATATATATATATATATATATGTATATATATATATATATGTATATATATATATATGTATATATATATATATGTATATATATATATATGTATATATAGATATATATATATATGTATATATATATATGTATATATAGATATATATATGTATATATATATATATATATGTATATATATATATGTATATATATATATATATGTAGATATATATATATATATATGTAGATATGTATATATATATGTAGATATGTATATATGTATGTAGATATGTATATATATATATATATATATGTAGATATGTATATACATATGTATATATGTATATGTATATGTATATGTGTGTGTGTGTGTGTATAATCATGTTTGAGGTCATGCTTGTATTGTTAACAAGGTCACATTATTCCACCTTTTATAGAAATGTAGGGAGGAATATCATGGTTGTTTATCACTTAAAGTGATTCTACTAATAATATGTGTCTCTAACTTTTCTTGAGCTACTATAGATACTTCCACTAAATCTTAGGGTTCTTGTAAGAAATGTAGAAAACCTAGCAAATTGATTTACATCATGGGTAGTGACAATGCTATCAATTTAGCAATGGAATGGAGCTATGTTGGTGAGCTTGTTTCTTTAAGCTATACATTACTTAACATACCAAAATTTCCCATAGATGAAGAAGATCCACCATAAAAATCATGATGGAATGTGTATCACTTCTCTATGCATTTCCCATAGTTGAGGAATGCAAGTGAATGACCCTAATAATTTCTCTCAAAATAACTTGGTTTAAACCAAGATATGACAGAAGAATGTTTACTAGTTTTTACAAAATTAAATGATCACTTTTCATTATAAAAGTGCATACTAGGGTTTGGACTCCCAACAAATTATAACAATCCAGCAATAACCTATGCTCATAGACCACAAGTGTCATACTCAAAGGCTAAAAGGTTGTAATATCTTCCACTTAGCTAAATATTTTGTTGAATATCAATCAATTATTGGACTAGTGAACTTCAATTATGACAAATTCGACTAACCAAATTTTTTTGACATACTTTAAAAGTTAAATCATAGAGGCACTCCTAACCTTAGCTTCTCTTCTTGTTATGATAAATGAAACAAAGTATATTATATAAAAATCCCAACAAAGAGCTATGTAAATTTTAAAAATATGCAAAGTTACATTGAAAATGACATTCATGACCCTCAATAATCTCTACTTATCTCAACCAACATTATGTAATGAATTTATTTCCAAGTGGAAGACACTCAGATTTTAATAATCCCAATAAATTTTTCTAAACATGTCCAAATGGCTAGTTACATGCCAGTGTAGATGGAGTTAACATACCAATGCACCACTTTCTCATACTTGAGTCTAGGAGTGAGGAAATTATCCAATGAAGAAAAATAAAAATATTTACAAGGGGAATCTTTGGCATCATTTTTGAGTTTATAAATGGTTATATAAAGGAAATTCCTATAATATTCCTTTTGTATTACAACCATATTCTCTCCTAAAAACTACTTGAATCCATGTCTAATGTATTTCCTCAATAAGAATCCCAAAAGATCATTTGATTTTTGAGGTAAGCTACAAAATTTGATAAAGAGATTATAAAATTCTATGGGATTTATTGGGGCTACTATAAATGGATTTTAAAATGAAACTTTTGTTAAAGAGAAATAAACCACTTTTGGATACACTGTGAGGGAATAATATGAAATAATAAAGAACCCCTTTCAATGGGGAATCAATAACAAGGATTTTTAAAAATCTAGGTCACATGAAACTTTAATTTTCATTACTTTGGGGTTTCTAAAATAAAATCTAGACAAAACAAACTAGAAAAGAATTTGTCAAAAAAATTGATACTCTATACAAATTAAGTATGATGTGCAACATTTTCTTTGTGATAGGATCTACAAATATGGAAGTCCAAATGTGAAATAATGGGTTGGGAAACACTTTAGACTAATGCGGGATGATTGAAAATGATGTAAATAATAAAATTTAACTTATTTTTTCATATTTTTGAGATCCGTTTAAGTAGAGCTATGTAGTCTTTGGATTAAGAAAGAATAGACAAAAATAAAGAAAGCTATGGAGTTGATGATAAAAATGAGAATCTTGATGATGAGATGATGTGAAATATTTAAGAAATTTAGCACTACTAGTTACTAGATATTTTTAAAACTTATTACTATATCTAATTAATTATACTACATATTAAAAAAATAAAATGATGTTGGTAACTTATGATTTGCAATTATCTAAATTTCTACTTTCTATTTAGATATAAAAAAATGCAATAAAAAAATAGCATGATGTGTTAATAGATAGATTTGTGCAAACAATATCTAGTAAAGAACTTCTTCTTTTTTCGAAATTGATAATAATTGAAAGGGTTTTGATAATTCTATACAAAATTTATTAAAAAATAATATCCTTGTCTAATTTATTAATCATTAAAACAAAATGGTAAGAGAAAAATTTATTTATATAGAAATATAAATTTCTATTAAATAACATCATTTCAACATAGCTCGAAGTATAATTGGGTTCCTTGCTAGTTTTTTCAAAAATAGGATGAATTGACAACACTTTTAATGCTATAGTTCCCAAAAAGATGTGACTATAAAAATATTAATGGTAGATTAAGGGGTTTTATAATTTTAATACAAATTTTAAAAAAATAATATCCTTGTCTTATTTCTTAGTTATACAAAAAAAATGGTTATGAAAAAGTTTATTTATATCGAGATAGAAATTTCTAAAAAAACATCATATGGAAAAAGTGCCATGTCTAGATAGTTTCCTTACTAGAGTTTTTTAAAAATATGATGAATTAATAATACTTTTATTACTTTAGCTCAAAAAGAGTAGTTCCTCTAATGTGTTTAATGGTTGATTTATATATCTATTAATAACAAGCCTTCACTTTCTACTCAAAGTTAGAAATAAGATTAATTACCATGGATATGGTGGGCATAGATGAGTTTTCTATGATAGACAAGCTAGACAAAATAATTTTCACTTGCAACAAGTACTCCATCTCTAGCCATTCTTGTTGTTCTTGTGCAAACTAGTGTTCTTGAGAAAACTTTTGAACCTAATCATAATTAATTCTATAGCCAAGTCTCTATAACAATAAATATAGCAATTACATGTATTGATTATAAATATAATTTATTGGTCTTGTGTATTGTTGAACTAATATTTTGGTTTCTCCTCTATAGTTTATCATTCTATTTCTTGTTTGTTTTTTAACTTGGTATAATAACAATTATGTTTATATTTTTCAACCTTGTATCATAGCCCATATTTGGGTTTCTCCTCTCTTCATCCTTTGTGCCATAGTTTGGTAAAGGCGTAAAAGGAAAAAAAAAAAGCCAAACTGATAATGGTTTCCCCCTAACGATAGTTTCTAATCATTAGAAAAAACCACTTGAGTGTAATGTTTATAGTGATTTTCAAACCATTTTTTAGTGGGGTTTGTGATCAGCCAAAACCACTTGAATGTGAAGTTTGAGATATCTTGAAATCAATTATGTGATGTTTATGGAGTTAATGATTAGCTCAAACTATTCAAAATTGCATTGGCTAAGAGAAATACATAAAAACCTAAAGGGATTATGATGGGAGAAGAATATGAATGAAAAAATTTGATAAGTGATTGTAAATTGGCACCTAAAAAAGCTTTGAACCAAGACCAATAGATTTTAGACTATGAGAGGATATCTAAAACAATCTTATAGTTAATTAATAAGGGGATGTTAGACAATGTTGATATTGACCCAACCACTAGTTTTAGCTAGTCTTTTCATATAGTGTGCACTATTTCACTTCTCCATTAGAGATGTTGTAGCTAACTTCTTCCTGTAGTATACCAAATTTAATACATGACCACATGCATTCATCATAGCTAGTATTTGGATTTCTCCTCTTGTTTCTCCTATGTTCCTAGTTTTTCATTGCATAAGTTCCCAAATAGTAGTATTTCTAAAAGGCTCAACGGTTGATTTCAATCTCTATGGAAAACATCCCTTTAATTCCTATTGAGCAGTTATTTTGGTGGTTTCATATGAAAAGAATGGCTTCACTTCCTAGTGAGCACTGATTTGGTGGTTTTATATTAAAATCATGCCTTCACTTCCTAGTGAGCACTTATTTGGTAGTTTTATATGGTTCTTGATAGTACCAAATTTCTTGGTCATCCAAAGCTAATTTCTACTTTTCTATTATGTAGACCCGTATGGAAGGAGCTTATTAATATGAAATATTCTGCACTATTTAAGCTTTAACAAGTTTCTAGTATGTTAGAACCAAGAAATTAAATTATACAGTATAATTATAGAAATAAGAAATAGTAGAACTATTATGTACGATAGCTTTCAAGATTTTATGAACATATCAAAATTTGAATTTTCTAACTACATAGATATTCTTTGTATATATATATGTAGGTATGTATGTATGTACATATACAAATACATACACACACACACAAACACATATATATGTATATATGTATATTTATGTATATATATATACATATATACATGTATATCTACACACACACACACACACACACACAGATATATATATATATATATATATATATGTATGTATATATATATATATATATATATGTATATATATATGTATATATATATGTATATGTATGTATAGATATAGATATATATATGTAAATATACATATATATACATATATACATATATATATATATGTATATGTATATATGTACACACACACACACACACACACACAAACATAGGAGCATCCTAGGTGCAAGGGCAATCTTGCATCACTCAAAAAAAAAAAAATTCAGTCTTCTTCTATTTTAATAAGGACTAGTAGACAGGGTGGTTATTACTTATGGGAACTTATTAGTTTTAGTAAATTTTTCATACGAGCTTGGAATGTGCTCATTTTCTATAGGAAGATTCATTTTAGAGTTGCAAGCCTACCATAAAAAATCTCATTCTTGAAGCATTAGTATCCAAGAAGTTATTGTGGATTTTCGGTGGAAACATTTGTACAAAAATCTTCATGCTTATCGTTGGAGGTCTTAGAGTGCCTAGGTGAGGTCTAAAAACTTGATCAAAGGGTGCCAACATAGTTTTGAGCTTGTAGATTAGGAGCTGGTGTTTCTGAAAAGTGGTTATAGTAGCCAATTGGAGCAACAATTCATGTGTTGTGGCCTTCGAAAGTTGGGCTAGCAAAATTTCTAAAATAATTTGTCAAAGATGTATTTGGCCAACTCCATGTGTATTGTTAGCATCTATTGGTCCTAGGTATTAAGTTTGAGCATCTAGACCCTTCCTAAGTGGCATAAAACTACCTATTTTAGAAAGGCATGAACATTGTCTAGGACAACTCTTGGTGATAGTTTGCAGCTTGTCTTGCAAATTATTGTACTAAAGACACCCATGTGGGTTAGCATATTGTACTTATGAATTCTATAATTATGTATTTGTGGTGCAAATAAGAAACTCATATTTTTTTCTTGCATTTGTTGTTGTTTCTATTATGAGTTTGTGGTACACACACACACACACACACACACACACACTAGTTTGCTTATGGATATTCATCATTCTCTTCTCACTTAGTATGGGTTCCATCACATGGACTATCATTTCTGAGGTCACACTTGTAATGTTAACTAGGTCACATTATTGCAACATTTATAGAAATGTAGGGAAAAATATCATGGTCATTTTATCACTTAAAGTGATTCTACTAATAATTTGTGTCTCTAACTTTTCCCGAGCTACTATAGATACTTCCATTAAATCTTAGGGGTCTTGTTGTTAATGTAGAAACCCTAGCAAACTAAATTGCATCATGTGTAGTGACAATGCTTTTAGTTTAGCAATGGAATGTAGCTATGCTAGTGAGCTTTTTTCTCTAAGCTATAAATTACTTAACATACCAAAATTGCAAATAGATGGAATCTAGAAGAAACAAACTAGACAAGAATTTGTCAAAAAAAAAGAAACAATACTTTGGGGTTTCTAAAATAAAATCTAGAAGAAATGAACTAGACAAGAATTTGTCAAAAAAAATTGATGCTCTATATATATTAGGTATGATGTGAAAGACTTTCTTTAAGATAAGATCTACAAATATGGAGGTCTAAATGAGAAATAAAGGGTTGGGAAATATTTTACATTAACGTGGGATGATTGAAAATGATGTAAATAATTATATTTAACTCATTTATTCATAGTCTTGAGATCTATTTAAGTGGAACTATGTAGTCTTCCAGGGTGAAGAAAGAATAGACACAAATCAAGAAAGCTAGGAACTTGATGAGAAATATGAGGATCTTGACGATGAGATGATGTGAAATCTTTAAAAAATTTAACACTACTAATTTCCAAGTATTTATTAAACTTATTACTATATCTAATCATTCATAATACATATTAAAATAATAGAATGTTGTTGATAACTTTGATACTTTAAGTTTCTACCAAATTTTGTGATTATCTTTTTCAACTTTCAATTTTGATATAAAAGAAATGCAATAATAAAATAGCTTGATGTGTTAATAGATAGAGTCATGTAAACAAGATCTAAGAAAGGAGAACTTTTGTTTTCTTATGAAATTGATAATAATTGAAATGGTTTTGATAATTCTATAAAAAGTTTGTTAAAAAATAATCTCCTTGTCTAATTTCTTAATCATTGAAACAAAATGGTAATAGAAAAGTTTATTTATATAGAAATATAAATTTCTACTAAATACCATCATTTTAACATAGCTTGAAGTGTAATTGGGTTCCTTGCTAGTTTTTTCGAAGATAGGATTAGTTGACAACACTTTTAGTAATTTAGTTCCCCAAAAAATGTGTCTCTAAAAATCTTAATGGTAGATTAAGGGTTTATATAATTTTAGTCAAAATTTGATAAAGATAATATCCTTGTCTGATTTCTTAGTTATACAAACAAAAATGGATATGGAAAAGTTTATTTATGTCGAGATAGAAATTTCTATTAAACAACATCATCTGGAAAAAGTGCCAAGTCTATATAGTTTCTATTGACATTAAGTCAAGTTTGTTATTAGTTAAAACACTTATTCAGATTCTAAATGGCTACCAAGCTCATTGAATAGTCTATAGTGTTTGCCATGTAATTTAATAGCCACTGAGCTTTATAGTTACTACCGAGAATCTCAGTGGTTACCAAGTGGAATTAGGTAGTGTGAAGTCCAACAGTTCAACCTGAGCAGGTCAATGGTTACCAAGCTTCATAGTTCAAACCAAGCCAACAGTTCATGTGAAGTGAAGATAGTGTTAACCAAGCTATGTGATGAGTAGTGTTTACTAAGTGCAGTCATGGTAAATGAGTAATTTAGTTTCTACCAAGTTACATAGTATCTACTAAGTCACCGGTGTAGACCAAGTTTGAGACTACTCTGAGATGATTAGTATGGACTGAGCTTCTACTTCTACTAAATGTATGACGATTCCAAGTAATGATAGTGGATGTCATGTATCACTTCACCAAGTTAGTCTTCAAAACTTGAGTGTCTTCATTTGAGCCAACTTTGTAATATTGGTGTTAACTTGTGTATTGACCAACTTTGTAGTTTTGTAAATTGGGGATATATATATATATATATATATATATATATAACATATTGTATCATATCTAATGCGTATATATGAAGCAATGAATATATTAATGTATGTATGAAAAGTGAAAGTGAAGAATATATCAGAAGAATGCCAATGTAAATCAGCAACAAACTATATTATAAGGCCATATTAGTAAAGAAGAAGCAAAGTCATATCTATCACATAAAGGTGATCAATAATTCAAAGAATCTCTATGAGAAAATTAGTTCTAAGTCAGAGATCTACTATTTCATTCTAATAGGTGAACTAGTTCAAATCCTCTAATAAGGTAGACATAACAGTCTTTTGTCAAATCTCTTTACCAAGTGCATACTTCATCGTATGTTTGTAAATCCTCTAACAAGGTGGACCTAGTAGTTGTAATTGCTCCTAATAAGGAAAATCATCAAAAGTGATCATTGTAAGCCTTAATAGGCCAACTTTATGCTGTACTATTGAAGTTTTGTGGGTATCATCCCCACCCTAGTTTTACTTTCCTTATAGAAGGTTTTTGGGTCACCAAATTTTTGTGTTCATGTGCCATGAATGTTTATGTTTTCAGTTTCTCATCCATGTAGTTAGATTTGATTTAGTGAATTAAATGGTTATTGAATTATTGCAATTAAGATCTAAAGTTGGCAATGTTTTTGAGGTTACTAATTCATCCCTCCCCTCTCAGTAACCTAGCATAGTCTTGAATATTTCCAACAATTGGTATCAGAGCATTTGTGGTTCTCAAGATAAAACTTGATAGCTTGAGCAAAGATCAAGGACAATGGAGGTATTCAGACTTGATAAGGAAATTGACAATGAAAAGATAGATCTACAAATGGCCATTGCTCAACTCAAGAAAGCTTAGGAGCAACTTTCCCAATCCCTAAAAAGAAGGAAGGAACTTGCAAATCAGATGAATGATCATTAGTATATTAAAGAAAAGATTGAAGACCTTTTCCCTTCAAGTAGTTTAGATGAAGCAAATGATGCAATCAAAGAACTCTTATAGAAGAATGGTTCCCTACAAGAAGAAATAAGAAAGTTCAAAAGAGAACAAGAAATTCAGTCAATAAGGCTATGTGAAATCTTGGAACAAAGAAACAAGAAGAAAGAAGAAATGGATGGAAGAAACAATGAGATTCAAAACCAATCCATTCATCATGAAGATCTTATAGATCAAATCTCCAATGCAAATGAAAAAATCATGAGTCAAAGATAGATCAATGAAAGATTAAGGAATGATCAAAATTTAGGAAGACAAATCAATAAAAGAATAAGAAATGAGTTGAGATCTATAAAAGAAAATTAGTGAAAGATTGAAGAATGACCTAAACACTGGAAAGCAAGTCAATGAGAGAATGATGAAATCCCAAGTACACATGAAGAAATTGAATCAATTGAATGAGTAGAATCTCTATAGAAAAAAAGGTAAAGTGGGAATTGGATACAAAGAAGAAGGTGAATCCTCCAAATAAGGTGCTCAAAGGAATAAAAGACCTACTTGCAATCACTATGGTAAGATAGGCCATACATCAAACAAATTTTGGAGTAATGGTAAAGAAAAATTCAATGGTAAATGTTACAATTGCAATCACAATGTCACAAGGCTAATGAATGTAAAGAGAAACCAAAATTTGAAGGCAAATATCACAAATGCAAGAAACAAGGTCACAAGGCATCAAAATACAGAACCAAGTCATTCCATCTAGCAAAGCAAATTGTGAAAGTAATATTTGGTTAGGACTATAACACTTGGTGCAGATGTCATTACTGTGGAGAGTATGAATACATTGGCATGAACTCTATTAAACATCACACACGAAAGAGAGATACCACCATAAGATGTTTCACTTGTACAAAACTTGGTCATCTAGCCAAGAATTGCATGAATATAGGTAGAATTGAAGATGAAAAGAAAGCTAAAGTAGACAATATTAGAAAGAAAATAAGGTAGCAATGGATTCCTAAATCCATTGAGGTAGCTAGTCCAAGTGATGATAGTCATGTCACTCAAGAAGTGGGTGACTCCACCATCTCCAATTAAGTTCTTAAGCAAGAACTAGAACTCCATTATCATGATCATATCCAAACAATTCCAAAATTGTAAGGAAGGAAAGATCCAAATCAGTATTCAAGATACAAAGGGATCATAGAAGATCAGATTAGTTATCACCAAGTTACTTTGTCTACCAAGTAAGGTTGGGTCATGGACTCTACTGAGCAAGGTCAGGAGTAACCAGTCATACATATTTGGTTACTTAGTTATGAAGTATTCACTGAGCAATCCAAAAAGATAGTGGATGATAGCCTATTGTGTATAATGATTTCACCATGGCTACTTTTGTACCAAGCATTAATGGTGAAGTGTTAGCAAAAGGGCAAGAGATCAAATTCATTTTTCACCAAAAGTTTTAAAGTGTTATTGTGATCAAGAGAATTGCAGAGTGATAGAGTCATTTTGAGTGGAATTTGCAGTTTTCCATAACTCACTGAGTAGCCATGGTAGCATCAAGCAGTAGTAGCAAGGCAAAGAAAGGGTAAAAAATGTTGGTCCAAGGAGTCGAATGGAAACCACTAGATTTCAAACTTGTGCCAACAATTGTGAAAACCCTAGATTTAAATGGAGCACAATCACATATCCCTCCTAAGGTACTTGTAATAATTTTCCTTAGAGAAAAATTCACCCAAGATCAAGGAGCACAAGCACAAGCACATAGTAGACCAAGAGAGTATGGTCAATATGAAAATGCTTACTATTATCAAAAGCATGTAGAAGCATGTACATACACACTAGGAAAGCCTATATATAAAAGCCTCTAAGATGCATCTAGAATGTGTTTAAAATGTACTAGGAGAGAAGCATGAAAAATAAGCACATATCTTCCACAATAAGAAGATAAGCACAATGAGGTGTCTGGAATGTTTTAGACACCATGTGCTCAAATAATGTGCTAACTCCTAAGTGTAGACACCATATGCATAATTAGAGTGGTAACTCCTGTGTTGTCAACATGACAACTCACAATACTCCTAGCTGAGTAATAAATAAATAATAAAATATGCATTAACCTAATTAAACTTAAGTAAGTGTAAATAGTACATACTTATTTACACCAACAACACCCCCTGCGGGCATCCCCCCCCCCCCCCCCTTAAGTGCAATTTAGGGGAATTCCCTTAAGCTTACAAAATCTAGGATGAAATGCAAGATGGG